>JAJJXL010000024.1:0-600000 GCA_024516145.1 Pyronema domesticum
ACAAACAAGCAAGATTTCCTTAGGGAATCTGTGATGACGCAGCTCAGAAGAAAAATGGCTCATTGTCATTCTATTTTGAGTTAATGCATTACGCAGTCAGACAAGGATTGTTTCCTGTGATGATTGTGAATCCCGTACCTTATGGGAAGGTGTGGTATCATGGCAAGGTATTTTCAAGAATTAATTTGAAGATGGTGGTCAGCATACAAGTGAGTGATTAATGCAATCATGAGCTTGTGATGATGCAATCTATCCAAGATTATTGTTGGAAATGACTCACATCTTATCTCCTAAACTCATTTTCAGCAATACCATCATGGGGGATGGTTAGATGAAGTTGGAAGTCCAAAAGTCTATAAAGAGGTCTATGTCTCACACTGTCATGGTGCAACCATGCAAACGTGGGAGACCACCTCATCACCAGGATTAGCCACGGACAACACTAGTGACATCTCTGGTCTTGAGGAGTTTCCACAAAGGTTACAGAAGGATTGCCAGATGAGGACTGGGATTTTTGGAATAAGGGAAAGGGGAAACGTATGGAGGAAAGGAAGGGGGATTAAGGGAAAAGGAATAACGAGGAATGAGAAGGACTGGAGGATGAATACCGAGGAACGAGGCAGAGGTTTACAGGGAATTAGGGATAGAGGAATGGGATATGGTCATGTATATATGGGGTTGATCACTGTCGAGTGAGTTCTTCACACAATGTTTGTATCTCTACAATATAAACCTACTCCTCTCCCTTTAACCCACTGCCCTCTCATCCAGCCTTGCAATTAGTCCATGTAGCCCAGCTGCACCCAGTTCACTGCCCAGTCCCCCGCCCAGCCCGCTGCGAGTTCCCTGGATCTTTGTCTGCTCCAGTCCTGCCATTACACTAAATTTTGTCCTAACCTCCACTGAAGTCACACCATGTCCGAACCTGCCCCCACCCCCGCCGACACCCCCCTCAACGTGAGGATCTGTTAACCGGGGGTTGTCTTGTGACTGACAGCCGGGTAACTCAAGATTTCCAAAAGAAAAAATTGAGAAGTAATAATTCCAATGATGGGAATTATTTACTTCTCTGGGGATTCTCGTAAAAATGAGTAATAACGTGTTATAATCTTAAACTCTCCTGCTTATCTCAGGGAGCGTTTCGAGATTGTCGATGGTAATTGTGTTCAAGTGTGAACAGCAATCTGTGAGGGTCTTATTGTTCGAAGAGGGTCTTGGTTGTATTGTTGTATAGGTTTTTCGAGTATTGTGTAAATAGTCGAGTATGAGGTACTAATATCTTTCTGGGACTTGCTTGTAATTGATGGGACGATTGTGGGTCTTTTGCTGGATGATGGCTTCTTCGAGTGGGGGCTTTTTCCTATTTTATGTTTTCTGACTTGAGCTCCCCACTCATATACCCACCGGGTACGTTGCGGTGGTCGGAACACCAAGTACTGGTTGACGTTGGTAGAGAGCATGCAAACATGATATTTTTCGCATACAAATTCCGTATTTCGAATTTTTCCATGCAAACGCTCCAAATCGTTCCCAAACCAATCGGATGACTCTTGGTGATCCTCTCGGCCGTATCGTGCATGCGCTGTTGCTAAACTCGTTGTTTGCCAATATATTATGTCTAATAATATGACCTCCGTAAGGCATTTGAGCACATATCCCATCTTATGCATGCGTTGTCAGCTCAGGTGAAGTGTTTGTCCTTAGTTGCCGGATTTCCTGATCCGTCCTTATCTAGGCTGCGGCTTCCTGTGCCCTCTGTGTGCCTTGCCAACACTTCACCACGGTAGATGTCATCTGGGCCTCCTGTCGCTTCCGATAGGATCCAACATTCATATCCGTTTGTCCATATGCGCTTATTTTCGTCATATCGGGCTAACCGAAGGTTTGTCTGCAAGATAAGGTTTCCTGTATTGTCGGCTGCCTCAGGGCCGCTATGCCACGTATTGGTCTTTATCGCCTATGACAATCCTCATCTCCTTCGGCCGACTAGACTCCGTTATTGCATGTCTTATCTTAATGGCATTCGGTATTGTTCCTTCGGTCTTCCGATCATCTCCGCTGAGCTTCCTCGGTAACATATGATTCTTAATTTGGACTTGGCACTCAGTTGTAGGGTACATTCAATTCATTCTTCAATACCTAACTGTTGCTCTCATCCATCTATTCCTTATCCTCATTACCAACTTCAACTTCCTCCAGACTTCGTCTACGGTCGATCACGGCGGACTCGGTCGCATACGGCGAACTCCTTCATTTTACATTCCTCTTCTTCTTATTTCTTCTGCCTTTCTTTGTCCCAGCCCCTTCCCTGTCTGCCTGTTGGGGTGGTCCTGTATGACACGGCACAACGTTCGAATATGGCGGATCGCATACGGCGGAGGGTAGTCCCTTTGTGGACTTGTGGCAAGTAAGAACCACAGTGGCCCAGGTTATAAGTATTCCAGCTTTTTGTCAACATCAGCGGTACGTTCCCCAGGATACGGCTGGGCATTAGAAACCTCAGCCGTTGATCGGAAACTGTCCCTCCTGAGTCTACCCCGGGTTTCTAACCCTTTATGATGAACTGACTTTTTTCCTGGCCCCCCATTATCCTACTGCCTGCGGGAAGTGGATGAAGGGTGGTTAGTAATGGCTCTTGCTTTACGGCTTGAGTCATTACTTGGTAAGAATCCCCATTCTTAAAGTGTGTCTTAAAGGTGGGGTATGACAGGATCCTTGCCAACCATGCCCATGCCTTCGAAGCCCTAGCTGCCACCTCCGCTGACTCCCTCAATGCTGCCACCTTACGTGCAAGCTTCGAAGGAGCAATCAACCTCACCCGAGCCCTCAACACCAGCGAGAACCTCACCGACAGGTTCACAGCGCTTGCCACCGAAGTTGAGGACCTGTCTGTCTAACAGGATGCCACTGTGGCAGACCACAACACCCTTTCCACCCAGGTCACCCAGCCTGAGTCCCAACTCTCCCAGACCCGCGCCGTGGCCAACCTTGCTTCAACCTCCATAACGGGCCCCTGCAAAGCCCAGCCAGACACCAAGCCCTTCATGGGAGAGGAGTGCAACAAGTTGAGGTCCTTCCTTACCATGTTGTTCCTGCGCCTCATCGACTGACCTGGGGAGTTTCCTGATGAACAGTCAAAACTCTGCTATGCCTTCTCCTGACTCGATGGACCTGCCCTGGAACAGATGCTCCACTTGGTGGAAAATGACCACATCAATTCGGAAACCTTTGGAGACTTCGTGACCACCTTGAAGGAATCCTACGGTGACCCCCACTGTATCAACACTGCCAACCGGGTCATTGCAAAGCTCTGTCAGGGAAACCGAGACTTCGCCACATACTTCGCAGAATTCCAATGCCTTGCTTCCAACCTCAACTGGAATAATGCGGCGAAGAGGGCCACCTTCCACCGGGGCCTATGCAAGGAATTAAAAGACATTCTCAGCACTCAGGATATCCCAGAGGATTGGAACCAGGACATAGCCCTCATGAAACAAAGGGACCAACAGTTCCGGGCCTGAAAAGCTGAAAGTACCTGACCCACCACCATAACCAAGACTGTCTCTGCCTCCCTTCCTCTCAGCACTCCCCCAGCACCTGCACAGAACATCCCACACCCCACCAGCAGTGGAAGCGGCCACTTCAGTCCTGCCCCTATGGGCCTGTCAGCTGCTTGATGCCATCTCTCCCCAGAGGAACATCAAAAGAGGATTAACAAGAACTACTGCCTTTACTGTGGGGCATTCAACCACTTGGCCCGGGACTGCCCCAATCACCCTCAAGCCCCAGCACGCCCACTACGAGTAGCCACTGCCGAAGTCGGTGACCGAGTGGAGAAGGATGGAGAGGATGTATCCATATCGGGAAATGTGTAAACCAGGAAGAGCAGGATGGCTCTCTTCCTGGTGGTTCTGTTGACTCTCCATCTGTGTTAGCGAATATATTGTCAATTTTGAACACTGCCATGAGAGATGTTGCCATCAAAGAAGGATCCCTGGAAGGGAAACACCTTGTCGTGACATGTGACCTGTCCTCTCACCATAAGAAAATTCTGACCCATGCCCTGATCGATTGTGGGGCAGCTGGCTATGCATTCATCGACCAAACCTTTGCCCTTCACCACAAATTGTGTAACGGCGGTCGTGGGCAAGGTAATTGACAAAGAACCTGAGGGCTCTAGGCTTGTTGACAGTGATCGCGAACACAAGACATGACCTCTTGGAAAGCACCAACGTTGGATGTCTGAAGCTGTGACGTGCAACAACTATAGATGATCTGTGTTTAGGAGCAGAGGTAGGTCAAGGAACAGGATCAGGGAGAACAGGGCGAAGAGGACAAAGGCCGGAGGATCGAAGGCAGGAACAAGGACAGAGGCTGAGGCGAAGACAAGAACAAGGACTGGAGAGGACTCAAATATTTATTCGGTGAGATGAACAAATAACTGTGTAAGGAGAAAAGGAAAAGAAACAGAATGCTGGCAGGACAAGTCCTCTTATATACACATTTTCTCCTTCCACGCCAAGACACTAAACTAGTAGACCCTAAACCCTGAACCCTTAACTAATCAGCACAGCCGCTCCAGCCATTCCAAACATATGTGGCTGAGCAATTATCCTAGTCCATGTGGCTTCTCGCCAAGAGCACAGCCACCCAGATAAGCCTCCTGATAAGCGAGTGATGACAAGTGATAGGTGAGAAGTAAATGAGTTTCTTGAGCGGTGACAAATTGCCCCTATCCCCATTGAAAAACCCCCGAGTCCTAGAAGTTATTGATGGAAGAAAGAGCTTGTCAAGAGATATCACTCATCTAATGGAGGTGTCACTAAACATCCAGGGACACTGCGAGAAGCTCCCAATGTTTGTCACCAAGCTAGGACGTTATCCCATCGTCCTTGGCATCCCATGGTTGAAACAAAATGACGTTGTTATGCACTTTGCCTTGAACCTTGTTACCTTCAGTTCCCAGTACTGTTTGACCCATTGCATTGACCGGGCCGTAACAGTATGGGGCATTAGCGAAGAGCCTCCCAATGCACTCCCAATCCCCGACCCACAGATACAGCTCCCGATGTCCACCAACGAGGAGCAAGTGATCCCCAATTTGCCAAGCTCCATCCCACTCGAATACCATGACTTCCTACACCTGTTTTCCAAGGCCAAAGCCAACAAACTGCCTCCCCACTGACCTTACGATCACCGAATCCCATTGCAACCAGACTTCATACCCCCCTTCGGCCTGATCTACCCCCTCTCGAAAATGGAATTAGAAGTGCTTTGGAAATGGCTGGATGAAAACATGGCCAAGGGTTTCATTTCAGCCCTCGTCCTCCCCGGCCGGAGCTCCTGTACTCTTTGTGAAAAAAGGTGACGGTTCCCTCAGACTGTGCATCGACTACAGAGGTCTGAATGAAGGAACCATCAAGAATCTGTACCCTCTTCTCCTACTTCACGAGACTCCCTTATGCTTGCAGAATGCCAAGTACTACACCAAGCTTGACATCCATGGGGCCTACAACCTGGTTAGGATGGCCGAGGGGGAAGAGTGGAAAATGGCTTTCTGAACCAGATACGGACTGTTTGAATCTCTCGTGATGCCGTTCAGACTCACCAACACCCCTGCCAGCTTCCAGCACTTTAATAACGATGTTTTACAACCCTACCTTGATGTCGTTGTCACTGCTTACCTTGACAACAACCTGATTTACAGCAACAACCTTGACGATCACCACAGCCATGTTCGAAAGGTCCTCCAAGCCCTGTCTGACGCAGACCTCCATCTGAAACCTGAGAAGAGTGAGTTCCACCATCCAGAGGTGAAGTACCTTGGCTTCATGATCTTGATGAGGGGAACTAAGATGGACCCCGCCAAAGTTACTACCATCCAGGAATGGCTGACCCCCAAGAACCTCAAGGGTACAGTCCTTCCTCAGTTTCGCTAATTTCTACCGATGTTTTATCAAAAGATACAGTTCCATTGTGGCACCACTGACCCACCTCACCCGGAAAGATACCAAGTTCATCTGGCATACTGCCTGCATCAACTCTTTCACTGCCCTTAAACATGCCTTCATGACTGCTCCAATCTTATGACACTTTGACTACGACCGTGAGGCTATTGTGGAAACTGATGCCTCGGATTACGTCTCTGCGCGAATTCTCTCTCAGTAAGATGATGATGGAATCCTCCACCCTGTCACCTTCTTTTCAAAAAAACATAGCCCGGCGGACTGTAACTGTGAGATTTATGATAAAGAGCTAATGGCTATCATCCGGGCATTCGAGGAATGGCGACCGGAGTTGGAAGGTGTGTCCCACACTATCAAGGTACTCAGTGATCATAAAAACTTGGAATATTTTATGATCACCAAGCTCCTCAACCATCAGCAAACCTGTTGGGTGGAATTTCTATCGCACTTTAACTTTAAAATTGTGTATAGGCCCGGTAAAGCTGGAGAAAAACCCAACTCCCTCACTCATAGGTCTGGAGACCTACCTCAGGGAGGGGATGACTGCCTCATCGAACAACACAAAGCTGTTCTCAAACCACACAACCTTCCAAATGAACTTCAGCTTTGGGAAGCAGTATTGTCTGCACCCCATTCTGCTCTCTCACAAGACATCTTAAAAGCAACCCAAACCAACGCCTTCACCCAATGGATCATCACCGCACTCTACGAAGGAACACAACACAGTCGAGAAATCACGCTTTCTGAAAGCATGGTGCATGACTGCCACCTCAATTTTCAGCAGTGATTGTATGTTCCCACCGATGATTCCTTGCGACTAGGAATCATACAGAACAACCACAACGTCCCCGCCGCTGGACACCCCGGACAAGCGAAAACCTGCAATCTCATAAGAAGATGTTACTTCTGGCCAACATTACGGAAAGATGTCAAATGGTTCATTGTGAATTGTCACACCTGCCAAAGATCGAAGACCTCCTGGCACTTACCTTACGGTGTCCTGAATCCTCTATGGGTACCTGAACATCCATGGTGGGACATTGCGATGGATTTTGAAACTGGGTTACCAACTTTGAATGGCTATGATGCAATTTCGGTAGTCATAGATTGTTTGACCAAAATGAGACATTTCATCTGCTGTCCCACCACCACTGACGCAAAAGAACTGCCTAACCTCTTCATCGCAAACATCTTCCACTTGCATGGCCTCCTTGAGACCATAGTATCTGACAGAGGCCCACAATTTGCCTCCCAATTTTGGAAATACCTCTGCAATACCCTCCACATCGAACCCTGCTTAAGTACTGCCATTCACCCTGAGACAGATGGTCAGACTGAGCAAACCAACTCAGTCATGGAACAATACCTAAGGGCCTATGTCAACTACCAACAGAATGACTGGGGCCAGTATCTACCCCTCGCCGAGTTCGCTGCAAACAACCACATTTCAGAGACCACTGGACTTTCACCTTTCTTCGCGAACTACGGTACACACCCCAAACTCGACTTCGAGCCAGACATCCAAGTAGACACCCTGGAAGAAGGCCAAGAACAATCTCTGACTCGATTGCTCGCTGAAATTCATGACTACGTGAAAGCCAAAATGGCATTCGCCCAAGACCAACAGCGCAAATATGCCAACAACCATCAAATGCCTGCCCTGTCCTACTTACCAGGTGACAAGGTCTGGCTTAATGCCTCCAACCTACGTACTAACCATCCCTCTCGCAAGCTTGACAATCGACGCCATGGCCCCTGCACTGTCATCAAGGAAGTCGGGAAATACACCTACCAGCTCGACCTCCCCGCAATGATGGATGTACATCCAGTCTTCCATGTCTCACTCCTCGAACCCACCCAATGGGACCCCCGACCAGGACAACACCTGCTTCAACTGGAGCCTGTCATACTGGAGGGGGAGCTGGAATACGAAGTTGAAGAGATGGTAGATAGCTGCATCTTCCGAGGACAACTACAATACCTCATCAAGTGGCAAGGTGATGACAGTCTCACCTGGGAACCTGCTATGGAAGTCAACAAGCTACAAGCCATCAACGAGTTTCACAGATGCTACCCCAACAAGCCTGGTCCGCTCCCTCTCCCCACGCAAGGCGTCAGAGGACCTCGGCCCTGTAGGGGGGATACTGTCATGGTGCAACCACACAAACATGGGAGACCACCTCGTCACCAGGATTAGCCGCGGATGGGACTAGTGACGTCACTGGTCTCGAGAAGTTTCCACAAAGGTTACAGAAGGATTGCCGGATGAGGAATGGGATTTTTGGAATAAGGGAAAGGGGAAATATACAGAGGAAAGGAAGGGGGATTAAGGGAAAAGGAATAACGAGGAATGAGAAGGACTGGAGGACGAATACCAAGGAATGAGGAGGAGGTTTATGGGGAATTAGGGACGGAGGAATGGGATATGGTCATGTATATATGGGGTTGATCGCTGTTGAGTGAGTTCTTCACAGTCTCGAGAAGTTTCCACAAAGGTTACAGAAGGATTGCCGGATGAGGAATGGGATTTTTGGAATAAGGGAAAGGGGAAATATACAGAGGAAAGGAAGGGGGATTAAGGGAAAAGGAATAACGAGGAATGAGAAGGACTGGAGGACGAATACCAAGGAATGAGGAGGAGGTTTATGGGGAATTAGGGACGGAGGAATGGGATATGGTCATGTATATATGGGGTTGATCGCTGTTGAGTGAGTTCTTCACACAACGTTTGTATCTCTACAATATAAACCTACTCCTCTCCCTTTCACCCACTGCCCTCTCATCCAGCCTTGCAATTAGTCCATCTAGCCCAGCTCCGCCCAGTTCACCGCCCAGTCCCCTGCCCAGCCTGCTGTGAGTTCCCTGCATCTTGGTCTGCTCCAGTCCTGCTGTTACACCCACAGTCTCCAAGATCATCAGCATCAAAATCCTCCTCAAGTGAAGTTACCAGAACAATCCCACCAAACCTCAGAAGACACCCCTTAAGTTTATTCTGCCTTGTGATCGATAGTTCGAATAAACTTCCTAGCTTTTTCTGAGAAGCACCAACTGATTAAATGAAAGACCAACGAGACGAATTATCGAAACACCCTCTGCATAGCAGAAACTGTGCCCAGGGACACAATATAAACTTAAGGCACAAGCCACCAAGTTTATCACTCGAACCTGAAAAACGAAAAGACCCTCTTCTAGGGCAAGAAAAACATCCTCCCTCTGAAAACAAAGACCTATCAATTATTCCAAGATGTCCCACCCCGAAGCCGCTGGTTCTGCCACTGCTGGCCCAGCCGATGATGTTCAAATGAGCAACACTGTCGAAATCTATCGCCCCAAGACTTGGGATCAGCTGGAGAATCAAAAAGCTCCCTCTTTCACCCAAACGGCTACAGATAGCAAGGACCAGCTTCACCAATGGTTTATCAGGATGGTGGAATGAATGAATGTTACAGAGAGGGATGTCCAAGGACTATTCCAGGCCCTGAAGAAGCAAGGAGCTATGGCGCAGGCCAATGTCAGTGAGATGAAGGCCTTATACCAGGAAATGGCAGCAACCATGCAAAATGCAAATGATGTTGTCATCAAGAAGGGGAACATGGAGCAAGAAATCAACCATGCAGCCATCTTTCACCTTGTACAGGCCAGCAATGAATTTGGGTACTAGGTCTGGCAGACATTTGGAGGCCTGTCCATGGATATGCAGGAAATGCAGGAAGCAAACCAGGAGGCTGCAGAAAGGCAGACTGCTGGAGTCAAAATCATCAATGATGTCCTGGAAGGTTTTGCAACCTACCAGGCCAACTGGAATAAGAATGTGGAGAATTGGGCATCTGAGAAAGTGGATGGCAACAAGCGTCATGACACAAGGATTACAGCACTTGCGAAGGCTGAAGAGCAGCAACAGCGGTGCCAGCTCGAATACAAGACCACCTGCCAGCAAGACAAGAAGGAAATCATTGATAAAGTTATTAAGGCTGTAATGGACAAGATGTCCCAAAAACAACCAATTGATGTGTGGTCCCTCACAGAAGCCATACAAGAGGAAGGACCTTCGGCCAAGACACTCAGAGATGCCATTCAAAGGGCACTACCCCCATCCATAGCCAATTCAGAATGAGGAGCATCAACAGGAAAGGGTGGAAATGGAGGCAGACCTCCAAAGCCTGGAGTAGGACTACCCCTGTCAGACCCATCTGACCCCTCCTCATTAGATGATGATGGAAGCTCTGGGAGGAGAACCCTTGACAGCTTCCGCAGACACAGACAGGAGTGGATGAAGCGAAGGGAACAACAAGACAAAGTTACAAAGTTCTTTGAATCCTTGGTTGACAGGTTGATGGAGCCTGCCCCAGCAGACTGATACAAGAAACCAAAGATGCCTGAGATGAAGGCCCCCCAGATATTCACAGGCAAAGACAAAACCTTATTATGAGCTTGGTGGATGTTAGTTCAAGATTACATTGAGACCTACTCCTCTGCCTGCCCAGATGAGGATGTGCAGGTCAAACAGGTAGGGAGTTTATTTTCCCACAAAGCCCTCAGTGGGCATCAAGAGCGCCAAAGGGCAATCAAGAGCCAAGGGCTGAAAGACAACAGGGCTGCTTTTTCAAGCACCATTGAGACAAGATTTATGGACAGAAGAGAGGTCCAGAAAGATGAACGCTGAATCTGAGAACTCCAGTATGATGGAGATATTGATGATTACATTACAAAATTGGAAGACCTCAACATGCAAGTAGGGGCATCAGGCCCTATGTACCGAGCTGTTATCTATGATGCAATGACCCCAGAAATGAAGAAGATGGTGTACCAGACATTCAAAGGGATCCCTAGAGATGATGAATCCATGATTGAAGCAGTCAAGGAAGCTGCATACATTGTGGAAAACATTGACAAAGAGATAAAGGGTCCCAAGAGAAGGACATTGGAAGTCAGGGACAACCGTCCCCCTAAGGAAGCTGCTCATCCCCATGAGATGCAGCAGAAGGACTGGAAGGTCAAGGAAAGAAATGGAGACAAGAAAGGTTCTTCTGGGAACAGGAGTGACAAGCCTGCGATTTTTGCCCCAGGAAGGGAGGCCTTACAGAATGATCCCCAGAGTGAGATTGATAAGCACAAGAAGGATAAAGCAGACTGTTGGAGATGCGGACAGTCAGGTCACAAGATGTATGACTGTTATGCAAAGAAAACAGTAGGAGGAACTGAGTTATCAAATGGAGGCAAGACAGCCACTGCAGGCAAGAGAAAAAGAGATGATGATGAGGAACAAGACAAGGGGCAAGAGAAGCCCAAGGATAGGAAGAAGGCCAAGATGGCAGCTGCCAAGCAGGACAATGAGGATACCAAGATGCCAGATGCTCAGCCTCGATCTTGGGAGATCGAAGACAGTGAGGATTTGGAATCAGATTTTTAGAGTCCTCTAGGGAGGCATCACCCGAGGAGGAAGATAGCTCTGATGCACAAGTACACAAGTGTGCAGGAGTCAAGAGAAAGGCCCCAGACAACCTCCTGTCTATCAGGACAAAGAATCAATGAACAGACAATGGAACCTTGACCCCAGTTACTCAAAGGGAAGACCCGGTTCCACCTCATCATAGACCCAGACCAATCATTGATATGGTTCTAACCTGGTCCAAAACCTAACAACAAATGGTATGAGTCCTACTCGATACAGGATCCACCGCAGCCCTTCTGGACCAAGGATTTGTTCAGAAATTGAAAATTCCAACAATGAAGAGGGACACTCCACTCTAAATTCACAACTTCAACAATGAGGTACTTGCTGGAGCAGGTGAATTCTTTATGGTTCCTGTCAAATTGCAGCACAAGAAGCACTTTGCTGCCAAATCTTTTGAGGTCGCACCTCTAGACAGCAATTGTCATGTCCTTCTTCCATATTGGTGGATGACAAAACACCAGCCATGCAACTTATGGGGAGACAAGAACATCTCATTCACCACCCCATGTTGCACAGAACAATGCACCAAGGTTCAGGCCAGTGCATTCTTGCTGAGGGTTGACAAAAGAGTGCTCGACCACCCAGAGGCCTCAGTTATAGTTCACATATCCACCGCCACCACAAAGGAGGAATTATCAGATACACTTGAACAAGTACCTGAGAAATTCTGAAAATGGACCAACATCATGACCAAGGAAGCGGCAGACAGACTCCCAGACCACAAGCCATATGACCATGCAATCGACTTAAAGGAAGGAGAAACTCCTCCTTGGGGCCCAATCTATCCACTGAATGAAGTTGAACTGGAAACCCTGAGGGAATGGTTGAAGGAAATGCTGAGGACAGGCAAGATTAGACCATCAAAATCTCCTGCCACAGCTTCCATCCTTTTTGTACCTAAACCTCATGGTCGAGGTCTGAGGCTATGTGTGGATTACCAAGGAATCAACAAGATAACCATCGCCAATTGATATCCTCTCCCACTCATGTCTGAACTACAAGATAGAGTGAGATGTGCAAAAGTCTTCACAAAAATGGAT
This sequence comes from Pyronema domesticum, assembly GCA_024516145.1. Taxonomy (NCBI): domain Eukaryota; kingdom Fungi; phylum Ascomycota; class Pezizomycetes; order Pezizales; family Pyronemataceae; genus Pyronema; species Pyronema domesticum. The sequence goes on from JAJJXL010000024.1 coordinate 12,462, forward strand.
TTAAAAAATGGTTATCATTTGATTCGAATCAAAGAAGGTGATGAGTGGAAGACTGCCTTCATATGTCATTATGGTCTCTATGAATTTTTGGTCATGCCCTTTGGATTGTCAAATGTACCGGCAACATTCCAAAATATAATGAATCATATCTTTAGAGATATGTTAGATCAGGGAGTGATTGTCTACATTGATGATGTACTCATTTATGCAGAAACAGATGAACAGCACAATGAGTTAGTCAAGGAGGTGCTGAAAAGACTCGAAGAAAATGGGCTGGTGATTTCCCCAGAAAAATGTGTCTGGGTAAAAAACAGAGTGGACTTTGTAGGGTACATCATAAGCGAGAAGGGCATTGAGATGGCACAGGACCAGGTGGAAACAGTCCTGGATTGGGAACCTCCAAGGTCCTTGAAAGACACTCAAGCATTTCATGGGTTCGCCAATTTTTATCGCCGATTCATAAAGGACTTCTTGAAAATATGTCATCCACTCACAGAACCAACAAAAGGTGATGCAAAACAATGGGAATGGACAGTGGCCATGGAGTTGGCTTTTCACGAGCTCAAGCAACATTTCACTAAGGCCCATATCTTAGGACATTTTGATCCAAGAAAGGTGTGCATAGTAGAAACAGATGCTTCAGATTTTGCCCTTTGAGCTGTCCTATCCCAAAAGAGAGAAGATGGAAAGCTGCATCCCATTGCCTTCCATTCGGGAAAATTCACTCTGGCTGAGATAAATTATGAGATCCATGACAAGGAGCTACTGGCTATTGTGGACTCATTTAAAGTCTGGAGGAGATATCTTGAAGGAGTGATGAACACAGTCCAAGTCTTCAGCAACCACCAGAACCTTGAGTTTTTTACCACAACAAAAGTACTCAATTGATGCCAAGCAAGATGGGCTCAGGAGCTCGCTGGTGTTGATTTCAAGATTTTCTACTGACCAGGGATGAAGAATGGGAAACCAGATGCACTATCAAGGCATCCGGAGTTTCGCCCTGAAAAGGGGGGAGGTGAAGATCAGCCGATTATGATGATCCTGCATAAAGAACATTTTTCAAATGCAGCTATCTCATCAATCAGCAGTGGTCGCGAAGGAACAATCTTTATTGCCTCTTCATCACAACTCTCCTCAATTCCTGCAGTCAGATGGTCAGAGGAATTCTTGAAAATGGTCAGAGATGCTGGACTACAGGATGAAGAATGTCAGGATGCAGTGAAGAGAATCAAAGAACTGTTGATGATGGAGAATGGCATACTCTATCGGAAATTAAAGCTATGGGTACCAAAGGGTTTGATTAAGGCAGTCTTGGAATCAGAGCATGACTAGAAAATTGCAGGTCACTTTGGACAAGACAAAATGATTGAGTTAATTCGACAGAGTTTCTGGTGGCCAAAGATGGACAAATCAATTATCCAATATATACAAAGCTGCATGGAATGTCAAAAAGACAAAGCAGCTCACCATCAGAAGTATGGATTACTTCAACCTTTGGAATTACCTTATGCCCCATGGCAATCAATTGCTGTGGATTTTATTACTGAGCTACCAGATTGCAGTGGATGTGACCAACTATGAGTAGTAGTTGATCGATTCATGAAAATGGCCCACTTCATTCCACTGCAAAAAGAAGGCAAGACAATGAATGACCTTGCTAAGATCTTTGCAAAGGAAATTTGGAAGTTACATGGCCTACCAACAGACATAGTGTCGGACAGAGACTCCAGGTTTACAAGCACTACCTGGAAGGCAGTTTTTGGAACCTTGGGAATTAAGCCAAGGATGTCCACAGTGTTCCACCCACAGACAGATGGACAAACGGAACAACTCAATCACACAATTGAAGCATACCTTCGCTCTTTTGTCAACTATGAAATGGATAATTGGGTTGACCTCTTACCAATGGCTGAGTTTGCATACAACAACTCAGTGACCAGTGCAACAGGACTATCTCCATTCTATGCGAATTATGGTCTTCATCCTAATTCCAGCAACCCAATGGCAACTGCTGTGCACAATCCTGCCAGCAAAGCCTATGCCCATTGGATGCATACCATCAATGAGGAAGCAAAACACTCACTGGAAAAGACCAGAGAACGAATGAAGAAGTATGCAGACCAACATCAAGAGGGTGCACCAGTTTACCAAGTAGGAGACTTGGTTATGCTTGATGGACATAATATAAAAACAAGACGACCATCATGAAAGCTGGACCACCAGTTCAATGGTCCTTTTCAAGTCGAAGAAGTCATATCCCCATCAGCAGTCTGGCTTACTCTACCTGGCAAATGGAAGATACATAATGCTTTCCATGTATCACTGATCGAGCCATTCCGGGCAGGAACAAGAGCTCCATTAGATCCAAGGAAAATTTTGCGAGAAGCTGATGATGTTCAGGGGAGCAAGGAGTACGATATTGATGAAGTCATCAGTAGTTACAAGTCTGGCAATCAAGTACTCTACCTCATTAAGTGGCTTGGGTGGCCGAACAACAAGCATTGGATGGCTGAACCTTATGACAATTTTTCAGTAGGAGGTCTGGAGAAATGATGCGAATTTCATCTCTCACATCTTATCTCCTAAACTCATTTGCAGCAGTATCATCCTGGGGGATGGTTAGACAAAGTTGGAAGTCCAAAAGTCTATAAAGAGGTCTATGTCTCCCACAGTCTCCAAGATCATCAGCATTGAAATCCTCCTCAAGTGAAGTTACCAGAACAATCCCACCGAACCTCAGAAGACTCCCCTTAAGTTTATTCCACCTTGTGATCCATAGTTCGAATAAACTTCCTAGCTTTTTCTGAGAAGCACCAACTGATTAAACGAAAGACAAACGAGACGAATTATCGAAACCCCCTCCACATAGCAGAAACTGTGCCCAGGGTCACACAGGAAATGGCAGAAACCATGAAAAATGCTTATGACATTGTCATCCAGAAAGGAGACATTGACTGAGAAATCGATCATGCAGCAATCATATGCCTTGTTCAAGCCAGCAATGAGTTTGGGTCCCAGGTCTGGCAGACTATTGGAGACCTGGCCACTGACATTCAGCAAAAACAAGAAGTAAATCAAAAAGCTGCTGAAAGACTCACTACTGTAGTCCAAATTATCAATGTTGTCCTGGAAGGTTTCGCAACCTACCAGGCAAACTGGAACAAAAATGTTGAGAATTCGGCATGTGAGAAGCAGGACAATGACTGAAAGCATGATAAGCAAATCCGGGACCTTGCCAAAGCTGAGGAATGTCAATCATGAGGGCAGCTGGAGTATCAAGCTGCATGCCAACAAGAAAAGGAAGAACTTATAGACAAGGTGATTTAGACTGTTATGGACCAATTGGCTAAGGAACAACCCATGGATGCTCAGTCAGTGACTGAGGCTAACCATGAGCAAACATGCCAATAATCACCATCTTCCAATGTATTAACCAGGGGCTGTCACATGGCCAATGGTAGGGTAACTCAAGATCTCCAAAAAAAGAAAAATGAGAAATGAATATTCCAATGATCGGAATTATTTACTTCTCTGGGGATTCTCACAGGCGTGATGAGTAATAACATGTTATAATCTTAAAATCTCATGCTTATCTCAAGGAGTGTTTTGAGATCATTGGTGGAAATTGCGTTCAAGTGAAAACAGCAATCTGCAATGGTCTTATTGTTCAAGGAGGGACTTGGTTGTATTGTTGTGTAGGTATTTCAAGTATTGTGTAAATAGTCAAGTATGAGGTACTAATATCTTTCTGGAACTTACTTGTAATTGATGGGATGATTGTGGGTCTTTTGCTGGATGGTGGCTTCTTTGAGTGGTGGCTTTTTGATATTTTATGTTTTCTGACTTGAGCTCCCCATTCATATACCCACTGGGTATGTTGCGGTGGTCAGAATGCCAAGTACTGGTTGAGTTGGTAGAGAGCATACAAACATGATATTTTTCGCATACAAATTCCAGATTTTGAATTTTTCCATGCAAACACTCCAAATCATTCCCAAACCAATTGGATGACTCTTGGTGATCCTCTCGGCCATATCGTGCATGAGCTGTTGCTAAAACCTGTCATTTGCCAATATATTATGTCTAATAACATGACCTCAATAGGGCATTTGAGCACATATCTCATCTCATGCATGTGTTGTCAGCTCGGGTGAAGTGTTTGTCCTTAGTTGCTGGATTTCTAATCCATCCTTATCTGGGATGCGGCTTCCTGTAGCATCTGTATGCCTTTCCAACACTTCACCATGCTAGATGTCATCCAGGCCTCCTATGGCTTCTGTTAGGATCCAACATTCATATCTGTTTGTCCATATGCACTTATTCTTGTCATATTGTGCTAACCGAAGGTTGTGTGCAAGATAAGGTTTTCTGTATTGTCTGCTGCCTCACGGCTGCTATGCCACATATTGGCCTTTACTGCCTATGACAATCCTTATCTCCTTTGGCCAACTAGATGCCATTATTGCATGTCTTATCTTAATGACATTCAGTATTGTTCCTTCAGTTTTCCAATCATCTCCACAGAGCTTCCTTGGTAACATATGATTCTTAATTTGGACCTGGCACTCAGTCGTAGGCTACATTCAATTCATTCTTAAATACATAAGTGTTCCTCTCATCCATCGATTCCTCATCATCATTACCAACCTCAGCTTTCTCCAGCCTTTGTCTATGGTTGATCATGGCAGACTTGGTCATATATGGCAAACTCCTCCCTTTTACATTCCTGTTTTCCTTATCCTTCTGCCTTTCTTTGTCCAAGCCCCTTCTCTGTCTGCCTGTTGGGGTGGTCCTGTATGACATGGCACAACATTCGAATATGGTGAAATGCATATGGCAGAGGGTAGTCCCTTCATGGACTTGTGGCTAGTAAGAACCACAGTGGCCCAGGCTAAAAGTATTCCAGGGTTTTGTCAACATCAGTGGTATGTTCCCCAGGATATGGCTGGGCATTAGAAACCTCTGCTGTTGATCGGAAACTGTCCCTCCTGAGGCTACCCCAGGTTTCTAACTGTTTATGATGAACTGACTTTTTTCCTGGCCCCCAATTATCCTACTTCCTGTGGGAAGTGGATCAAGGGTGGTTAGTAATGGCTCTTGCCTTATGGCTTGATTTATTACTTAGTAAGAATCCCCATTCTTAAAATGTGTCTTAAAGGTGGGGTATGACACTACCTCCCCCCTTATAAGATTTCAGCCCCAAATCATTAACTTAGATTCTTGACTTATGAATTCTTAGCTATATGATTATGAAATGACATTTTTTGATGAAGTCCTCCAACCCCTTCATCCACCAACATGTTTCCTATCCCAAGACCATTAAAACCTCAGAGAGGAAAGGTATCTTGAGATAGTTGGTTGTTTAAACACATTGGTCCCTCAGCATGCTGGATTCCTTTAGTGGAACTCTCGGAGTGACTGCAGGCCACCTACTATGAAGCATTCATATGGTTCTTCTGTATGATCCTTCTTAAGTGAATATCCTTTCGATCTGACTTGGTAAAGGACCTTTCTCTTAACTTTCCTACTCATTAAGATCTCCTCTATTTCCCATTCCTCATTGCCTTCAATGTCACAACATTCATCGATAATGTTTAATAAATCAGGCAGAGGTCTGGTCCCATTGTTGTATGGTTTGAGTAAGGATACATGGAAGGAGTTATATATCATCCACTTTGTTGGTAGGGATAGTTGCATGGCTGTTGGTGAGATTACTTTCTCTATTGCAAAGGGTCCATGCTTTTTGTGGTCTAGTTTATGTTTTGGTCATCTGGTTTGAATGTTCCTTCCATCTAGCATGACAAGGTCCCCAACCTTGAATTCTGGGGCATCCTTGTGTTTATTGTCAGCATACTTCTTCATTCTTTCCTGAGTTGCCTTTAGATTTTTTGTAACTAGGCTTTGAACTGAAAGGATGTGGTTGATGTATCCATGCTGAGTGTCTTCACTTGTTGGCATTATACTTGGATTGGTGCAACCCAGGTGATGGCCATAGTTGGCAAAGAAGGGTGACATTCCTGTGGCCTGAGTTACTGAATTGTTGTATGTGAACTCGGCCATGGGCAAGAGCCCAACCCAATCATCCATCTCATAGTTGGTGAATGATCGTAAGTATGCTTCGATTGTCTGGTTGATCCTTTGTGTTTGGCCATCTGTTTCTGGGTGAACTGATGTGCTCATTCATGGTCATATCCCCAGTATACCCAGGAATTGCTTCCATTCTGTGGTAGTAAAGCGGGAGTCATGGTCCAAGATAATATCAGATGTGATGCCATGAAATCTCCATATTTCCCAAGCGAATATCTTTACCAGGTGTTCCACTGTCTTCTGATCCTTCTTGAGTGGTATGAAGTGGGCCATCTTCGTAAACCTGTCTACAATGACCCACAGTTGGTGACATCCTTCTGACAAGGCGAGGTCTGTGATGAAGTCCATGGCAATTGATTTCCATGGCATGTATGGGAGCTCAAATGGTGAGAGCAAGCCATATGGCTTGTGGCATGATGCCTTATCCTTCTGACATTCTAAACAAGTTCTGACATATTCGAAAATTTCTTGGTCCATTTCAGGCCACCAGAAGTTGCATCGGATCAGCTCGATCATTTTGTCTTGACCAAAGTGTCTGGCTACTGTACTGCTGTGCTCGGTATGTAAAATCGCATGTCATGCATTCTCAGGGACCCAAAGCACTCCCTTGCAATATAGTAATCCATTCTGTAGTTCTAAAATGCCTTCCTTCCCTTCTGTCTTCTGCGTACTTCTACTGAGGTCCTCCAAGGCCTGGTAGTATGCTGCATCTTGTTGTCCTGCCATTCTTATTTCCTCCTCCAATTCCTTTGTCCATTTTGATACTGATGATGCCAGATAAGCCAGCTGAACTGCTGAGCAACAAAACACCATTCCTTCTCCTCTGGTACTGATTGCTGAAATTGTGTCAAAGTGTTTTTCATGCAAGACAGTCTGTATCGGCTGGTTTCCACCTCCCCCCTTTTCAGGGTGGTACTCTGGGTGCCTCGATAATGCATCTGGCTTGCCATTACTTGTTCCTTTCCTATAAAAATTTTTGAAGTCCATGCCAGCCAGTTCCTGAGCCCAGCGTGCCTGCCTTCTGTTGAGAACCTTGGTTGTCATGAAGTACTCAAAGTTTTTGTGGTCAGTAAATACCTGAACTGTGTGAAGTGATCCTTCCAGGTATCTTTGCCATGCCTTAAAACAATCAACTATTGCCAGTAATTCCTTGTCATGAATTTCGTAGTTGATTTCAGCTGGTGAGAACTTTCTGGGGTGGAAGGCAACTGGGTGATGTTTCTTGTCCACTGCTGTTTGCGACAATGTACCACCCGGTGCAAAATCTGATGCATCAGTTTCGACAATGCATTCTTGTTGTGGGTCAAAGTGTGTGAGGATAGGTGCAGTCATAAAGCAGTCCTTCAGTTTTTCGAATGATTCTGTCACTGCATCTGTCCAAACCCAGTCATTTGGTGATCCCTTGGTTGAATCACTCAGGGGTTAAGCAATTTTTGAGAATTCTCTTATGAATGGGTGATAGAAATTCATGAAGCCAATAAATGACTATACATCCCTTAAACATCTTGGTCTTTCCCAATCTCGAATTCATTGGACTTTGCCTTGGGCCATTTCAATACCATCCATTGAAATAACATATCCCAGGAAGTCAACTTGGGTGGTGGACCAAAAGTATTTATCCTGTGATATGGCTAGCCCATTTTCTGCTAGGCATTTCAATACCTCTGTGACAATGCAATCATTTTCTTCCTCTGTTTCTGCATAAATGAGGATGTCATCCAAATATACAATCAATCCTAAGTCTAACAAATCTTGAAAAATATGATTCATCATATTTTGAAAGGTTGCTGGGGCATTCGACAACCCAAAGGGCATGACAGTGTATTCGTATAGTCCATACCATGTCTTGAATGCTGTTTTCCATTCGTCTCCAGGTTTGATCTGAATCAAGTTGTATCCATTCTTGAGATCAATCTTGGTGAATATTTTTGCACCTCTAACTCTATCTTGGAGTTCGGACATAATTGGTAGTGGGTATCTATTGGCAATGGTTACTTTATTCAAACCTCGATAATTGACACATAATCTGAGCCCTCGGCCATGGGCCTTTGGGGCAAAGATGATCAGTACTGCAGCAGGTGATTTCGAGGGCAAGATTTTTCCTAATTCCAACATCTCCTTGAGGTAGTCCCTTAGCACTTGTAGTTCTGTTTCATTGAGAGGGTACATTGGCAGCCATGGTGGTTGTTCACCCTCTTTCAGATCTATTGCATGATCATAGGGCTTGTGATCTGGAAGCTTATCTGTGAGCTCCTTGCCTAGGATTTCAACATAGTGTCAGAACTTTTGAGGCAGCACCATAGCTGGGTCCACCTCATTGGTGTCTGAGTTAACTGATGCAATATCCCCAATTACTGTTGCATCATAGTCATGTAGGATATCTTTATATATCATGAGGGAGAATTCTTGTACTGCAGCTTTGGTGCAGTGTTGTTTACAGAATTCGGAGTCTAAGGTAATGTCTTGTGGTTTCCCCCAAAACTTGTTGGGTTGATGTTTTGCCATCCACCAGCAAGGTAATATTATGTCTGTTCCTGATTCTAGAGGTATGATCTCGAAGGTCTCTCTTGTATAGTGGGATTTGTATTGAAGTAGTAGGGAATGTGTAAAGGCCTCTCCAGCCACTGATAGAGGCTGACCATCTGCTCCATTAATTCATAGTGCCATGTCACGAGTGATCATTGGCTGGTTGTTTTCCTTAATGAATTGAGAACTGATGATAGGTATGGCTGCACCAGTGTCAAACATGACTTGGACACCAAATGTCTTTTGTCCAGGTACTGAAAGATACATTTGGACAATTGGCCTAGGGCCAACTCGGGGTGGCCTGCTGTTGGCCAGCTGTAATTTTGTCTCAGGTTCTTTTTTATTACATTTTGATTTTTTGGATTGTTTTTGGTTTTCTTGGGTTTTGGTGCATTTAACTCCAGCAACTGAGATCTTCTGAGAACCTGATACATCTTCCCTTTCCTGGATGCCTCTGCATATCTTATGAGGCTTTCCTAGTTTAAATCCGAGACATCTGAGGTCTCTACTTCTCAGACCCTCTTTGCTGGTTTGGAGGATGGCTCTGATACTATCTGGGTTACTGTGGCGACATTCTTGGGCCACTTGGATATGGCTTCCTCTGTTTCATCCTTCTCATCTTCAGAGTCCTCTGAAGTTTGTTGGTGTTTAGCCTTTTTGTTGACAGCTGCAACTGTGGTAGCCAATTCAGTTCCTTTAGAGGTCTTTTTTGCAAAGCATTCTAGTGTATGGTGGCTTTTTCACCCACAATGCAAGCAGGAAGCCTTATCTGCTTTATGCTGGTCGATCTGTGTCTGTGGCACACCAGCTAATACTTCGTGGTTGTTTGGGAATTTCTTCTCTCTGTCACTCTTGGGTGTACAAGTGGTTTCCTTGTTTTTACCATGGTTGGGTTTCTTTTCCTTATCCCATTTCTGCTTTTCCTTTTCCTGCTTGGGTTCAGAGGCTTGATATATGTGGAGTAGTGGCTTCTCATGCATGTTGCGGTGTTCCTCTTGTGCAGTTGCAAGCTTAATGAGTCTGGCCTTGAAGCATTCATACTTTGGGTCATTCAAGTCTTGGACATCTGTCCATGCCTGGCAGGCCAGATCTTCTGGGAATGCCTGGTCATAAATCTCTCTCAGGACTTCTCCTTCCACTTTGGCCTTCTCTTGGTAAATGGCCATTCTGATTCCCCATTGATCTGCTGGGAGGCCAGTCTTGTAGCATCCAGGTTTATACTTCCAATGCAATTGGGCCATCATGTTGGTATAGTTGTGCTTCTGGTGGGGGTGACAGAAGTAGTGGTCCATTGCTGCAGTGTATGAGGCACAGGTATCACAGCATAATTCCTTCTCCATAGTGTCAACATGATTTTGGTGCCATTGGTGGGCATCTCCCTTCAAGAGGGACCCTAACAAGTGGATTCAGGTTGCATTAGTGTTGAAGTCAATGGATCGTACAGTCATGTATTCCTTGACTGCCTTCATCCATGGGATGTAATTTTCCCTATCCCCATCAAATACTTCAGGCTCCTTCATTTTGGGAGCTTTTCCCAGGGATATTGCCTCTGGTTGCTTGGTTATGTGATTCTTTCTATCCTTCTTGTGGAGTGCATGAATGAGTTTTGATAACTCATTCCCGAGATGCTTGGGTCTATTAGATTCTGAGTCTGAACTGGAGGAGCTGAAACTGCTTCCTCTGGGAGGGGGTCCTGGAGGTGGTATCACTCTACCTGGTGGGCTGCTGCCCCTGGACTCTGTTGTTCTTCCCAGCTGAGTTGAATGTCTACTTAATCTGTTGCTGGGTGGTAGGGAAGGAATGTCACAATCTGACTCAATCCCATGACTACTTGGGAGGGGAATCCTCCATTGTCGGGCATGTTCTTCTAAGATGCTATCGATGACGGAAGTCACATCTATATTCTGGTGGGACTGTTGAGCCAACTGAAATTAGGCCTTTAATTCCTGTCCAATGGATTGGAGCTCTTCTCATAATGATCATTGCATATCTTCCTGCTCCTGGTGAGAGATTGCTGAGGCATTGACATGATTCTGTTGGAGTTGCTCCTGGAGTCATTTCAGTTTTTATAGGTCTGCCTTGACCTTTTCTTGGTTTGCTCTGGCCTTAGCTTCCCGAGTATCCATTTCAGATGCCCATCATTGGCAATCATTGTGGAACTTCTCCTGCTTGACTGCCTGGACCTTGTGGTATGCAATCCAGACATTCTGGTTGGCTTCCATTTGCTGGGCAAAATCCTGAAGCAACTTCTGTCTTTGTTCTTCACTCTGTGCAGCATTGATGGTAATTGTCTCCACATGTCTCCTGAGGGCCATATTGGCAGCTGCCACCTCTGCAAACTTAGTGGTGGTGAGTTTGAAGTGAGCTCCCATGGTGTCTGCTGCATGCTGCTGGGCCTGAGCAATTGCAAGGTTTAAGTTGGATTTGATTTTGTGATAATCATTCTGCATTTGCATAAAAATGCAGTATGCTTCTATTTCATCCCCTTGGATCTGTCCTCAGAGGCTATTGATTTTGACTGCAGTATGGTGTAGCTGATTCATCAGGGTGCACCCCCATTCTAGGACTGAATGCAGTTTGATGGGTTCGATATGTGGGATATTATCAGATCCCCCATTATTTGTACTAACTAATGCCCAGGAAGCCATAGGGAGGAAATGGATTTCCATTGGCTCAGACATTGTTCTTCCTGGTTGTGGTTCTGTATGTATTATGGGATGTCTCTCAATATGCTCGGTGAGGAGTTGAGTATCATTATAGTGTTAACCGGGGGATGTCACATAACCAATGGTAGGCTAACTCAAGTACTCGGAAAAAAGAAAAATGGGAAGTAATAATTCCAATGATGGGAATTATTTACTTCTCTGGGGATTCTTGCGGGAGTGATGAGTAATAACATGTTTTAATCTTAAACTCTCCTGCTTATCTCAGGGAGTGTTTTGAGATCCTTGGTGGAAATTGCCTTCAAGTGTAAACAGCAATCTGCAAGGGTCTCATTGTTCGAGGAGGGTCTTGGTTGTATTGTTCTGTAGGTCTTTCGAGTATTGTGTAAATAGTCAAGTATGAGGTACTAATATCATTCTGGAACTTGCTTGTAATTGATGGGACGATTGAGGGTCTTTTGCTGGATGATGGCTTCTTTGAGTGGGGGCTTTTTGATATTTTATGTTTTCTGACTTGAGCTCCCCACTCATATACCCACTGGGTATGTTGCAGTGGTCGGAACACCAAGTACTGGTTGACATTGGTAGAGAGCATGCAAACATGATATTTGTTGCATACAAATTCTGTATTTCGAATTTTTCCATGCAAATGCTCCAAATTGTTCCCAAATCAATCAGATGACTCCTGGTGATCCTCTCGGCCATATCGTGCATGCGCTGTTGATAAAGCTGTCATTTGCCAATATATTATGTCTAATAATATGACCTCCATAGGGCATTTGAGCGCATATCTCATCTCATGCATGCATCGTCAGCTTGGGTGAAGTGTTTATCCTTAGTTGCCAGATTCCCTGATCCGTCCTTATCTGGGGCTGCGGCTGCCTGTGCCATCTGTATGCCTTGCCAACACTTCACCACGGTAGATGTCATCCGGGCCTCCTGTAGCTTGCAACAGGATCTAACATTCATATCTGTTTGTCCATATGCACTTATTCTCATCATATCATGCTAACCAAAGGTTGTCTGCAACATAAGGTTTGCTGTATTGTCAGCTGCCACAGGGCCACTATGCCACATATTGGTCTTTACTGCCTATAACAATCCTTATCTCCTTTGGCCAACTAGACTCCATGATTGCATGTCTTATCTTAATGACATTCAGTATTGTTCCCTCGGTTTTCTGATCATCTCCACTGAGCTTCTGCAGTATCATATGATTCTTAATTTGGACTTGGCACTCAGTCATAGGGTACATTCAATTCCTTCTTAAAAACCTAACTGTTCTTCTCATCCATCAATTCCTCATCCTCATTATCAACCTTGACTTCCTCCAGTCTTCATCTATGGTCAATCATGGCAGACTTGGTCATATATGGCAAACTCCTCCATTTGACATTTCTCTTCTTCTTATCCTTCTGCCTTTCTTTGTCCCAGCCCCTTTGCTGTCTGCCTGTTGGGGTGGTCCTGTATGAAACAGCACAACATTCGAATATGGTGAAATGCATATGGCAGAGGGTAGTCCCTTTGTACACTTGTGGCTAGTAAGAACCACAGTGGCCCAGGCTATAAGTATTCCAGGTTTTTGTCAACATCAGTGGTATGTTCCTCAGGATATGGCTGGGCATTAGAAACCTCAGCCATTGATTGGAAACTGTCCCTCCTGATGCTACCCCAGGTTTCCAACCCTTTATGATGAACTGACTTTTTCCCTGGCCCCCCATTATCCTAGTTCCTGCAGGAAGTGGATGAAGGGTGGGTAGTAATGGTTCTTGCCTTATGGCTTGAGTCATTACTTAGTAAGAATCCCCATTCTTAAAATGTGTCTTAAAGGTGGGGTATGACACATTGTGTATATAAGTGGACTTGTCCTTGAACCATTCTGTTTCCTTTCCTTTTCTCCTTCAATGGTTATTTGTTCATCTTGTAGAATAAATACTTGGAACCTCCATGTCTTTGATCCTTGCCTCTGTCTCTGTTTCTGGCTCTCTCAGTCCTTGCTCACCTCTCTCCCTGTTACTCTCACTCCATTCTCCTACTTCTGTCTTCTGGCTTGTCTCTTGACTTCTAAATAGAGATCCTCTTTAGTTGCTACATGTTACAGCTTCAAGATTGAACATTGAAGTTTCTTGCAATGTACATTACTGTTCACAAATTTTACAATCAGTCTAGAGCCCTCAGGTTCCCTGCCCAAGACCTTGGTCATGACCACCTTTACAATAGGAGTCTGAGGGTGGTAATGAGGAGAAGATAGTAGAGCCAGCAGGTACTTGATTACACCATTATGTTGTAATGCTGGTCACACAAGTAAATAATTCCTGTCATTGGAATTATTACTTCTCAAATTTTGTTTTCAGAAATCTTGAGTTACCCTGCTGTTGGTCATGGGACAACCCTCAGTTACCAGCATATGATTCACTGCTAAGTGCACAGCTACACAGACAAGCAATGCAGCTAACCACCACCGCACACAGGGGTTAAACAAGACACTCAAATAAGGAAAGTGAATGTGAAAGTAAGAAAATAAGGAATATAGGGAAGAGCAGATACTTGAGCCATGACATCCCCATTCTCTTGACTTATCCTGTAGAAGGGGTATGGCATGCATAGAGAACTGCGATTGTGATAAACACTGCATTCTTTTCATGTCACTATATACATTACTTCCATATTGTCAGAAGTATTGCTGTGTCCATGCACAGGGATCTTGTGGGCTATCTATTTGTTGCACACCACATCACCTCATAATCCATGACATGCATCACTCAACCATTAACTGATCCACATCAGCGCAAAGCCCGTACAACATTCTTATGTATATACCGTTGTGATTAATACCACATAGATGCTTCTTAAACGATCGTCATGAGCCGTACATCTATGCTCTAGCAAAAGCTTTCAGTACCGAAACAACATGTGGCTTGCCTCCCCACATCCTGCACAGTGATCTCCCATCATCCGCGGAAGTCTTCATGCCTAGTCAAAACTTTGCAGCCGGATCACCGCGGACCACCATTTAAAATCAAAGTTCATAGGAAAGGAACACATCAAGTGTGTGCAGGCCCATCAGCGACGTATCTGTGCAGCCAACCAGCAGCGAAGACTCTATGATCCTCCATCTATAAAGTTAACCGCTGTTGTGTAACTCTTCTGTCATCTTCATACCTCGACCTCTCTACCTCTCCGCCTCTCCATATCTACACAAGTCAGTACTCTTTCATGTGATAATAACTTGCTTTTATCTGTTATCCTACAACCGCACCGACGATTCATACAACTACACTTGCATTACAGAAACACGCATTCTATTGCACAGGTCACCATTCTTCCGTCTACAAGTCATCTCTCGTATCAGCAGAGAGGTATAAGTCCTGCTGCCCGATTACCACGATGGATCACCTATACCGTCAAGAAACATGCCAGATTCAACTATCCTATTCGAAATGCTCAGCATCAATGTCAATTGAATTGTCCTACTGTTTTCGCCTCTGTGTTTTGCTTGATTATTATCTCATCATAATTTCCTCTTTCTCTGTTAGCTTCGACAGCTGATACAGAACACAGACTTATACATTAGCACAGGTTGGCGTGGGTTCTTGGCTTCCGGAGCCATTCTTCAGCTTGTTTGGGCATCGGGGATCGTTCCATACTGCGATTGCGGCGAATCCAACTGACCCCCGCAGTGGGTAGAGGACATCCTACTCATCTGCCCCTGTTTCACGGCCCACCATTCTGACGCCTCCGAAGCCAGCCCTGTACCCACTCAGACACCTTTCATCTTGCATACCGACAAGGCCGTGGATCAACTGGTCCGACTTATAAGAGATACCGAAATGGGAATGAGACGTTATAGACTACAGAGGCAGGCATTGCTCAACGGGGCAGAAGAAGGACCCGGTTAGGAATGGCCCAGACATCGGGCGAATCAGATGAGAACTGAGACTAGCACAGCCGTGCCAATTCACAAATTCTGCTTGTTCGTTCATTGGTTATTGCGTTTTTGATCGGGAGTCACAGGGTAGAGCATTGAGAGGTGTATAAGGGAAGCATGGCCATAAGGCATGTGTATTTAGAACTGTGGAACAGAAAACGAGCAAGAGCTAGGTACTGCTTTGATTATTACTTTTTGTTTGTTTACATTTGGTAGTTTATTAACATTTAATGTACAAAGATAGAAGGCGAAAAGGGGGCGGCTATAATTCGCTCGAAACGCCTAAACAACCTGACCGGTTAGAACAGAAAGGCTATAAAATACAGGTAAAACAAAAAATCGGCATCAGGGATCAGATCAGCAGGACGATGGCATTTGGAAAATCGAAATCAGTATACCTGTCTTCACCAACTCAGTCTTTTTAAAACCGTTGTCAAACCATGTTCTTTCAGCGTTTATCCAAGGAATGGGTTATCTAATATGCTTCTTAAGTCCAATTAAAGAGATCTACTGTGCTTCATACAACATGAAAGCGTGCGCATCTCCTCCTCAACCTATTGATCGCTCTATCGCGGAATTCCTTTTCAAAATCAAACCTACTAAGCAATTTTTGGAACCGTCTGCTTGACATATGCCGATCGATGACGCGAAGATGACTTCGCATACACAAGGCGCCTGGTGCTCGGAAATGAGTGCTTGGCTGTGATTTCGTACACCGCATTTTTCCACGGATTAAATGGCCTCAGATTCCACTTATGTTAACAGTTATACACGTGCCTACAATATATGAGCCGCAGAGATGGACAAATATGAGCCTGTTGAAAGCAGAGTAGCTATCGGCTAAAGGAGAACCATCGATCGTGGAGGGGCGATTGAATTGGATTGAAGACACGGAAGAGATCAAGCCCGAGTGGTAGGAACTAGCCAACTTCAGAAAGAATTAAACCCATATGGAGCATCATAATAATAACCTTTTAACAGAAAAACTAGAATATCCGAACTGCATTTATCATAAATCGGCCTGTTACAAATATATTCTCAAAACATAGCCTGAACGCCTCATGCCTACCCGTCCTACTTCGACTGATCGCTGTTGTCCGAAGCTAGTTGCGGCGGCGTCTGCCCGTCCTTGCCGGTGACCGAAACGTCGGCGCCCCTAGCGATGAGCAGCTGGGCCACACCCTCACGCCCATGGGCTGATGCTAGATGCAGCAGCGTCCGGCCGACCTTGTCGGTGACCGAGACGTCGGCGCCGTTGTCGATGAGTAAACCGGCCACAACCTCACACCCATGGATTGATGCTAGATGCAGCGGCGTCTGCCCGTCCTTGTCAGTGACCGAAACGTCGGCGCCCCTAGCGATGAGCAGCTGGGCCACACCCTCACGCCCATGGGTTGATGCTATATGCAGCGGTGTCTGCCCGTCCTTGTCGGTCACCGAGACGTCGGCGCCGTTGTCGATGAGCAAACGGGCCACACCCTCACACCCATAGATTAATGCTAGATGCAGCAGCGTCCGCCCGACCTTGTCGGTGACCAAAACGTCAGCGCCCCTGGCGATGAGCAGCTGGGCCACACCCTTATACCCATGGGTTGATGCTATATGGAGCGGCGTCTGCCCGTCCTTGCCGGAGACCGAGACGTCGGCGCCGTTGTCGATGAGCAAACGGGCCACAACCTCACACCCATGGATTGATGCTATATGCAGCGGTGTCTGCCCGTCCTTGTCGGTGACCGAGACGTCGGCGCCGTTGTCGATGAGCAGCTGGGCCACACCGTCACACCCATGGATTGATGCTAGATGGAGCGGTGTCCGCCCGTATTTATCGGTGACCGAAACATCGGCGCCCCTGGCGATGAGCAGCTGGGCCACACTCTGAAGCCCATAGATTAATGCTAGATGCAGCGGTGTCCGCCTGTCTTTATCGGTGACTGAAACG
Organism: Pyronema domesticum; assembly: GCA_024516145.1. Lineage (NCBI taxonomy): Eukaryota > Fungi > Ascomycota > Pezizomycetes > Pezizales > Pyronemataceae > Pyronema > Pyronema domesticum. Next base: position 29,605 of record JAJJXL010000024.1, read on the forward strand.
TCGGCGCCTTTCTCGATAAGCAGCTGGGCCACACCCTTATACCCACTGATTAATGCTATATGCAGCGGCGTACGCCCGTCCTTGTCAGTGGCCGAAACGTCGGCGCCCCTGTCGATGAACAGTCGAGTCATATCTAGGTCGCCAAACCCAGATATCGTGACAAGTATCCTGCCCAGGTCGGCGGTTAAGTCATGACGTGTCAACTCAAAGACGGACGTGAAAATCCTACTCAGCCCAAACACGCAGACCGAGAAGAGAAGGTCGTCGTCTTCTTGTTTCAAAACATTGACCCTCTTCCTAAAGGAATCTCTTGCATACGTGTTTTCAACCCACTTGCCAAGATAGTTAAGCCATCGCTGGTAGTTACTCTCTGATACGAATGAATTCCATAGGTCAGTCAGGGTTTGCCAGTCATTTTTTTTTTTTTTTTTTTTTACATCTTCGCAATGCGAGAAGTGCCATGGCCAAAACACCGCAGAGTACAACAAGAGGTGACGATCTCCGTACTGTCCTTCTTCGGTTGTAATGTTGTCATAATCATCCCAAGATCCCGGAGTACACAACAGTGAAAGGCACCTCTTTGCGATTTCGGTATGAGAAGAGGCCTTGCTGAGTTCAGGCTTAGTCTCCAAATACTCCTGCACTGAAAGATGTGCAAAGCGGAAAACGTTGAGAGGTTCGTCAAAAACGAGTAGATTTTGGCATAGTTTTAATAAATCGTTCGCATCTATTGGGTCCTGGCTAGAGAACTCTCCCGATCTGCCGCCTTCGACTGTGATTGCATCAAGCAAGGTTTCCGCCCGCAACGGTTCGTATGAACATTGGATCCAACGGAAGGCGTTGAGTGCTAGTTGAGGAGCGTCACCTTTCTGAGAAATAATGCGCTTGTATATATCGTCGTAGGCGGCCGCCAACGTGTCTGGAAGAGTCTGCAAATCGTTTTTTACATTGCCTTGGGTGCGAAATTGGCAGAGAAAAGTGATTTGAAGCGCGGCCAGTTGGAACCTGGCATTCATTCATCAGTTTCTGTGCCCATCTGCGATTAAAATGGGTATGGTGAGCGTACATTCCCTTGGATCGCTTACAAAGCATTTCGCATATTTCGACTTGAAGCTCATCGGATACATCACCACTCAGCAGTTGGCTATCAACGATGGTGCTCTTAACTCTTGTTTTGACGAACTGGTTTATGTCGCTGATATTGTCATCAGGTTGTAACTCAATCCTGGGAAACATCTTGAACTGCGCGACGATTTCGGGATTCATTCGAGTCGTTGCAAAAATCTTGACCAGATTTTTGGATTGTGCGATGACATAATTTAGTGCCTTCAGCAGATATATCCGCTTGTCTTCTGCGACTTCGTCCAAGGCATCTATGCAAATCATGGTCCGAGGATATATATCCGTGAGTTGAACGAGGAGCTGCTGACTTTCTGAAAGGCTCAGGCGGGATGAAAGTTGCCCTCGCTTTTTCCGGTCTCGGTATATATCGACAATCAGCTTTAGTAGTTTGTTCTCATCGAAGGGAGACTGCGCAAGCTGTTGTATTATCGTACTCAGGATGCTGTCCGGCTCTCGACGATTTTCTTCAGCTCGATTACAATAAAAATACGCCAACTGCATCCCTGTCGTATCCGAATGCAGAGAATCAATAACTTTTGATCTATAGCAACGCTGCGTTAGGTATATACACCTCCAATGACATAGGGGGGGATATCTATCGCTTACGCAATGTATGTTTTACCGGCTCCAGCTATATTATTCGGCTGGTCAGAAAGAATCAAGCCAGATCAATGACGCATGTGGTGACTTACGGATTCCCCGCAATAATAATAGCTTTGAAACGCTAGAAGAAATCCACGTTCTATAGTCTTGCCTCTCCAAAACCCACATGCCAGTGCCTTCCAGGCGCTCTGCATTAATACGTTCGTGGTGACTTCGGTAAGGGATTGTAGATATCCATTTCAAAATTGACGATCTTTCACTGTCTAGTGAAGTGAGTGGATAATTGCAGTGTGCGGCATCTTGGGGTGAACCTCGTACCTTCCAGCCAGTCTTGTTTGTTGTTGAGTTGAGGTTGAATATGCAACGTTGTGTTGTTGATATTTTCCAGCTGCGTTCGAAGGTGCTCGAGCTGTGTCCTGGTAGCTACCTAGCGTTAACATTGCATAAGATTCCACGGCTTTTGTGTAGACAAAATACATTGTGCTTTGGCGACATCAGCATCATATCCAACCGTTTTCTCCAAGTTCTCAACATTCCCAAGGTAATTTGAAATGTCTTCCGCGGTGAATACAGCCTTGAGGCGATTTTCTAAAGAAGCATTAGCAGCGGCACAGCTCTGTGGGATAAGAATATTTACGTTTTAATTTACCGATAGATTTGGCGAGGAACTTCAATATCGCTATGTAAAGCCGAACAATGGATTTCTCCAGGTTTTTCGAACCACAGGAATCTTCGCTGAGATATAGTAGCTCGTAAAGCGTGCACCTATGAACCAGACCGGCAATGTTCTCAAGTCCCACGAAGATGGCGTCCATTGTATTCTGGTTATCCATGCACACCTGTCGAGCATGATTAGCAAGTGTAATTATGAGATGCAGTGGCTCTAATCAACCGTGAGGAGAAATAGAAATCCAGCCCACGGCAGCGCCGCATGCACGGGATCAAATTGGACGATGACATCTCCAATTTCCTTGAACCTGTCCATCCAGCTGAGCAATTTCATCGCAATATCTCTCAATACAATTTTTTCTCCTTTGATTTCAATTTTCCAAGCATTTTCCTTTTTATCGTCGAGGATTTTTTGCGCGAAAGACCTTGCTTCAGATACGGTATCAAGGGCGTTGGCTTGAAAATTTATACTGTTAAGCGTTTCGCGCTCCTCATCGAGGTCTTTGCTACTGAGTGCCTTACTCCACAGGGATTGACCTTTGACGATTCCAGTCGCCGTCAAATTATCTTGCTGTTCTGCTTTGTTTCCGACTTCGGCATGTGCGGTATGCTTCACTGTCGCCGTTACAGGTGGTTGCCCAAACTGACTTGCCGAATCTGATTGAAAGCTTTCATTCCTAATCGCGCCTCGGCTTTCGGCTTCTGACGACGACTCTGCTGTAGTGGCCAGTGTTGTTGAGGATGTGGGTGTCGGATCACTGGGAGCTTGCACCGAAGCGCTGAATGAAGTTGCCGTTGTATGATTCGTTTGTGAATTGCCAGTATTCTTCTCTTGTGTTGTCCTGGTTGATTGGAAGATGCCTTTCAATGATGTGAACTGACCACGTAGTCGATCACGTTTCCTCAGCGTGCCGTCCGACATACTGGGTGGAGCTTTTCCGGATATCTGTACTGCTAAAGTAGAGGTCTTCCCGTGAGCAACGTGGATGTCGAATATTGATTGAGGTATTCTGTCGCAAGAATGACTTACTCAAATTGCCAGAATCGCTTCTTGCTGCGAGCCGTTTCTCCTCGGTGATGGGGACTTTGGTATACACTCTCAGTAGACGCCAGAGAACCGCTGGAGATCTCGCCGAATATGTAGTGTGTGCGTGCATGGAATACAAAAGTGGGGTACTTTAGCTGCGGGGACAACACAGAGTACTATCACATTTTCAACATAGTGCAGTTGCGTAGGGCGAATTGAGCCTCATTTCACCGAGATATTCGACGTATCAAATGACTTATGAATTGTGCGTACCACATAGGCGCATAGAAATAGAAAAAACCCGCCGTTGATTGGTTTCTAGACATGCAGGAAGACGACACGTTGCACGAATCGGACTGAGAGCCGCTGCAAACAACTTCCTCGCTACTCTCCTGTATATGGTACGTGTCTGCAAGATTTTTGGACAACTTATCCAGTTGTGAAACCCGGCGTCCAGATGCGACGGACCGGCCACCGATACGGTTGTTAGCGTGAAATTTCGGCAGAAACCGTATTGAAACCGTAATAATGCTGAGAAACGATGTTTCAAAAACACGAAATGGTTTCCCGGTGTCGCTAGGGTTTGATGAGAATATGCTCATTTTGAGTGAATTACACCGTAATGAGCGTAGATCCCGTGCTGCCATTACCATGCTGTACAAAAAGCCCGTGCACTTTCTTCCACCCTCACTTCCCTTTCCACCGATCAAGTTGCTTTGGGAATGTCATCCCTGTTTGAGCCATCCAAGATGGATAAGTGGGGCTTTCCTACCACCAAGATTTCGCACATTGCCAGTGGTCATCTGGACCCAGGGAAGATAATCATCAACCTGCAACAAATCCCCTAAACACCACCCACCCCCAGGTACATTGTTGAAGTACAAGTGTGCAATGGAAATATACAGTGCACCATGCTTGAAGCTACAAACATTCTTGTTGTAGTGCCCAGCCCCCAGAGTTACATCAGCACACAGGGTACCACTGTAACAGGGCTAGATAGAGGAGGCAGAGTCCAGTTCACTTACTGCAGGACTGGATGTAGTGAAATGGGGCTCAGAGAACTGGACTGGGCCAGATTAGATAGATTGGTTTGGGACACTACACGCAGTCAGCAGGATGGGTCAGGTACATGGCCTTATGACTGGGAATGGGTGGGAGGAAGAGTGCAACAATGGGGGACTGGACAAGGGAATGTGTGGTCACATAGGAGGGAAAAAGGCATTATTCATGGTGAGGAGAACTTAATAAGGTATGGTCAGGCAGGCAAGGTATGATGGGACAGGGACAAGGACTAAGAGAACTAAGTAGTATTCTAGATAGAATGAAACATTGCATGAAGAAGAAAGAAAAGTAAAACAATAATAGAAATACAAACATCATAAATACATAACCTCTTCTTCCCACCAAGGTAATAACCTTTCATAACAACCTAAACCCTAAACCCTAAAAGAAACATGTAAAAACCCTAGATACCTCTGCTTAGAAATAGAATGATGTTAAGACTATTTGCTACAACAATATCACACCAAGGGAATACAGGCACTAGTGCTTAGCCTGGTTGCTAGGGAATGGTTATTGCTAGGGAGATAACCATTGCTAGGAGAATGCCTATTGTTATGAGAACACCTCTTGCAATGGCAATGCTGGACAACCTTTGACCAAGTAAAGGCATGCAACTAGGACAGTTGACATTCAGCTATGACAGTATCCCCCCTGTATCATGGGTCAAGTATCCTCTCTTCCCTATGTTTCTGATTTCCTAACTTTTACATTCACATTCCTTGTTTTATTATCTAGTTCAACCCCTATATGCTATTGTGACCCTGGGCACAGTTACTGCTATGTGGAGGGGATTTTGATTATTCAGTTTCATTTTCCAAAGATGTAGCTAGGAAGTTGTAACTAATTAATCACAGGCTGAATGAGCTTAAGGGGTATTCTTCAGAGGGTTGGTGTATTCATTGAGTAACTCTTGAGATTGATCTTCTTGATGATGATGATGAGCCAGGAGATGATGGGAGACCCAGGTCTCTTTATAGACTTCCAGCCAGAAAGCTGCCCAGACTTTCCTTGTCATGGTGTTGATCAAATGACTGCACCATGGGTACTTATGCATGCTTATCCATCTGCTTATGCACACCCATTGATTATGCTTGCTTCTGTTGCCACCTGCTTATGTACATTTGTTTCTGTTTATGGTTTCTTATGCTTGCTTATTTATGCATGCTTATGTATGTTTGTTTAATTGCTTATTGTTTGTGAGGTCACAGAAGGAAAATTCTGTTGTAACTATGCAGTATAGAGGAAAGGGAAGGGGTATTAGGAATTCTATTATTGAAGTTGGATAAGGGGATCTGTGTATATAAGGGGACTTGTCCCCCCACTATTGTGTCTTCTTTTCTTTTCTCCTCACACAATGTCTTGTATTTTTATCCAATATAACTACTCCTCTCTTCATCTCTGGTCCCCAGTATTCCTATGACCCTGGGCACAGTTTCTGCTATGCAGAGGGGATTTTGAACATTCGGTTTCATCTCCAAAGATAAAGCTAGGACATTTTGTTGAACTAATCGATCACAGGCCCAATAAACTTAATGGGTTTCTTCAGAAGTTGTGGTATGTTTGTTTGGTAACGCTTGAGGAGTTTGGTCTTGTTGATAACTCTGGAGGAGGATTCTGTCATTCACTTGCTCGTTGATTGATGCTGGAGACTGTGGGAGACATAGACCTCTTTATAGACATCGATTGCCCATCTTTGTCTAACCCTTCCTTGGGGTATGTCATACCCCACCTTTAAGACACATTTTAAGAATGGGGATTCTTACTAAGTAATGACTCAAGCCATAAGGCAAGAGCCATTACTAACCACCCTTCATCTACCTCCCACAGGAAGTAGGATAATGGGGGGCCAGGAAAAAGGTCAGTTCATCATAAAGGGCTAGAAAACCAGGGTAGCCTCAGGAGGGACAGTTTCCAATCAATGGCTGAGGTTTCTAATGCCCAGCTGAATCCTGGGGAACATACTGCTGATGTTGACAAAAACCTCAAATACTTATAGCCCAGGCCACTGTGGTTCTTACTAGCCACAAGTGCACAAAGGGACTAACCTCTGCCATATGCATTTCACCATATTTGAACATTGTTATGTGGAATACAGGACCACCCCAACAGGCAGACAGAGAAGGGGCTGGGACAAGGAAAGGCAGAAGGATAAGCAGAAGAGGAATGTAAAAGGGAGGAGTTCTCCATATATGACTGAGTCCACTGTGATTGACCATAGATGAAGGCTTGAGGAAGTTGAGATTGGTAATCAGGATGAGGAATTGATGAATGAGAGGAACAGTTAGGTATTTAAGAATGAATTGAATGTACCCTACAACTGACTGCCAGGTCCAAATTAAGAATCATATGTTACCGAGGAAGCTCAGCAGAGATGATCAGAAAACTAAATGACAGCCACAGCCCCAGATATGGATGGATCAGGGAATCTGGCAACTAAGGACAAACACTTCACCTGAGCTGACAATGCATGCATGAGATGAGATATATACTCAAAAGCCCTACAGAGGTCATATTATCAGACATCATATATTGGCAAATGACAGGTGTAGCAACAGCGCATGCACGATATGGCTGAGCGGAACACCAAGAGTCATCTGATTGGTTTGGGAATGATTTGGAGCATTTGCATGGAAAAATTCAAAATACAGAATTTGTATGCAAAAAATATCATGTTTGCATGCTCTCTACCAATGTCAACCAGTATCTGGCATTCTGAGCACCACAACATACCCAGTGGGTATATGAGTGCAGAGCTCACATCAGAAAACATAAAATATCAAAAAGCCCCCACTCAAAGAAGCCATCATCTAGCAAAAGACCTACAATCATCCCATCAATTACAAGCAATTTCCAGAAAGATATTAGTACCTCATACTCGACTATTTACACAATACTCGAAAGACCTACACAACAATACAACCAAGACCCTCCTTGAACAATAAAACCCTCGCAGATTGCTGTTCACACTTGAACCTAATTTCCACTGATAATCTCAAAATGCTCCCTGAGATAAGCAGGAGAGTTCAAGATTATAACACATTATAACTCATTTCTACGAGAATCCCCACAGAAGTAAATAATTCCCATTATTGGAATTATTACTTCTCATTTTTTCTTTTTTGGAAATCTTGAGTTACCTGGCCATCAGTCATGAGACAACCCCTGGTTAACAATTGGTGCCCCTTGTCACTGTTGGTTGGCATAATTCTTCATTCATTCTCCAGTCTTTTTCAGTGACAGCTTTGTTTCCTCATGAACTGTATACATCCAGTGGGCATTGGCATTGCTGGCAGGGTTGTGCACAGCAGTTGTCATAGGGTTGCTAGCAATGGGATGGTAACCATAATTAGCATAGAACAGTGATAGTCCTGTCGCATTGGTTACTGAGTTGTTGTATGCAAACTCAGCCATTGGTAAAAGGTCAACTCAATTGTCCATCTCATAGTTGACAAAAGAGTGTAGATGGGCTTCAATTGTCTTATTGAGTTGTTCCATTTGTCCATCTGTCTGTGGGTAGAATGCCATTGACATCCTTGGCTTAATTCCCAAGGTTCTGATAAATGCTTTCCAGGTGGTACTTGTGATCCTGGAGTCTCTGTCCAACACTATATCCATTTGTAGGCCATGTAGCTTCCAAATTTCCTTCTCAAAGATCTTAGCAAGGTCATTAGTTGTCTTGCCTTCTTTTTGCAGTGGAATGAAGTGGGCCATTTTCGTGAATCAATCAACTACTACCCATAGTTGGTTACATCAACTTGAATCTGGTATGTCAGTGATAAAATCCATAGTGATTGATTGCCATGGGGCATAAGTTAATTCCAAAGGTTGAAGTAATCCATACTTCTCATGCTGAGCTGCTTTGTCTTTCTGACATTCAATGCAGCTTTTGATATAGTCAATGATTGTATCATCCATTTTTGGCCACCAAAAGTTCCATCGGATTAACTCAATTGTTTTGTCTTGACCAAAGTGTCCTGCAAACTTGGAGTCATGCTCTGATTCTAAGACTGTCTTTATCAAACCCTTTGGTACCCATAACTTCATTTTCCAATAGAGTATACCATTCTCTATCATTAAAGGGCCCTTTACTTTCTTTGCTGCTTCCTGATATTCTTTGTGCTGTAGTCCAGCATCTCTAACCATTTTCAAGAATTCTTCTGACCATCTAACTGCAGGGAATGAGCAGAGTCATGATGAGGAGACAATGAATGTTGTTCCTTCCCCACCACTGCTGATTGATGAAATGGTTGCATTTGAAAAATGTTCTGTGTCTAGGATCATCGTAATCAGCTGATCTTCACCTCCCTGCTTTTCAGGGCAAAACTCCAGATGCTTAGATAATGCATCTGGTTTCCCATTCTTAATTCCTGGTCAATAGAAAATCTTGAAATCAACCCCAGCAAGTCCTGAGCCCATCGTGCTTGGTATCGATTGAGTACTTTTGTTGTTGTAAAATACTCAATTTTTTGCTGGTTGCTATAGACTTGGACTGTATGCATTGCTCCTTGAAGATATCTTCTCCCAATTTTAAATGAGTCATCAATAGCTGATAGCTCCTTGTCATGAATCTCATAATTAATTTCTGCCAGAGTGAATTTTCTTGCATCAAGTGCAATTGGATGCAGCTTTCCATCATCTCCTTTCTGGGATAAGACAGCTCCTAGAGCAAAGTCTGAAGCATCAGTCTCAACTATGCAAACCTTTCTTGGGTCAAAATGTCCTAAGATAGGGGCTGTGGTCAAACATCTCTTGAGCTCATCGAATGCTAACTCCATGGCCACTGTCCATTCCCATCTCTTCACATCACCTTTTGTTGATTCTGTAAGGGGTCAACAAATTCTTGGGAAGTCCTTAATGAATTGGCGATAGAAATTTGCAAATCCAAGAAATGCTTGTGTGTCTTTCAAGGATCTTGGAGGTTTCCATTCCAGGACAGTTTCGACATTGTCCTTTGCCATTTCTATTCCATCTTTGCTTATGATAGAACCTAGAAATTCCACTTTATTTCTGGCCCAAACACATTTTTCTAGGGAAATGACCAAGCCATTTTCCTTGAGTCTCTTGAGCACCTCTTTAACCAACTCATCATGTGTGACCCTGGGCACAGTTTCTGCTACGCGGAGGGGGTTTCGATAATTCGTTTCAGTTAAATTCGAAGGTTCGTTTTTTGCTCTCAGAAATAGCTAGGAAGTTTATTCGAACTATCGATCACAAGGTGGAATAAACTTAAGGGGTGTCTTCCGAGGTTCGGTGGGTTTGTTTTGGTAACTGTTCTTGAGGAGGATTTCGTTGCTGATGATGTTGGAGACTGTGGGAGACATAGACCTCTTTATAGACTTTGGGACTTCCAACTTCGTCTAACCATCCCCCAGGATGGTACTGCTGAAAATGAGTTTAGGAGATAGGATGTGAGTCATTTCCAAGAATAATCTTGGATGGATTGTGTCATCACAAGCTCATGATTACATTAATCACTCACTTGCATGCTGACCACCATCTTCAAGTTAATTCTTGAAAATTCCTCTCCATGATACCACACCTTCCCATAAGGTAAGGGATTAGTGATCATAACAGGATTCAATCCTCGTCTGGCCGCGTAATGCAATAACTCATCAGGGAATGACAATGAGCCATTTTCCTTCTGAGCCGCGTCATCATAGATTCCCTAAGAAATCTTGATTGCTTGTGTGGTGACAATCATGCCCTATCACTCGTGCGATTCTAGCACTTTCTGTGTCATGTCATGAGTCCCCCACCTGTGCTCACTGGTGCGCAGCCACACCCTGGTGTGAACGCAATCCCAACAATTCCCTACGGAGTGTTCCCTAGCTGATGGTCACATCATATCGGGTTCCTTTGAACAGGTTCCTTGAGTGGGTTCCTTGCTTATTGTACGTTGTCTCATGCTGTGCATGTCAGGAACCTGTCTACACAGCCACAGGGCACGACAGGCAACGCAACGGTCTGGTATACTGCTCTGCAGTTGGGTTTGGCTCGGTACTACTATCCTGAGTTAGTATCTGGCACGGGCAATACTGACTAGTATCCAGAATGTCTCTGTGGCGCTGCCCTCTCTTGTTATGCTTCCGTTATCGTTTGGATTCGTAATTGGCGTATGGGGATGGGGCTGGAGGTGAGAGTTTGTGATGACGTTCACTAATGAGACGGACGAATCTGTGTATGTGTAGATAGTTCTGTAGAATAGATAATTGATTGCGTACCGAATAAATGAAATACAAAGTGTTCCTTCTTATACATAATTCTCGTGCCCTTCGTAGATCCCAAGCAGCTGCCCTGCAGCGCCTTCAAACCCCGCGATACAATAATGAAACAACATGAGACGCATAACCTAAACAGAAAGCAAAACATAACCAACGGAAGATCTCAAACGGAACTCAAACGAAAGCAGAAACAGGACTCAAACGTAAATCGAACATCCCATGAAACCGTGCCCCCAAACGCATCCCAAACGTCCCCTGCCTCAGATCCCAAAACCTCCTTCCTGCAGCCCCCTTTCCCTAAACCCTAAACGCTTTCCCTAAGCCCTAACCGCAGCCCTTCCCCTAAACCCTCAAGATAACATAGAGCACTGCCAACGTTATGCCAGCGAGCCACAGTCCAGCTGTGGTTGCGAGCGCACCCAAGAGCATGTCCCAGGATGTTCGTGACATTAACCCCCCTCTCCAGGCCGAGGCTCCGACGAGGCCCTCTAGTCCTAGTCCCGGCTGTGTCCTCTCCCTTGGATATGGCCCTGGGTATCTCGCTCCTTGGTTCCCTCGTTGTTCGCCTCGAATCATCCTCTCCAGTCGAGCGATATCTTCCCGGTGTCGTTGTAGGTTTTCTTGCCGTCGTGCGGTTGTCTCTTCGGTGACCTGTTGATAGAGGGATAGGTTCACCGCTACTCCCTCTGGCCCGCCCATCGAGGGCATCAGTAAAACTGGCACCCGGTGCCTGTCCATGGTAACCCCCCCCTGTGGTCCTGGGGGTCCTTCCGGGTTGTCGGGGGTACGTTGTTCGGTTGTGTCGTGGTTGCCGTCGCCAGCGAGGGCAGGTGTTTCAGCTCCCTGGGTATCAATTGGGGAGGAATGGGTCGGTCGAGTGGCATCGCATCTGGCCTCGTGTCCGTCCATGTTGACGAGGAAACCACAATCGTAACAGACCCGCTTCCCCCTTTGCCAGGCCCGGCAGGCCTTCGCCCTGTTGAGATGCCTTGCCTGGATCACAGCATCCAACTCGGGATGATGCTCGCGTCCGCAGCCGCATGTTTCGTTTCGTCGTTGGTGGGTTGGTCCTTCCGATCCGGCGGTAGGAAAGTAGTTGTTGTTTTGTTTTGTCTGAAGGTGGGTGGAACAATAGTCGTCGTAGCAGAAGGACCAGTGGAGGTCATCGTGGGGGGTGTAAGTCGTGGCGGGGAGAGGGGTAAGAGGGCGGTTCCAGCCGCCCGAGTTTTGTTCCCTCTCGGTCTTAATGGTAATCTCTGGTCCTGCCATGCCTAGTTCTGAGGTGCCGGTTTTCGGGGGTATCTTTGGTGGAACCTTTGTACGGCGTCTGGGGAGTTGTTGAAATTTGTAGCAGGGTACCAGGTCTTGTCCTCGTCGTGTAAACCTGTCCACTTGACGCGGTATTGGAGCTGTTTCCGGTGATAGCGGGAGTCAACGATTTCTTCGACTTCCCATTCCTCCTCGTTGTCGATGATAGTTGGTGGTGGGGGTGGTTGGATATGTCCGGGGATGGGTTCGTTCTCTGGTTGAGCCGGCTCAAGAAGGGAGATATGGAAAACTGGATGGATCCTCACGCTGGGAGGGAGGTCCAATTTATATGCCTTCGATCCTATCTTCTCCAGGATGGGGTAAGGGCCTATAAGCTTGTAGTCGAGTTTATTGGAGGGGCGTGTCGTTCTCACATGCTTCCTTCGCAACCATACACTATCCCCTGGCCTGAGTACAGGGTCTGGGTATCTCGATTTGTTTGCTTGTTCCGCCTGGGTTGCCTGGGCATAATGGATCTCGGCCCGTAATTCCCCGTGGAGGTTGGTGAGAGTCGAAATGTAATCTGAGATTTCGGGGGTCCTGGCATTCATTCCCCCGAGGTTCGGCTCGAAACGAGGATGATATCCGCAATTGGCGAAGAATGGGGTCACCTTCGTGGTTTCGGATTGTGTGTTGTTATAACAAAATTCTGCAATCGGCAGGAGCTGCTTCCAGTTGTCCTGCTGGTAGTTACAGTACGCTCGTAGGTACTGCTCCAAGATTGCATTAATTCGTTCTGTTTGTCCATCCGTTTCAGGATGAAATGCAGTACTAAGGTTCCGGGTGGTCCCCATGGCCTCCATGATCCGCTTCCAAAAAGTCGAAGTGAATAAGGAACCTCGGTCAGAGATAATGCTACTGGGTAGTCCATGAGCCCGGACCACATGCGATATAAACCCGTCCGCCAAATCACTCGGTCCCATGGTGTCCGCACAAGCAACGAAATGGGCCATCTTCGTAAGACGGTCCACAATTACCCAGAGAGCGTTGCATTCCCCCACCGGTGGTAGTCCCGTAATGAAGTCCATCGAAATCGAGTCCCACGGTCGTTCGGGTAGCTGTAAGGGCCTCAACAGGCCGAACGGGGCATGTTTCACTGGCTTAATCCTCTTGCATGTGTCACAGTTGTCGACGTATCGATTTACGTATTGTCGCTGCTGAGGCCAGTAATAATTTCTGCCCAGCAATTCCAAAGTCTTTGGTCGTCCTGGGTGACCTGCCACCATTGCGTCGTGGTGGTCGTGTAGGAGCCGGAGTCGTAATTGGTCATTCTCGGGTATCCAGATCAACCCCTCGTATGTCAGTATTCCTTCTCTTTCTTCGCATAGTCCAAGGGCAACCTTGTTGTTCCGTCGTTCTCCCTCTCGCAGTTTCCGGATAACCTCCTGCATGTCCTGATCCCCCGCAGTTTTTCTTTTTATTTCTTCCAACAATTCCTGGTCTACCTGCAGTTCCATAACCTCGGCGGAGCTGATCCGAAATGCCTGGGCTGGAAGTAAAACCCGTCCTCGGTTCTGTCTATGCTTTACCTCCCCCTCCCAGGGAGAGTCTCCTGACTCTCTGGAGAGGATATCCGGCTTTCCAGCCAACTTGCCTGGTCGATAGGTGATGGTGAAGTCGTAATTGGCGAGCTGTTCCCCCCAGCGAGCCTGTCTCAAGTTTAGGTCCTTTTTCGTCTGCCAATGTTCGAGATTTTTATGATCGGTCAAGATGGTGATCGTGTGTGCCGTATTCTTGCAGTAAGTGCCCCATTTGCCTAGGCCGTCGACGATTGCTAGCAATTCTTTGTCGTGGATATCGTAGTTCAGCTCAGCGTCCTTGAGCTTCCGCGAAAAATATCCCAGAGGGTGGAGGACGCCGGTGTCGTCTGGTTGGGAGCATACGGCCCCGATTGCGTAGTCCGACGCATCTGTTTCCAATGTCAGGGGGCGGGCGGGGTCGAAATGTCGCAGTATTGGTTGCGAAATCATTGCCGCCTTGAGTTGTTTGAATGCTGATTGCGCGGCGTCGCCCCATTCCCAGGCTGTGTCCTTTCGGGTCAATTTGGTTAATGGTGTCGTGATTTTACTGAAGTCCCGGATAAATCTTCTGTAAAAATTTGCGAACCCTAGGAAGCTCTGCACCCCCTTCACATTTGTGGGTTCCCTCCATTCCGCCACCGTTTTAACTTTTTCTGGATCCATGGAGATTCCTGTTGGCGCGATAATGTAACCCAGGTATTCCGTCCTATCGGTGTGGAATTCACACTTCGACGCCTTCAGGGTCAGTCCTACTTCTTCCACTCGTTGGAGAACCCTCCTCACGTCCCTTCGGTGTTGTTCGATGTTGTCCGAGTATATTAAGATGTCGTCGAGGTATGCAATGCAGAAAACATCGAGGTAATCGCTTAATACTTCATTCATCCACCGCTGAAAAGATGCCGGTGCGTTGGTTAATCCAAATGGCATAACCAAATACTCGTATAACCCATACTTCGTCCGGAATGCCGTTTTCCATTCATCCCCCCTTGCTATCCGGAGGTTGTGGTATGCATCCTTCACATCTAGTTTTGTATATATTTTTGCGTTTGATAGCCGGTCTAAAGCTTCTCCGATCAGTGGTAGTGGCGTTCGGTCCTTTACGGTCATGGCGTTTAGTCCTCGGTAGTCCACGCACATCCTGAGGCTGCCATCTTTTTTCTTCACAAAATGGATAGGCGCCCCCGCCGGGGATGTCGAGCTCCTTATCCATCCTCGCTTCAGGCTTGTTTCCAGATATTCCCTCAACGCCCGTAGTCTTCCCTCGTCCAATGCCCGAAGGGGTTCGAATGGGGGGACCTTCCCTTCTACCAGTGGAATCCTATGGTCGTGGTGTCTATGTGGTGGTCTTCCCTGATCTCCCTTCCCCTCGAAGACGTGAAGGTACTCGTGATACTCCTTCGGAACGATATCCCTGGCCTCGGGGAGGGGTGGTTGTTCGGCGACGCCCGGTGAGTTGAACCCTTTCGATGTTTCCCCTGTTTCCACTGGAGTCCCGTTGGTTCCTGGTGATTGCATCCGGGAAGGATTGTCGTTGAAAGTCCCTTCCTGTCCGTCCCTGATCATGGAGGACCCGTAGGCCGTATCTCCGGGTGTCACGTCCGGCGCGATGTCCCGGTAGTATTTGTCGATTGCCTGTTCCTCTGCCACGGCTGTGGCATGCGGGGAGGTGTCGAGGCAGTCCCTAGCACACTTTGTCGAGTCAAACGTGACCCGTCCTTCCCTCCAGTCAATGTTAGGGTTGTGCCTTTTTAGCCATGGTAATCCGACGATGATTGGCGAGTTACCGATGGTGATGCAATGTAACTTGGTCATTTCGTGGTGGTTATTTATCGTTAAGTTCACCATTGCATCATGGGTGACTGGTCCACTAGCTACCTCTCTTCCATCCACAGCTAGTACCCTCCGGGGAAACCTTTTTTTTTTCAGTGGTATCCCATTCCTTTCTGCGTATTCCTTGTCGATGAAATTTTCCGTGGCTCCGCAGTCCACCATAGCAGTCGTGCGGTGCTCCCGGTTATCGCTTCCCCGAATAATAACTTTTAAGATGATTTTTTCGTCCCTTTGGTAGGGGCCCACACTCGAGATGATGTAGGTGGGTTCTGGTGGTTTTGGGTTTGTTATCTGCCCCAGGAGTTTACCCTCGATCTCTACTCCTGGGGGTCCTCTTTTCCCGACTCTTCGTCGGATGACATTTCTTCTAATGTTGCCTCAGCGGCCCTGTAGGTTCTCCGGTCCTGGTTCGGTCTCCTGGTGGGGCATCGTGCTGCATAGTGGCCCGTTTTTCCACAGTTGTAGCATTCATTATTTCTTCTCCGTCTCTCTTCTTCTGCCCTATCCTTCCCTCGAAATCTCCGGGTGGCGTCCAGTTCCATAGGATCGGGGTCCGAAGAGGTCGAGTCCTGGGGGTTGTGTTGGGCCCTGGGGTATGAATTTTGGTGGTCTCGGTAGTACTGCGGTTCGTGTCGGGTCCGTAGGGTCCGGAAATTAAATAAGCGGTTGTCCAACGCGATAGCCCTGTTGGCAAAATCGATCATGGTGGTGGGCTTGGTTTCCAGGAGGGCAAGCTGTCTTTGAACGTCGATGTGGAGCCCGTCATTGAATTGATCAATATACATGGGGTCGTTATAATCCAGGTCGGCCATGATCCTCTGGAATTCGGCCCAGTACGCTGCTGCGGAGCGGTTCCCTTGCCGAATAGCTTTGAATTTCCTTCTTGCAACCTCCTTGGAGTCCGCCTCGCCGAACGCCCGGGTGATCGCAGTCTTAAATTCCTCCCAAGTTCCGTAAGTACTTTGCCCTCGAGCTATAGATGGTTCAATCCAAGCCCACGCATTTCCTCGACACCGCGAACTAGCGTAGTTGACCCTCTTTACATCCCCGTCGAATTTGTTGGGTTCACAGTTGAATTTCAACTCGCATTGGGTGAGGAAAGCACGGAGCTTGGATCGCTCTCCGTGGTAGAGCTCCGGGTCCTCGACCTTGGGGTTGCTGGAAATCGCCGGATGGTACAATTGCTGGAGGAGCTGCTGGAGTTGGTCCTGTGTCATCATGACCGGAGCAAGGGCCCCACTGCCTGTACCCTGAGGTGTAGCCATTCCGGAACCGTCCTCTTTGGGTATTTGTGCTGGCCCTGGAGTCTCCGGTGTCTGTGGCCGGGATGGATTCTCTGGGGTTACTGGACTCGCTGGTCCTGCCGGTTCTCTTCCTATAACCTCGCCCAATTCCCGTAACTGGAAGGGATCCACTGTCTGTCTGCTCGTGAGGCGTTACTGCGCCGATTTTCTGATTTTTCGTATTGAAGCCTTGTTGCTTCCTGGGTTGCGTCGGGTGCCGTAAAAGGGACGCAATCAAATGTCAGGAACCTGTCTACACAGCCACAGGGCACGACAGGCAACGCAACGGTCTGGTATACTGCTCTGCAGTTGGGTTTGGCTCGGTACTACTATCCTGAGTTAGTATCTGGCACGGGCAATACTGACTAGTATCCAGAATGTCTCTGTGGCGCTGCCCTCTCTTGTTATGCTTCCGTTATCGTTTGGATTCGTAATTGGCGTATGGGGATGGGGCTGGAGGTGAGAGTTTGTGATGACGTTCACTAATGAGACGGACGAATCTGTGTATGTGTGGATAGTTCTGTAGAATAGATAATTGATTGCGTACCGAATAAATGAAATACAAAGTGTTCCTTCTTATACATAATTCTCGTGCCCTTCGTAGATCCCAAGCAGCTGCCCTGCAGCGCCTTCAAACCCCGCGATACAATAATGAAACAACATGAGACGCATAACCTAAACAGAAAGCAAAACATAACCAACGGAAGATCTCAAACGGAACTCAAACGAAAGCAGAAACAGGACTCAAACGTAAATCGAACATCCCATGAAACCGTGCCCCCAAACGCATCCCAAACGTCCCCTGCCTCAGATCCCAAAACCTCCTTCCTGCAGCCCCCTTTCCCTAAACCCTAAACGCTTTCCCTAAGCCCTAACCGCAGCCCTTCCCCTAAACCCTCAAGATAACATAGAGCACTGCCAACGTTATGCCAGCGAGCCACAGTCCAGCTGTGGTTGCGAGCGCACCCAAGAGCATGTCCCAGGATGTTCGTGACAGTGCAGTCTTGACCCTTGTACTCAGCGCCACTCCTGTTCACCGACTAGACTCTGCCTTGGTCAACTAACTCCGAATGCAGGTATGTTGAATGATGATTTCGCAATACCTTGCACATGCCATGGAGCTCTTCTCTGTGCAAGCCCTCTTGGTATCCATCGGTTGCTGAGCACCTCCTCATGTATAAGTAGGTACTGTTTACCCTCGTCATGTTCTCTGCATCATCGTCGCCAACACTCTTCCCATGGCTGAGTCACCATTAGTGAGGTAGGTCCTTCCCGTGCTCCTTCCTGATCATGCCCTTGCTGACGTTCAATAGGTGCGACATCTTGGGCCAGGACCTTCATGAGGTCTCATTCGGGGGTCACAAGTCACGTGACTTCGCTTGCCGGATCCTCGGAGGGTTCTGGCCCCAATTGCTGATCTTATGATTCATTCTCCTGTTGAGTTTGCCATGTTCTCTCTCAAGTTATACATGTTACCCAATCTATCATCATACATTATAGGGTGTGACATCATGCTTTTCCTCTGTTTGAGCATAAATGAGAACATCATCAATACAAGCAATGCCTCCTTCATCTATTAAATCTTGAAAGATATGATTCATCATATCTTGGAATATTGCTAGTGCATTAGACAACCCAAATGGCATAAACAAAAGTTTGTAAAGCCCATATCGACATCTGAAGGCTGTATTCCATTTGTCACCTTCTTTTATCCTGATCAAATGATAACCATTCTTCAAATCCATTTTGGTGAAGAATTTCGCTGCTCTGACTCTATCTTGTAGTTGTGACATAAGTGGAAGAGGGTAGCAATTTGCAATGGTTATCTTGTTGATTCCACAATAATCGACACATAATCTTAGGCCTCTACCATGGGGTTTTGGTATGAAGAGAATGGCGGAAGTGGCAGAAGATTTTGATGGCCTCATCTTTCCTGTCCTCAGCATTTCTTTCAACCATTCCCTAAGTGTCACCAGTTCTGCTTTGTTGAGGGCATAAACTGGACCCCATGGATGAGTCTCTCCTTCCTTTGGATTCATGGCATGGTTATAGGGCTTGTGGTCAGGAAGCCTGTCTGCTGCTGCCTTGGTCATGATGTTGATCCACTTCTGGAATTTCTCAGGTACTTGCTTCAGTGCATCTAATACTTCTTCCTTGGTGGCAACAGCAGAGATATGGCCTATAATAGAGGCTTCTGGGTGGTCAAGTACTCTTTTGTCAACCTTGAGAGAGAATGCACTAGCCTGAGCCTTGGTGCATTTTTCTGTGCAATGTGGGTTGGTGAATGAGATGTTGTTCTTTTCTCCCCATCAGTTGCATGGCTGATGTTTTGTCATCCACCAATATGGGGGGATGATATCACAATCGTCATCTAGAGGTGCGACCTCAAAAGATTCTGCAGCAAAGTGTTTTTTGTGCTGCAACATGAAGGGAACTGTAAAGAATTCTCCTGCTGCAGCAACTACCTCATTATTGAAATTGCAAATTTAGAGAGGGGTGTCTCCTTTTATGGTCAGAATTTTGAATTTCTGAACAAAACCATTGTCCAGAAGTGCTGCAGTGGATCCTGTATCAAGTAGGACTTGCACCATTCATTGTTTATCTTTGGACCAGGTTAGGATCATATCAACGATTGGCCTGGGTCCATGGTGGGGTGGAACCAGGTCTGCCCCCTTTGTGACTGGGGTTGAGGTTCCATTGTCAGTTTGTCAACTCGTAGTCCTGGTCAACAGGATGTTGTCCCAAGCTTTCCTTTTAACTCCTGCACACTTGTGTATTCCTGCATCTGAGCTGTCTTCCTCCGCAGGCGATGCCTTCCTGGAGGATTCTAACAATCTGAATCCAAATCCTCACTGTGTTCTAGTTCCAGGATCTGGGTTGAGCATCTTGCATCTCAGTGTCCTCATTATCCTGCTTAGCAGCAGCAGTCTTCACCTTGTTTTTGTCTTTGGGCTTCTCCTGCCCTATATCCTCATCTTCATTGTCATCCCACTTCCTTTTGCCTGCAGAGTCTGTCTTGCCTCCTCCTGACAATTCTGTTCCTCCAACTGTTTTCTTTGCATAGCATTCACACATCTTGTGTCCTGAATGCCCACACCTCCAACAGTCAGCATTGTCTTTTTTATGCTTGTCAATTTCACTCTGGGTAACATTTTGTAAAGCCTCCCTTCCAGATGTGAATATCACGGGTTTGTCTGATTTCGTCTTTCCAGAAGAACTTTTCTTATGCCCATTCTTATACTTTTCTTTTCAGTCCTTTTATTGTGTCTCTCGGGGACAAGTAGCTTCCTTAGGGGGATGGTTGTCCCATTCTTCCAATGTCCTTTTCTTTGGTCCTTTGATTTCCTCATCGATATTTTCCACAATATATGCAGTTCACAATATATCCAGCTTCCTTCACTGCTTCGATCATGGCATCATCATCCCTTGGAATCCCCTTGAAGCTCTGATAAACCATTTTCTTAATTTGTGGGGTCATCATGTCCCAGCTCTCCGAACATAGGGCCTGAAGCCCCTACTCTGATGTTTATGTCCTCCAATTTCATAATGTAATCATCAATATCTCCTTCATACTGGAGTTCTTGGATTCAGTGTTCCTCCTTCTGGACTTTTCTCATGTCCATGAATCATGTTTTGATGGCACTGGAAACAGCAGCCCAGTTGTCTTGCAGCCCTTGGCTCTTGATTGCCTTTTGGTGCTCTTGATGCCAACTGAGGGCTTTATGGGAGAAGAGACTCCCAACACATTTAACCTGTGCATCCTCATTGGGGAAGGCAGAGGACTATGTTTCAACATAGTCCTGAACTGACATCCACCATGCTTGGAATGGAGTTTTATCCTTGCTGGTGAAGATCTGTGGAGCCATCATTTCAGGCATTTTGAGCTTTCTTTCAATTTTGACAGTTGTAGGCTGTACCAGTCTGTCATACAAGGCCTGGAAGAACTGGTTTGCCTTATCCTTATCCTTCTTCTGTGGTTGTTTGTCTTCCATCCTGTTTCTTCAGCTGATATCTGGGATTCTTCTCTCAGGTCATGATTCATCATCTGAACAGGAGTCCAAGCATGGTCTGAGGGTAGTAGCCCTACTCTTTGTTCTGGAGGGCCATTGCCTCTTCCTCCATTGCCAGCACTCTCTGCTCATTCCACATTGTTCCAGGATGTGGGTAGTGCAGTCCCTGATGCTGGATTGGAAGCACTGGATGATGGTGATGATTGGAATGTTTGCTCATGTATGGCCTCAGTCACTGACTGTGCAACGATGGCTTGTTGCTTAGCCAATTGATCTGTAACAGTCTGGATGACCTTGTCTATCAGTTCTTTCTTTTCTTGCTCTCATGCAGCTTCATATTCCAGCTGTCTTCATCATTGACTGTCACACCCTATAATGTGTGATGATAGATTGGGTAACATGTATAACTTGAGAGAGAACATGGCAAACTCCACAGGAGAATGAATAATAAGATCAGCAATTCGGGCCGGAACCGTCCGAGGATCCGGCAAGCGAAGTCACGTGACTTGTGACCCCCGAATGAGACCTCATGAAGGTCCCGGCCCAAGATGTCACACCCATTGAACGTCAGCAAGGGAAAGATCAGGAAGGAGCAAGGGAAGGACTTACCTCACAAATGGCGACTCAGCCATGAGAAGAGTGTTGGCGACGATGATGGAGAGAACATGACGAGGGGAAACAGTACCTACTTATACATGAGGAGGTACTCAGCAACCAACGGATACCAAGATGGCTTGCAGGGAGAAGAGCTCCATGGCATGTGCAAGGCATTGCGAAATCATCATTCAACATACCTGCATTCGGAGTTAGTTGGCCAAGGCAGAGTCTAGTCGGTGAACAGGAGTGGTGCTGAGTACAAGGGTCAAGACTGCACAGCATGAGACAACATACAATAAGCAAGGAACCCACTCAAGGAACCTGTTCAAAGGAACCCAATATGATGTGACCTTCAGCTAGGGAACACTCAGTTGGGAATTGTTGGGATTGCGTCCACACCAGGGTGTGTCTGTGCACAGGTGAGTGCAGGTAGGGGACTCATGACTTCACATGGAATGTGCTAGAATGGCACGAGGGATAGGGCATGATTGTCACCACACAAGCAATCAAGATTTTCTTAGGGAATCTATGATGACGTGGCTCAGAAGGAAAATGGCTCATTGTTATTCCCTGATGAGTTATTGCATTACGTGGCCAGACGGGGATTGAATCCTGTTATGATCGCTAATCCCTTACCTTATGGGAAGGTGTGGTATCATGGCAAGGAATTTTCAAGAATTAACTTGAAGATGGTGGTCAGCATGCAAGTGAGTGATTAATGCAATCATGAGCTTGCACTGACACAATCTATCCAAGATTATTGTTGGAAATGACTTACGTCATATCTCCTAAACTCGTTTTCAGCAATACCATCCTAGGGGATGGTTACACGAAGTTGGAAGTCCAAAAGTCTATAAAGAGGCATATGTCTCCCACAGTCTCCAAGATCATCAGCAACGAAATCCACCTCAACAACAGTTACCAGAACAATCCCACCGAACCTCAGAAGACACCCCTTAAGTTTATTCCGCCTTGTGATCGATAGTTCGAATAAACTTCCTAGCTATTTCTCAGAGGAACAAACGAACCTTCGAATTTAACCGAAACGAATTATCGAAACCCCCTTCACATAGCAGAAACTGTGCCCAGGGTCACACTATAAACTTAAGGTGTAACGGCAGTTGTGGATGAGGTATTCGACAAAGAACCTGAGGGCTCTAGGCTTGTGATAATGACCGTGGACACAAGACAGGGTCTCTTTGAAGGTACCAATGTTGGATATCTACAGCTGTATCGTGCAGCAACTTATAGCAGATCCGTGTTTAGGAACCAAGATTGTCAAGGAACAGGATCAGGAAAACAGAGTGAAGAGGACAGAGATCCAGAGATCAGGAACGAGGGCAGAGACGGAGACAGAGATGAGGACGAGTACAAAGCCTGGAGAAGTTCCAAATATTTATTTGGCAAGATGAACAAATAACTGTGTAAGGAGAAAAGGAAAGGAAACCGAATGCTGGGAGGACAAGTCCTCTTATATACACATTTTCTCCTTCCATGCCGAGACACTAAACTAGTATACCCTAAACCCTCATCCCTTAACTAACCAGCACAGCCACCTCAAACATTCCAAACAATTGCAGCTGAGCATTTACCCTAGGTTGTGGGGCTTATTGCCAAGAGCGCAGCCACCTAGATAAGCCACATGATAACTGAGTGATGGCAGATGACTGCTTAAGAAAAGGGAAGGATTCATCGAGCCATGACAGGATCCCCCTGTTTGGACTGAGCTCTGGCGAAGTAGGTTTTATGTTGTCTGTGGTAGGGGTCCTGGTTTGTCAGGGTATTTCCCATGGAACTGGTCCACAGCTTGGCTATCCTCATGGAGTTTAGCAGGCTCCCATTCTGGCATGTCATAACCAACACACTTAACCAGGTATTGGTCTGTGGCAGTGTATTCGGGAGTCTAAAATTGCTTCGATGAAGTATTCATCTTCTCCATCTATTTCCACTGGTGGGGGTGCATCTGGTCATTGCCCCGGATAGGGGTCATTTGCAGCCAGTTCGAAGAGGGACACATGTTGGACATTGTGACATTTCATCATGGGGGGCAGTTCAAGGTGATAAGCATATGGGGATATCTTAGCAACAACTTTGAATGGCCCATGACACTTGTTGTCGAGTTTCCGTGATGGTCGGCATGTTTTCCAGTTCCATGCATCCAACCAGACATGATCCCCTGGTTGATAGTTTGGTGAAGGCAACCAGTACCTGTCTGCATTCTCTTGATATCGGAGGTTGGCTCTGTTGATCTCAGCTCGCAGGTGGTTGTGGATGTCTGAAAGAGTCTTAGATGTTGTCAGGGCATGGCGGTCATTGACATCATTTGCAGCAGCAGGTGTGAGATCGAATTGGCACCGATGGTCGAAACCTTTGTTCACAAAAAATGGGGAGGCACCTGTTGTTTCGGAGGCTTGGTTGTTTGCAGTGAATTCAGGCATAGGCAACCATTCTGCCCAGTCATCCTGTAAGTAGTTGACATGTGCTCGCATGTATTGTTCCATGATTGCATTCATTCATTCGGTTTGGTCATCAGTTTGTGGGTGGAAGGCAGTTGAGAGTCATGGGTCAATTCCCAAATGTCAACAAAGGTTTTTCCAGAATAGTGCAGCGAATTGGGGTCCTCAGTCACATATGATTGTCAGGGGCAACCCATGGAGTCGGAAGACATGGGTGATAAACAGGTTGGCAAGTTCTTTGGCATCCACATCAGTGTGGCAGGGTACAAGGTGGCGTTCCTTTGTCAGTTGGTCTACCACTACCCAGATTGCATCATATCCATTGGACCAAGGTAATCCTGTTACGAAGTCCATTGATATGTCCTGCCAGGGTCTGTCTGGGATAGGTAGTGGTCATAGGACACCGAATGGGGCATGTCTGCTAGATTTTGAGCATTGGCAGATGTGGCAGTTACGAGTGTAGCGGTCGACATCTGTGCACATTTTGGGCCAAGTGTATTTTCTTGACAGGTATTCGAGGGTCTTTGATCTGCCAGGGTGGCCTGCCGCAGGAGTCTCATGATTTTGTTGCATGAGGTGTTATTAACCGGGGGTTGTCTCGTGACTGACGGCCGGGTAACTCAAGACTTCCAAAAGAAAAATTCGAGAAGTAATAATTCCAATGATGGGAATTATTTACTTCTCTGGGGATTCTCGTAGAAATGAGTATTAACGTGTTATAATCTTAAACTCTCCTGCTTATCTCAGGGAGCGTTTTTCGAGATGGTCATTCCTAATTGCGTTCAAGTGTGAACAGCAATCAGTGAGGGTCTTAGGTATTGCAGAGGGTCTTGGTTGTATGGTCTTTCGAGTATTGTGTAAATAATCGAGTATAAGGTACTAATATCTTTCTGGGACTTGGTTGTAGTTGATGGGACAATTGTGGGTCTTCTGCTGGATGATTGCTTCTTCGAGTGGGGGCTTTTTGGATATTTTATATTTTCTGACTTGAGCTCCCCACTCATATACCCACCGGGTACATTGCGGTGGTCAGAACGCCAAGTACTGGTTGATGTTGGTAGAGAGCATGCAATCATGATATTTTTCGCATACAAATTCCGTATTTCGATTTTTCCAGTACAAATGCCCCGAAATGTTCCCAAACCAATCGGATCACACTTGGTGATCCTCTCGGCCGTATCGTGCATATGTCGCTTCTAATCCCGTCGTTTGCCGATATATTATTTGTAATAATATCGCCTTCGTACGGCATTCAAGCACATATCTCATCTCATGCATATGTCGTCAGCTCTGGTGAAGTGTTCACCTTTGTTTGCCGGATCTCTTGATCCGTCCTTATCTGGGGCTGCGGCTTCCTGTGCCGTCGGTATGCCTTGCCCACACTCCACCACGGTAGATGTCATCCGGCCCGCCTGTGGCTTCCGATAGGTTTCATCTTATCTTTCCGTTTGTCCGTATGCATCCAGTCTCGTCATATCGTGCTGATCGAAGGCTGCCTTTGGATAAGGTTTCCTGTATTGTCGGCTGCCTCAGGGTTAATGCACCTCGTATTGGTCTTTATTGCCTAAGACAATCCTTATCTGCTTCGGCCGACTAGACTCCGCTATCACATGTGTTATCATAATGACGTTCGGTATCATTCCTGCGGGTTCTGATCATCTCCGCTGAGCTTCCTCGGTAACATATGATTCTTGATCTTGGACTTGGCACTCAGTCGTAGTCTTCATTTTAATTCATTCTTAAATATCCTACAATCGTTCCTCATCCATCAATCCTTCATCCTCATCATCAACCTTGACTTCCTTCGACCTTTCCTCTATTCATTCTGGCAGACTCAGTCATATACGGTGAACTCCTCGACCTGGATCTCAATTCCCTCTTATTCATTTTCCTCCCGTTTTCTTGTCCCAGCCCCTTCTATGCCTGCCTGTTGGGGTGGTCCTGTGTGACACGGCACAACGTTCGAATACGGCGAAGCATCTTCGGCAGAGGGTAGTCCCTTTGGACTTGTGGCAAGTAAGAACCACAGTCGCCCAGGCTATAAGTATTCCAGGTTTTTGTCAACATCAGCGGTACGTTCCCCAGGATATGGCTGGGCATTAGAAACCTCAGCCGTTGATTGGAAACTGTCCCTCCTGAGGCTACCCCGGGTTCCTAACCCTTTATGATGCTGACCTTTTTCCTGGCCCCCCATTATCCTACTTCTTGCGGGAAGTGGATGAAGGGTGGTTAGTAATGGCTCTTGCCTTATGGCTTGAGTCATTACTTAGTAAGAATCCCCATTCTTAAAATGTGTCTTAAAGGTGGGGTATGACAGGTGTAGTCTTAAGGGTTCGTAGTCTGGCACCCAGATTCGGTGTCGGTATGTGAGGAGGTTGTCACGTCTTTCACATTCTGCGAGTGTAATATCTTTACATTGCTTGGTTCCATCACTGAGCATCTGGAGGATCTTGTTTGGAAAGGGGTCCATGGTATATCCTTCATGAAAAAGTCAGCTTAGTGTGGGAGCATCTGCCGCAGGTCTCGGTGAAGTATTCTCAGGTTTGTCAGAGGAGGTTGTTGTCGCCAGGGCATGGAGGATGTTTTCAGGTTTAATTATCGTAGTTTGGTTTTCTAGGGAGCAGTCATCCCCCTCTTTAGGCAGATCTCCGGATCGTCTAGTCAGTGCATCTGGTTTTCCCCCAGTCGTTCCTGGGCGGTAAACAATTTTGAAATTGAATTGAGACAGGAATTGTGACCATCAGGCTTGTCGTCGATTGAGGAGTTTTGTGGTAGTGAAGTATTCCAAGTTTTTATGATCAGATCGGACACGGATTGGGTTGATGACAGACTGTAATTCTGGTCTCCATTCTTCAAAAGCACATACAATTGCCATTAGTTCTTTGTCATAGATCTCATAGTTGCATTCTGCTGGGGAGTGTTTCTTGGAGAAGTAGGCTACTGGGTGTAAGATGCCATCATCATCATATTGTGAGAGTACCCCAGCAGATACATAGTCAGAGGCATCAGTTTCGACAATGACATCTCGGTCGGGGTCAAATCGGGCAAGCACAGGTGCAGATGTGAATGTGGTTTTTTACTGGTTGAATGCATCCTGTTGTTCATCCTTCCAGGCGAATGGCACTCCTTTGCATGTCAGGAATGTGAGAGTTTGCACGATTCGGGAATAGTTTCGAACAAAGCGGCGGTAGAAGTTGGCGAAACCCAGGAAGGTGCGGACATCCTTCAGGTTGCATGGTGATTCCCAGTCTTGGACAGCTATGATGTTTTCTGGGTCCATCTTGATTCCTTCCATACTGATGATGAGGCCCAAGTACTTGACTTCCTGGTGGTGGAACTCGCATTTCTCGGGCTTCAGGTGTAGGCCTGCTTTCTCAAAAGCTTCCAATACTAGGTTTACATGGTGTTGGTGTTCTTCGAAGGTGTCAGAATAGATCAGTGTGTCATCGAGGTATGCAGTGCAGAAGCGATCCACGTAGGGGGCCAGGACATCATTGATGAAGTTCTGGAATGTTGCAGGGGCATTGGTGAGGTGAAATGGCATCACTAGTGATTCGAAAAGATCATAGCATGTTCGGAAAGCAGTCTTCCATTCTTCCCCCTCTGCTATTCGGATTAGATTGTAGGCCCCTCTAATGTGAAGTTTTGTAAACCATTTCACTCGAGATAGGATCATTAGGGTGTCTTGCATAAGAGGGAGTGGGTCATGATTTTTGATTGTCCCTTCATTAATTCTGCGATAATCTACAACTAAGCGTAGAGAGCCATCCCCCTTTTTGACAAACAGGACCAGGGCGGCAGCTGGAGAGGATGATGCATGGATGAATCCCTTGCTCATGTTTTCCTCCAGCCACCAATTCAGTTCTTCCAGCTCAGGGTGAGAGAGGGAGTAAAGTGGGCCGAAGGGGGGTTGGAAACCATCCTGCAAGGGGATTTTATGGTCACACGAACGGTGGGGTGGCAACTTGTCAGCATTGACCTTTTCAAAGATCTTCAGGTACCTGTGATATTCTTGTGGCACAATTGTCTTGAGGTCTAGCTTGTCCTCCTTCCGTTCTTGTAAAGCAGTGTTGATTTCATTAAGTGACAGGCTAAATTGTTCGACCTTTCCATATCATTTATTATGGTTGTTGACAATTCGTTTGAAGGTTGTGGCAGAGATGGCGCATATCTTGTTTTTTCGTTGTGGTATCAGGCTGCTAATTGGCGTCGCTTTGACCATCATATCATGTGGGAGACATTGGGGGGAACAAAATTGGATGTTGTTTTTCGCAAAGTTAATGGTAATGTCATGTTTCTTGAGCCAAGGGATTCCAAGAACTAATGGGTAGTGGCCAAGGGAGGTGACATATGCAGTTAGGGTTTCATGATGGTCACCGATGGTACATTGGATTTTAACATATTCAGTGATGTCGCCTGAGGAGATTGGTCGACCTCAATCACTTCGACTATTTTGGGAGATTTCAACTGCTGACAGGGGAAGTTGTGTTGGCATGGGAAAGCCTCATTCATAAATGAGAGTCCAGTACATCCACAATCCACAAGTGCATGGGTGTCAGTTTTGGTGTCACGGTCAGTTAGGGTGCAAGGTACGACTAAGTGACTTCCATCCATTTCATTTTCCTGACTAACTGACAAAGAACTTGCTGATACATGGAAGATTTCCTGTGATGATACAAAAGAAGAGGCAGGGGCAGGTCCACCAAGAGGGCCAATGGGCTGCTGGTGGACTACTCTTTTCCCGAGCTGAGGTCAGGGGTAGGAGCAGGGTCTGTGGGCACAGTCAAGACTTCAGCAGCAGCAAGGTGCATTTTCCAAGAGTTGTTGGCCGCCAGGGTGGGGCATTCACTCTTAAAGTGGTCAGCCAATCCACAGGAGAGACATAGCCCCTTCGCCATGCGCTCATCATGTCAGCGTTGGTTTTGTGCCTTTTGGGAAGCTGATAGGTTCATAGGGGCAGTCCCATAATTGCCACTATTAGTGCTGGTTGGATGGGCGGCTGGTCGGGCCGGGGTGGGGCTCGTGCGGGGGGCAGCTGGTGTGGCTTGGCGTTTGGTCACAGCTGCGTGGGCTCGGATATGATAGTCTAGTTTCATACATAGGTCGACGAACTTTGCAAAGTCATAGGGTTGGTCTGCATGGAATACCAGACTGTTTTGTAGTTCCCGGGATAGGCCGCGCTTCAAGGCAGCCTTCTTTGCATTTGTATCGAAGTCAAGAATTGCCATGAGACATTAGAATTCAGCATAATAGATGCTGAATTCTCTGTTGCCTTGATTGAGTTTGTCGAGTTCCATTGAGGCAGTTCCCACTTGGTCTGGATCCCCAAATGCAGACTCGAGGATAGCAATTAGTTCTTCTACATCCTAGAGGTTGATCTTATTGGCCAGTACATAGGGTTGGACCTGGTTCTGGGCATTGCCCTTGAGGTAACCATATATGTAGCGAAGTTTGTGTTGGTCGTCGATGAAGCGAGAGGAGTGTCCAGCTAGTTGGGACCTGACCTTCGAAATGAAGTTGAGTAAGTCCTTGCGATCCCTGGAGTACTCCGGTGCGTGGGGTAATTCGATTGGTTTAGTTGTCAGGAGGGCAGAGTTTCCTGTAATGGATTGCAGTAGTCAGATGGTGGCATTGGCTGACTCGAGGTCACGTTCCAGGTCGGCGATACATTTCACATAATCGGAGTTGTCTTTTTGGGATTCCTTTAGCTCTGCCTGAAGGTCGGTCAACTTTTGGCGATCATTTTTGTATTCCTTGACTGTGTTGTATAAGTCTTTGAGTTTGGTTGGATCTTTGTTGACTTCATCTCTCTGAGCTGCAGTGAGGTACAATGCTATAACAATCTCTTGATCGGCCATGGTGTTTAGGTTTTAACGGAGATACCAGGTGAGGTTGTTGTCATCAAAGGTGACCCGTGTTGAAGAGATTTCGTTTCCGATTTGGTGGGCGATTTCGATTTCGTCAATGATGGCAGGGTTTCCCAAGGACAGGAATTTCGGAATGAGGTGTGTGAACTGGTAGAACCAGAGGTTGTGGAGCATAAGCACAGAGTAATCAAGAACAGACAGTAGAGCCGGCAGGTACTTGATTACACAGTTATGTTGTAACTGCGGTCATGGATGAGGTATTCGACAAAGAACCTGAGGGCTCTAGGCTTGTGATGATGACCGTGGACACAAGACAGGGTCTCTTTGAAGGTACCAACGTTGGATATCTACAGCTGTGTCATGCAGCAACTTATAGGAGATCCGTGTTTAAGAACCAAGATTGTCAAGGAACAGGATCAGGAAAACAGAGCGAAGAGGACAGAGATCCAGAGATCGGGAACAAGGGCAGAGATGGAGACAGAGATGAGGACGAGTACAAAGCCTGGAGATGTTCCAAATATTTATTAGGCGAGATGAACAAATAACTGTGTAAGGAGAAAAGGAAAGGAAACTGAATGCTGGGAGGACAAGTCCTCTCATATACACATTTTCTCCTTCCACGCCAAGACACTAAACTAGCATACCCTAAAGCCTCAGCCCTTAACTAACCAGCACAGCCACCTCAAACATTCTGAACAATTGCAGCTGAGCATTTACCCTAGGTTGTGGGGCTTATTGCCAAGAGTGCAGCCACCTAGATAAGCCACATGATAACTGAGTGATGGCAGATGACTGCTTAAGAAAAGGGAAGGATTTATCGAGCCGTGACATAAGGCACAAAGCTACCAAGTTTATCACTAGAACACAAAGACCGAAAAGACCCTCTTCTAGGGCAAAAAAGACAATCCACAACCAAGACCTATCAATTACTCGAAATGTCCCACCATGAAGCCGCTGGTTCTCCCACTGCTGGTCAGAACAATGATGTCCAGATGGGCAACACTGTTGACCTCTACCACCCCAAGACTTGGGAACAGCTCAAAGGACATGAAGCCTCATCAGTTGTACAGGCAGCCACTGTCAACAGGGACCAACTACTCCAATGGTTTATCTGAATGGTGGAACATATGAACATTACTGAAAGAGGTGTTCAAGGGTTGATTCAAGCCTTGCAACAAGAAGGAGTTACAGTTCAATCGGACATTGGACAAATGAAGGCCCTGTACCAAGAAATGGTGGGAATTATGCAGAATGCCTATGATGTGGTCATTAAGCAAGGGAATATCGACAAAGAAATGAACCAAGCTGCCATAGTGCGTCTGGTTCAAGCAAGCAATGAGTTTGGGTCACAAGTGTGGCACACAATGGGAAACCTTGCGATGGATGTACAGCAAAAGCAAATGGCAAATGAACAGGCTGCTCAAAGACTCACCGCAGGAGTCCAAATCATTAATGATGTTCTTGAAGGCTTTGCCACCTACCAGGCCAACTCGAACAAGAATGTAGAAACTTGGGCATCTGAGAAAGAGGATAGTGACAAGCATCATGACAGAAGGATTAGAGCACTTGCGAAGGCTGAAGAGCAGCAACAGTGGTGCCAGCTTGAATATGAGACAACCTGCCAGCAAGACAAGAAGGAAATCATTGATAAAGTTATTAAGGCTGTAATGGACAAGATGGCCCAAAAACAACCAATCGACGCATGATCCCTTACTGAGGCCCTACAGGATGAAGGACCCTCGGCTGAGACACTCAGAGATGCCATTGAAAGGGCACTGCCCCCATCCACAGCCAATTCTGAACATGGAGCATCAACAGGAAAGGGTGGAAATGGAGGCAGACCTCCAAAGCCCGGAGCAGGACTACCCCCATCAAACCCATCAGACCCCTCCTCATCAGATGATGATGGAAGCTCTGGGAGGAGAACCCTTGACAGCTTCTGCAGACACAGACAGGAGCGGATCAAGCAAAGGGAACGAGATGAGAAAGTTACAGTGTTTTTTGAATCCTTGGTGGATAGGTTGACAGAGCCTGCCCCAGCTGAATGACACAAGAAACCAAAGATGCCTGAGATGAAGGCCCCTCAGATATTCACAGGCAAGGAGAAAACCCTTTTCCGAGCCTGGTGGATGTCAGTCCAGGACTACATTGAGACCTACTCCTCTGCCTTCCCGGATGAGGATGTACAGGTCAAATGGGTTGGGAGTTCATTCTCCCACAAAGCCCTCAGTTGGCATCAAGAGCGCCGAAAGGTAATCAAGAGCCAAGGGTTCAAAGACAACTGGGCTGCTTTCTCAAGCGCCATTGAAACAAGATTTATGGACAGGAGAGAGGTCCAGAAAGATGAGCGCCGAATCTGAGAACTCCAATATGAAGGAGATATCGATGACTACATTACGAAATTGGAAGACCTCAACATGAGAGTAGGGGCATCAGGCCCCATGTACAGAGCGGTTATCTGGGATACGATGACCCCAGAAATTAAGAAGATGGTTTATCAAAGTTTCAAAGGAATTCCTAGAGATGATGATGCCATGATTGAAGCAGTAAAAGAGGCTGCATATATTGTGGAAAATATTGAAGAAGAAATCAAGGGTCCCAAGAGGAGGACATTGGAAGTATGGGACACTCATTCCCCTAAGGAAGCCGCTTGTGCTCGTGAGACACAGCAGAAGGACCGAAAGGTCAAGGAAAAGAATGGAGACAAGCAAGGTTATTTTGGGAAGAAGACCGACAAGCCTGCAATTTTTGCCTCAGCAAGGGAGGCTCTACAGAATGTTCCTCAAAGCGAAATCGATAAACACAAAAAAGATAAAGCAGATTGTTGGAGATGTGGGTGCTCAGGTCACAAGATGTATGACTGTTATGCAAAGAAGACTGTAGGAGGAACAGAGTTGTCGAGTGGAGGCAAGACAGCCTCTGCAGGCAAGAGAAAGAGAGACGATAATGAGGAAGAAGAAAAGGGGCAAGAGAAGCCCAAGGACAAGAAGAAGGCCAAGACAGCAGGTGCAAAGCAGGACAATGAGGACACTGAGATGCCAGATGCTCAGCCTAGATCTTGGGAGATCGAAGACAGTGAGGATTTGGAATCGGATTTTTAGAGTGCTCTAGGGAGGCATCACCTGAGGAGGAAGACAGTTCTGATGCACATGTACACAAGTGTGCAGGAGTCAAAAGAAAGGCCCCAGACAACCTCCTGTCAATCAGGACAAAGAATTGATGAACAGACAATGGAACCTCAACCCTAGTTACTCAAAGGGAAGACCCGGTTCCCCCTCATCATGGACCCAGACCAATCATTGATATGGTTATGACCTGGTCAAAAACCCAAGAATGAATGGAGCAAGTCCTACTTGACACAGGATCCACTGCGGCTCTTCTGGACAAAGGATTTGTTCAGAAATTCAAAATCCCAACTGTTAAAAGAGACATCCCACTCCAAATTCGGAACTTCAACAATGAAGTAGTTACTGGAGCAGGAGAATTCTTTATGGACCCTTTTATGTTGCAGCATAAGAAGCACTTTGCTGTCGAATCTTTTGAGGTCGCACCTCTAGACAGCGATTGTGATGTCATTCTTCCATATTGGTGGATGACAAAACACCAGCCATGCAACTTATGGGGAGATAAGAACAACATCTCATTCACCACCCCACATTGCACAGAAAAATGCACCAAGGCTCAGGCCAGTGCATTCTCACTTAAGGTCGACAAAAGAGTGCTCGACCACCCAGAGGCCTCAGTTATAGGTCACATATCCACTGCCACCACAAAGGAGGAATTATCAGATGCACTTGAACAAGTACCTGAGAAATTCTGAAAATGGACCAACATCATGACCAAGGAAGCTGCAGACAGACTTCCTGACCACAAGCCTTATGACCATGCAATTGACTTGAAGGAAGGAGAAACTCCTCCTTGGGGTCCAGTCTATGCACTGAATGAAGTTGAACTGGAAACCCTGAGGGAATGGTTGAAGGAAATGCTGAGGACAGGCAAGATTAGACCATCAAAATCTCCTGCTGCAGCTCCCATCCTTTTGGTACCTAAACCTCATGGTCGAGGTCTGAGGTTATGTGTTGATTACTGAGGGATCAACAAGATAACCATCGCCAATCGATATCCTCTCCCACTCATGTCTGAACTACAAGATAGAGTGAGAGGAGCAAAAGTCTTCACAAAAATGGATTTAAAAAATGGTTATCATTTGATTCGAATCAAAGAAGGTGATGAGTGGAAAACTGCCTTCAGATGTCGTTATGGTCTCTATGAATTTTTGGTCATGCCCTTTGGTCTGTCTAATGCACCAGCAACCTTCCAAAATATGATGAATCATATCTTTAGAGATATGTTAGATCAGGGAGTGATTGTCTATATTGATGATGTGTGCATTTATGCAGAAACAGAAGAAAAGCATGATGAGTTAGTCAAGGAGGTGCTGAAGAGACTCAAAGGAAATGGGCTGGCGATTTCCCCAGAGAAGTGTGTCTGGGCGAAAAACAGAGTGGATTTCCTGGGGTACATTATAAGTGAAAAGTGCATTGAGATGGCACAGGACAAGGTGGAAACTGTGCTGGAATGGGAACCTCCAATATCCTTGAAGGACACTCAAGCATTTCTTGGGTTTGCCAATTTTTATCACCAATTCATAAAGGACATCTCGAAAATATGTCGTCCACTCACAGAATCAACAAAAGGCGATGCAAGAAAATGGGAATGCACAGTGGCCATGGAGTTGGCTTTCGACGAGCTCAAGCAGCGTTTCACTAAGGCCCCTATCTTAGGACATTTTGATCCAAGAATGGTGTGCATAGTGGAAACAGATGCTTCGGATTTTGCCCTTGGAGCTGTCCTATCACAAAAAGGAGATGATGGAAAGTTGCATCCCATTGCCTTCCATTTGAGAAAATTCACTCTGGCTGAGATTAATTATGAGATACATGACAAAGAGCTACTGGCTATTGTGGACTCATTTAAAGTCTGGAGAAGATATCTTGAAGGAGCGCTGCACACAGTCCAAGTCTTCAGCGACCACCAGAACTTTGAGTATTTTACAACAACAAAAGCACTCAATCGACGCCAAGCAAGATGGGCTCAGGAACTCGCTGGTGTTGATTTCAAGATTCTCCATTGACCAGGAATTAAGAATGGCAAACCTGATGCATTGTCAAGGCATCCGGAGTTTCACACTGAAAAGGGGGGAGGTGAAGATCAGCTGATTATGACGATCCTGCATAAAGATCATTTTTCAGATGCAGCTATCTCATGAATCAGCAGTGGTGGAGAAGGAACAATCTTCATTGCCTCTTCATGGCGACTCTCCTCAATTCCTGCAGTCAAATGGTCAGAAGAATTCTTGAAAATGGTCAGAAATGCTGGACTACAGGATGAAGAATATAAGGATGCAGTGAAAAGAATCAAAGAACCTTTGACGATGGAGAATGGCATACTCTATCAGAAGATGAAATTATGGGTACCAAAGGGTTTGATCAAGGCAGTCTTGGAATCAGAGAATGACTCGAAAATTGCAGGTCACTTTGGACAAGACAAGACGATTGAGTTAATTCAACAGAATTTCTGGTGGCCAAAGATGGACCAATCAATTATCGACTATGTACAAAGCTGAGTGGAATGTCAAAAGGACAAAGCAGCTTGCCATTAGAAATACAGATTACTTCAACCTTTTGAATTACCTTATGCCCCATGGCAATCAATTGCTATGGATTTTATTACTGACCTACCAGAGTCAAGTGGATGTGACCAACTATGGGTAGGGGTTGACCGACTCACGAAAATGGCACACTTCATTCCGCTGTAAAAAGCGGGCAAGACAACTAATGACCTTGCTAAAATCTTTGCTAAGGAAATTTGGAAGTTACATGGCCTACCTACAGATGTAGTGTCAGACAGAGACTCCAGGTTTACAAGCACCACCTGGAAGGCATTCATTGGAACCTTGGGAATTAAGCCAAGGATGTCCACAGTGTTCCACCCACAGACAGATGGACAGACGGAACGACTTGACCAGACAATTGAGGCATACCTTCACTCTTTTGTCAACTACAAAATGGATAATTGGGTTGACCTTTTACCAATCGCTGAGTTTGCATACAACAACTCAGTGACCAGCGCAACAGGACTATCTCCATTGTATGCGAATTATGGTTACCATCCCATTGCAAGCAACCCAACGACAACTGCTGTGCGCAATCCTGCCAGCAAAGCCTATGCCCACTGGATGCATACTGTCCACGAAGAAACAAAGCTATCTCTCGAAAAGACTAGAGAAAGGATGAAGAAGTATGCAGACCTACACCAGCAAGGGGCACCAGTATACCAAGTAGGAGACTTGGTTATGCTTGATGGGCACAACATAAAAACAAGGCGACCATCATGAAAGCTGGACCACAAGATGCATGGTCCATTTCAAGTTGAAAAAGTCATATCCGCATCAGCAGTCAGGCTTACTCTACCTCGCAAATGGAAGATCAATAATGCTTTCCATGTGTCACTGATTGAGCCATTCCGGGCTGGAACAAGAGCTCCACCAGATCCAAGGAAAATTTTGTGGGAAGCTGATGATGTTGAAGGGAGCGAGGAGTATGATATCGATGAAGTCATGAGCAGTTACAAATCTGGCAATCGAGTACTCTACCTCGTTAAATGGCTTGGGTGGCCGAACAAAAAGGATTGGATGGCTGAACCTTATGACAATTATTCAGTAGGAGGTCTGGAGAAATTACAAGAATTTCACCTCAAGTACCCACACTCTCTGAGGGACTACCGACTCACAGACTAAAAGCTTAAGGGTTTTTTCCCATGTGGTTTTACCTTCAGCGGAGGAGGTAGTAGGATGTAGGGGCTGGAGGACTACATCTAAATTTGATCACTAGTCACTAGGCTATGGCGTAGTGGGATCACACAGGCATGAACTAGAGCTTCAGGACGAAGCTTGAAGATGGGAGAGGTGGTGTCACACCCTATATTGTGTGATAATAGATTGGGTAACATTACATGTGGAGGGATGAAGCTTGAACAGGGGAGAGGTCATGTCACACCCTATAATGTATGATAATAGATTGGCTAACATGTATAACTTGAGAGAGAACATGGCAAACTCGACAGGAGAATGAATATTATGAATCAGCAATTTGGGCCGGAACCCTCCGAAAATCCGGCAAGCGAAGTCACGTGACTTGTGACCCTGGAATGAGACCTCATGAAGGTCCCATCCCAAGACATCACACCCATTGAACGTCAGCAATGGCAAGATCAGGAAGGAGCAAGGGAAGGACTTACCTCACTAATGGCGACTCAGCCATGAGAAGAGTGTTGGCGACGATGATGGAGAGAACATGACAAGGGCAAACAATGACATCACATGGAATGTGCTAGAATGGCACGAGGGATAGGGCATGATTGTCACCACACAAGCAATCAAGATTTTCTTAGGGAATCTATGATGATGCAGCTCAGAAGGAAAATGGCTCATTGTCATTCCCTGATGAGTTATTGCATTACACGGCCAGACAGGGATTGAATCCTGTTATGATCGCTAATCCCTTACCTGATGGGAAGGTGTGGTATCATGGCAAGGAATTTTCAAGAATTAACTCGAAGATGGTGGTCAGCATGCAAGTGAGTGATTAATGCAATCATGCGCTCGTGATGATGCAATCCATCCAAGATTATTGTTGGAAATGACTCACATCTTATCTCCTAAACTCGTTTTCAGCAGTACCATCCTGGGGGATGGTTAGACGAAGATGGAAGTCCCAAAGTATATAAAGAGGTCTATGTCTCCCACAGTCTCCAAGATCATCAGCAACGAAATCCTCCTCAAGTCAAGTTACCAGAACAATCCCACCGAACATCAGAAGACACCCCTTAAGTTTATTCTGCCTTGTGATCGATAGTTCGAAATAAACTTCCTAGCTTTTCTGAGAAAGCACCACTTGATTCAACCTTCAAATTCAACGAAACGAATTATCGAAACCCCCTGCGCGTAGCAGAAACTGTGCCCAGGGTCACAGCCAATCCACAGTACAGACATAGCCCCTTCGCCATGCACTCATCACATCGGCATTGGTTTTGTGCCTTTTGGGAAGCTGATAGGTCCATAGGGGCAGTCCCATAATTGCCGCTATTAGTGCTGGTCGGATGGGCGGCTGGTCGGGCCGGGGCGGGGCTCGTGCGGGGGGCAGCTGGTGTGGCTTGGCGTTTGGTCACAGCTGCATGGGCTCAGATATGATAGTCTAGTTTCATACATAGGTCGATGAACTTTGCAAAGTCATGGGGTTCGTCTGCATGGAATGCCAGACTTGCTTGTAGTTCCTGGGATAGGCCGCGCTTCAAGGCAGCCTTCTTTGCATTTGTATCGAAGTCAAGAATTGCCATGAGACGTTGGAATTCAGCATAATAGATGCTGAATTCTCTGTTGCCTTGATTGAGTTTGTGGAGTTCCATTGAGGCAGTTCCCACTTGGTCTGGATCCCCAAATGCAGACTCGAGGATGCAAATAGTTCTTTGTCACACCCTATAATGTGTGATAATAGATTGGGTAACATGTATAACTTGAGAGAGAACATGGCAAACTCGACTGGAGAATGAATATTATGAATCAGCAATTCAGGCCGGAACCCTCCGAAGATCCGGCAAAGCGAAGTCACGTGACTCGTGACCCCCGAATGAGACCTCAGGAAGGTCCCGGCCCAAGACGTCGCACC
This sequence comes from Pyronema domesticum, assembly GCA_024516145.1. Lineage (NCBI taxonomy): Eukaryota > Fungi > Ascomycota > Pezizomycetes > Pezizales > Pyronemataceae > Pyronema > Pyronema domesticum. Next base: position 67,906 of record JAJJXL010000024.1, read on the forward strand.
TATTGAATGTCAGCAGGGCAAGATCAGGAAGGAGAAGGGAAGGACTTACCTCACTGATGGCACTTCAGCCATAAGATGAGTGTTGGCGACGATGATGGAGAGAACATGACGAGGGCGAACAGTACCTACTTATACATGAGGAGGTGCTCAGCAACCGATGGATACCAAGGGGGCTTGCAAAGAGGAGAGCTCCATGGTATGTGCAAGGCATTGCGAAATCATCATTCAACATACCTGCATTCGGAGTTAGTTGACCAAGGCAGAGTCTAGTCGGTGAACAGGAGTGGCGCTGAGTACAAGGGTCAAGACTGCACAGCATGAGACAACGTACAATAAGCAAGGAACCCACTCAAGGAACCTGTTCAAAGGAACCCGATATGATGTGACCGTCAGCTAGGGAACACTCCGTGGGGAATTGTTAGGATTGCGTTCACACCAGGGTGTGGCTGCGGACAGGTGAGTGCAGGTGGGGGACTCATGACATCACACGGAAAGTGCCAGAATCGCACGAGTGATCGGGCATGATTGTCACCACACAAGCAATCAAGATTTTCTTAGGGAATCTAGGATGACACAGCTCAGAAGGAAAATGGCTCATTGTCGTTCCCGGATGAGTTATTGCATTACGTGGCCAGACGGGGATTGAATCCTGTTATGATCGCTAATCCCTTACCTTATGGGAAGGTGTGGTATCATACCAAGGAATGTTCAAGAATTAACTCGAAGATGGTGGTCAGCATGCAAGTGAGTAATTAATGCAATCATGAGCTTGCGCTGACGCAATGTATCCAAGATTATTGTTGGAAATGACGCACTTCTTATCTCCTAAACTCGTTTTCAGCAATACCATCCTGGGGGATGGTTAGACGAAGATGGAAGTCCCAAAGTCTATAAAGAGGTCTATGCCTCCCGCAGTCTCCAAGATCAGCAACAAAATCCTCCTCAAGAACAGTTACCAAGAACAATCCCACCGAACCTCAGAAGACACCCCTTAAGTTTATTCCGCCTTGTGATCGATAGTTCGAATAAACTTCCTAGCTTTTTCTGAGAAAGCAACAATCGATTAAACAAACGAACGACGAAACGAATTATCGAAACCCCCTCCGCATAGCAGAAACTGTGATCAGGGTCACACTATAAACTTAAGGCACAAGCTACCAAGTTTATCAAATCGAACATGAAAACAAAAAGACCCTCTTCTAGGGCAAGAAAAACACTCTACCTCCAAAAGTCAATCAATTATTCCAAGATGTCCCACCCTGGAGCCGCTGGTTCTGCCACTGTTGGCCCTGCCGAAGATGTTCAAATGAGCAACACTGTCGAAATCTATCGCCCGAAGACTTGGGAGCAGCGAGAGAATCAAAAAGCTCCCTCTTTCATACAAATGGCTACAGTTAGCAATGACCAGCTTCCCCAATGGTTCATCAGGATGGTGGAACGAATGAATGTTACAGAGAGGGATGTCCAAGGACTATTCCAGGCCCTGCAGAAGGAAGGAGCTATGGCGCAGGCCAATGTCAGTGAGATGAAGGCCTTATACCAGGAGATGGCAGCAACCATGCAAAACGCATATGATGTTGTCATCAAGAAGGGGAACATTGACCAAGAAATCAACCATGCAGCCATCGTTCGCCTTGTACAGGCCAGCAATCAGTTTAGGTCCCAGGTCTGGCAGACCATCGGAGGCCTAGCCACGGATATTCAGCAGAAGCAGGAAGCCAACCAAGAGGCTGCAGAAAGGCTGACTGCTGGAGTGAAAATCATCAATGATGTCCTGGAAGGCTTTGCAACCTACCAAGCCAACTGGAATAAGAATGTGGAGAATTGGGCATCTGAGAAGGAGGATAGCGACAAGCATCATGACCGGAGGATTAGAGCACTTGCGAAGGCTGAAGAGCAGAAACAGCGGCGCCAGCTCGAATACGAGACCACCCGCCAGCAAGACAAGAATGAGATCATCGATAAAGTTATCAAGGCTGTGATGGACAGGATGGCCCAAAAACAGCCAATCGATGCACGATCCCTTACTGAGGCCCTACAGGATGAAGGACCCTCAGCTGAGACACTTAGAGATGCCATTGAAAGGGCATTGCCCCCATCCACAGCCAATTCAGAACATGGAGCATCAGCAGGGAAGGGTGGAAATGGAGGCAGACCTCCAAAGCCTTGAGCAGGACTACCCCCATGAAACCCTTCAGACCCCTCCTCATCAGACAATGATGGAAGCTCTGGGAGGAGAACCCTTGACAGCTTCCGCAGACACAGACAGGAGCGGATGAAGAAAAGGGAACAAGATGAGAAAGTTACAGAATTCTTTGAATCTTTGGTGGACAGGTTGACAGAGCCTGCCCCAGCCAAACGACACAAGAAACCCAAAATGCCTGAAATGAAGGCTCCTCAGATATTCACAGGCAAGGACAAAACCCTTTTCCGAGCCTGGTGGATGTCAGTTCAGGACTACATTGAGACCTACACCTCTGCCTTCCCAGATGAGGATGCACAGGTCAAATGGGTGGGGAGTTTATTCTCCCACAAAGCCCTCAGTTGGCATCAAGAGCATCGAAAGGCAATCAAGAGCCAAGGGTTGAAAGACAACTGGGCTGCTTTTTCAAGTGCCATCGAGACAAGATTTATGGACAGGAGAGAGGTCCAGAAAGATGAGCGTCGAATCCGAGAACTCCAATATGATGGAGATATTGACGATTACATCACAAAATTGGAAGACCTCAACATGAGGGTAGGAGCTTCAGGCCCTATGTACCGAGCAGTTATCTGGGATGCAATGACCCCAGAAATCAAGAAGATGGTGTACCAAACATTCAAAGGGATCCCTAGAGACGATGAATCCATGATTGAAGCAGTCAAGGAGGCTGCATACATCGTGGAAAACATTGATGAAGAGATAAAGGGTCCCAAGAGAAGAACATTGGAAGTACGGGACACTCATCCCCCTAAGGAAGCTGCTCGTCCTCGTGAGAAACAGCAGAAGGACTGAAAGGTCAAGGAAAAGAATGGGGACAAGGAAGGTTCTTCTGGAAAGAAGACCGACAAGCCTGCAATTTTTGCCTCAGGAAGGGAGGCCTTACAGAATGATCCCCAGAGTGAGATTGATAAGCACAAGAAGGATAAAGCAGACTGTTGGAGATGCGGACGGTCAGGTCACAAGATGTATGACTGTTATGCAAAGAAAACAGTAGGAGGAACAGAGTTATCAAATGGAGGCAAGACAGCCTCTGCAGGCAAGAGAAAAAGAGATGATGATGAGGAAGAAGACAAGGGGCAAGATAAGCCCAAGGATAAGAAGAAGGCCAAGACGGCAGCTGCTAAGCAGGACAATGAGGACACTGAGATGCCAGATGCTCAGCCTAGATCTTGGGAGATCGAAGACAGCAAGGATTTGGAATCGGATTTTTAGAGTCCTCTAGGGAGGCGTCACCCGAGGAGGAAGACAGTTCTGACGCACATGTACACAAGTGTGCAGGAGTCAAGAGAAAGGCCCCGGACAACCTCCTGTCGATCAGGACAAAGAATTGACGAACAGACAATGGAACCTCAACCCTAGCTACTCAAAGGGAAGACCCGGTTCCCCCTCATCATGGACCCAGACCAATCATTGATATGGTTCTGACCTGGTCCAAGACCCAACAACGAATGGTGCGAGTCCTGCTTGATACAGGATCCACTGCAGCTCTTCTGGACAAAGGATTTGTTCAGAAATTCAAAATTCCAACCATAAAGAGGGACACTCCACTCCAAATTCGCAACTTCAACAATGAGGTAGTTGGTGGAGCAGGCGAATTCTTTATGGTTCCTTTCATGTTGCAGCACAAGAAGCACTTTGCTGCCGAATCTTTTGAGGTCGCACCTCTAGACAGCAACTGTGATGTCATTCTTCCATATTGGTGGATGACAAAACACCAGCCATGCAACTTATGGGGAGACAAGAACAACATCTCATTCACTATCCCATTTTGCACAGAAAAATGCACAAAGGCTGAGGCTAGTGCATTCTCGCTTAAGGTCGACAAAAGAGTGCTCGACCACCCAGAGGCCTCAGTTATAGGTCACATAGCCACTGCCACCACAAAGGAGGAATTATCAGATGCACTTGAACAAGTACCTGAGAAATTCCGAAAATGGACCAACATCATGACCAAGGAAGCGGCAGACAGACTCCCAGACCACAAGCCATATGACCATGCAATCGACTTGAAGGAAGGAGAGACTCCTCCCTGGGGCCCAGTCTATGCACTGAATGAAGTTGAACTGGAAACCCTGAGGGAATGGTTGAAGGAAATGCTGAGGACAGGCAAGATTAGACCATCAAAATCTCCTGCTGCAGCTCCCATCCTTTTTGTACCGAAACCTCATGGTCGAGGTCTAAGGCTATGTGTTGATTACCGAGGGATCAACAAGATAACCATTGCAAATCGTTATCCTCTACCACTGATGTCGGAACTTCAGGATAGAGTGAGAGGTGTAAAAGTCTTCACTAAAATGGACTTAAAAAATGGTTATCATTTGATTCGAATCAAAGAAGGCGATGAGTGGAAAACTGCCTTCAGATGTTGTTATGGTCTCTATGAATTTTTGGTCATGCCCTTTGGGTTATCCAATGCACCGGCAACCTTCCAAAATATGATGAACCATATCTTTAGAGATATGTTAGATCAGGGAGTGATTGTCTACATTGATGATGTACTCATCTATGCAGAAACAGAAGAAAAGCATGATGAGTTGGTCAAGGAGGTGTTGAAAAGACTCGAAGAGAATGGGCTGGCGATTTCCCCAGAAAAGTGTGTCTGGGCGAAAAACAGAGTGGACTTTCTAGGGTACATCATAAGTGAGAAAGGGATTGAGATGGCACAGGACAAGGTGGAAACTGTGCTGGACTGGGAACCTCCAAGATCCTTGAAGGACACTCAAGCATTTCTTGGGTTTGCCAATTTTTATCGCCGATTCATAAAGGACTTCTCGAAAATATGTCGTCCACTCACAGAATCAACGAAAGGCGATGCGAGGAAATGGGAATGGACAGTGGCCATGGAGTTGGCTTTTGATGAGCTCAAGCAACGTTTCACTAAGGCCCCTATCTTAGGACATTTTGATCCAAGAAAGGTGTGCATTGTAGAAACAGATGCTTCGGATTTTGCCCTTGGAGCTGTCCTATCCCAAAAAGGAGAAGATAGAAAGCTGCACCCCATTGCCTTCCATTCGAGAAAGTTCACTCCAGCTGAGATAAATTATGAGATCCATGACAAGGAGCTACTGGCTATTGTGGACTCATTTAAAGTCTGGAGGAGATATCTGGAAGGAGCGATGCACACTGTCCAAGTCTTCAGCAACCACCAGAACCTTGAGTATTTTACTACAACAAAAGTACTCAACCGACGCCAAGCAAGATGGGCTCAGGAGCTCGCTTATGTTGATTTCAAGATTTTCTATCGACCAGGAGTTAAGAATGGGAAACCAGATGCATTATCTAGGCGTCCGGAGTTTCGCCCTGAAAAGGGGGGAGGTGAAGATCAGCCGATTACAACGATCCTGCATAAGGAACATTTTTAAAATGCAGCTATCTCATCAATCAGCAGTGGTGGAGAAGGAACAATCTTTATTGCCTCTTCATCACGACTCTCCTCAATTCCTGCAGTCAAATGGTCAGAAGAATTCTTGAAAATGGTCAGAGATGCTGGACTACAGGACAAAGAATATCAGGATGCAGTGAAGAGAATCAAAGAACCTTTGATGATGGAGAATGGCATACTCTATCAAAAGTTGAAACTCTGGGTACCAAAGGGTTTAGTCAAGGCAGTCTTGGAATCAGAGCATGACTCAAAGATTGCAGGTCACTTTGGACAAGACAAAACGATTGAGTTAATTCGATGGAATTTCTGGTGGCCAAAGATGGATGAAACAATTATTGAGTATATACAAAGCTGCATGGAATGTCAGAAGGACAAAGCAGCTCGCCATCAGAAATATGGATTACTCCAACCTTTGGAATTGCCTTATGCCCCATGGCAATCAATTGCTATGGATTTTATTACCGACCTACCAGAGTCAAGTGGATGTGACCAACTATGGGTAGTGGTTGACCGCTTCACGAAGATGGCCCATTTCATTCCACTGCAAAAAGAGGGCAAGACAACGAATGACCTTGCTAAGATCTTTGCAAAGGAAATTTGGAAGTTACATGGCCTACCAACAGACATAGTGTCAGACAGAGACTCCAGGTTTACAAGCACTACCTGGAAGGCATTTATTGGAACCTTGGGAATTAAGCCAAGGATGTCCACAGCGTTCCACCCACAGACAGATAGACAAACGGAGCGACTCAATCAGACAATTGAAGCATATCTACGCTCTTTTGTCAACCATGAGATGGATAATTGGGTTGACCTTTTACCAATGGCTGAGTTTGCATACAACAACTCAGTGACCAGCGCTACAGGACTATCTCCATTCTATGCGAACTACGGTCTTCACCCTAATACCAGCAACCCAACGGCAACTGCTGTGCACAATCCTGCCAGCAAAGCCTATGCCCATTGGATGCATACTGTTCATGAGGAAGTAAAACACTCACTGGAAAAGACAAGAGAACGAATGAAGAAGTATGCAGACCAATATCGAGAGGGCGCACCAGTTTACCAAGTCGGAGACTTGGTGATGCTTGATGGAAGAAACATAAAAACAAGACGACCATCAAGAAAGCTGGGCCACAAGTTGTATGGTCCTTTTCAAGTCGAGAAAGTCATTTCCCCATCAGCAGTCAGGCTCACACTACCTCGCAAATGGAAGATCAATAATGCTTTCCATGTATCTCTGATTGAGCCATTCCGGGCTGGAACAAGAGCTCCACCAGATCCAAGGAAAATTTTGAGGGAAGCTGATGATGTTGAGGGGAGCGAGGAGTACAATATCGATGAAGTCATGAGCAGTTACAAGTCTGGCAATCGAGTACTCTACCTTGTTAAATGTCTTGGGTGGCCAAACAAAAAGGATTGGATGGCTGAACCTTATGACGATTTTTCAGTAGGAGGTCTGGAGAAATTACGAGAATTTCATCTCAAGTATCCTGACTCTCCGAGGGACTACCGACTCACAGACTAAAAGCTTAAGGGTTTTTTCCCATGTGGTTTTACCTTAGGCCGAGTAGGTAGTAGGATGTAGGGGCTGGAGGACTACATCTAAATTTGATCACTAGTCACTAGGCTATGGCGTAGTGCGATCACAGAGGTATGAACTAGAGCTTCAGGATGAAGCTTGAAGAGGGGAGAGGTGGTGTCACACCCTATACTGTGTGATAATAGATTGGGTAACATGTATAACTTGAGAGAGAACATGGCAAACTCGACTGGAGAATGAATATTATCAATCAGCAATTCGGGCCGGAACCCTCCGAAGATCCGGCAAGCGAAGTCACGTGACTCGTGGCCCCGAATGAGACCTCATGAAGGTCCCGGCCCAAGATGTCGCACCTATTGAACGTCAGCAGGGGCAAGATCAGGAAGGAGAAGGGAAGGACTTACCTCAATGATGGCACTTCAGCCATGAGATGAGTGTTGGGGACCATGATGGAGAGACAAAGACGAGGGCGAACAGTACCTACTTATACATGAAGAGGTGCTCAGCAACCAACGGATACCAAGAGGGCTTGAACAGAGAAGAGCTCCATGGCATGTGCAAGGCATTGCGAAATCATCATTCAACATACCTGCATTCGGAGTTAGTTGACCAAGGCAGAGTCTAGTCGGCGAACAGGAGTGGCGCTGACTACAAGGGTCAAGACTGCACAGCATGAGACAATGTACAACAAGCAAGGAACCCACTCAAGGAACCTGTTCAAAGGAACCCGATATGATGCGACCTTCAGCTAGGAATACTCCGTAGGGACTTGTTGGGATTGCGTTCACACCAGGGTGTGGCTGCGCACAGGTGAGCGCAGGTGTGGGACTCATGACATCACACGGAAAGTGCTAGAAACGCACGAGTGATAGGGCATGATTGTCACCTCACAAGCAATCAAGATTTCCTTAGGGAATCTATGATGATGCGGCTCAGAAGGAAAATGGCTCATTGTCATTCCCGCATGAGTTATTGCATTACGCGGCCAGACGGGGATTGAATCCTGGTATGATCGCTAATCCCTTACCTTATGGGAAGGTGTGGTATCATGGCAAGGAATTTTCAAGAATTAACTCGAAGATGGTGGTCAGCATGCAAGTGAGTGATTAATGCAATCATGAGCTTGCGCTGACGCAATCTATCCAAGATTATTGTTGGAAATGACTCATGTCTTATCTCCTAAACTCGTTTTCAGCAGTACCATCCTGGGGGATGGTTAGACGAAGATGGAAGTCCCAAAGTCTATAAAGAGGTCTATGTCTCCCACAGTCTCCAAGATCATCGGCAACGAAATCCTCCTCGAGAACAGTTACCAGAACAATCCCACCGAACCTCAGAAGACACCCCTTAAGTTTATTCCACCTTGTGATCGATAGTTTGAATAAACTTCCTAGCTATTTCTGAGAGCAACAAACGAACCTTCGAATTTAACTGAAACGAATTATCGAAACCCCCTCCGCATAGCAGAAACTGTGCCCAGGGTGACAAGAATGAATATTATGAATCAGCAATTCGGGCCGGAACCCTCCGAGGATCCGGCAAAGCGAATTCACGTGACTTGTGACCCCCGAATGAGACCTCATGAAGGTCCCGGCCCAAGACATTGCACCTATTGAATGTCAGCAGGGCAAGATCAGGAAGGAGAAGGGAAGGACTTACCTCACTGATGGCACTTCAGCCATAAGATGAGTGTTGGTGACGATGATGGAGAGAACATGACGAGGGCGAACAGTACCTACTTATACATGAGGAGGTGCTCAGCAACCGACAGATACCAAGACGGCTTGCACGGAGGAGAGCTCCATGGTATGTGCAAGGCATTGCGAAATCATCATTCAACATACCTGCATTCGGAGTTAGTTGACCAAGGCAGAGTCTAGTCGGTGAACAGGAGTGGCGCTGAGTACAAGGGTCAAGACTGCACAGCATGAGACAACGTACAATAAGCAAGGAACACACTCAAGGAACCTGTTCAAAGGAACCTGATATGATGTGACCGTCAGCTAGGGAACACTCCGTAGGGAATTGTTGGGATTGCGTTCACACCAGGGTGTGGCTGCGCACAGGTGAGCGCAGGTGGGGGACTCATGACATCACACGGAAAGTGCTAGAATCGCACGAGTGATCGGGCATGATTGTCACCACACAAGCAATCAAGATTTTCTTAGGGAATCTAGGATGACGCAGCTCAGAAGGCAAATGGCTCATTGTCGTTCCCGGATGAGTTATTGCATTACGCGGCCAGACGGGGATTGAATCCTGTTATGATCGCTAATCCCTTACCTTATGGGAAGGTGTGGTATCATACTGAGGAATTTTCAAGAATTAACTCGAAGATGGTGGTCAGCATGCAAGTGAGTGATTAATGCAATCATGAGCTTGCGCTGACGCAATCTATCCAAGATTATTGTTGGAAATGACTCACGTCTTATCTCCTAAACTCGTTTTCAGCAATACCATCCTGGGGGATGGTTAGATGAAGATGGAAGTCCCAAAGTCTATAAAGAGGTCTATGTCTCCCGCAGTCTCCAAGATCAGCAACAAAATCCTCCTCAAGAACAATTACCAAGAACAATCCCACCGAACCTCAGAAGACACCCCTTAAGTTTATTCCGCCTTGTGATCAATAGTTCAAATAAACTTCCTAGCTTTTTCTGAGAAAGCAACAATCGATTAAACAAACGAACGATGAAATGAATTATCGAAACCCCCTCCGCATAGCAGAAAATGTGCCCAGGGTCACATTCTTCTACATCCTTGAGGTTGATCTTATCGGCCAGTACATAGGGTTGGACCTGGTTCTGGGCATTGCCCTTGAGGTAACCATATATGTAGCGAAGTTTGTGTTGGTCATTGATGAAGCGAGAGGAGTCTCCAGCTAGTTGGGACCTGACCTTCGAAATGAAGTTGAGTAAGTCCTTGCGATCCCTGGAGTACTCCGGTGGGTGGGGTAATTTGATTGGTTCAGTTGTCAGGAGGGCAGAGTTTCCTGTAATGGATTGCAGTAGTCAGATGGTGGCATTGGCTGACTCGAGGTCACGTTCCTGGTGGGTGATATGTTTCGCATAATCGGAGTTGTCTTTTTGGGATTCCTTTAGCTCTGCCTGAAGGTCGGTCAACTTTTGGTGATTGTTTTTGTATTCCTCGACTGTGTTGTATAAGTCTTTGAGTTTGGTTGGATCTTTGTTGACTTCATCTCTCTGAGCTGCAGTGAGGTACAATGCTATAACAATCTCTTGATCGGCCATGGTGTTTAGGTTTTAACAGAGGTGCCAGGTGAGGTTGTTGTCATCAAAGGTGTCTCATGTTGCAGAGATTTTGTGTCCGATTTGGCAGGCGATTTCGATTTCGTCAATGATGGCAGGGTTTCCCAAGGACAGGAATTTCGGAATGAGGTGTGTGAACTGGTAGAACCAGAGGTTGTGGAGCATAAGCACAGAGTAATCAAGAACAGATGGTAGAGCCGGCAGGTACTTGATCACACAGTTATGTTGTAATGGCACTCATTGTGACCCTGGGCACAGTTTCTGCTATGCGGAGGGGGTTTCGATAATTCGTTTCGTTCATTCGTTCGTTTAATCAATTGTTGCTTGCTCAGAAAAAGCTAGGAAGTTTATTCGAACTATCGATCACAAGGCGGAATAAACTTAAGGGGTGTCTTCTGAGGTTCGGTGGGATTGTTCTTGGTAACTGTTCTTGAGGAGGATTTCGTTGCTGATGATCTTTGAGACTGTGGGAGACATAAACCTCTTTATAGACTTTGGGACTTCCAACTTCGTCTAACCATCCCCCAGGATGGTACTGCTGAAAATGAGTTTAGGAGATAAGACGTGAGTCATTTCCAACAATAATCTTGGATAGATTGCGTCAGTGCAAGCTCATGATTGCATTAATCACTCACTTGCATGCTGACCACCATCTTCGAGTTAATTCTTGAAAATTCCTCGCCATGATACCACACCTTCCCATAAGGTAAGGGATTAGTGATCATAACAGGATTCAATCCCCGTCTGGCCGCGTAATGCAATAACTCATCCGGGAACGACAATGAGCCATTTGCCTTCTGAGCTGCGTCATCCTAGATTCCCTAAGAAAATCTTGATTGCTTGTGTGGTGACAATCATGCCCGATCACTCGTGCGATTCTAGCACTTTCCGTGTGATGTCATGAGTCCCCCACCTGCGCTCACCTGTGCGCAGCCACACCCTGGTGTGAACGCAATCCCAACAATTCCCTATGGAGTGTTCCCTAGCTGACAGTCACATCATATTGGGTTCCTTTGAACAGGTTCCTTGAGTGGGTTCCTTGCTTGTTGTACGTTGTCTCATGCTGTGCAGTCTTGACCCTTGTACTCAGCGCCACTCCTGTTCACCGACTAGACTCTGCCTTGGTCAACTAACTCCGAATGCAGGTATGTTGAATGATGATTTTGCAATGCCTTGCACATGCCATGGAGCTCTCCTCCGTGCAAGCCCTCTTGGTATCCGTTGGTTGCTGAGCACCTCCTCATGTATAAGTAGGTACTGTTCGCCCTCGTCTTTGTCTCTCCATCATCGTCGCCAACACTCATCTTATGGCTGAAGTGCCATCATTGAGGTAATTCCTACCCTTCTCCTTCCTGATCTTGCCCCTGCTGACGTTCAATAGGTGCGACGTCTTGGGCCGGGACCTTCATGAGGTTTCATTCGGGGGTCACGAGTCACGTGACTTCGCTTGCCGGATCTTCGGAGGGTTCCGGCCCGAATTGCTGATTGATAATATTCATTCTCCACTCGAGTTTGCCATGTTCTCTCTCAAGTTATACATGTTACCCAATCTATTATCACACATTATAGGGTGTTATGGCAGCGTGGTCGGGGGCGGGGTTACCCGAGGGCTCTTCTTGTATATAGATAGATAGTAATGAATACAGTCCCTTTCGTAATCTCAATCCTAAGACTTGTGAAATTGTGCATGCATCAATTTCTTGCAAGTCCGTGTTTAAAGATCAGGTGACTGAATTACTCCGTGATGTATCTATTCCGAAGCGAGGCTCTGGGACGTAACGCGGCAAGGCGAGGCAAGGCGGGGAGACGAGGCGGGGGCGGCTGGACAAGGGCACGTGATCGGAACACGTAAACGAGGCGAGGACAAAGATGTTGACAAAAGGTATTTATTTAGGAAATAAACAAATAACTGTGTGAAGAACTAATTACACGGGGAAAGCAAAACTATTTAACAAGCAACTTCTTCACACACGTGCACAAAGCCAAGGAAGCACTACGGGCCGCGCACGGCACAACAAGGAAAACCCTAAACACAAGCACAAAGCCAAGGAAGCACTACGGGCCGCGCACAGCACAACAAACAAAACCCTAAAATACAAAACCCTTATCTGGTGCGTACGATCGCGGCTTAGGGCTGGCTAGGCTAAGCGATTACGGCACAAGCGAGGACCAAGTGTTTACCCAGCAGATCGAGTGACGGGCTGTGGAGCCCGCGATTCGAATCCGCGTGAGATCACATTTCAAGTGTGGAAACTCGAGCCGTGACAGGATCCCCCTTCTTAGACTGAACTCCGGTGAAGTAGGATGGTCGTTAAGTGGTGGTGGAGAGGGGGCCGGGTCGGTCGGGGTATTTGTCATGGAAGGAGTCGACGGCGGCGGACTCGGAGTGGAGCTCGGCGGGCTCCCAGTCTGGTTGGTCGTATCCTACCCATTTGACCAGGTATTGGAGTTTCCGTCGACGGATTCGGGAGTCGAGGATTGACTCGATGTGGTACTCGTCTTCTCCGTCGACTTCGACCGGGGGCGGGGGCTCCGGAATTTGCCCGGGGTAAGCATCGTTTGCGGCGGGCTCGAGGAGGGAGACGTGGAAGACGTTGTGGCACTTGACCGACGGTGGCAGGTCAATTCGATAAGCGTAGGACGATATCTTGTCGAGGATTCGGAAGGGGCCGTGTCGTTTGTTGTCTAATTTTCGGCTGGGTCGCCGGGTCTTCCAGTTTCGACCGTCGAGCCCGACGAGATCTCCGGCTTTGTAGTTTGGGGAGGGCAGGCGTCCGGTGTCCGCGTTCCCCTGATGGCGGAGATTCGCCCTGTTGATCTCGGCGCGGAGGTGGTCATGGATTTCCGAGAGGGTCTTGGAGGTCGTTAGGGCTCGTTGATCGTTGGTGTCGTTTGGGGCCGCCGGGGAGAGGTCGAACTGGCAACGGGGATCGAACCCTTTGTTGGCGAAGAAGGGGGAAGATCCGGTGGTCTCCGAGGCTTGGTTGTTTGCGGCGAACTCAGCGAGGGGGAGCCAGGTGGCCCAGTCATCCTGGAGATAGTTCACGTGGGCTCGCAGGTATTGTTCCATTACGGCGTTAAGCCTTTCGTTCTGGCCGTCGGTCTGCGGGTGGAATGCCGTCGATAGTCGGGGTTGGATTCCCAGTCGCCGGCAGAGATGTTTCCAGAAGAGGGCCGCAAATTGGGGGCCGCGGTCGGAGATGATGGTAAGGGGAAGGCCGTGTAGTCGGAAGATGTGGGTGACGAACAAGTTCGCAAGGTCCTTTGCGTCGACATCCGTCCGGCAGGGGACCAGGTGTCGTTCCTTGGTTAGTCGGTCCACTACCACCCAGATGGCATCACATCCGTTTGACCAGGGAAGGCCCGTGACAAAGTCCATGGTGATGTCTTGCCATGGCCGGTCGGGCATGGGTAAGGGGCGGAGGACTCCAAATGGTGCGTGCCTGCTGGGCTTCGAGCGCTGGCAGGTGTGACAATTCCTGGTGTACCGGTCGACATCCGTTCGCATTTTTGGCCAGGTGTATTGTCGACAGAGTTGCTCTAGGGTTTTCGATCTACCGGGGTGGCCAGCGGCGGGGACGTCGTGGTGTTGCTGAATCAGGTGGAGTTTAAGGGGGTCGAAGTCCGGAACCCAGAACCATTGACAGTATCGGAGGAGGTTGTCGACTTCGTCACATTCGGCGAGGGAGATTTCCCGGCAGTGGGTCGAACCTTCTCGGAGGAGCTGAAGGATTTTTGTTGGGAAGGGGTCTTTGTCGTATCCTTCGGTGAAGAGGCGGGCGAGGGTCGGGTTTGTCGTTGGGTTCGGGGAGGGTGTCGTCGGCGGTGTTTGGCGAGTGATGGGTGGTGAAGCGGAGGTCGGGGGTGCGGATGTTGTTGAGGCCGCAAGGTGTAGGACGTTCTCCGGTTTGATGATGATGGTTTCGTTTGCCGTGGAATGGCCATCCCCCGCCTTAGGCAGATCTCCGGATCTGCGAGTGAGGGCGTCCGGCTTACCACCCGCGGTGCCAGGCCGGTACACAATTTTGAAGTTGAATTGTGACAGGAATTGGGACCAGCGGGCCTGGCGTCGGTTGAGGAGTTTAGTTGTCGTGAAGTACTCGAGATTCTTGTGGTCGGAGAGCACACGAACAGGGTTAATGACCGATTGGAGCTCAGGCCGCCATTCCTCGAAGGCTCGAACGACAGCCATGAGCTCCTTATCATAGATCTCGTAGTTGCATTCCGCGGGCGAGTTCTTTTTGGAGAAGAAGGCCACGGGGTGGAGGACGTTGTCGCTGTCGTACTGAGACAAGACGCCGGCAGTTACATAGTCCGAGGCGTCGGTCTCTACGATGACGTCCTTATCAGGGTCGAAGCGGGCGAGGACCGGGGCGGCGGTGAAAGTCGTTTTAAGGAGATCGAAGGCGGCTTGTTGTTCGTTGTTCCAGGCGAAGCGGACGTTCTTGCGTGTGAGGGCGGTTAAGGGTTGGACTATGCGAGAATAGTTTCGTACGAAGCGGCGGTAGAAATTGGTGAATCCCAGGAAGCCACAGACATCTTTGAGGTTCTTCGGGGGTTCCCAATCTTTTACCGTCCGGATTTTCTCGGGGTCCATCTTAATACCGTCGGTGCTTATTATCAACCCCAGGTATTTTACCTCCTGGCGGTGAAATTCACATTTCTCTGGTTTAAGATGGAGGCCAGCTTTGGAGAAGGCATCCAGGACGAGGCGGACATGTTGGTGATGTTCTTCGAGGTTGTCGGAGTAGATGAGGGTGTCATCTAGGTAGGCTGTGCAAAAACGGTCCAGGTAAGGGGCCAGGACGTCGTTGATGTAGTTTTGGAATGTTGCCGGGGCATTGGTAAGGCCGAAGGGCATGACGAGGGATTCGAACAGGCCATATGGGGTGCGAAAGGCGGTCTTCCATTCCTCGCCATTGGCCATGCGGATGAGGTTGTAGGCCCCTCGAATGTCCAACTTGGTGAACCATTTTGCTTTCGAAAGGTTCATCAATGTATCTTGTAACAGGGGCAAGGGATATCTGTTTTTAATCGTCCCTTCATTAATTCCTCGGTAATCTACGACCAGTCGTAAGGAACCATCCCCCTTTTTAACGAATAGTATCGGGGCGGCCGCGGGGGACGACGATGCCCGAATGAACCCTTTCGAAAGGTTTTCATCCAACCACCTCTTTAATTCCTCCAACCCGGGGCGGGAAAGGGAATAGAGGGGGCCGAAGGGGGGTTGGAATCCTTCAGTGAGGGGGATTTTGTGGTCGGTAGGTCGGTGTGGTGGTAGTTTGTCGGCGTTTGCTTTATCGAAGATCGGGAGGTGGTCATGGTATTCCGGTGGGATGATATTCTGGATGTCGTTTTTTGGTTCGTCATCTTTGGCCAGGGCGGAATTGATTTCGTAGAGGGAAAGGGCGAAGGGTTGGACCTTTCCATAACGGTTATTCGAGTTGTTGGTTATTCGGCGAAAGGAGGTGGCCGAGATGGCACAGATCTTGTTACTGTGCGGGGTTGAGATACCCTGGATGGGTCGTGGAGTAACCTTCGTACGGTGGTCGAGGCAGGTTGAGGCGGGGAATTGGATACTCATATCCCGGAAGTTAATGGAGACATCGTGCTTTTTTAACCACGGTATGCCGAGGACGAGGGGGTAGTGGCCAATCGAGGCAACATAGGCGGTGAGGGTTTCCTGGTGATCATCAATGAGGCAATTGAGTTGTACATACTCCATGATGTCTCCAGAGGAGATTGGGCGGCCGTCGATGACTTCGACGGTCTTAGGATTTTTGAGCTGGAAGCGGGGGAGGTTGTGCTGGCGGGCGAATTCGTCATTTATAAAAGCATTGCCAGTGCATCCGCAATCAACAAGAGCGTGGGTCTCGATCTTGTTAAGTTTATCGGACAGGGTGCATGGGACAATCAAGTGTCTTCCATCTAATTCGCTTTCTTGTTTGTTTGACAGCGAGCTACTAGATACATATAACACTTCTTGGGCAGAAACAAATGACGACGCCGGGGTGGGTCCACCAATAGGGCCAACGGGCTGTTGGTGGACTATTCTTTTCCCGAATCCAAATCGGAGCTTTCCTCCACAGGGGCAATTCCTGCCGCTGCCAGTCGGACTTTGCGGGCATTGGTACTGGCCAGAGCGGGGCATTGGTCTTTGAAGTGATCCGCCGCTCCGCAGTATAGGCAGAGTCCCTTGGCCATACGTTCATCTCGGCGACGTTGGTTTTGAGACTTCTTGGCAGCGGAAAGGTCCATGGGGACAGGGCCATAGTTGCCGCTGTCGGTATTGGTGGGGTGCGTTGTGCAGGGTGCAGCGGGGGAGGACCGAGAGGCGGAGGGAATGGTGGTGCGGCGAGAGAGGGCGGCATGAGCTCTGATTCGGTAATCGAGCTTCATGCAGAGCTGCACGAACTTCTCGAAGTCCTCTGGCTCATCTGTTTGGTAAACAAGACTGGCCTGGAGTTCTCTCGACAGTCCGCGCTTAAGAGCTGCCTTCTTCACTTTGGAATCGTAGTCGAGGATAGCGAGGAGGCGTTGGAATTCAGCATAATAGACACTGAATTCACGGTTCCCTTGGGTTAACCGTTCCAGTTCTGCAGCTGCAGTTCCGACTTCATCTGGGTCTCCGAAAGCTGCCTCGAGAATTTTGATAAGTGCCTCCACATGGTCCAGGGCTATCTCGTCAGCCTGGACGTAAGGCTGGATCTGATTTTGAGCATTGCCTTTGAGGTATCCATACACATAGCGGAGCTTATGCTGATCGCTAGTGAAACGGGATCCTTCCCCAGCAATCTTGGAACGGACCTTGGAGACAAAGTTGGGGAGCTCCTTTCTATCTCCGGAATACTCGGGAGGGTGTGGGAGCTCGATAATGCGGGGTGTAGGGTTCGCTGGAAGGCCTTGGAGAATCTGGATGGTTTTTTTGGCGATTTGGAGGTCTTCCTCGAGGGTAAGAAGGCGCCGAGCATATTCGGTGTTGCCAGAGCGGGCTTCTTCAAGTTCTGTCTTTAGGTCGAGGATCAGGGTGAGCTGTTGGCGATATTCTTCGACACCATTTTCGATGGTGAGGATTGCTGAGGGATTGGCCTGGACAGCGTCTGCCTGAGCGGCGTCGAGGACGAGGACATAGGCTACTCGGGCGAGTCTATCGGATACACCAGAGGAAAAGTTCGCCATCGTAGGAGATCCTGGTGGCATCGACATTGAAGGCAAATTGAAGGGCGACGAGGAGTTCTTCGTAGGTAGGGTTGTGGTATGGGAGAATTTCGTGGTGGTGGGTACGTAGGATTGTGCGGAGGATATAAATCCAAAAGCTGGTGATCATAGGCGGGGGGGTCGGGAAATGCGTCGAGCGATAGCTGGTGAGCCGGCAGGTTCGGGCTACACAGTTATGTTGTTACGGCAGCGTGGTCGGGGGCGGGGTTACCCGAGGGCTCTTCTTGTATATAGATAGATAGTAATAAATACAGTCCCTTTCGTAATCTCAATCCTAAGACTTGTGAAATTGTGCATGCATCAATTTCTTGCAAGTCCGTGTTTAAAGATCAGGTGACTGAATTACTCCGTGATGTATCTATTCCGAAGCGAGGCTCTGGGACGTAACGCGGCAAGGTGAGGCAAGGCGGGGAGACGAGGCGGGGGCGGCTGGACAAGGGCACGTGATCGGAACACGTAAACGAGGCGAGGACAAAGATGTTGACAAAAGGTATTTATTTAGGAAATAAACAAATAACTGTGTGAAGAACTAATTACATGGGGAAAGCAAAACTATTTAACAAGCAACTTCTTCACACACGTGCACAAAGCCAAGGGAGCACTACAGGCCGCGCACGGCACAACAAGCAAAACCCTAAACACAAGCACAAAGCCAAGGAAGCACTACGGGCCGCGCACGGCACAACAAACAAAACCCTAAAATACAAAACCCTTATCTGGTGCGTACGATCGCGGCTTAGGGCTGGCTAGGCTAAGCGATTACGGCAGAAGCGAGGGCCAAGTGTTTACCCAGCGGATCGAGTGACGGGCTGTGGAGCCCGTGATTCGAATCCGCGTGAGATCACATTTCAAGTGCGGAAACTCGAGCCGTGACATAGGGTGTGACAGTCATGGACGAGGTATTCGACAAAGAACCTGAGGGCTCTAGGCTTGTGATAATGACCGTGGACACAAGACAGGGTCTCTTTGAAGGTACCAATGTTGGATATCTACAGCTGTGTCATGCAGCAACTTATAGGAGATCCGTGTTTAGGAACCAAGATTGTCAAGGAACAGGATCAGGAAAACAGAGCAAAGAGGACAGAGATCCAGAGATCGGGAACAAGGGCAGAGATGGAGACAGAGATGAGGACGAGGACAAAAACTGGAGAAGTTCCAAATATTTATTCGGCGAGATGAACAAATAACTGTGTAAGGAGAAAAGGAAAGGAAACCGAATGCTGGGAGGACAAGTCCTCTTATATACACATTTTCTCCTTCCACGCCGAGACACTAAACTAGTATACCCTAAACCCTCAGCCCTTAACTAACCAGCACAGCCACCTCAAACATTCCAAACAATTGCAGCTGAGCATTTACCCTAGGTTGTGGGGCTTATTGCCAAGAGCACAGCCACCTAGATAAGCCACATGATAACCGAGTGATGACAGATGACTGCTTAAGAAAAGGGAAGGATTTATTGAGCCGTGACACCCAGCCAAGTTCTTGCCCTTGCCCTACCGCAAGTTCCCTGGACTCCAATTCTGCTCCCTGCCCACCATTACACCAAGTCCCTCAAATCAATTACAATGACCTTCAAGACCAAAGACCTTTAAGACCAAAGACCTTCAAGACCAAAGACCCTCAATACCAATGACCCTCAAGACCAAAGACCCTCAAGACCAAAGACCCTCAAGACCAAAGACCCTTAAGACCAAAGACCCTCAGGGATTGCTATTTATGCTTGGATGCAATACCCATGATCTTGACTGCTCCCTGAGATAAACAGGTGAGTTCACGATTGTTATTTTTCTTACTCATTCATGTTTAACAGACAGTTCTTAGAGAAGTAAATAACTTTCATCATTGAAATTATTACTTCTCATTCTTCTTTTATGTTGAAATTGAGTTACCCTACCATTGGCCACCTGATAGCCCCCAGTTTGCATTTCATGCCAATGGTGTTATTAGATTCAGAGGGCAATTGTATTTCATCAACTTATGTCCAATTTGTTCTCGTGTGTTCAGATCTTCAGAGGTCATGCATTGGGGATTGTTGGTTCAATAGACTTGAATGATGATGTAAGCACAGGAGCACCTGATGGTCATAACCTTTTGAGGGTAATGAATATAGAAGCAGGATATTGTGGGAATGCTGAATTTTCATTGTTCAAACAGATATGGCTGTATATACAGGATGTGCTCTCAATACAATCTATCAATGAAACAAAGTCTTTGTTGTGATTTATGTGTTTGCATGATATTTTATGCACTTCCCCTTGCTGTGATCAGAAACTACACATTCTCCCTGACATGATTACCCCTTGCTAATAAACTTCCTCCTTGCTTTGCACTTTGTCGTCAACACTATGTTGCTGTGTGGTATCCCGGAGGTGACACTACATGGCACCAAGGAGGATTGGCTGAACATTCTGACTAGCCTTTAGAAGCTTAAGGAGTTGGGCACGGAGAAGGAACGTCCGCATCTTCACGCGTGGTGCGAATGTATCACTCCCGTATTGAAGCGTTTCATCCGGCATTCGACGGAGCTAATCTGAGTGTTTTCTTTAACCGCATCTGCCATTATGCGGGAGGAGGATCAGGGCTTTCGTATCTCAGCGGATGGATTTTGCTTTTCTGTGCTTTCAGCGACAAACGCAAATGGCAGCTATCTCCGCTGGACGAAAGTGTGCAAGACCAGCATTTTGGAAAAATGAAATGGAGTACTATGATTGATAACAATGATATGTATTCCGGCGTGGTATGGAGCGGTCCCGGTGAAGGTGGATGAGAACAGCGAAATATTTAAGGCGACAATGATTGCGGGATCCTCGGGCTACAAGGCGCTCGGCAATGAACAAAGACACTGGAGGACTTCCCATAAGAGCTACAGCGCGGTTGTGCTACAGGATTTTGCCGTAAAACTTCACCATAAATCGTGTCAAATTTTTTTCTGCCTTGATAATGGTGGTCCTGACCCTCTGGCCTGTGTAATTCGAAAGCTACGAATATTAAATCGCTTGGTAGGTGGTGCACTGAGGGAGTCATGTGTGTTGCTATAGGCGCGAATACCGTCACGGGAAGTACTCCACTCTGGCACCCCAGAGTGCTTGGTCGATGTTTGTTCAGGAGGCCAAAAAGGAGAAGTAGGCAGTTGTTCGTGGTAGTTTTAGGCTTATATATCTGTGGATGATCATATGTACTTTTGACTGTTTCTCTGAACACGGCCGGCACGTCCTTCATCAAATAGTTCCTGCGATGACATCCAAATTCATCAATGATATTAACCCCCAACTCATCAACTACAATACATTACTATCGCCGATCTCTCCAACGCCGTGGAGGAAAAATTCATCCCTGTACAATCAACTTGCAATAGAAACATACGCCATCCGTGACAATCGTACACATCTATCGTTTCACATGCTTCCCATCCCTCATAACTTTCCAAATAAGCTGCCCCAAGCTTGACCACTGGCTCATGTAAACCCCTTGTGTTCGATCGCCAGAACCACCACCAACATCGCTTCCTTTAGGCCACTTGAATCCTCTTCCATCGAAGCCATTAATCGGAGTATACGGGCCGCCACTCATGTCCTTGAGCCCCAATCCCCACGCCATCCTACTTGCCGCTTCGTGCATCTTTGGCACAGAGCTCGTCATCTCTGCAGTGTAAAAGAGTTTCCAGTCGGTAGGTGTGTACAAAAACTCTATTGGAAGGTGTTGTCCGTCATCTCTGCGCCAAGAATTTCGAAAGTTTATTCGGCCATTAGTAACCCGTATTACGAGAGGTCGTGCCATCTTAATGCCTTGGACTGACAAGTCTGCTTTATTAAATGTGGGGTCATTTTTGATTAAACTCAACTCCCATTTGGTAATATCATCAAAAACAAGAACCTGGTTTCCTTTAACGCCACCGACAGCTTGCATCGGTCCCCGTCTAGGTCGTCCTCCGAAAGTAACAGACCTGACTCCAATGGTTTGCAGAGCTTCCGCAAATACGGCACAGGTTGATCCACACAAACCGGAGGAAACAAGGATGACATTCTGTAGTTTAAAAGGCTGTTCCATAGGATAATCAGGATATATGCCCGTGTTTGCGTTATCCTTATCCTCGTTGGTTATTGATATCTTTGTAAAGTAATCGCCGTCTCGGTGTACCGGCCCCAACATCTCGTCGAAGCTTGTCCAATTTTCGCCGGACGGCTTACGCAATCCATGGAGGGCGAAGTAGCTCGCGGCAATCATTTGTTGGTCGCCTTTCTTCATCATGACATCGAGCGTCGGGTTCCATCGCATATTCGAGTCAAAGAATACTTTGTCGCTGGTAGGGAACAGCTGGCGGGCTAGATTCTGACCGATAGCTACGTTCCCACCACCGTTTCCGGTAACATCTATCAATAACCTTTCGGCGCCCGTTGATTTTACCGCCTTCAAAAATTTCGCGATGTTTTGAGAAAATTGTAACCGAACTGAGGATTTTCTTTCTTTGATTCAAACATATTGACAATAAGTACCGCTGTTTTGAAGTCCAACATGTACCAGCCCATTTCTTCCCCATCGGTCCCCCACGATATATCCACCGGCCAGTAGCTTGACGTCGGTTCATGCTGCTGGGGAAAGACTCCATTGAGTCTTTTATTCTTGGCATCCTGTACCGATAGCTTTTGTTTTGTAGGGGGGCGGTGTGAGAGTCGACGAGACTGAGAGGAACTCGAGGGTACACCATCTGTCTGGAAAATATCCCCTCGGAGGATCTCATCCACTTCTTTCTTGCTACGTAGACAGATGTTTTTGTAAAACGTATTTGTGTCTTGGAAAGGAACCGGTTCCGTTTCGGAGTCACTTCCTGGATTTTGAAAGGTTGCCCGCCACTCGATCTTAACTTCTGTTCCACTAGCGAGAGTGAGCTTCATGGGAGTTTCCTCATAAACTCATCTCCTAGCAAATCCTCCCACTCCCCATTTCCCGCCTGAAATCTGGACGAGCAGTTGGTTAAAGCGAGCATACGGATCGATATACGTTCCGAGGATACCGTTTTTGGCCATATGATCAAGATACCTCACGGCATCTTCTCCGTTGATTTTGAGAACCTTTTCGCCGGGTCGAGGGACGCTAGCGTTAAACTGTGCGATGTATATCTCTGGGATACTATCCGGGGATGCCGCAACCGAAATGAGCGGATAATCATGCTGGTATACAAAAGCACCCGATGTGCACAGGAGTTGAAACATGACATGTCCATCCTTTACGGAACCGAAAAGTTCCACAAAGTCCTTGCCAACGTCATAGTCACTTTTGTATTGGTTCTTTTTGATTCGGTCTTCGATCTTGCTGAGGGTGCCGTTGATATCAATATCTGGAAGGTCGAGCTCCGGACACGGTTTGTGTTGAAAGTAGGTTCCCGCCGAATAGCATGAAAGGTAATGACGGACTGAAACAGCAAATTGTTTGGATTCTTCTTGGTGAAACGGTATGGATTTTAAGCAGTCGTAAGTGATCTATGCCTTTATCCCCCGTCCCAAATCTTCATTAGCCCAGGCTCTGGTTCCAAGAGGAATGAAGTTATGATGGAATGGGCGGTAACTTACTTCCCGCATCTTTGAAGAGAGCATCTGCAGCGATTCCACATGCGTCGGCGGACACTAGCGATAGTAACGTTGAAAGTAAACGTATCGAATGTTGGTATAGCGACTTCATCGTGACTTTGACATTACGGCACCGTAGCCACAAACAAACCACGCGGGGAAATTGGTGATCTTAAGCGTAAAGGATGGAAGGGCAGTGCACAGAAAGCCGCACCTTAACGTCCATACATAAGACTTTGTGCGCCGTACGTGGCGCTAATAGGTTCGTAACGTGTTGGTGGCCGTAATTGGGGCGCCATAATCATATGTATCAATTCGGGTTGGGTACCGGCGGTTCTTATGGGGGCCGAATGCGTGCGTCAAAACATTGACTACAGCACCGCCTTAAGGTTTAACACTTCATCCATTGTGTGTATTTGACAAACAATTAACAGTGCAAAATCTGCAAAATCATGTAAGCTGCAAAGGCCCGGAATTACTTTGCACAAAGGCGGCGGCGCTACCCTGTTGAGCGTGCGCGTGCGTTCGTCTAAGAGGTGTAAAAATAGTAATCTGTATCTTTTTGACGGCTTGGATCTGGATCTGGCGTCTCGCCCGAGGGAGATCACTAAACGATATCAGGAACAGTATCTCATGCGACTGTTTGCTCCAGCCTACATAGTCACTATTTCAGCCCTATCTGGGTATAGTAGCAAACTTTAAAGTTCACCCCAGACCATCCGGTTATTAGCACTGCGGGAACGGGAGATGTCTTCTCAGATTTGTGAAACTCATTATCTATTTGCTAATTACCCCGAACCGTACTGCGGGGACGTGAAATATCTCCTTGGATTTCTAAACGGATCTTCTATTTGTTAAATGCCAACACGGCACTTCGGGAAATTAAGGTATCTCCCCAGATTTGCGAAACGCATACTCTACAATTGTTGAATGCCCCGAAGACCGGCTTCGTAAGCCCCAACCAAAGAAAAAGATTATATACAGGAATACTGTAAGAAAGGCTGCCGTTTAGCCGGACCCAAGAAATAAACCTACCAAGTCAATTACATTATTAAATCCTCCATCTCGTCTTCTTCGCCCTCGTCTGCCACGCATCGTTCCTGAATCCAAGGAATAACCTCCATCATGTAATCTTTGTAGACGGCATCGAATAGCATGGTTTGATGGGCTGCACCTTCTACCGTGACCAGTTTCGCCATGACTTGTCGCTTCTCCAAATTCTCTACCAGTGATTTACTTTCTTCCAGTAAAACAGTCGTGTCTTTATCTCCATGTACGATAAATGCCGGTGGAAATGTCTCGTCGATTAACAACTCCGGGAATAAGCACTTTGCCTCGTCTGGTATCAACTTTTCGAGCTCCTCTTGATTCTTTTCCACTGCTCGAAGTTTCCCTGATAAATCTGGAATCCCAGTAAGCAGATCCAACTGTAAACCTCGCTTGTGTACCTCGACTGATAAAGCGAGTCGATTATCAAACTCCTGAAGATCGTTTCCATGTTGAAGTAATGAACCAACTTTACGCATCTCCTTTCCTCCGCCGTCTAGATATCCCTTCAAGATTTCAGGTATTGGACCTAGTTCTTCCTCTTTCTCGGCATAGTATTTTTGACTCAACATCTTTCCACCTTGTGACGCAACCAGAAACATCCCCAGCGGCTTGGGTTCCCAGTGTGCCGCTGCCAGTTGTGCAACATATCCACCAGAAGAGTAGCCTGCCACAAAGACATTCGTAGCTGACAGATTATGTTTCGGAGCGAGGACGGTGTGGTAGTGCGAGAAGAGGGTGTTGAGGTCTTTAATAATGTCATGGCCGGTAAAGGGGACGAGTTTGCGGTAATCGTAAGCGAGGAATATCCATCCTTTCGACGTGCAATCTTCTGGAGGGAGTCAGTGAGTTTAGACGAAGATTATTGAGGATGTCCATATATTAATACCACAAAGCCCTCTTAGATAGAACGACCGGTCCCCAAAAAATAAGTTCCCGCCGTGAAAATAAAGAACCGCCGGACGCGGCCATCCAGGATCGTTTAATGGCAAGTGACAATCGACCTTCAGCTCCACTCCAGGCGCAGGGGTTGAATATGTGTAGGTCTCCACCCGCAATCCCTGCGGCGGCGATGGGGCGGGCGGCGGTTTCGGGCGATAGAATAGGCGCGACAGGTGCGGGAAACAGGTAGCCATTGTGTTAGATAGCGGCTGGCGGTCCCGATGGTGATGATGGGATTCATCACGACTGATTAAGGGGGTCGGTGCGGCTCGTTCCCCTTGGCCGGTAGCCCCTGTTGGAAATCTGAAACATTTGCGGTCGCATCGAGAGGATCGCACGGCAGAGCGACGCCATGGGACGCGACATTGAAGTTGGGAGATCGCAATGAGAGGGGCGAGATGGATTGAGGGGCCCTTATGACAGAAGTTATGAGTCGCGACGGTGGGTCCTGGATATGACGGATGATGGCGGGAAGGCTAGAGTAGCGGGTGACGGCAAGTGGGTCCTGGATTATTGAAGGGATTGAAGGAATTGTAAACTGGACCAGACGCGATAAACGCTTTTGTTCATCAAATTCATCATGGGAAACGTTGTGTTCTGATGGAACTTGAACCCGAGACGCGATAGACGCTTTTCATCGGATTCATCACAGGAAACGGATAGACGCGTTTGTTCATTAGGCTCATGACAAGGAGCGTTGTACACGATGGAATTCACATAATATAATTGAAAAGAGATGAAAACGTGCTAGAAACCCATGATGAAACAAATAATGATGACAGATATGTAAAACGTAACAAGACATAAACCGTAACCCATAAGACACCTTACAAAAGAAACTCCCAAAGAAAACCTATGGTACAAATGAACATCCACCATCCCTCAAATCCACCCATTACACGAGCTGCGGGCGAAGTTTGCGATCCGGTGCCTACTATCTGTTAGCCCACAAATGCCTTATAGCATTTATGAACAATCATCTGTGGTGTCCTTTCCTGTGTTTCCTCCATCTCCCTGTAAGTTCTTGAAAGCACGGCCGGGAGTGCTGTGTTCAAAGCTATCAACACAAGTATTTGCGTTGCCCTTACACTTTCCAACAACCGTTACCGTCTTTCCTTCCGGACCTCCAAGCTCCAAGTTCGTAGGCCAGTAAACGGTTTCCAACTCCATAAACTTGGCAGTCGTGCTTGCCTTCGTGGTGTCCCACATAACAACCGTTTTCCAAGCGTTGAGGGTGGCGAAAAGTGTTCCCTTGGAATCCATCCTCATTCCATCGGGGTCAAAATCCATCTCGTTATCCTGGGGATTCTTTCTGTCTTTTACAGCAGCGGCATATGCTGTGGCGTCGGTACTTAAGTTGGCATACATATTTGTACCTGCGTCCTTTGGAAAATATCCAGCATCATTGCGGAGCTTGCGGTAGTCGAGTACCGTCTGTGGATTCTCAGGCATTCCGTTCGCCTTGTTGATGTCGTATCGAATAACCGAGGAAAAGAGAGTCTGAAAGGTCGTTGTGTTGTGCCTGGCGCTCGTGACGTAAAGATGTGCATCGTCGTGAGAGAGCTCGATACCGTTGGCACGGTCTCCGGTCCAGGGGACCTTTTCGAGCTTCTTTGACTCGACGTTATAGTACCACACCTCTCCTACATTCGCAGTCCAATTCATGCCAGAAAAATAAATTTTCTTTTCGTCGAGGGAAATGGTCATATCGTTGGGTTGGAGCATCTGGGAGGCATCAAGGAACAGTGTTGGCTTCTTGGGGTCTTGGACGTTGAGAACCTTGTGGCCGCTCGGGTCGCCGATGAGGGTCCCGAGAGTTCGTGTGAATCGTGACGAGGAAAGCCCTACGACACTCATTCCTCCGGTTCCGTTTGTCCACAAAGTACTATTCTCTTTGTCGAGGGCATAGAGTCCAATATTGTTGACCGTATATAGTTTCCCGGTCTTGTCGACTGATGTTCCCTCGATTCCTCCCCCAAGACCAATTACTCCGGGATTTTTGCCGATGGCGTTCTTGAACTGAGGCTCCGATTGGGAGCCGGTAGGGGCCGCAGTGGCCAAAGCTAGGAAAGCAAAGGCAAGAAGGGACTTCATGATTGCTGATATCGATAGGTTCTTGTTGATGATGATTCAGTGATGGTGTTGACTGGAAGGGGAAGCAAGTGATGATGATGGTATCTCTACGTCGGTGGAGGAGGGTTGTTATATACGATCCGCCGGGTGCGAGTTCGACTGCGCGTGAATTGAATGCAAGAATTCAATATGCTCAAGCAGAGTGCACTTTAATACCAGTACGACATGTATCTAATCCCGGTCCCCTCAGAAAAAAAAAAATAAAGACTGATGTGGTCTGTGGTCATACAAGGGGGCATTCAGTCTCAAGGTGACCGAGCGCTTAGTTTGCCCCGCCAGGGCCCAGTCATGGGGGCTCTGAATGAGACCTGCCAATGGGGCAAAGGAGGTGGCCAAGAAGACTCGGTTACGTTTGAGGTGCACTTGGCTATTCTTCGCTGTCACTCACCGCAGATGAATTGGACAAGTTTGTCTGTGCTCTTTGCTGATCGTCAGGGACTGTACGGTAGGAAGCAATATTAATTTGTAATTTTAGGGACGGGTGCCTGACGATAACCGCACAGCGTTCCGCTGCCAAGAAATTGGTCTCATGCGCTGCGGGGCTGTGGGGACCAACCCGTTTCAGGCTTCAGCCCTATGGTCATATCAAGCATGTGGCCTCTGTCGACCCCAGCCATCAACCATAGAATTTGGGTAGAATTCGGATCAGAATTCCCCACAATTCCATAAGATCACTCAGCTATTGCCGCAAAGATACTGAATACCGCTTTTCTACACCCATTCCGATGAAAACAAGCATAGCATAATCTGGCCCCCAATGTTATTCTATTTCTGCTCATCACATCTTCTCACCCGACCAGGCTGTGCAATGAAATGGCATAAGCGCACAGCTAGACACATAGTTTTTTGGGTCGGTTGGCATTCCACTAATGTAAAATTGTGGCATGGCTGCCATTCCACCCCATTTTCAGAGGACAGCGCCCGCATCATCTCTGCCCTACTACGCGCCGGCTGTTTGCGGGAGCTTGCCTAGCTGGCAAAGGTCTCGTTGTCTAAACATAGTTGTCACCAGTCTGCGCCTGTTTGAACTTGGCTCTGCCTGGCAGGCCCGGAAAAGCCCGCAGGCCAGGTACTCTACAGGCACGGTGCAACTTGGGATACAACCGCCTGCGAAACAGGAACTAGGAATCAGGAACCATGGAACTCACGTTCGTTTCAAAACTTCAATTTAGTTTGTATTCTCATGACATATCATTCTATCGCTTGCGAAAAGTGTCCTGGAATCCCGAACTACCTCAACTCGCATAAACCCGTTCAATTCGATCCCTTCTATTCAAACCGAAGCCCCGCGAAGGACAAGTGCATCTTTGTCACCCCACCAACCACGCCTGCAAACAGAAGCTTAATCACGATTAACCTGCGCCGATAGCTTTACCCCGTGCTTAGCGGTAGGGTACCCGTAAGCGAAGATCCCGCCAAAGTGAAGCCAAAGACACTCTCAGACAAGACACTTTTGGTTAACGAAAGCGAAACGCCAAACGAAGTCATGATTACATCGGCTGTGGTAAACACGCGATGCACTTTCGATCATATTATGTAAATCTAGATCATACACTTTCAACGGGTGAACACATTTATCTGGAGATCACTAGTGCGCCGCCCCTCGGACAATGAAGTCTCTATCCCGGGAATCAAGTGGAACCCGAACAAACGGAACAAAATATGCAACTTTCAATGCTCATATGTGCGTACCGTATCACTGAAACAAATTCAGCACTTTCAAAGCATGGAAGTAGTGTATTCGGTAAGATTCCGAACCAACGGAGCAAGCCGATTTCATGTGGCTGTTACATGTAAACACTCCGCTGACCGGATTGAACGCATGAATTTTGTGTATTCGGCACGATTCCATGAAACCCTTTCAATGCAGGAACGTTGAGAATTCGGCATGATACCGGACAAACCGGTATGCATCACCCCGACAGGGTGACCGGGTGAGTGACCTTTTGAATTTCTATGCCGTTGACTCCAACGATGTCTATTGAATTTGCACAAATGGGTGAGGTGGGGTATTTACTTCTATTCAAACCAGAGTGTGGGGGGGTATCAATCGATATTGAAAGCCTCCTAAGGGTGCGGATACGGGTCGGCAACGTCGCTGTAAGGAACGGAGTACTTTTGTGAGAGTACATATCACAGGTGACTTGTGAGCTCGATACTTGACGTCAAACATTACGTCAGGGCTTAATCTCGCGTGCAGCGAGGCGTGGCTGTCTTAAGATAGCACAAAGATCCGTGAACACAATGCCAATCTCGAGTCGAAGGCGAGAAGTGAATCATTCATAGCTAGCTAAGCCTAGAAGGCAATTTGAATTTTGAAGAGAAAGTAAACTCTTTATACTCTTTTGCATATTACAAATACTCCCCACTGTAATATTAATCCTCAGATAATAGTTTGGTGATCATTCTATGTCTGCAGAAATCTTCTGTAGGGAATGGAATGAAAATCTATACAGATCAACAGCAAAGATGTGGAAGCATGAAGGGCTTGAGGAGTTACCCCACGGGGTGAGCTGTTCTCCAGCACTTGAGTTGTCACTTGTGGAGTTTGTGGAGTTGAGGAGTATGAAACAAGGGGAAAACATTCCATCTCTGACAACAGAAACGTTACTATGTGATAGGCCCCCTAATACAGCGCTGCGGAAGCTTATTTGCATAGTCCAGTACATTCGTGAACCACGCCCGGAATGACCAGTGATAACCGGTGTAAACAGCAAGTTTTCCCGGAGAAAATCCCTTAGCATTGGGCGAGACGGTTTGTTTTTCTGAAACAAACACCTCTGAACCTGGAAATTGAGGTATTGGGTACGGCGGGATCCAGCGGGATACCTTCGGTATATCTCGTACCTTGCGCACAAATCATAGTGATAGTCGGCTCGAACACTTTTGTTTTGCCGGGATGTGAAACTGTGCAACATTGCAGTCCTCCGTTTCGGATCACAAAGAATAGACTTGGCGTGAGCATTGGAGCTCGGTGGATATGCAATCCTACTTGTAACTTCGCATAAAGAAGCATTAATTCGATGAGAAATCTCATTTGGGGGAAACTGGATTGTGTTAACCATTTAAGTATGCTTAAGATGCGGTGAACTGTATCTAGAGTACATCCAGAATCTGATTTCGGACTGACAAGACTGGAGAGCCCTTAGATAATCGTCTCGCGCTTCGGTGGTTTGCCGGTAAGTCGCGGTGAATAAGGTTTGTTGTTGTCTCACTAGCCATCGTCTAGTTATGCATAACAGTGCTAGCCATGTGGTGATGTTGCAGTTATTTTTAGCCATGACGCAGTGGGGTTGTTGTGATTCATGAATTATATGTTGTGGATCGCTGATCGCTAGATAGTCGTGATGGATTTGGGTGGATGCGACAGCGAACAGCGACTCGTGAGGGAAGCAAAGCTACAGATGATGGTGATTCGACGTGCATACACAGAGGGGTGAAGAATGTTCGCTGTATGATGATGAGGAGTAAGGCAGTGCCAATGTGTTTGAACTTTCTTTGTTTGTGCTACTTGTGTTACGAAAGAAGTCGGTTGCCGGTGATGCATTATGACGATTGACACGGAGTCTTCTTCGCAATGAAAGCCAAGATTTACTTCACCCAAAAGCTCTCAATCACAGTCGTTCTTCGGCCCGAGATTGAGTGGTAAGGCTCAACGTTTGCTTCTTCATTCCAAGATCTCGCGCTGGTGGTTGTTCATACAACGTAGAAACTCAGCGCATTGCATTGCGTCGTTGATGAATACTATGAATACCATCACCGGTGCCGAAGCTGTACAAAGTCTCCCTCGGATCCAAAGCCGAGAATCTCAAGCCCGAAAACCGCTTGCTTTCTTTTAACTCGCACCGTTAGCTGCCTGGCAAAGTCCGTGGAACATCGCAAGTAATCGGCATTGTATACATAGCTGATGAACTTTGTGGAACAAAATCGCCGGTGACATGTTATGCCGATTCATAAAGTTTTGCGAAGCCATCCTCGGGACCGAAGAAAGCCATCGCATGGATGATGACAACTGTGCGACGAACTGCGATCCGATGAGACGGTGAAACGGCCATCATCCTGCACTGCTCCTGCTTCCTGCACTTCCGATGGCTGGCTGACTGTCACCGTTCATCAGATCAATCTAAAACACCGGGGCGTGATGACCGTGATGACTGTACTTACGAGGCTTTGTTTCTCGAATCCACGGAGCCCTGTTGAAGCGAAATGAGGCCATGGTATGGGCACTGACTAGAACCGTATGTTGAAGCGACACAAGCGAGCAGCGAATTGAATCAGACTGATGCACATCGCATCACGCGAAGCACAGGGAGCAAGTGTAAAAGTGCCTGAAAGTTTGACGAGTGACAGCTATGCCAGAACTTACCTCCAGAGAGGGGTCCTGACATAGCGAAGTTTATTTTTGGTTTTTATATGTAACGTCTGTAACGACTGGCATCTACTTCAACAAATGACCGACAGCTAGAACCCCATATTTTCCATCTTCTACACCTTTAAAAAATGATTGATGCACCGCTGTATCCATCATTCGTCCCCGTAACAACCATACAAACATCTCATCGCATCCTTCAAATCCACCTAGAGTTCTAGACCGCATCTCACTGGAGAATCGCCGCCTAAACAATCTCCACCCTCATCACGACATTCTCCTCTTCATCAATTTCCTTTCCGCCAATCCCCATATCGTGCGTCCCCTCTTTAATCCCACCATACCAAGTCCTCTCCCTCGTCTCCCTCCCCCACTCAGTCAATATCCCCCTCCTCGCCTCCCTAACTCTTCCCCACAGCATAATCCCCGCCAAAACCAGTTTACTCCCCCCTCTCCAATCTCCGACCAGCGCAAGTCTCGTATCCCCCAGCGCCCCAAAAGAGACACCCACACACCCAAAAGCCGACGCAACCTCAAACACAACCCCAAACACCTCGTCCTCCCCAATACCATCAATCACACAGATCAACCACACTGCTGATGCTAAATACCGGAGATCTCCTGCTCGCATCAACCCCCGTAACTGCTGCTTGATGAAATTCCATGCCGACCCTGGTGGGGAACGGGTTACGTCGATGGGGAAGGCGGAGATGTAAAGCATCACCACATAGGTAAGCAAAACACCGACATGCAGCTCCCTGATCGCCACGATACCGAAACCTCCAGAGCGAACAGAGAGGCCCTGGAACAGACCGCTCAGGAAGCGCTGGCCGAGGTTAAGGTTAGCTAAGGAGGGCGTGTATGGGGCTAGAGCTTCGAAGACGGTCCAGCTGGTTAAGTTTAGGACTAGGAGCATAGAGAGTAGCCAGTTGAATTCGCGGAAGCCGAAGAGGTAGGGGAATAGACGGCGGCCATGAGTTTCGTCAAGAAGGAGCTTGGTGCCGGCGTTCTTCGGGAGGAAGAGGAGGATGGTGCGTAGGAAGATTGGGAAACCTGCGTTGCCGGCGATGATTAAGACGCATTGAGTCCAGACGACTAATGCACCACGTGTGGCATACGGAGACATGTTCGCGTCGAGAAGTGACATGCCGGAGTTGTTGAATGCTGAGACGGAGTTGAAGAGTGCATACCACCAGGGGTTGAGGTTGTTGACGGCGACAATGTCCATACCGTGTCTGGTGATGTAGGAGCCGATACAGATCATTCCGAGTAGCTGGAAGAAGGTCATGTAAGCTGGTAATAACCAGCACAAGGTGCTGAGAGCCGAGAGAGTATCGTGATCTGTGGGGGTGTCCTCTAGAGATAGCTTGTCGAAAGGTGTCTCCATTCCAACTAGGTCAAATGCGGTACATTGGGAGCTGGCATCGTGGTGGCCAGGAGAAACAAATTTGGGAGACAAAGAAGAGACGTCTGCAGCTTCTGATGAACTAGCTGTAATGCCTTGCTTCTCCAATTCTTCGTCTCCCTCCACTTTTCCCTGTTGGTCTTGGAGTTGTAGTTGTCTTCTTTCATCTTCCAGACGTTTTTTTTTCTTTTTCATTTCTTCCAGACATCTTTTATGGATCTTTCTAGCCAGAAACGCACGTTGTACATTTACGACACAAGCAGAAACCCAAAGATGTCCACCGAAAAGAATTAACAAGAAAGCAACAATCTGTTGTATCTTATCCAAATCCGAGAGAGCAACATTTCCAAGCCCAGCACCAGTAGCTGAGGTAACCCCCAGAAATACCGCATCTAAATACCCCAATTTCTCACCGCGTTTTGCACCTGCCCTTGCCCCGACACCATAGAGAATCCATGACGCGACTAAACAGATCGAGGCAAAGTATACCGCATGCCAACCGAAGGGACCAAGAGCATTCAAGGTACGTTGGACACGACGGTGGAAGGGCAGGCGCAGACGTTCGCTGGGGGATCGGATTCGAGAGAGTGGCTCTGCATTGTAGGAGAATTGTGTAAGTTTTAGACTATTCAAAGGTTCAAATTAAATCCCTGGTCATGTGTCTATGACAAAGCGACGCGAGGATGAAGGGTATGGTTGGGTTATACAACATACCCACCATCCCACTGAAGGGCGGAAGAACTGGCGAGGGATCTGGGCGGTCTGGAGTGAATACACGTTGAAATTAAAGGAGCTGGAACGATTCGCCAGCGTTAACTGTTGAGGATGACAACTGAGAGGTTCCTGCTGTTGTAGGAACCGCCACGTTGTCTGGTGGTGAACTTGAGTTCGTGAAGCGCAAGCTCGGTCTGCGAAGTGACTGAGACAACTGAAAGCGACTGAAGAGGATTCAAACGACTGACGTAGGGCGGACGATTGCTGATTTCGAGTGGCAGGTCGCTGTAGCTGTAGCTGTGGTAGCGAAACGGGATCCGAAGAAGTAGAG
Organism: Pyronema domesticum; assembly: GCA_024516145.1. Taxonomy (NCBI): domain Eukaryota; kingdom Fungi; phylum Ascomycota; class Pezizomycetes; order Pezizales; family Pyronemataceae; genus Pyronema; species Pyronema domesticum. The sequence goes on from JAJJXL010000024.1 coordinate 102,026, forward strand.
GTGAGTTCGAAGGAATCAAGTTCGGTCGTCGAAAAGTCGGGCTTGTGGGGGGGGAGGATGCGTGTTTTTTAAGCTTTCTTTGGTTCGCGCACTAGAGAAGGTTCTTTGGAAGGGTGTCACAAAGCACCACGCCATCGCAGTCACTAATCAAAGATTACTAGCCCCATGAAGATAAGCGGATAAACCCTTGAATCCCCTAACCCGTCTCGGCATCTCTAATACACCCAGCACAGACACTTGGCATTGTTTGAAGTCTTTATGCTGCCTGCAACTGCTGTTAAGGGCTATGCATTTTACTTAAGCGACCTTCAGAGTGAGACCTGTAGCCCTGGAGTTGCCCCTTGAGTTGCGCAATGACCGATAGGAACAACTGGGAAAGTGAAACGCACAGTTTGCACATTGACCAACCCCAAGTTTATCCGAGGGATTGGGGGGGCCTGCATGTGCGTGATTCAGTGATAATCAGCGTTGTGAGTGGTCTGAACTTTGGATAGAGTTACTCTAGTCTGAACGATGGGTGAACTGTGCGGAGAAACGTGACAGATGCATTCCTACGATTGGAGGTACATTGATTGTATCGATATGGTGACAACGCGGTCAGATGCCTCCGACAAAGCCTACTACAAACTCCCACACGTCTACATCGGTGAAGAAATAGTCGTCTTTTCATGCTTTGCCATGCCTTCGGTGGAGAAATGGTCGTGCTTTGAGATGCCTTCGGTGGAGAAATAGTCAGTGGACTTTCATGCTGATGAGATGCCTCACACAGGCCATGCAGAGGTCCGAAATTACCCGCTTCTATGCAGAATTCCGAAAGCTTCTCTGCTCCCCAGTGGTACGATGACGACACAAAATTCCGAAAATGTACTAATTCCATTCCCCGTTACCACAACACTGCATGACTATCCCAACAATTCAAGAATCCCATAACCCCATAATCCAAGAAGTAGGTATCTATCCAACAGCAAGTAGGGCAGTGTAATTTGGATGATTACAAAAATACAATTTGATCATCGCCTAAAATCCAATGATCTAATGACCCCAAAATCAAAAAACTCCCCGTCCGATACACCATCCACACTGCGATAAAAAAAAAGATAAAGATAATGATAAAAACCGATCCCAACCCCTACTTATGATATAAGAACGAAGGATAACGAAGCATAATATACATGAAGTAAGGTACGTTACAAGAAGTGGAATGTCTCCCAGTACAAAGGCAACAACTATGTGCACAATCCGAATGAAATTTAACCAGAAATGAGACATCTAAAGGGTCCCAGAAGTCGAACTATACTAGACAGTAATTGCCATATTAACACTATGACAAAATCAACCGTTGAACAACAGAAAATTATTGAATCCTGGAGAGACCCAAATAGTTTCCTAGTATTATTTTTTCGGCAGTCTTCCCAACGTCTTTAACACTAACATCTATGTAGGTAGATTTTCCGCTCCACCCGGTGACGAAGACTTCGGGGGAGTCAATGGTTGAGTCGCCACCGGAAACCGAAACGTAAAGCCCGGATTGACCGGCGGCGTAACATTAATCTGCTCTCTCGGTTCCGGTACAGGCCGTTGTAGTGGTGCATTTCCCCCAGCCGAAAACGCAAATCCTGAAGCCGAAGCTGCCGGTGCTGGTGTTTGTGGTGGTGGCGCTGTAGAAAACGGAAAAGCGTTTGGAATTCCTTTAGCCGCAAGACCTAATCCTAGGTTTGAAGTCGAAGACTGTGGAAGAGGCCGGGAAATCGGAGCGGGTAGAGTGTGGGTCTGTGCAGACGGTGAAAACCGAGGCTGGGGAGCTTGTGGAAGAGGACAGGGAAACTTAGGATGAGTCTGAGGCGGCTGAGGGAGGGTTTTTGTAGCCGTTGAAGACCGAGCCTGGGTATTTTGCAGCACTCGATTGCGTCCGGTCCCACTTCTATTTGCTAGTTTTTCGGCAGCTTCGATTAGACCCCGATGAGTCGTCGATTTCTCATTGTACGTTTTACTAGCCGTAGCTGTCGCGGTTGAAGCTGGAGGCGGAATGGTCTTTCCCTTCTTTATATCGTAGTCGGTCGTAGTTGTACTGTAAGCAGCCGAAGCTGACGTTGAAGGGCGGTTCGTGTTGATGGATGAGGTAAGGTGACCACCAGGTCGTACTTGGTTTCTAAGGAGTGGCCTGTAAGTGTCAATCGGGCGACGGTAATCGAGCCACGACGGGCTTTTCTGGAGCGGCGTTCTGTTATAAGTAATGAATCTCTGCCTTTGAGAGGCGCTTGATCTGGCAATTAACCAGTCAATCCAAGGCTCAATCAGAACATCGAACCAGTTTTGAAGCTCAATCCATCCTCGATCCTCGTAGGCGCTGTCTTCAAATAGTCCTCCCACAACGGCTTCAAAAATATCGGCTTCTTCCTTCTCGTCGAGCCTCGTTCTATTCCTTCCGATAAGTAGTTGTGAAGGAAATTCGTAGGCGCGGGAAAAACAACGGAAGAGAGCATTCATGTTTAAAATTTCCCCGAAAGTCTATAGCCGAATTAGCAGTGCAGTAAAATCAAAGACCCTGGGCAAAACCTACAGTCATACCGTGCTCATTCAGCTGATACAATCTCATCATAGTGGCTGCGGTGAGAGTGTGGAGGACCGAATCTCCCAGATACTAAACAGAAATGTCAGTAGGCGTCTATTTTCGCTGGCGTAACATAAGTACCTCCAAACGTTCGTTCCCTTCAATAATGTTTCCAGAGAATAGTTGGGTTTGAGCAAACCTTTCGGAAATCTATCTTTGTTAGGCGTAGGATCGAAACAGTAAGAATAGTAAAGATACTTACAAAAGCAGTGCTCCATCCTTCTCTGTGCTTGAATACCGGCAGCTTTGGTGGATATTGTGCACTGGCAGCCCGTAATGCATTCATATGCTGTTCAATTTCGATATAAGTTGGTCTTCTGCCTCTAACATAAGACAAATCTTGAGTGCTCAAAAATGAAGTCGGGTTTGCCAGAGAGGCACCGCGTCCAGGCATATGCTTCCACGGGATGTTTGGCAGTCTCTTTGCCAGCGTTTCCACCAATTTTCTCATCAGCCGTTCCAACATAGGTTTTCCATCCTTGTATTCTTCGCGACTGAGGATCTCCTTGGTAAGCTCGTAAACAGTTGTACTGTTTTTTCCATCCGGAGCCTTGGCAACAATCGGTGGAACCTTTGGATAGTTATCAGGGAAGGCTAGCAAGACTTCCCAATCATGAAATCCTGCAACACAGAGGGAAAAGGTAGCCGGTTCATCCACAAAATCCATGCACTGACGTCTGAACATTCCGTTCACCAAGGTAACTTCTTCAAACAGCTCTGGTGACAACATCATGACTGGAGTGTCTGCGCGCTCTCGCTTTCCCAAAACGGACTTCCTGTCACGCTCCAACTTCATCAAAAGGTGGTCCAGATTGACACTCCCAGTCGTTGCAGGTTCCGTTTTGTATTGAGCATTAGGGACCGAGAATTCTAGGCTTGAGAATGTACTGCGACGAGTGGCGGATGTATTTGCGCCAAAGGTCCTTTTCTGTGGGCTCGATAGTGGTCTCTCACTGACAAATATTAGATCGTCGTCGTCGTCGTCTTTGTCCTTCATCTCTATGTCTTCTTTAGCTTGTTGCTGATATGTCGACGATGCTGATGCCATAGTTGTTGGAGCTCCAAGAATAGGCCTGGAGAGGTTGTCGAGAACTGTCTGTGGTGTAGTGCTGGCAGAGGCATGTGGTGAAACAAGACCCATAATCGAGGCGGTAGCACCAGCTTGACCATTTGGAGCAGTGTTCAAAGGCGGTTTAGTAGTTGATGTCCCTGACATAACTGCGATGCTTGGTTCCGACAGCTCTTGCTGTGGACCCGAGCGGGTTGCAAGTGATGGGCTGTATCCAAGTAGCAAGTTGCGGAGACCGGTGGAGATTGAATCGTGGAATAACTTCGTTCGCGTCGTTCGGTCGTCGGTGGAAGACAGCAAAATCGAAGGTTTGGCAGATGCTGTAAGGGCTGAGCTGGCACACACATCAGTCAACCCTTCTTGACCCTTGCACAGTCTCCCCCAAAACAGCTGCAAAGTGGAGAGAGTACCGACTTGAACGAGCACGGGTCGAGTTCCGCGCTGCTTCCTTTATGGCCGCAGAACTCAACCCTTTCGCTTTCTTTTTTACCAGCCGAAATTCTTTCTTTGACTCCCGAAGTACGGCTGCTATCGCCTTATTTACCCTTGCCATCAGTAGATCATATACGTCAGCCGATTCGAGAAGAGCTTCATAGAGTAGGTGGGGTCGCGTCGCTGAGTCAAACAACGTGTGTCGCGATGTTTCGTGTCGACCCCCCGCTGATTCGCGTGACACCGGTTCCCGTCGCAGCCCAAAAGATCACGTGCTTGCTGTCAGACTCATGAATCATCACTGTTATTTCAATCGTCCAAAATTCACTGTTAATGTCATTGTATCCATTGGAATAGCTACCAGAGCCTCCAAATTGATCTCATATGGCTCGTGCAGCCTAGCTAAACCTACAAGCATCTCCGCGAACGAATTACTATGTTGCATAGGAGGAGTCCCAAGAACACCTCCAACCAAACTGCGAGCACGTTTATGGTGTTCCTGTGCATAGTTTTACATATTAATACACAGACAATTCGAGTATATTCTTTTCAGGGCGCTCAACAAGCGATACTTATAGATACTTGCAGGATTTACGCAGCGCGCACCATTGATTTCACTGCGAGGTAGTCAATTAATAATTATCACTGTTCTTTTAAGCAATGCGTCCAAAAATAATTGAAAGTAAAACAAATGCATTTAATAAATACAACCCAAACTGATATCCCAAACAAAAAACCCATATGTAATCATTATCATCAAGGTAGCCAACACCATAATCCCAGACCATTCCATGCAATATAAACAATTCTCAAACAAATCCATCTACCTTTCCCTTATGTGCGGACCGGAACACCGCCAGAGTGTAACATCTCGTTTGCAACCTTCATTCTCGACTCCATACTGTGAGAACCCATGTGCTCAGCAGCAACCTTGAAGCCAACCATGGTGTTGCAGACTGGGCACAAAGCCTGCTGTGATCCCTCCTCGTCGACCTTAGCAGTCAGCATCTGATCAAGCTTTGACAAGATATCATTGTATCCCTTGTCTTGGCTAGTCTGAATACGACCGATGATAGCACTGTTAAGCGAGTCAGCAACTGAAACTCCTTACGGAATAATGATTTCGGTACTTACTTCTGGGCAGTCTTAAGGATGAGGTTGATGCTCTGGGCGTGAAGCATAAGTCTGTCCCGAATGCTGGAAAGAGACTGGCTGTCGGTCAGGCTGAATTTGGCGGTTCTGAAGCTGAACTTCTTGGTGACATCGGCCTTGGCGTACTTCTCGACAATAGTGCTGAGTTCGTTCAAAGTTCCTTTACTACCCTGAATGACAACCTCGAGAGAAGCAAAGGTCTCCGTGTGGGTGCGGAGGTTGGAGCTGGGGTCGTTGAGATCTTCGGTAATGGCATCCAAAGCGGTCTTGAGGGAGGAAAGCTGGTTGCGAGCCTCTTGAAGCTCGGCGGGTCCGTCGGCCAGCTTGTTGTAAAGCTGAACAACCAAAGAGCAAACAGTAATGATATCTCCAATGGGAATGGCAGACATAATGATATTGGGTTTTTGGAAAGTTGAAAACTTAAAGTTTGGGAAATGTGGTAGTTTCGAGTGGAAGCAAAGAGATGCTGTTGAACTGAAGGCTGATGATAGAACTTGTGTGATCTGATGAAGAAAATAAAATATCCCGCTGGCAACTCAGTCCTTTATACACAAATCCTTCAGCGATTGATCCATTCTGGCAACTTGATGATCATTCCCAATTCCTCAAGCCAGCGCCGATGGAAATTTCTAAGCGCGCGTATCTTTGAAAACTAGCACAAACATAACGACCGTAACGACTCTATGCAACCTAAGCCAGACCATTGTAGAGAGTAATCGCCTCTCTAGCTAAGGATAACTCGGCCATCGCAGACAAATTGACTGTTCACGATCTAAAAATAGTCGTCACCTGCATTGCCGAAAACCCGCCATCGGCCAGGGTATGTTCAGCGCAAGATTTACGCGCTGCCACCATCTTAGGCCAGCATATGGTCTCCTGACAATCATGGTGCATCGGCGTCAAGTCGGCTTGAAGGATCGCAGGAATGTCTGATGGCGGTGATGTCGTAACTTATACATACCGGTACATTAACTTCCCCGGGACATGAATTCTGAATTCAATACCAGTAATTCGAATCCGTATACCGTTTGTGGTTTCGAAAGCTCAATTGTATCCCTTTGATTCAGCCGCCCACGGGTTTCGACGTCCCGATGAACCATCGAAGCCTGGAATTCATCCCTAACCTGGTCAATCGCATGCCATCCATCGGCTGCAAAGCTCGAATAAAAAAATAAATGCAAAGTAATCCCCGGACGCGGCTGTAGAGAAGTCCATGCTAGAACCATGATTGGACAATCACATGTGTATCCGCGTATGCGACACGCAAAGTGCATGGAGTCGAAGCGAAGCTGAGCGAAGCGCCGTGCGGTTTGAGTAAAGGCCATGACTTGCGCTGAACGTGAATACCGGTGAGTTTGAAACTGAAGGATATTCCGATGGCGGAAAGTTGTTTAACCGTGAAACGATGGCCCTGGGTCGGCGTAAAATGCGCGGCTATGATGCGTGTAACATGGTGGACTGAACCACAGGCAGCAAAGGCCTATGACGTTTCTCTGGGCCTGTGTTAGCGGCTTGGACATCTAATTGTTGATGCTTCTGTCATTCTGCGATCAAAGGTGGTTTCGCAGATGCGGAGTATGATAAACTACTGTTGATTATCAGTTCTTGAAGCCGAAGATCGAGATGGAAGATATTGGCAAGACTCCATCGGGTGTCTGGAGATGTGATGCTCGTGTTGCAGGTTCTTGGCACTTATGGAGGCCGCAGGCGGCCTATTGACCTCCATCCAATATACATTTCCCGCTCCTGCTCATACCATGCGCGAGCCCTGATAACAGCCAGCGGTCAGCCTGATAATTAGTTGCTAGGATGATTGAACAGGCCGTTTCACTTCGCGTCGCCGAGGAGATGCTGTTATCTACCTACGAGTGCAATAGATACATAATCCATAAGTCACAACCGCATCTACAACCTATTGCTTCCCAACTCATCGTTCGTTGTGGCCAAGGTTCAATAATTTTTATTTAAACGAGAAAGCTATGGTTGATCAAAATAAAGGCTTTTCGGTGAAATATCTGTGCCGTAATCGCCGGTGTTTGATAGCATGATAGAACAAAGAGTCAACATTAACCCAAAAAATCTAGTATCAACACTCATCTACGTATCCCACCCCTAATCAACAAGCTCCCACTTCTGCCCAATTTTCCTTAGTTTCAAAATATGATCATCCATTATCTCCTATCGGACAAACATCGTTGATAACCACGTCATTATCCTCAATTCTCAGGGCACTGATGATAATATCATCCGACCCAATCATGATTTTGCCGTTCTGGGGCAATCGATTGGCTGCGCGAATGTCAATACGGAACCGGGTACGACCGGTGGCAGAGAGTCGGATGACTTGGTGAGGGCCAAAAATAGCGCCTTCGGGAAGACTCTGGTTGGTGAGGTGCCAGTATTGGTTAGGTTCACATTTAGAGCGGATGTAATAGCTGTAAATCCCACACAAAAACATTAGATATGACTCTTCATAAATCTAGCTGCAGGGGGCCTACCAGTTACCACTGATATGGTCAGTGATATCAATCGGCGGCGCAAGACTATCGCAAAGGCCTCCCCCACCGAAATCATGAAGCAAGGTAAAGAACCACTTGCCCACAAGGTGCGAGGTCCATCGGGTATCGGTTACAATATTAAGGATGGTTCCCCAGGAGTTTTTGGACGCGTATAATTGAGGAGTCACCCTTTTGATTTCGGCGAAGGTTGTGCGATCCCTCTCAGTGACCGAGTCTTGTATTGCACGCCACCATTCATCGGCCACGGAACGGGAGGCGAAGGTGATTAGATGGCGATTGTCTAATTCGTTCCCCTATAGGAGACCCAGGGGTTAGTGATGCGGAGGGAAAATGAGGGAGGGGAGGGGGGACAAACGGTTATGGCGTAGGCATAAAAGACGGACATTGTGCGGTTGGTTATTGTTTTGACTGTGGCTGTCTGGCTGTTGTTGCTTTGGTTGTTGAAGAGGTATTCAGCTCTTTCAACGACCAGTGGGAATTGTGTGGGGTATTCATCCCTCCAGGTGGAGTTTTACTTCAGCTCCACCTACCTATCGGCCACCTTCGGTCAATCTATCGGGCAATGACCACCTGTAAACAACGCCTACTTCAGGCCTGTATTCCATCCTCTGCGATCTTCAGACCAATCTAACTTAGTGAAAACCTCCCAGGGCACTATTAGGGGAGCCTTCAACTTTGATCTCACTTTCAATACACAATATCCAACCTGAGTCTCAGGTGGAAGTTAAAACTACAGACCGTAGTGTCACATCCATACGATCGATTAGATACGGCAAAACATCAAACCTCTATTCTCCCTAAGCCCCAGCTTTTAATAACACCCCAACAAAACAAAATCTCCAAGCCCGTAATCCCTCCACTACGCATTTTCCGGCTTCCTCCCATATGCCACATGCCTATCAACCATTAGCCAAACCCCATGATACCCTCAAAGACAACTTACATATAGTTATAAATGTGATAATTCTTATTCCTACAAGCCGCCACAGCCTCCCTACAAACCCTATCTGCCTCCTCGGTACTCATTCCCAATATCCTCGTAAAAGCCGCCATCCCATACGCATGAAACCCTATCCTGATTAGCTGCCACCTCTATCAATGCGCCCTAGTGACCGAGCACCTACCAGTATCACAAGCCAACAACACCATAGCACCCGTCCTCTTCAACTCCTTATCCTTCGGCCACGGGCCTATGGGTTGTTTCGCCCTCATAACCTTAACATCTATAAACCCCGCCTCCTCCAGTTTTCGTTTCATATTCTCCGTATCCTGAGGAGGTCTACCAATTTTTTCCATAGCCTTTTTAGTTGTTTCGAAGTGAATTTTGATGGGATTATCATCTTTCATGGAGTCGTCGTCGGAGTAGGTAATTTGGCCTAGTTCGACGAGTTCTAGGTACCCGCCGGGCTTAACGCAGCGAAAGGCGGAGGAGATGAGGTGGGACCAGTTGGAGACGGATTGGGCGAGGTTGCGCATGTGGATGAAGTCGAAGTAATCCTGGGGTGTTGATGATATGATGTTAGGCTGGCTGAAGAGGTTTAATGGAGATACATAGAAGATATGCTTACTGCGTTGAAGGTCCAGTCTAGCTCGGCGTCATCGACTTCGAATTTGCAATTTGGCGGAACCCACATTGGTTGAATAGGGCTATTTCTCGGGGGAGTCCTGTATTAACCACTGAACTATCTCATAGCGGGACTTTGGTATCAGAATTCCGGGATTCTGTTCAACAAACCTTAGATCGGTACCAATAACCTCAGCCATAGGATAAGTATCAGCCATATCAACACACCAGATTCCAGTTCCAGTTCCAACATCCAGGATACGCTGAGGATGGTCAAGAGGTGCTTTATGAAGATTTCCGCCAAGGATCATGGTCATGGCTTCGTGGTGTACATCGAGTCTGGATTATGTGTGTGGTTAGACATTAAAAATCACCCGAAACCAGGAGCTAAGTAACTAATAAAAGGATGGGAACTGGCTTACCTGTCCTGCTCGACCTGGTTTCATGTGTATGATTATGCTATGTTTAGCTTTTTATATCGCAGATAAGTTGATGCTGGTTGGGGCTTGGTACAAACTGACCTCATCCGTGGGCATTAAGTTTCTATCAGTCCCAAAGTACCTATGATATCTCCTGCCTTCATCAGAAATTAGTCTTTGTTCTCAAGTTTCAACCATCCTTCAAACCGCATGCACAAAGATCATAATTTACCATTCTCATAAACATATTCCTGTATCGAAGCCGATAAACTAGCCGTACTAACGTCATAACCCGAGGATTCATAATCCGAAAAATCATCTTCCAACTATATTTTTTTATCGTTAGCAGGTCCGGTTCAAGAATCATTAATCAGGCAGAAGAAATAATATATATATATATAATACTGCCAGATCGACTTCTATATCAACATCATCATCGCTATCAAGTGGACCAAGGAAGTCGATGGCGGGAGGAGATGAGGAGTTCGAGATGGCAGGGGAGTCCGGGAGTGGTACTGCTTGAGGAGAGTCGGATGGAGAGTATGATGGTGCTTCTTCCATTTTGACTGTTATGTTAGGCGGTAGGTGTGGTTCGCAAGTTGATTGAAGTCCGGCGTTCGGCATTTGGCGCTTAGAAGTTGGCGTTAAAAGAGTCCAAAAAGAGTCAGTTGTTGTCGAAAATTTGAATTCGGCAGCCAGTACGTACACCCAACTGTTGATGCAAAGAAACAAAGACATCAACTATGTACCATCCAGGGAAAATCGCTTAGTACTTAACTTACAATGGATGTTCGCTAAAAGCACCGACCGGGAGGTCTAGGTTGGATACCAAGGACCCAAAGGTTAAGTTTGTGGGTGCAGTGTGCACGCTGTAAGGAGTTGTGGCACCACCACCACCAAACTACGTACTACTCGGAGAGGCAGAATTAATCTGCGAGAAACTAGATAGACTAGAACTCCTCGATAGTCGATCTAGAAGTTACTCTAGTCATGTCATCCAATTATGATTCCTCGTTTCCCTGTAGCGTAGCGGCGCAGCGATGCAGCGAAGAAGGTTCATCTAGTTTTAAGTTTGTCTAGTTGTCTAGTCGAGCACTTGCCCTAGAGCTGCCCTAGTATTGGTATCAGATGGGATCTCAATAACTGGTCAGATTTCATAGAGATGGACACAGCAAGCGAAAGCAAGTGTCATAAAACAAGGCCACCAGATAAGTGAACACCTGGCGAACGTTAATGAAACTAAATTAATATTCCTACGAGGGGGGATACTGCGTCAGTTTATAGAGTAACGTTTGTGGTGACCCCCCAGACAATCCCTCTTTTTATCAGATCAATCTCTTGCTGGATGATTGCCGAATACTTGGAAGACTACTCTAGCTCAAGCAGCGATAGTAGTGATACATAGTAGTAATAGTCAATCCTCGTTTAGGAAACCCCCCAGGCCGAGCAGTCAGTTTTACGATACCATGCGTATGTATCTCACCAGTGAAACAACTGCTCCCATCGTTTCGCTTTCTCCTCTCGCCAACTCCCCAACTCCCCGGTTTCGCAGTCTTTGCATCCTTCCAGAAACCTGCTCCTGTAGCTTGTAGCTGCATCCTTCTAGACTCTACCGTGAGGACAGAACTTTCGCGATCCCGCGTCTAACTTCCCTCCCGTTACACTTGGCGGGGTGCCAAACGAAATGCGGGCTTGGGGGGACAAGCTTAAATCCTAGCGGCCGTTAGCAGGGGTTAGCAGGCTTGCTTAGCGGGCCATTCAGCGGGCTCCCAGGGGTCCCCAGGCAGGCATGCACGGATGCATCCCGTCCTTGCAGCTGTCAGCTGTGCGCGGGGGCGACGAAGCTTGCAAAGCCAACAAAGCCGCAAGTCCGCAAATTCGCAAAGCCAAAGTTCCCAAAGTCCCATAAAAGTTCAACAGCTCAACTCAGCTCAAGACGCGTAACGATCCGTGCCTATCTAGAGTAGACGTCTCCGACAAGTAACAACCTTCCATTCCAGGGGATCTTGTTCCAAGTGACATGTGCATTGGACAGATGCGGCTTCCTGTGGTCCGGGAAATCACAAAGGGGAGCTTCATGCTCATACCCCGTAGAACAAAGTGCGGTCGATATATATGACAGCAAACTGCACCATTCACCAGTTCGCATGTAATATCAAAGTTTGATGTCATGTCCACATTCTCACTCACCTCGATTCATTTCTTTGCGACTCCTGTCTAATCACCGTGTGAAGAGTGTACAGCCAGAGCATTAAACAGTGCAGCTCAAGCATCGAAGAGTATCTATGCAAGCTATCCCACCAACCACTGACAGGTCTGGGGACAACCTTAAAGCTTCTTCCCTTTGCCTTCTTCACCGGGGAAAGGAATTCACGCACTGCGTAGATCACGAGCTAGAACCATAGGGAATCATTTTCCTATCTACATCTCGTAGTACAATACGGAGCACTGTTCCATTCAAGCTTAGAAATTTACATATGACGATCATACCCCATGCAAACCAGAGCACGCACTTGGAGCACAGTTCACTCAATGGAAGCATCCGGAAAAGTTCTCGAAGCGCTCCGAAGCCATCTAAAGGTACCTAGAGTAAAGGCACCTAAAGAGGCCCGGGCGTGCGCCAGAAGACCACAGTACAGAAGGTGCCGAGTACCCGGATAGACACTTGACGTTGAGCTAAATAAGCGAGTACTCAACGTTAATTTTAAATGCACCGAAATTCACCGGAGGTTTGCAACTTTGATTAGATAGAGCTATCAACTTTACAGCTCTTGTTGGGTGATTAGTGATCAATGCAACAAGTTTCTGGACTGAAGACTTTCTTTTGACATTGACATGTCGCTTCCAACTTCGCTCCGAGATGTTACCATGATGCGATGCATGGAGTGATTGACAGGCCGGTGGATTATCGGGAATATCCATCTCATGATTTACCACTGTTGCAAGCTAGCTAGCTTCTTTAGTATGTTCAAGTCGTCACAGTTTCATCACTCGCAGTTAAAATTCATAAAGTAGAACTATCTCAATTTATCCTGCTCTCAAAAGCATACAGGTATCTTTATCCTCCTCCTAGAAATTCCAAATCATTAAAAACTCCGATTATTCCCTAATTCAAACTAGCAATCAAGCAAAATCATCGTTCAATCATTACTCATAACCCTTCTTTCTTAACTATTCTCCATCTAGTGATGGTGGGTACCAGTAGTAGAAGTAGTGTTAGCCCCAGCAAAAGTCTTGTCTCCACCAACAGTCTTAGATCCATCCAAGTCAGAGTCGACACGAGGATCAAGCTTGTTCAACAAGTCGCTCTTATGGGGACCCGCGGTGTTAGGGGCACTATAATATCATCAGTGTCTGTACATAACATCTTATTGGGTCATGGAGACTTACGGGCCAGTGGAGTGAACACCAGCGTTAGCACGGTGATCACGGTCAGAGTCGACTCTTGGATCAGCCTTGTTTGCAGCATCGGAACGATGAGGACCAGAGGTGGTGTGAGTTCCGGTGGTGTGAGTTCCATGGCCAGCATTCAAAGTGCTTCCACCGTGAGTAGCAGCGGTGGTATGTCCAGGTCCGGGAGCAACGTATGCGGCCCCCGAGGAACCGGCAGTGTGGCTAGACCCGAAGGCTCCAGAGGTACCGGTGGAACGGTGATCACGGTCACTGTCGACACGGGGATCAAGCTTGTTTGCGATATTGCTCTGGTGAGGCCCGGTTGTGGTGGTGTGAGTGCCAGTACCAGTGGTACGAGCAGTAGAACCGATACCGCCGGCATGAGTTCCAGTGGTATGAGTTCCAGTGGTGGTGCCCCGGTGGTCAAGGTCGCTGTCGACACGAGGGTCAAGCTTGTTGGCTACGTTGGAGGAGTGAGGTCCTGCGGTCGTGGATCCATGACCCCCGGATGTGCTGGTGTAACCAGTGGTGCCCCGGTTGTCGAGGTCGGAGTCAACACGGGGGTCGAGCTTGTTGGCAAGGTTTGAGGAGTGAGGACCGACGTTGGTGGATCCCGCAGTGTGGGAGGATCCGAAGGCTCCCGAGGTGGTGTGGGTTCCGCGGTGGTCACGGTCAGAGTCAATACGGGGGTCCATCTTGTTGCCGATGTTGGAGGCGTGGGGTCCGACATTGGTGGATCCGCCGTATCCAGTGGTGGTTCCGGAGCCGAGTGTGGTGTCCCGGGCTCCAAGGTTGCGGGATCCGTCACGGTCACTGTCTACGGTGGGATCGAGCTTGTTGGCAACGTTCGAGCTGTGAGGTCCGGCGGTGGTGGAGCCAAAGTTGTCGTCCCGGCGGAGACCAGCGTTGCGGGAACCGTCAAGATCAGAGTCGACACGAGGGTCCATCTTGTTGGCAACGTCAGAAGCGTGGGGGCCGGCGGTGTTGGACATGTTGATTGATGTTTATGTCTTTATTCGAAAATTGTTTGGTTTTTGTACGTGGTTGTTTGTGATATTGTTCGTATCTGATTGTCTTTGTTTGTGTAATGAAGAAAAGAAGTCTATCCGGGCAAACCGTGATGTTTTATAATTGACATTTGACAGGCTAATTCCAGCATCTCGTCTTCACTTCTTGATTGTCGACTGGGAATTTCCATTTTCTGACATCATTGATCACCGTTGATCTTTGCAGTGGCGTTCAGGTTCACGGTTTCGCTCGTTTAGAAACCGCGTGTCAGCCTTCATCTCTCCCTGGAACCTTCATCAGTGGGTGAAGCGGCAAACTAGCGGTGATTGCAGCTCATCGTCATAGTGAGCGCATCCATGGTTTGTGGTTGTTGAAGTGACGCGAGTTGGGGTGTGTAGAAACCAGAACAAGACGCGGCCAGCTATCCCAAAGGGAAGTAGCGAGCGGGAGCGCCACAGCTATCCAGTCCGTTTCGGGTCTAAACAGGGGTAAAATCGCCACAGCACCTGTTTCAGATGCATCCAAAAGCAAGGCGTGCCACACGCCAATTGACGTCATGGCCGTGGAACAGGGCACCAACGCCGCAAACTGTAGCCCAACTGTCAAACTCGCAGAGTCGCTGTCGTCGCTACTACAAGGGACTACAACCGGTACCGACAGGATGCAATGCCTAACGAGGAACCGAGACAGTAGTCCGCCGGCTTACAGCGGAAACGACGTGCCAAGTTTACTGAACGAATTCGACAAAGTCCGACAACGTTGACACAAGGCTGAGATCGACCATCAAGGACGAACAACCGGATTATCACGCACGGGGCTGGTAGGCCTACGATGCGTTGATAAGAATAGCAATAACGCAACTGGGCGCAGATGCAGGTACATCTCATTGATAGCCGGGCAAGAGATCAGGGAAAGAAACAATTGTTTCCAAAAGCTTCGAATTCTTCTGATTGCATGTGAATGAGGAATTTTACGTGATGGACGCGTGGTGGTGAGCGGTGGTGGTGAACGAAAAGGACGTCGGTTCCTACTTGTTATTCCGGAATCTTGGCCCAGGGGCGTCAACGGGGAATGTGAAGATTAACTGTGGGCAGGGTCAACGTGAGGCCGAATGCCGTCAGTACTCTTTTATAAGACATCCTCAAATGCATCCATAGAGTACAGTAAACGAAAGTAATTAAAATACAGTGTTAGAAGACGCTCGCTGAGCTGCTGTAACCCAAACCATGTGGATTAATGTGCAGTATTAACTCATCATAATCGGCTGCACGAAGTACCTACTCAACGGTCATAATCGGATCGTACGAAGTACTACGAACCGTTAATGTCGGTACAGTAATAGCCCTGAGTGATCTCACATGAACAACCACACTGGACCGCACCTCTAAATAATTATCTCATGGAATTTCCCCCAAGGCTGGCCGCTGTTTTAGTCATATAGCCAGTGACCTTTGGCCCTTCTCACATGTCTTTCCGTCTCCTGTACACTTTCCTCCCAGCTACATACATCACACCAACACCACTCGGTGCCGAACAAAGCTGCAACTTGTAATCATCAACAAACTCACCAGAGTCCCGACACCAAAACACATTCAATAAGATTTCCGAATCTCTTTCTTTGCAACGTAAGTCCCCTCCTCCTCCTAAATCCTACATTCGCTCTGTAATAAAAGTAGGAGATAGTTTACCAAAGATTCATCTAGAGCGAATTTCTGACAATATTGCTATCACACAATCTATCTCAGGAACATTGCTGGAGTGGTGGCCTCCAGATGAAATATCTCGTCACTGGTCACCCCTCGGTCGTTAAGGATGGTCTGGATGAGTTCATCATCTTGGCTTGCGATCCCCCTTGCTAGTGCGGCGGCTGTTGCGAGCTCTCGTGAGCTCTTGTGATAGTTTTGCGCTAGTTCTAAAAACCCAGACAGCTCAAGTGGTCCTAATACAGTCCATGACTCGACCTCTTCTCTGAGTATTTATAAACCCAAAAATCACCGCCTTGACGCGAGTACACCATCGACACACTTCCACCTATCACTACTGGTCACAAACATTCACTAATACCGCCCCGCACGGCCGAAAAAGCGCCCTCAATAACGGAGGGCAAGGGTCGACGTTATACCGATAAACAAAACATCCGGCTTCTGGAATACGTCAAGAATGAGTTCACCGATTTCGGACTCGGTATATCGTGGCAACAAGTCGCCAATGCATTCTCTGACGAGTTCATGCAAATCAGAACCACCAGTATGTTAGAGAAAAAGTATCAGGATTTGCTACATGATGAGAAATACCAAAGGAAGATGAAAGAGCCTTCGAGATATATCGGGTTGCTTGGATATTGGGGAACTTATTTTGAACACAAGTATTCCCCAAAGAATGCAATCAGAGAAGTCACGAAACCCTACACTAAGCCCGCTGGAAATCAGAACCCACTCGCCAGCGATTCTAAGCATCGACGAAAGTCTATCCGAGGTAACGAACGTCCTTCTCTGACTGAACAATGTGGCAATTCGCGGCCCCAGGCCAAAGATTCCGAGCACCGCAAGGAGGCAAAAGAAGCCCAAGGACTTACTACCATGACTCACAGCTTAAGAGGTTCTCTATTCCAGGCTAAAGATTTCAATCCCGGCAATGAGGTCAACAGAGCCAAAAACGTACTACCATGGCCCAGCGCCCAAGAAGTTCCCAACTCCAGGCGAAAGATTGCAAGCGCCGCAAGGAGGCCAAATAAGCCGAAGAATCCACTCCCATGGCTCAGCGTCCCGGAAATGCCCAGCTCCAGCAGGCCAAAGAGTCCAAGCCTCTCAATGAGGTTAACGAAGCCTCCGAGGATGAACCACCTGGCAACTGCTTTATCAAATGGTTAGTCGGCCACATCGTCGAGAAATACTTTTCATAACAGAGGAATCAACTGGTGCACTACTCGCGGAGAATACTCTTTACCGCTGGGAAAAGGAAAAGAACTTCAATCGCCGATCCAAGGACCTACCAGATATCCCTGAGTTGCAGAAGAGGTTCTATGATTACGTGCTTAAACATAACGATGTGAGGAACGATGTGGTTTACTGGAAGAATGTAAAACTCGAGAACGTCAAGGATGATAAGTGGATTAAGGGGAAGAGTACTAGCCAGGTTAAGGGGAGGAAGAAGGAACCTCACAAATAACGGCTTACGATAGGAGGGATTGGAAGGATATGATTATTGGGATGTACTGATTGATACTAAGATACAGAATACTTATAGCGTTATTACAAGCTGGAGAAAGCTTCTCTAGCTATTGTCGGCAATATTGTAGGTTTATTTACTTCTGTATCTGGTCAGTTATTGTATGCCATACTTATTTAATCTAAAATACATTCCGACCCCCCATTACATGGCCTTCTTCTTATCAGTGATCACCGACGAATTGGAAATCATGAAAAACAATCTTTTCTCTACTGCAATTGAGAGTCATGCAACATCACGTCGTATTAACAGTTGTGACTAATCACTGCCACATCACCTTGCACCAAATATTTTTCGTGTGAATGCAGCCAGGTTTGATATTGTTGGTGGAGATCAATGCACAGTTCTAGTGCCAAGCATAACTTCAACCTCCTCAGTAACTTTGCGTTGTATCCGAGTAGATGTGGTATCTCTGCATAAGTTCATCTTCACGACCGGTGTTACCTTCATTGGAGTCATCATGGAGGGAGTCACAGCCGTCGAGTGAATTATTTCCGTAGCCATTCTAATCGAGACTAGCCTTGGATTTTTTTTTTCTTACAAAAACAGCTTTCCATTAATAGCGTACTTCTAACTAGAAATAGGTAGGTCCCTTGCAATCGCTGGCAAAAAACCTTCGCGAAGGATCAACCTGGCTATAGAGTGCCTTGAGCGCGCGTTCATGCATAAGGCAGCAAAATTTTCCCTTCCCCGTACACTCAGTAGACACAGGTTCATACAAATCCTGTTCTAGAAAGTTCATCTCCCATAACATACGCGGAACGAATACCCGATCCTGTTGTCGAGTACTCAGCCATTGCGAGTACCTGTTGCTGACTTCGATATCATTTTCCTCGCACCATATCTCAAATTCCCGCATGAAGATAGCCTTATGAAGCTCTTCTTCGGTTTCACAGTCAGGAAGATCCTTGTAGTACGATCTCTCTACCTCATCCAGGTACATTCGCTCTCTGTCACCATTCTCGTCATACGTGTCGTAGGGTCCTTTTGGATCGTAGGAGAGCCGGAAGTTGGCGATGTTGTGCATGTTGTGGGTTTGTGACATGGTGTTTTCGTCGTAGGAGCTAAAGAGTAAGCCTTGGTCTAGCAGGACAGGAGAAGATTGGACTTACTCTGCCTCATCTCCCTCCTCATCTTCATCGTCCTCCTCATCTGCATCGTCCTCGTCCTCATCTTCCTCATCCTCCTCGTCCTCCTCCTCTTCCTCGTCCCCATCCTCTTCCTCGTCCTCGTCCTCTTCCTCGTCCCCTCCCTCTTCCTCAGGCTCCTCGTGCTCCTTGCTGTCCTTGTTCTCCTCGTAACTCTCGTGTTCCGCCTGTTTCTTAACCTCGAGGCTGCGATTGGATGTGTTTAAATTCGCCATGACGTTAGTTGGAGTTTTTGTTCGCAGTTGTTGACCCCAAGGTTAGTCAGAAAGTATAACAGGCGATTCAATACTCCAGGTGTTGCTAGCCAAGACCCATCCAAGGTTTACACGGTGGTCGTATAATGTATTTTCGAAATTGGGGGGGGGGGGGGGGGGGGGGGGGGGGTTCAGGTTGGCAACAGTTGGGCTGAGTTGGAATCGTCTGAGATGCCGACTCGCAGTCTCGCACTTGATCGGCAAGTATTACTAAGCAAAGTATCGAGGCATGATGTTATCCCTCGTCGGAAGTTATCATGGAGGAAATCATTGTCGACAGAATCATCTCCATGAGTATCTTCATCCTGGGAATCGATGTCGTCGTTGTGGAAATCATCCTCGTAGGTATCGGTCCATTGGTTATCTCTGCCATCCGTATTACGCTCGGTGTCGTCGCGCTTGTCATCGCTGCTAAATTATCGTGAGCTAGATGTAATGCAATTAAATGGATAGAGCATACTCACAATATCAGGTCTGACTCTTCCCGGACAGTGGAGACTCCCATCGTGCTGGCTTGCTCTTCCATACTTGCTGGATTCATGTGTTGGTCTGCGAGATGCATCGTCAACGCGTAATGCAGTGTGAAGAAGAGAGGAGATAAGGACAGTACCAGGAGAAAACGCCTTGGGCAGCTAGGGTCGCAGTATTATCCGCCACGCAGGCATTGAAGCACAAATAAGTTAGCATTTACCCAGCGGGTCTAGAGAGATTGACGTTCACATTGTTCACTTTAGTTTTAAATTTAGCACCGTTGGCAAGCTCTTAGTGAATTAATTCATGAGTTTATGTAACGTTGACTACTTAAGAACGTTCAACCAGCTATAAAGTTCTCCACACCAAGCTGCCCTATTCCCCGCCTCATTGAGGCGCATGCAACATGCTTGGTCGCTCACACCAGACTGATAATCCTACAGCTTACCACATGCTCACCACCAGACTAGTACTACGTGCTCTACCCATGGCTAGCTATGAATCCATACCAGCTATGTCTCCTTTGAGTCAACCCTCAACTAGCCACATCTCTACGGTGTGCTCTATCTACAAGAGACGCTCTACGATGCAACGTCCGACGTAAGTTTTCAGATCTCCGGTGCATTAAGTTCGGCCGGTCTACAAGCAGCAGAGTCTGGGAGTGTGGTCTACCATGGTCCATGAGCTTAGTGTATGATTTAAGATCTCTAACGAGCTCTATCGTTTCGACAAAATTACGGATGATATCAGTGATTCTCCATTTTCTATTATACAATCACAGCAATTACCACCTTCAAATACTCATTACAATTTCTTATCTATGTAGACATTACAAATTACATTTCAACCCGTCATTATTCGTAGATCATGTTGTAGGCGTAGTCATCAGCCAAGCTCCAGGCTTCCGCTGACTTTCCCCTATGTGCATCCCTATTCCACCGCCTTGATCTGCTTCGTCTTCTCCGCCTCTTTCTTCAACCACTGTGTTCCTACTACAATCATCGCAATAACAATTAACAATGCCATAATACCCAATAAGATATTCTGTCTCCTACTCCTCCGTTTCTTCTCTTCCGGAGACCTATTCGCCTCCAGATCTCGGCGAGCACGTCGCCGCTGCATGTCACGCATCAAACGAGCTTTTTCGCGTCGGGATAAAGGAGGCGGGAGACCATTGTCACGTTCCCATCGGGCTTGGATTGAGGCGCCGTTGACGGTGTTGATGAAGACCGGGACGGGTCTATCGGGAGGGGGACAGAATTCACACATTGTGGCGAATTGTGTGTAGGGTTTCCGACTTCGAGCGAGGAAGTTTAGGATGGAAGGTGCTGAGGAGCTTGTCGGGGTTGTATGGTTGGTAAGAGGAGAGCGCCGTCCTGGGTTGATTTGTTCTGTTTCCGGGGTTTCTTACCGCTTCCTCAAAGAGTATTGGGAAAGAAAAAGTAAATGCGGGATGGGGGAGGTGCAGTCGATAGCCAGATGTATCCGCTATCGATAGGAGCACTTTGCATTATCCGGTTGATGTCAGGCGGTTTGCCTATAAATTGGGGGAGGGGGCTATGCGAGGTTTGTCGCAAGCGGGGAGTAGGGTTGTTGTTTTCCAGTCGGTGGGTGTATCGCTTTGATAGAGCCGCTTGGCAATAGATTATCGAGCTGGAGTAAGAAGGAGACAATGTGAGGGTGGATGTCACGATGGTGTTGGTGGAAGAGAGACGAAAGAGTTTACGAGGGGTGGGGGACATATGACTTCGGTGCTGGTTGGATGAGGACGTCGCCTCGCGGACATATGACGCCATTGGCGCGCCAGCATCTAACGGCGGTATTCTCAGCACTAACCAATGGGAGTGCAGGATTCGGATCGGAATCATATTATAGTTTACTGGAGATCCTACGCGCTGCGCGCGGATCGGTAAGAGGTTCCCATCGAATCATCAATGTTGAGACTCCAGCTGTAGACATAACGTGCATGCGCTCGCTATTAAGTGAGGTTGGCTTGATAATGTTGATCTTTCAGAAAAGCTGAAGTAAATGCACCTGGAAAATGCACGTTGGAATCAGCGTAAACATTAGAGAAAGGCTGAAGGAAATGCACATTGAAAAAGTGAAATGAACGTAGAAAAGCCGCTGTCGGCCGGGATTCGGGTTGTCACATGCTGTTGGTCAATTAGGTTGTGTAGGGTTGTGAGGCGGACATGGAGCGGATGTGGAGGGTGTTTCCCCTCTATATCTACCCCTTTCCTTCCCCTTCCCCTCTCCTGTTCTGCAGCCAGTGTGGAGTGAGCGCAATTAAATCTTTTTCTTTTTCTTTGAGGGGTTTGGTTGTTGTGACTGTTCTTTTCAGTGGGGTCTTTTAGTCTCTTTTGTGAGGTGTGTTTGTGAGGTTTTCGTCTTGTCACCGCGAATTCAGCGTAATGAAGGGGCTGAAGAAATTGGGCGATGCAGCTTTACCATACTAATACATACTAACTATCATGTACAAACTTTCCATCGAACCTATCTAATGAAAAGATCAAGAGAATCAAGAATAATTTAGCCCAATCACATGGCGTCACTAGCGCTTCGCGAGCCGAGCCGAACTCAATCGATCCGAATCTGAAACTCAATCTAAAACTTAATCCTGATTTTTAAGCTTCAAATCCAACCTAGTATCACAGGTAGTACCTAGGGCTACCGGTACCTCGACAGTTCACTCGTTCCTAATACTAGGTTGATCTTCTGCATTTATTTCATTTCATTTATATCTGGTGGATGACTGGCGTTCAGCGATGCAGCAATAAGAGGAGGAAAGGGAAAGCATAGCCAATTTGGCTGAAAAGAAATGAGTAGATAGACATGGGGGAGGATAAGGGGATGCCTGTAGGCAGCTTCAAATTACCCAAAAAACCGAAAGGTTATAACAGGAGGGTTTAGAATAAAAGAAAATATAAAAAAATCAATACTAGGTTGATAACCTGCTTGACATCATTGGCATCGCCTGGCATCAAGAGATACGCATCAAAGAATATCATCACTGATCTTAGCTATAGCTTGCGCTACATTGCACAAAGTTCGAAACAAAATTGTATGCAAATCATAAAGATTCCTCAAAATTTCTCAATAGATTTCAATATGTTATTCGTTTCTGCCAATGCCAATGCCAATCCACAGCCAGTAGCTATCATCCCCTAGCTCTGTATTCCCTCGAGCTCGAATACAATAGGTAAAATAGGTACAATAGGTACAATCAACATCCATAAACAAATCATTGTGCAATTCTCCCATACAACCCGCTGCATTTCCTGCCATGTGATGCAATTCTCCCATAAAACCCACTACATTTGCTGCAAAAAGCACCCCATTGATATCCTTCAAGTACACCTCCGTTAAACGCATCATCAAAAATCCAAGCCAAGTTCACCAGCTATTCCCCAGCTATTCCAGCAGACATTCCCAAAATGCAAAAACAAAACGTCAAAAAACGTCAAAAAATAAACACCTTAATCCGTCCAAATCCAGAAACTTAAAAACCAAAGAAAGCTAAAACTCCAAAACTACATTTCCCAGATGCAAAATCAAAACACAAAAAAAAAACGCTGGACCAAGACGTGTTGCATGTTGCCCAAATCGCTAAAAAAAAAAAAAAAAAAAGAACGACGACCACATTCTGTTACTTTTGGAACAGCCTTGTTGATAACCGTTGATGACCGTCAAGCCAATTTCGCCAGAAACCCCAGCTAATCAAACCATGCATACCTCCACCCAATTCCTCTCCTTCCACAGCAATCCTCCCACCATCAGATCGTCCCTCTTTAAGACCGACCATGGTGGTTATTATGCCCTCCTTCCAAATCATGCCGCTGCCCATCCCACCCGTCCTCCTCCTCCTCATCTCCCAATACCAACGGCGTAGTCTCATCACTCCCATCGATTGATCCCTCCGCAATCGCTCTAACCCCTCTTACAACATCCCCCTTACAAATCGGGCAAGTTCTCCGTCTAGTCGTAAGCCAAGGAGTTCTATATCTTAATCAGCATCCATCACAACAGCGGGGGGCAGGGAAAACTCACATGCAATCGACGTGAAACTCATGTCCACATGGTAACTTCATAACCTTACTTACACCATCGACATAATCCTCTAGACAAACAACACATTCGCTACACCCACTCCACCTAGAATGAAACCGCTGCTGAGGCTCCACGGTATTACTCCTTTCCAGTAGTTGTTCCTGCTGCTGTGCGGGATTCGGTAAGCTGGAGCTCCTAGGAGGAAACGCCGTAGCCACAGCCACCGGTGGAGTGGTGCTCATAGACTGGTAAGTTCTGACGGGGAGTCTTTCCACAATTGATTTTGGGGCACGCCATCTTCTACGTCTGATACGAGAACGGATAAGTAGCAGGGTGTAGACGACGGTTAAGGTGACTAATGGGGATACAACGAGGACTAAAAGGGTGTCGAAGAATGGGGATGACGTCATGGTTGTCGGGGTAAGGGTGATCCAGAGGCCGGTACGTTCGGCAGGGGGGATGTGGATGATTTTGGAGGGGATTGCGGAGGGGATGGTGGTGGCGGCCGTGGCCGGGGGTCTCACGGGAGTGCCGTCGAGGTTGTAGTGGGGGCCATTGATGGCGGGGATTGATGCGGCCGTTGTGGTGGGGGAGTTAGGGATGGCGGCCGGAATTCGGGAGGAGGTAAGGGATGGTCGGTAGAGCTTTGGGAGAAGCGTGGTGAGTAATGCGGCGGTTGTGTGAGATGTGAAGATGGATGGGATCGAGACGTTGCTGGTATCACCTGTTCAAAATCATCAGAAAACTGAGTTTAGGGTTGCATATGCAGGTGGGATGGGGTTAACTAGGCCTTACCTTTAGCATACATCGTCACCAGGGCTGTACTACCACCGCCTACTCCCGGCCGCTTATAGTCGCCGACGATTAGAGCGATTCCTCCTCTTCTCTGGGCCCAAAGGACTTTTTCTAAAAATCCGCAGCCTCCTCTTGCAACGAGAACAATTTTGCCCTCAATTTCTGCACTCTGTTGTAGTGATTCAATGTCGGCGTGGTAGCTACCAGTACTCTTCACCACATCGCTTGGAACATTCGGATTCAAAATGTTGTCGGTGCCATCATCCTCTCCCTCTGGTAGCAAGGGAATGTTGTTGATATCCAAAGCGGCGGAAGGATCCCAACCGGGGGTGTCGTCACAAGCCAACTGCCCCTCTTCTAGTACAAACAACTCTCCATCCATTCCATTTTTCGGCAGTGGCGGACCAAATGCGGCGGGTCTAGAGATGAAGAAAGTACTATTATCATCGGTAAGAGATATCACTGCCGAAGCAGGGAAGAGTAGAGATTGTGTCGCTTGGGATTTTGGAGGGTAGATGCCGACGAATAGGCACAGGTAGATAATGGCGGTTCCAGTTGTGAACATTACTAGAAGTAGTAGGAATTGCTTCAGCCTTGGAGGCATGGTGTGTTGTGGGAGTGGGGAGAGTTTGGGATCGTTGTGCCGTGCCTTCGGAATATGGTGGTCGAATATAGATATCTGCTCTCGGTGTAGGCCGTATCGAATGTTAAGCAAGCTGTGCTGGTTCTGCTCTCTCGTGTTTTGTGTCGTGTTTTTGAACAGAGATGACGCGTGCTGGGGTCAGAGCAAGGTGGAGGTGTTGCCGTCTTCACGTGGCGGGGTTGGCAGATGTTGGCTGATGTGATGGGGGAGGGGGGGGGGGTGGATGTCTGCTTGCTGCAACTGGTCGCTGGCTGCTGGTTGGCTGGATGTTGGGTCGCTTGCCTGGCTACTGGCAGGGTGACTTTAGTACCTCCAGATACTTGATGATATAGACAGCGTCTGACTTTTGTCTTCTTGTCTTCACATCCAAAAAGGGGCTCTTGCTCAGATCGATAGCGGGAGCTCGTTGTAGTTTTGGGGGAGCTGTGGGCAGGGCAGGGCAGAGGGCAGTGGGCAGGGCAGGATAGTGGGCAGGGCAGGACAGTGGGCAGATATCGGCACTGTTTTTCACCGTGTGTGCTTCTTAGGGCAGCCGTCGCGGGGTCAGTGATTCTTCTCTACGTCTTTGCTTCACTCGCATGCATCGATTCTCGTGGGGTGGTTCCCTCCCTGCTTCGCTCGCACGCATCGATTCTCGTGGGGTTACCTCTGCTCCCCTCAACGCGGAGAAAGCTCAGCTGTGCTTCTGCTGTGCATATGTGGCTGTGCGCTTAGCTGGGCACGGGCGGGGCGAGGTATACGCTACACTGCAAACGGAAGCTTCTAAAAAGTCAGCCGACGCGAGCAAAGCGACAGCGACAACGCGGAAAACACAGAGGGACTTGAAGAGAATCATCGACCAGCACGGGCCACGGCGGGCTTCGGATTCTACGAATTTATGTTTCTGAAAACTCTGCGAAATAAAACACAAACTCAACAACAGCAGATTAGTCTCGCGACTGTCGTCGTCAACCTCGCTGCACCGCGGGAGAATTTTACGTCACCGCGCGTCTCGCCTACCTAGTCGAGAGGCTAAATTCAAAGTCATGTAACCGCTTCAAGAAGAATCAAAAAAAACCCTGGGATGAAGAAAGGCAAGGGCGTATCAAGTAAACCAGGCGTACGTCGCAGCGGACAAGCCGGAATTTTGAAGAAGGACCGATCGCTCTAGCTGAAACTGCGAGGCAGGCGGAGGAAACAATGGACCTAGACCCATGCCCTAAGGATAGAATTTTGGAATCAGTTTGGAATCTAGAAATCTCAGGAAACACATGCGGCATAGGCAATTAATTGTATGCGCATAAAGAAAATCACTGACGACATGCGAGTAAGCGGGATGATGGGGTGACAAGTGTAACAAAGAAATAATAGCCCCCGATGAAAACATGTTCCAGATCTTTGCATAGTTGAAAGCATATCTTTCTTTACCAAACTGAATTCGATCCGAAATTTCTCTGTATGTATTCACAGATCACGGATTAGAAAACAATAATCTACATAGTACCGGTGTAGAACATGCATAGAAGAACACTTACTCGGGAATCGTCTCAAATCCATCCAAAGTCGTATTTCGTATTGATATTTTTAATTCCCATCCATCGCAACCGCACGCTCGAGCTTCCGATCAACACGCGCAAGGCTACAATGCCGACTGCGCACAAGCCCCTCAAGAATCCAGTTTCGGAGCGTGGTTTCGATGACGGGCCCCGGGATACGCGGAGTTAAGTAGTGCCGTGGATCCGCCGGTGTCCGACTCACTGTCTACCGGAAGGCTTAGAGACTCTAGCTACACAAGGCCTGCCGATCGTTTAACGAAGTCTGATGAAATAGGCGGAGCATAGACGCCGTCGGGGTTTCGTCAGAACTTTGTCATCATGATAGTTTTCTCGGCATCGTTCTCGGCTTCCAAGAAAGTCATCTCGGATATCTCATTTATGCCGATAGAGGACCGATAGCTTGCGGGCTTGCGCAACGGCCTAGCGTCTAGAGTAGGGCGGCGGGCCCCACATATGCGATGGGATCCGCAATCGTGATTAGCTTCAACCGTGCCATGCCTCCGGTGAGTTATTACCAGCGGCGTTCCTGCATTGCCGAGAACTACAGGGAACCACATGAGCCGATGCCAAGTCGTGGGCCAAGCGTGACAAGACTGGACATAGGTTAGAACATTGAAGAAGGATAGAATAAACTATACATAAAACACCGATGTTGTGGAATGCTCTTGAGTCTCTTGGCACTCGCATGTGACTTCTTTATTATTCAACCGTAGACCCACCGGTCTCCTTGCTGATGACTCTGCTGTATCTGTCGACTGTGTAGCGTCCTCTATGTACGTCGATGATTCTTCCACGGCCACAGGTTCCTAAAGGCATTTAGAAAAAAGTAGACCTGAGATATTCGGAGATCTGTCGTCAGCTCGAACTGAACCTAAGACATACAGGTCCAGATACTTACTGAAACTGAATACCCCAGTCTGATAGTAGCTCGAGAGTCGAGACATCATATTAAAGTAAAAAAGCGATAACGATAAAGGAGCGGGCGATGTACATAGAGGGTGGAGATGGAACTCACACCCGGGGGGCATTGACCGCCAATAGACAGCGAGTGCAACGGAGGCAAACGTGGTTTCCGACAGGTATGACCGAGATGTTCACTCGCTCACACACAGTTAAACATCATCACGCAGCACCCGGGACAAGCACATCTGGACTCGAAAAAAACTAACGGGCGTACACTTTATTCAGGACCCAGGTTTAGACTTCGTACCGCTGTCACGAATCATCACAGCGTACCCAAAATTCCGGTTTCTATTAATCCATCTCACTAGAGTCTAACTGTCCAAAACAAGCATAAATAAAGCCGTATCACCATAAACCACAGCAACAAACCTATTTTCAAACAAAGCTCATACAATAATTAATTCCCGCCATTCGGATCCAAAATTATACCCACACATCCCAATACCTCTCATGTATCTCTTCTACTTTTCTTCCTATCTGTCCCCTACCAAAAATCATTAATCATCGCCTATATCCTTCATCATTCCTCCATTCACTTCCGTCCAGTTGAATTTCTTGAATGTCTATAGTAATCCGCATGTTCCCTCATGATATGATTATAACACATAGGATGTACCGTCCTCCTCAAATCCTGACCATCCAACCTCCTTCCCCTCGGATCCACCAAATTGCTACCAAGCCCATTTTCCACCACTCCAAACC
The DNA here is from genome assembly GCA_024516145.1 of Pyronema domesticum. Taxonomy (NCBI): domain Eukaryota; kingdom Fungi; phylum Ascomycota; class Pezizomycetes; order Pezizales; family Pyronemataceae; genus Pyronema; species Pyronema domesticum. The sequence goes on from JAJJXL010000024.1 coordinate 129,979, forward strand.
ACTGTCCAAACCAGGACTTTATCCATTCCTTCGCACAATGCCATGGCCACCATCCCTTCAGCTCACATTTATCACTACAATCGGCATGGGATATGTAGTACTTGTAGAAATCCGGATCGCTTGCAAATATTTCTAAGTGTGCGCAGACCGGCGGTTCTTCTACAATTGAAAAAAGTGATGCCGGAGGTGAGAAGTCGTATGTACGCTCACTACGGAGTGTCATCGGAGGCGATGAGAGCTCAGGTGAGGGTACTCCAAAGATGGGTGCGTATTCAGCTGTAGGGGGTGGGTAGGTGTTGATAATTGCAGCTTTGAAAGGGTTCTGCTCGGAAGTTCCAGAGTGTTGTATGTTTTGGGGTCGTAGACGGGAGTAGACACTTCCCCACTGAGAAACAGCTGGATCAGAAGGGCCTTCCTGGGGTGAGTGGGGGTTGCCACTTTGAGCTTTGGGAGCGGTTGGCTCGTAAGTGCTGGAGAGGTCTACGTCTGCAAATGCCAAAGAGGAGGAGTCGAGGCTGATCTCCATATCTTGAAATTCCGGAGATGGGGTGTTGACACTTCTCGTTGCCTCTTGTGATTCCGGAGAGGGGCTATCGATGCTGATCTCCACATCTTGCAATTCCGCAGAGAAGTAGACACTTCTCGGCTGAGAAATATCTGGATTGGCAGGGCCTTCCGGGGGTGAGGATGAGCTGTTTCTTTGGGCTTCATGAGGATTTTGCTCCGAAGTGCCGGAGAGTTGTACGTCTACGAATGCCCCAGAGGAGACGTTTAAGTTGCTCGCCATATCTTGCAATTCCGGAGAGGGGTCGTCAACGCTACTCTCCACGTCTTGTAAATCCAGATGGGAGATGACGCTGCTCGCCGCCTCTTGCAATGCCGGAGAGGGGACGTTTACACTGCTCGCCACATCTTGCAATTTCGAAGAGGGGTTGTCGACGCTGCTTGCCACATCTTGTAATTCTGAGACTGGGTCGTTGACACTGCTCCCTACATCTTGTGATTCTGGAGATGAGTCTTTGACAATGCTCTCCTCATCTTGCAATTGCGGAGAGGAATGTAATTCCAGAAGGATGCTCGCCAGCTCTAGAATTTCCGAAGAGAGGTCGCCGCTCAATGCACCTTCTAATTCAGGAGAGGAGTTGTTGACGCTAGTCTCCACATCTTGTAATTCCAGAGAGGAGACGATGTAGCTGACGGCCTCATCTTGTAATGCCAGAGAGGGGACGCTGCTGCCGCTCAACGCATCTCCTAATTTAGTAGAGGGGTTGTCGATGGGCTTAGTCTGGGGAATATGGTAATCGGAAACGTTGATGCTGCTCTCCATACCTTGTAATTCCAGAGGCGCGTTAACGCCGCCCGACGCATCTTCTAATTCTGGAGAGGAGTTATCGACGCTGGTCTCCTCATCATGTGATTGCAGAGAGGAGACGATGTAGCTGATGGCCTCATCGCGCAATGCCGGAGAGGCGAGGCTGACGCTGATCGACGCTCCCCCCAATTCAGAAGAGGGTTTGTCGATGGGCTTGGTCTGGGGAATATTGGGATCGGAGATCTTGACGCTGCTGTCCATATCTTGTAATTCCGGAGAGGAGACGTCGACACTGCTTGCCGCATCTTGTAATGTCGGAGAGGAGACGTTGTAGCTGGTTGCCTCATCTCGTAATGCCGGAAAGAAGACGCCTCGGAAGACGCTGTAGCTGATGGCCTCATTTTGTAATGCCGGAGAGGAGACGTTGGCGCTGCTCGATGGCTCACCTAATTCAAGAGAGGAGTTGACGCTGGTCTCCATATCTTGAAAATGCGGAGAAGAGACGTTGACGCTGATAGCCTCATCTTGTAATGCCGGAGGGAAGACGTTGACACTGCTCCCCATATCTTGCAATTCCGAAGACGGGTCGCTGACGCTGGTCTCCACATCCTGTGATTCAGGAGAGGGACTGTCAACGCTGCTCACCGGGTTTTGCAATTGCGTAGAGGAGACGTTGAAGCTGATTGCCTCATTCTTTAAAGCCGGAGAGTCGGTACCATCCGAATTCGTCATTGTAGATGGCGAGGTTTGGAGAAGTGGAGGACGGAATTTGGATATGGGAGAGTGGAGGAGGGAATTTGGATATGGGAGAGTGGAGGATATTGAATCCAGTATATTTGAGAATGATGGGGTAGAACTTACAATGGGAGAGTGGGTGGAAATGTGTTGGAGTATGTACTGTGAACGAAGCAACTGGGGACAGCTAATAGAATGATACAATCAAAAATGTAAACGAAGTGTGTCAGGGATAGTACCTTGGTGAGAATTGGTGACCGCATGAATTTGATGGTAGAATCACTGCACACAGGCAAACATGGAGAGAATTGACAAGAAGGGGAGCTAATGCACTGCAATAGTGAGCAATTATGGACTAATTAATAACCGTAACCGAATAATAATTCAATCCTAAGATTAAAAGGCCTAAGCTAAGAACGGTTATTCCGCATCTTCTCGTAATAATGAGCCTAATTCTTCCGGTACGGATAGACTTCTATCCCTGGTTTACTAATATCTAACTCTAATCCTCAACTACTGAAATTCTTCCTTCATCATCAAAACTATCTCAAACCAGTAGCCTCCCAGCTCGTCGGCCCAAACATCATGAAGCAACCCGGGTGCCAAATTTTCGATCCATTGAAATAACTGAACATGACGCCAGCATATCAGTAGAAAACAGTAAATGCATTACACGCGTTTCAAGGGATAGTAAGTAGCGGTGGAAAGCTTCATCGGTTGGGAAATCGGGAAGCGATTTAACTGAAATAATGGCGGTACAACCCGCGTATACGTTATTTGTTCTAATAAATATTAACAGGACGCGTGCGATGAAATCTCCGAGTGGTTGGCTTTGTTGGCTGGAGAAAGGTAAAGGATGGTGTGGAGGAATGGAAGCTGGACGGAGTGAAGTTGGGATCTCAAGATATGTGTGGATAAGACATTGATTGACGGTATGGAAACCTTGATCGATACCCACATGACATTATCTATACAACTGATAAGGATTACAGAATAAATTACTCGGGGTAAATAATAATCAAATAAATATACACCAGTGTACATGCACATGAGTAAGAAGTACATCCGTTCATCCCGTAATCATCGCAGTGAGACCAACCTTGTTGACAATTCCCTCAACTTAGCCGTAATAAATGTCTTCCAGCTATATCCAGCATCAGCCACTTCAATGGATTCCTATACATCTATCTCCATCTAGTTCCCCGGTGCCTCATCATTCCATACCGGTGGGTCGCCATGATGTAGTTCCCATAGCCTGTCTTCCATTTCTACCATGATTTCGAACCAATTTGATCGATGCTGTCTTAAAGCAAACCAGTACATGGTCCATTGTGGGAAATGCTGAGCCGCCGGTAAATATGAGTACTGCTGGTACGGAGGGAAGCTTTGACTGATTAGAAAGCGGTGGAAGGATTCCTCGGTGGGGAAGTCCGGGATCGATCTGATTGGATCGTATTCTAACTCTGCGGACATTGTCGGTGATGTGTGTGGGAATTTTCGCTGGTTCGAAGCTGTAGAGGTGGTGGACACGGACTGCTATGATGCTGTTGTAGAAGATGGGTAGAGATGGAGAAACGTGTGTAATTAGGACCTAGTGTATGTAGCGGGAATTCCCGGGCGAGAATCAGTGACCGACATGAATGATGAATGGGCCGGAGCGGCGTGACGGTACCAACGATAGTCAGAAGGATATACTTGAGAAGGCGGACCAAAAACCGAGAATCCATAATTCAGTTTGCATTTCCACGATAACCAAAACCCACTGCATGTCTTACGGTAAACAAATAATCATAGATACGTTGACTTGTCATTATTAACTCGTAATCAACCCAATGCCCAAGCAAGCTCCAGGCCTAGCTGAGCCACACAACTCAATAATAGCCGTGCTATCCAAAAAGCCATAAGAATGACTCTTCCCAGTGCTCATTTCAGCCACTTAAAATTTGCCTAGGGCCATTGCACGCTCTCAGAGCGGAGTTGGGTGCATGGACCGTGGGAATGAGGTGGAATACGGCTTTTCAAGGACGTTACACGGAGGCTGTAGAAGTGGATCACCCGAGAGTTGGCGTATCGCATGTATCTGTGCGGCTTCATAGCACATTTCCATTCATCTTTTAAGTCAGGATTCTCATAAATACCCAATGCAACTTAGTTTCTTGGTGAATCCGTATATAGGGGGCTGTGGATGACGGATTAAAAGAGCTGGTTAGGTTAGTCCCGGGGGGGGGGGGGGGGAGGGTTGACGCAAGTATGATATTTTTACCTCTAAAGTATCTAATCACGCTTACGAGTCAATACAATATCACTGGAGTAAACTTAGAAGTATTTCAGTAATCAGGTTTCACATCAGTAGATAAGTGTTTCGAAAAGCGCTGCTAATGGTGTACTTGTTTCAAAGTTCAACGCTTTAGTCATAGATACTCACTCGTCGCGTAAGATTAGCTTTCACAACCACGTGACTGAAGTTGATCGGCATCCGCTCAAGGTCTTTAAGCGGCAGTAAGAAACACAGCATGTTTTGAAATATTGAAGACATACGGTACAGCCGATCTGACTGGGGATGTTCTGAACGATACAAGATTCTTTCAGAAAGTTAAGAAGCTCGCTTCTGATTGGACAACATAGTCAAATTATTCCAGAAGTTACCTAGCGCCTGTCACGTTGTGTAGTACGAGGCGTTGAATCCAGTCGAATTCTTCTTTGTTCCGATATACAAGTTGTGAATGCTTTTGTCACTTTTTGTTGACGTTCCTTTCGCGTCTTTCAGCCTTTGTTTTTCTTAAAATTTCACCTTTCCTTTCGCTCGCGGCAATGGAGGTCTTATTGATACCGATTGCATCTGTCGGACTTACTCATTTCAGCACCCCATTCACTATGTAATCCAAGAGTTATTCACCGAGGCCTCGATAACATGATTCCGCGACCACACAAATTACCACTTAATCATAGCTGTAGTATCTCCGTGAGAGCCCCACTCCTAGGTGCAAACTCCCTTTAGTGACATTCGAAAATCGGCTCAATCCTTTAAAAGTTCCACAGTATTCATAGAGCTCAGGTGTAGTACTATAATCGAATGCAACCGACTCGAAATCCCAGCACCCTTCAAATCCCGTTCCCCTTCCTGACTATGTAATCACATCGCATCACTCGCCCCGCGTAACCCCACCAACGCGTCCAACCCCGCCACTAGCCCTAGAGAACGCGTCCGCAACAATGGACACGCACACGCCCTTCCTCAGCAACCTGGCAATCCACAACATCACCGTCCACCCTTCTATCCGTCCCACCAGCATCCCAAACTCCGGCATCGGAATCCTCGCCACCTCGTCCATTCCCGCAAACACCCAACTCGCCTTCGTCCCCCGGCGCTCACTGATAAACCCCACCACGCTCCCTGCACGACCTTCTGGATCCCCGAAGCTATCCCCACACGCGCAACTCGCTCTAGCCCTACTATCACCGCCAGAGAAACTTAAAACATGGGTCGCTACGGTACCGGCTGATTTCAGTTCCCACCCCCTCTGCTGGCGAGATGAAGAAATTTTCCTCCTCCCCAGATCGGTGGGGAGATTATTAGACGACCTCCGTACCCGCTACGAAAAAGACCGCGATTCGGTATCACCGGTTGATGAGGAGAGGTTTAAATGGGCTTGGCTGGTGGTTAACACTCGTACGCTTTACCATCCGGCGGGTGGTATGACGATGTGTCCGTTTATTGATTACTTCAACCATTCGGATTCGGGGTGTAAGGTGGAGCTTACGGCTAGGGGATATACAGTTACTACACAGCAGGATATCAAGGAGGGAGAGGAGGTGTTTGTAACCTACGGCCACCATAGCAGTGATTTTTTGTTAGTGGAGTATGGATTCTGTCCGGAGGGGAATGGGCATGATTATGTGGCGTGTGATGGGTGGATGGAATTCGGGGAGAAAAGAGAGGCGGTGATAAGGGAGAAGGGGTATTGGGGGAAATGGGTTCGGGATCGGGAGGGGTGGTGTTATAGGAGTCAGGTTGCGGGGGGTGTTGGAGGACCGGGTTACTTGGATGGGGTGTTGGGGAAGATTAGGGAGGAGGCGAAGGAGAAGATCTCGGCGGCTGAGAAGTTGCAAGAGGGCTATCCGAAGTTGATGCTGCTTCGGAGGTGGAAACAAATTCTCAAGCTCTGCTGAGCTTTGCAGCTTTCTGGGATTTGCTGAAGGAAAAAAAGTCTCGAATTTTTTTGCTATGATATGGTACAGATGATTACAAATTACACGGTTTTCTTGCAATAACGAAAACACTGCAATTTCGTCAGCTCAATTCGCCAAAAATTTATCTCCAGCGAGATAATCGAAACCACAATTGGAACCACTGGAGCAACTAACCTATTATCCCCATTCCCCCCACAATCCGCCGCTCCCATTCCCATACTTAGCACCCCCCTCACCAACCCCGCCAATCTCTGCCACATAGTCCCTCCCGTAACCCTCCCCCCTATCCTGTCCTCCACTTCCACAAACCCAGCCCTCACTAGATCACTTTTTATCCGCGGCCTGGGGGTATTTGTATTCTCGCTCTCTACAACTTCTATCCACCCACCAGGCTTCGTTTGTTCGAATGCGACGCGCCAGACTCGGGGTGTGATTTTGCCTGATCGGTACCGGATGTGGATGAAATCGAATTGTGATTGGGCTTCTGATTCTCCGGAGGCAGAGTTGGGGGTGGGGTCGCCTGACGAGGACGAGAGGGAAGTGGAGATGTGGTTACTACATGTCGCTCGCCGCAATTAGCATTGGGGATTCCTACGAGATCTAGCTAGCAGCCTAGCAAGTTCCTAGTGGATATAAAATACGTACTCGCTGATCCCTAGCGCCCAAATTCCAGAGTCGATAGAGGTATCGAGGAGGTGCTTAGTGGGCGTTAGCGGGTACTAAACAGCGGGTAGGGCTGACATAGCGGCGGGGTTGTGGGGTTCGTCCGAACCTAGGGAACTTACAGCATCATTCTCCTGATCTTCTGGTTTTTCAATTGCCATCATTTTTGCTGTTGTAGTTTGTCGAGCTTCGAGAATTTTATGAAGAAGGATGTAAAGAAGGTAATATAGGCCCACCTCTTCCTTTCACTGTCTGCAGGCCGAAAACAAGAAAATAAACAGATGCATCTTTCACCATGCCCTCCCCTGTCTCTTTGTCCAAATCAGAGGATTCTCTTTCGTTCCTTTCCTCCTCGTTTGTTCGCTAGCTTTGTCTCGCTGCAAAAGCACCCCATCCTTTCATGTCCGCATAGTCCGCATAATCAAAGCTGCAATGTCCTATGGTGCATCGCTGACGTGTAATATGCGTGTTGATTCGTTTGATTCGTTTCCATTTTTACCGCGGCCTGCGTTGACACGTAGCTTTGCAGGCGTTGCAGGCGTCAATATCTGTGGACGCACGACAGGATACCATGACACCCGGGCTTCCAAGGCTCCCAGGACATCCAGCTCAGGCCGCATCCCCTTCGTACTGTAGGCAGGAGGACGGAGGATCAATATGAAACTTCCGGACTCCCTGGAATCCCCGCAACGATTGACCATTTGGATATTCAGAAACGAGATGCTGTGAAGATGCATGGAAGGGGGGCAATCGATCACATCGCGCTACACAGTGTTACATAGAATTGGCGATTGGACAATGCATCGGCATTTCATCGGATTTCATCGAGTTGCTGCATGGGATGATGAGCGGAGATTATTATGGTACATTGGATATCTTTATCCCAGATTCCAAGTAAAATGGAAAAAAAAAAAAAAAATTAAAAAAAAGAACTTGTATCAACAAACAAAACTATCAACCGAACTGATATCATACAATATTTGCACATCTACAATTGGAGTAGAGGATTGCAAAAGGCTACAAGTACATTATGTGCATCTAGAGACCAACGCCTGAAAAAACTCCCCTATAATCCCTCCAATTATAAAAAAAGAAAAGTTTGTTTACAATCCCTTGGCCATGTTCTGGCAAGCCTTCTGTAAGGCTGTTAGTATCTATCTCATCTCATAGTTGTAGAATGGTAGAAACATACCAACTGCTCAAGGTACCAAGAGCAAATCTGCATGTTGCCCTGGTTGTCATCCAGGCACTTGGTGAAGTTGCGAGCATCGGCCTCACAGCTGGCAGCGTTCCACTCAGAAGACTGAGCCTGGGCGACAGGGGCGGCAGCAGCAGCCTCGGGGGCAGAAGAAGAGGATCCTCCGAAGAGTCCGGAGATTCCAGCTCCCATCATGTGTCCGACGGTGGATCCGACGGCGACACCAGCAGCGGTGGATGCCATCTAGAAGGAAGCTATTAGCTGATGATCGCGACAGCTGTCAAAGTGACAGGGTTACAAACCTGGCCGAAGAGACCGGGACCCTGCTGGGCGGGGACAGCAGCGGGGGCAGCAGCAACAGGGGCGGGAGGAGGGGGAGCGGCGCGGGCCGGGACAGAGGCGGTAGAGGCGGGGCGCGTCTGCTGGGCAGCAGGACGGGCGGGAGCGGCGGCAGGGCGAGCTGCGGGGCGGGCGGGTCCACGTTGGCGAGGCATTGTGTAGTGAGTGTGTTTGGTTGGTGTTTGGTGGAGTGTGTGAGTATGTAACTGAAGGGTTGAATTCGCAGCGGTCGTCGGGATCTTTTACGTAGAAAAAGACAGGGTCCAGATCGAGCCTCGGGAATCTTCCGGAACCCCAGAGAATTAGTCATGTGCTGCTATGATTGGACCGCGCTCACAGTGACTCAGGACCCCGCCACACGGCTGTCAGTTACCGTTGCCACAAGGGCCGAAACAAAACTAGTGAAGGGTTGTTGTGGCGGTGCAATCCGTTCACAAGCCTCAACAAAGAATGCCACCCATGCCGGCTTGGCGATTCCATCCCGCATCGCGTTAACGCGGGGAAGCAACGAGGGGTCACGTCTCCAACACATCTGTGAGCAGCTCCAAAGATAGCATCCACAGAACCCACGATGGCCGACAACGACGGTGAGATCTTTGTTCCTTGCATATTAAAGTGCACTACAGCTCATCTATCGCATCAGAACTCGCAAAGATCCGCGCAGCCCGCATGGCAGAACTTCAAGGAGGAGCCCAGCAGGGTGGTCAAGGTGGTGGTAACGACCAAGCGTGAGTACCTCATCATACCCGAAAGCTCAACCTTTGGAAGACCCTACTAACATTTTTGAAAAGTGCACAGGAAGGTACAATATTTCCCTCAACGAACGCATCCACCCGCCGACTAGTCTCTAACCCGAACCTCTTCGGCAGCTGATTCCCGGAAGCAAATCATTACGCAAATCTGCACGCCGGAGGCGGCCGATAGACTTGGACGTATCGCTATGGTGAAGGCGGACCGGGCGCGGGATCTCGAGAGCCGTCTTATCATGTTGGCGCGCAGCAACCAGCTTCGTGGAAGAGTCACCGATGACGATTTGTTGAAGCTTATGGATATGGTTGACAAGGGACAGAAGGAGAGTGGACAGGGTGATATTGTCTTCCAGAGAAGACGCGGTGTGTTGGATGATGATGAGGATGACTGGTAATTGCATTTGCATTTAGTGATACCGGGTTTTGGAGGGGCTATGAATTAACAGCTGTAATCTTTTTGCGCTCGGGTCCAAAGGTTACGCCGAGGGAGATCATTGACATGGAGCTAGGTGACCATACTACCGGCTTCATATACTCTCACGCCGGTGTACTACATACACCACATACTCTTGGGAAATATCAACGTATGATACTAAAAATATCGGTCCTTTGATTGTGTTTAAGCGGGTATCAAGCACGCTGCCCATTCCGTTCTACTGTGGTCCAGTTGGCAACGGCACCCTTCTTCTTCACGGAAAAATGTATTTCCGAAGCTCCAATAGGGCACGTGCATACTCTACTACCTGCATGTTCGACGAGTGTTCTCAGTGCCCACCATTGAACATCTCAAATCTCTCGGCACGAGACGCGCAGCTCATTCCACTCCATCCCAGTACAAAATACGCCAATTCACACCCAAGAAATCTTTTGTCGTTAATTTTATAATATGCAAACTCTAATAATTCCAATACTAAATTATTACATGGTATACCATGCTCCTCTATCCATGCACCATGCAAAAAAAAAAACAGAAAGCAAAAGAAACAAATCTTCCATCTACAATGCCGAAACCAAAAATGCACCCAATTGAAAACACCGGCTCCGGGCATCATGCATTAAACATTCATCAACCATCACTCTGATGCATCTCTCATCTCACCCCCCCCCCCCCCCCCCCATCCTCCCGCTCCAGGTGTTATGCTTATCTCTCATAATATCTTACCCCCCATTTCCATCTATCCTCCATCCTCTTACATCCCTTCAGGGCTTCAAGAATCCCCACTCTCCCTCCTCTTCCCCAACCTTTTCTCACTCCCATATTCCTCATCCTGCCAACTTCCCCTAACCCCTCCCAACCTAGAAAATCCCCTCCTCTTCCTTCTCGTATGTTCCTCCGTAATCCCCTCCTCTCTATCCTTCTTGCCAACTCGCGCTGAAAGGAAATATGCTAAACTAGCCAAGGATAATAGGGCTAATATCGTCCAAGTAAATGCAAACGCTTTTACTCCTACCCGCGCGAATCTCCCAGCGTCACGGAAGGCCCGTTGGCCCATTACGAAACATGCGGTTAGGACGGCGGCGTTAAAGGCTGCGAAGAAGGTTGCAAGGAAGGATAAGAGGGAGGACAAGTAGCCGCCGTAGCGGTGGAAAATCGCCCAGAGACCTAAGATGAGGAATTATTAGCTATTGTTGTGTTTCTGTGTTTGATTTTGAAAAGATGATGCGAAGGTGTATAGACAAAGACTCGGGGGGGAAGTATTGAGGCAATTCCAGGGGGGGGGGTCCTGGTGCTGGTTCCATGACAGCTGACATACCAAACAACAAGGCCGAGCAAGCAAAGAAAAGATCCACAATATAAATGGCATACAAAAACCTGCTCAAATAAAAGTATTTCCTGGGGGAATCTATAAAGCTCTGTGGCACATTCTGGGTAGTTCCAAAGTTCCTTACAGGATCGAAGGGGTAAGCGGCTTGGGTTGCGCCGCAGTCTATGTTCCGTCCGTTGCGGGAGTTACAGACCTGGATATTGTTACACCATATTAGCATCTGAAATCGAAGGCGTGGGGCTTAGGGGCGGTGATGCTAGAAAGGAGGGACAGAAGGAGGTTAAACGAAGTAACGAAGAGGATATAGAGTAGAGGGTGATCTGTGATGACGGAATCTCGAAACCCTCCACGCTTGGAACTAACATTATAAAGAGTCCAATGAGCAATTCCATCCGGCGCCCCGGGAATGCCCCTAGTATCCGCCTGCAAAAAAAAGATTTCATCTAACGGATTATGATGTCTTGATCCTGCGAGTAGTAGGAGGAAAAGCATAACGACAGCTCCAGCGATACATAGATTTGAAATGAGGGCTAGGGCAGCCCCTGTTTGGATCGATCATCAATCAGCCATCAGCATTCGTAATGGCAATGGCGTAATACGGACAGGATAGATGGACGTACGGGTTAAAGAGCGTCCCATTGCAGTATTAAGGTTTCTCGGGGTTGGGTTATCGTATTTCGTATTAGGTATAAATCGATTGGTTGGGCTCGTTTTGTTTCGATTTCGGGAATGGTGAATGTCGCGTGTTATCTAGGTACATCCTCCGGTGCGAATTCGCATATCATATAGGGATTACGACGCGCTTGATTTCGATACTAAGGATCAAGATTTTACCAATATCTATCAAGGTTCATCAAGGTTCATCAAGTTTTACGGATGGTAATATACGCGGCAAACGTTTCACAGATATTTTCGCTAACCGGAGTATGGTTGAAAAGAACTTTAATTTTAATCCACCTCCACCGCGTACCTTTGATAGGCCGGGCTACGTCATCCACGACCGCACCCACCGCGCGCTTTCCGATCGCGTTTTCCCAACTATCCCTGTCCGGTCCTACATACCACCGCGCTACACGTCACTTGCTCAAAAATTCAATCAATAAAAGTGCCTTAATATAAAGAGGCGCTGTAAAATATAACCCAAAACCGTAAGCAAAAAGCTGCAAATGCACAAAGCATAACGAGCAAAGACATCCATTGCCATGTCATCATGTGTGGTCGTCAACAAAAAAAAAAAACAGAAAAAAAACACAGCCGTATAATTACGCCATTGACCAAGGAGAGCCGGTCCCAATTCGCCTTTATATATCTACTTCCCATTACCCACACGCCTACGAAGAATCGGACGCGTGTCTGTCGTGTTTCTTGGAGCCATTAGAAGACGTCGTTGGAGAAACCGGCGGCTGGTATATCTCCGGTTGAAAATTCTCGCTCTGGAAATGAGATGGGTTGAATGGTGAGTTGCGGAATGTTGTGGTCTGGAACGGCAGTGGCTGGAATGGCGCCGGTTGGAATTCTGGAAGTGATAGCATGGAATGTCGGAAGTTGCCGAGGCCGGGGCTCGAAGCAGGATACGGATCGAACCCCATTTGCAGAGGGTCAAAAAGATCATGATACCCATGGTTTGCAGCGGGTGTCGGCATGAATAAATTCTCCGGAATCGCTGATATGAACGACTGTACATGTTGTACAGGTTGCACAGGTTGTACAGCCTGCATATGAAGCACTGGATGCAGTTCCGGTTCTTCAACTTTGTACAGAATGTCATAGTGGCCACTAAAAATGTTAATCAAAGTTCCGTGACATGGAGCGGGCACATACGGTCGGTACAAAAGTCTAATCACAGGCATATCCGGCGGTGTGATCTCACTACCATCCTTATTGAAGCGGTGGAAGTTTACTTCTGCTGTTGCGCTGCGATCGAGATATCCAACCTCGACGGCAAATCCAGCCGGAAGAATCAAGCAATCACACATGGCCATAAGTGCAAGATGGTCAATCTCCACGCCGAATGGATCAACGTGGGTTGCAACATAGTCCAGAAGTGGTTTCTCTGTGAATGGCTGATACGAGTCCACCCTATTTTTCATCCACGCGCTAGTTATTAACTGGAGCTCTGTTAGCACGTCTTCCAGTTGCAGTGGTAAAAATATTTACCCTAAAGTGCATAACAATTGCGTTCGAGCAGCTCTCGTCGTTAAAGTAGTTGACAAGCGCGGCAACATCGACTTTCCCCGCAGCCATTATTTTGAACAAGTCAAATGTCACTTCCGTAAAGTCCTCGTAAATGTACGACGCAATTCCGGCCATGCTCAACAATCCATTGAGCGAAGCTACGCGCGCATGTTCCATGCCGATTCGGTTGACATCACCGAGTTTCAGCAACTGCTCAAAAAACCCAAACGCAATAGCTATCATCAAAACCATCAGCATATTTCCTGGTTGTAACGTGTGTAGAAACCCACCTGTCCATCCACAGTTTCCATCGCCGCGAATCTTTCGGTATGCCGCATACTTGGGTAACAACGCCTAGTCATCGATTAGCCTTTCGCTTCGCCTCGCCGCCGAGCTCAGTCCATCTTCAAACGCACCTGTGTCTTCCTCGCGAATGCCGGATCCGCATTACTGTATTCAATCACGAGCTCTTTGCTCGATTTCAGCTCGCCAACAACGGGACCCTGTAAATGCAACGTTCAGTTTCAGCCTCGTCTTGTACCCTCGCCGCATTGTCACGGCAGCCCAACGCCAGCACCACGCGTATGTAGGTGCCGGCAGACAGGAAAATTTCCACGTACCGAAACATCGGGAGTGTAGTTTTGCGATAATCGCTGTAGTTCGGGGTCGTGGTAGGCGAGCTCGCCGTGGAGTGAAATCGGCGGCAATCCAGCGTCGGCTGGTCCCGCGGTCGTCACGGCAACGTCATAAGCTGCCGATGGTGTCTGGTGCTGGGCCAATTGCTGCTGATGGTCGCTCGTGACAGAAGCCGGGTCGTGTTGGTGCTGGTGTTCGAGAGGCGCCTGGTGTTGAGGGAGGATCGGATGGTGGTGTTGTTGGTGATGCTCGTCCCACACATTCACAGTAGGATCCATGAAGCTAGCTCCCGTGCCACGCCGGGTGTTTCCATTGGGATTAGAATTGGAGCCATCCATTATTGCAGGAAACGAGATGGGACAGGAACAAAATTATTCTCGGCTCAGTACTCAGTTATGAAAAGGGAATTGACGGGCGATCAGATGACGACTTGGCTCAGCTTGGGGTGACAAAGTGAATGTGTTGAAGGACGGATTCAGGAACAGACAGGAACGGATGGGGAATTGACAGCAGCAGAAGCACGGAATGTAGGTTGGGTGGGTGGACTTGGATGGAACTTGGGTGGATGGTCTGCTGGATGGTGGGATGGAGCCAGACGCGGAGGGCTGGGAGTGGAAAGGTTGCTGCTGCTTGCTCTGCTGCTGTGCTGTGCTTGCTGTTTGCTGGGCTGGCTGGGTGCTGCGCGATAATGGGAAGTGTCGAGTGTGTCGAATGGAATAATGACGGACGGTGAAAGTGACGGACGATGAAAAATGACGGACGATGAAAAATGACGGACTGCGAGACAGAATAACGATGGACTGGACAGGAGAGCTCACACTACTTGACGAAGCAGCGGAGCAAGTGATATTTGGCCGGTGTGTGCCTCGAGCGAGAGTAAGGAGCAGGCCTTCTGTTTTCTTCTTCTTTTCCTTCCTTCCTTTTGCTTCCTTCCTTCCTGTGCAGCTTCGGCAAAAGTACAACGATTGAAATCAACTGGATTGGACGGATCGTCTGGGTCGATGTATGGACACTGCACCGCCGGACTTGGACACTGAGCTGGCGTGGGAGAGCGTGGGAGGCAGTGGGATAGTGCTCGATAGCTGGGTTCTGGGTTCTGCAGTACTGCTGGGTATTTTCCCTAGCCTATGTACGGCGGAATTTGGCGCGGAGGGAAGTGGATGTTCTGCGCGGGAAGACAGGGAGAAGGAAGTATAATAAGAACCTCTCAGCGTGATATGTGATGTACAGACAGTGTAGATGTATGTATATGCGAGCCGAGTGCGTCGGGCTCTTCGATAGTGGGTCGTGGGAGGTGGCAGCGGTAGTGGATGGCGTTGGTTGGATGGCTTCTGTAGAGTGGGTGTTGGAGATATGCAGCTTCCGTAGCAGCAGCAGCAGCAGCAGCAGCAGCAGGGAGAGTAGCAGGATGTACAGGGTGTAGCAGGATGTGAAGCAGCAGAAGGGGCCCGCAGAAGAGGCGGCGATGCAGAAAAATGGAGTGTGTGGGTGGGAGAGAATTCTGAGGTGCGGCTGTGTGTGGAGATAAGTGTAGAAATTGGGATACTTGTGAATTTGTTTTTCGAGGATCAGAATGAGTACAGGAATGTACAGGTTTGTATTTGCGTGGTTGGGACAAGTACAGACTGTATTATGCCTTTTTGAATAAGTATTCGGATAACTGTGTAAAGACAGGCGGAGGGCAGTTGACAGACGAACAGATGGACTGAATGACAGGCAGCGGGCAGGCAACAGGATGGTGATGATCAGAGTACAGAAAGTATTCGATGGCTGTATGCACAACAGGCAACGGGCAGGAAGCAAGTACCAATCCGCAGGATATATGCCTCTAACAAACACTCCGAGTTGAGAGCTCGTGCGATGCAGCTTCTGCGCTGCTGCCGCCTCTAGAGCACGCAGAGTGCCAACCGTCTACTGCCGACACCAGGCAGACCAGACAGACACAAACAAACCAAACAGATGCCCCAACTTAGGGTTGGCAGAGGGGGCAGACATGAGCAGTCCTCTCGCAGTACCACAAAAGTCACGTCCAGTACCACCCCGAAACTCACCTCGAGCACCACAAAGACACATGGAGGATACACAACTCCACTCCACAACCACAAGCAAAGTTGCGCGGCAGGTGTAGTTGAGGTGCAA
Organism: Pyronema domesticum; assembly: GCA_024516145.1. NCBI lineage: Eukaryota > Fungi > Ascomycota > Pezizomycetes > Pezizales > Pyronemataceae > Pyronema > Pyronema domesticum. The sequence continues at coordinate 145,882 of JAJJXL010000024.1, forward strand.
CTCGAACAAGGGCACTACCAAAAGGGAGTCCCCGATAGATACCAGCGATAGACAGGCACTAGTTACTCTAAGGAACGACAAGGAACACCACTCTCGAGAAGCGCGACGAGCGAGCACAGTTCCAGTTAGGCCTTTACCATGATAAACGCTGTCTCCGCAATCCGCTAAACCCACAACAATAAAGATGGGCGGGGGAAACTCCAGCCATGGATCCATCAAAGTGTGGAGGAGATTATTTGCACGTTTGTGGTTGATATTGACTTTGGCAAGGAACAACTTCAAGGAACCTGGAGGAACCTGGAGGTGGCAGAGACAGGCAGGTGAAGCTGGATTTCGGGCTTGCTCGCAAATCGGTGCACAGGAAAAAGCGTGTTGCATGCCGCCGCATCGTGCAAAAATACCCGCCAACTCCAGCATACATACGACACAAAAAAATTCAAAACCATCAAGACAAGCAACCTCTGCCGAGAAAGCACGATTAAGTTGCGATTCATTCTCCGCACCCATGAATCATGCGGAATCGCGACCATTTGCACTTCCCAAGAAGGCGTCCCACCCACCACCACGCCGTGAGACCGCTCTAGTGTGCCCCGTCATCCTCTGGCGATATAGATCCAGCTATCCGGAACTCCTACCATCGGGAAGACATGCCGGCTGGCGGCTGCACGAAGCGATTGGGGAGGGCGTCCGCTACAATGCTGCAGACGCCGATATGACAAGACGAAGAGCAAGGCATGAACGGCATTGGAATACCGCAGGTAGATGCCGAATTCAAGGCTCGGTCTCTTCACCAATCCTTCCAGCACAATTCCAGGGCCAATGCTGCTGCAGACACCGATAGGACAAGACAAAGAGCAAGGCATGAACGGCATTGGAACACCGAAGATAGATGCCGAATTCAAGGCTGGGTCTCTTCACGAATCCTTTTAGCACAATTCCAGGGAAGGAGAAGCCGTGTATGAGGCGTATCCAATAACCACACAACCCTTCTGGTGGATGGAACCGTATGAGGCGTATCCCAAGAACCCACACAACCCTTCTGATAGATGGAACCGCGTGATGAATCCGCCCGGCGACTGAGGGCGGCAAGTGCAATATGCCAAGATGGTATCACGCCTACGAACACCAGAATTGCCCTTTCCGGTTCACTCAGGATGGTGAATGGCTCGGAAAACAAACGCAGTTTTCTTGGTGCATTAAATTCGTTGTGTTACTGAAGGATTCATAACACCACCCCCAATTACCACCATCGCCACCCTCCATCCTCCATAGCACGCTCCATCCCAAGCTGTCATGGAAAATCCCATCATGGCTAAGAAGCACATGGCAGGAGAGATAATCAGAACTTCGCTTCGGGAGCTAAGCGAAGGACTGCGACTCTCGCGACGAGAGGTGTGGGTGGGTGGGGGACATCGCCGTGGGTATATGCACGGGTACCTAAACCAGCACTGATACGCCTCGTTGGGGGCAGGTATCTAGAGTAGAGTAGCTTTGAGTACACGGGGAGTATCCCGCTGACGAAGAGCGATATGCTTGGTATTTTACATTTTCTGCGATCGCTCGCTTGCCCGGGGAGCCCAGGGAGCCCAGGTCAAACAAGAAGCTTGGTACCGAGAAACCTACGGAAAGTACATTTCTGTCTTTATGTAGTAGTCTCGGATTCCCGCTTCCTAACGGCTGGCGAGAAACATGATATATCGTTCCTGTAACGTATGCGAACCTGAGTGGAACCTGAATGGAACCGGAGGGGGAATCGGTTTTTGTGTACGACTTTTTTCATGTACAACTCCACCGAGACTTGGTATTTGTCCACGAAGTGAAAAAACGTTTGCTTGTCTGTCCTGCGGATGGGCATCGCGTATGTAGATACCGGGAGCCCAGGGATATCTACCTACCCACCTAAATACCCTACCCTACATACGGCCCCCACCAGGTGAAGGGCAGAGAAGCCCATGGATCACGAAAAATGCTCCGCTAACGAACGGTGTTTTTCGGTATATTATTTGTCCCACGCTTAAGCTCGCTATTAATCCTTAATCCTTAAATCCCTTTACCGTGGACTGACGGAACAGGCACTACTCTATCCCATCCATCATTTGATCAAAAAACAAAAAACATCCGATGTGATCAGAGGGATCAAACAGCCGCACCAGTGTTACCGCCTCAAAGGTCCACCGAAGTGATACACTGACAGTTAGAGTATGCGTCTTACGCAGCGGGCAGCTTAGCTTTCATCCCATCGGCTTCAAAAAAAAAAAAAACCGATGCCAAATCGATGGTCATAAAAAAACGATACTATTGCGTTAACGAGTAATGTTACGAAAGTACCGTTTCGTAGAAAAAAGCAAAGCTCATAAACCCATCGAAGTGTGGGAGAACATCGAGAAAGAAAAAAAAAGCTTGTTGTCAGCCCAGGGAGCCCGTGGGATGTTGGACTGGCCGCTGTGCAAGTATAAGCGAGAAGCGAGAAGCTCGCGAAGCAAGCCGTAGATATCCATCGTCCATCGGTGATATCCCATCCCATCCCAGGGGTGTGAAGCTTGTAAAGCCCATGAAGTTCTGGACTCCCTGGGCATCCTGGAAAGTCCGTGAAGCTCGCAACACTCGCAACGCTCGTGAGATGCGGAGCGGATGCCATCGTGATTCGTAATCCCCTCTTGTCTAGAGTTTGCATCACACCTATTAATAAGGACACACACAGTATAATGATTAATCGAATATGTAATATATTAAGCAAATCACGTTCTTAACACGAACCTTAGCTCCAGCGTGCGTCGTTCATGAAGATCCTGGAATCCTAGATGCTCGTTACTAGTTCGCGAAGGTGCGGGCCGTTGTTTGGCACCCCACCCGACCCATGGTATTGTTTTAGGGCGGGAATCACGGGATAACCCGTACCGTATATCCCGAGCGGGGAACCTGGGGAGCCCGTCGCGGCCCAGACCCCTCACCAACCAAAGCTGCTGGTTTGGACCTGAACCAGGGAAATTTCCGAGCACCTGGAAATCTGGGTCTTGCTGACAGCTGTGATCGTCGACGTCTTCCAACCCGGACCAGACCATCGGAGCCCGGAATCCAGGAACTCCCGACTGCCCGAGACAAAATGTAAACCCGGGTTATCGGCCTTTAGGGGACCTTTCGCTTCACTATTCACCATTCGCCAACCATCATACCCTTCCACAATTCTCAGGCCTTGGCCATACCCTAACCTCACCTCTGTACCAATCATACGGCCCCGCCGTACCATGCAACTCGGCTCAAACATCGGTGAATCGGTGAATGGAGATAATCTCTAACCCCAGCAGCAGAAGAAATTTGTTTTTGCCCGACTCTTTGAGACAAAAGTGACGACAGTACAGTGACGACAAATGTTGGTGGCGAACTGGCTGCAGGAAGGGGAGGGGGTTAGAGTATGCCAGCCATACAACACACGATGCATAGGCGAGGAGAAAGTAGGCTGACAATGGCTTCACCGATGCCCTGGCCCTGGTGATATGATAGTGAAAAGTGCATACCATACCGGCCCAGAAGATGCATTGACACGGCGGCCGGGCTCGCCATGTGGAAACGACCCATCATACGCATCCAGGCGGCGAAAGGTACGGCCACATGGGCTCCCTGGGCTCCCCGGAACCACATTACGGCTTACCCAGGGTATTTTCGGGCGTTTTGAGGGAAAACTTTATGCAGCTGCACGGTGAGTCGGTGACAATTATGTACATAACACATATTTTTTCCATGTGTTTTTTACATACTCAGCATACGTTTCAAGCATCAGCATCAGCACCCACCAAATCATCAAGCCTCTCCTCAAGCCCGGGGAGCCCTGGAAGCCCGCATTTAAGCCACAGATAACGTTTACGAAGAAAAGCTCCAACAGAGAACACATTTTCCTGCGAGATATCCTGGGGGGCCTGGGAGCCCATGCCCAGGCGGCCAATGTTCAAACATTGAACATCCTAAATATCCCAGACGCCTTAGACATGGCATAGTCAGATATGACGATACACTGCATTGACCCGAGGGACGACAGAAAGATCGTTTGCTGGTTGCGGATAGACATGAAATATTCACTTTACTTACCAAGTTTGTTTTCCCTAGGGCCTAGGAGCGCGTTGGGGCCCCGGAGAGGAGGAAACAAGGTATGGGTATCCAGTAAGCGAAGTGATATGTAACATATGTTAGTGTTACCCCATTTCTAGGGAAGAGATACAAGCACTTTGTAAAGGCTTGCAGATATGGGCGGATGGGCACCAGTGACCACGTTTCTTCCATGGCCCATGGGGGAGGTGGAATTGATGACGGTGGAGCACTGGAGCTTACCTAGCAGTTAGCTGGCTTGGTGGATTTTTACACATGGCTATGATGGCGGGATAAGCCGGGCTGGCAGGCATGTGGCGGGCATTAAGCCAGGTCTCCGGAACCGAGTACATGGTAAACAAATGGTCCGCAGGTGAGGGTTCAGTCGGGTTTGTCTGATTATTAGTTTTGATGCACTAGAGAGACTAGGACCGAGGGTACGGTAGAGAAGGCTGGTGAATGTTCAATGTTCCTAGAATGACTTTTAGGTTCTAGATACCCGACATCTGAGCACTTATATCTCGGGCCGAGTTCCAAGGGTATGATCATTCGGATTATCGGATAGATCGGCAAGCATTTTATATCGTTGCATGAATGCTGAGAAGTAAGGGACCATCAGGGGGACCATCCGTGTGCTTCTCAATACTGCGCATTATTGTGTACCGAGTACCGTTTAACCACAGTCTATGTATAACGGTTTGTTACAAGCTACAGCCATGTCAACGCTTGTACATACGCAAGATCATGCAGAGAGATCATAATCCTTTTCGGAATTCATCACAGCACTAGCCTCCGATTCAGGAAAGTATGGTCGGTAAATAATAAATTCATAACAGCGACATCTTAAAGCTTCTTTGCAATGATTGCAAGCTAAACATCATGCAGAAGAATCTAGAAATGTTTCTCCCTGCCTGCTTAAGACTCGGATACTGTCGAGCAACGGGTATGTAATGGGGAAATGATCATCATGTGTTCAAGAAGGCTATGCACAGCGACTCAAAAGCGATGTACCAACACGTTAACGTCTAACTGTCCCACCCTATTACTACGGATTCAGTAGTAAAATGAGATGGCTAACTGCGTGAGCAATATCTTTTCAAAGTCATATCAATCCCTAGCTTCGAGCTCCCTTGTGCCCCTTCGGATGAACTGGTTCAAAGTCTGATCCCGTTAAATATTACGGAATAATTTGTTTGGGATGTTTCAAATTAAATCGATAAACTTGGCAATCAAAAAAAAGCCGGGGTTGAAAGCTGAAAACCGGTGCAGGATACGGGATGTCGATGAGGATACACCTGGTAACTGACTTTCTCGCCAAAGTTCTCCTTGCATGAACATATCCATTAGCGGATATATGCCGGTATCTTCGTGACTGAATTCAGCTGAAATGTCCATCAGAAACGGTTGAAAGTGCGGGGTAGGTATATATGTAACTCACAATGAAGCTTGACTTTGTTAAGCTAGGGTTAACCCTGAAGCGAGGAAAATATGCTTAATTGACGATAACGGATAAGTGATAGCTAACCCCAAATCTTAATTGTAGGATAAATACTCTACCAGAAGGCTGCCGAAATGTGAACATTATGCCCGCACGCTGCGGCCTGCCTACATGCTCAAGGCCGTTGTGTCCCTTGGGTTACGGGTTACAGAAACACAAGCTCCGCCCGCGCTCAGCTGCAAAAAAGTACGAATTTTCTTCGCACAAACGTTACTAGAGTGTTGATCAATTAAGGCTTAAGTTCAGAGTTTCAGCCACTTGCGGCCATGCGGCCACCGGTTCATGTCATGTCAGATCATCGACAGCCAGGGTCCTTTATCCGCCAGAGTTAGATCTAGCTCCAGTAAAAATCAAGTTTTTACTAGACAACTAGACAACTAGACAACTAGACAAAGTCCGGTAAAGCCAGTCAAGGCCAGGTAAAGCTAGCTGGGCACAAGCCAGCCAAAGCCGAACCATCCATAGGCTTCCCACATCCCACCGCTGCACAACATAATTACCTTTCCAAATCCTAGATATGTCAGACCGATAAAGCATGGATCCGTCCGCGTACTGGATGCTCAACTCTAGATATCGACGCTATCAACGCCTACTTAGTGACGCTCGATACGATATGTGGCGTTTTGAATCTGTGAGAATATATGAGAAGATAGCCTGAGCAACAGAAACCCCTTACTTTAAAATTTCACTTTCTTAAGCGGGGGGTTTTTATGTTTGTGGAGTGATTATGAATCAATGGCTGCTCCACGTGTATGTTTGCCCACCGCAGAAGTCACCCACCGCAGCTGACAGTGCTGTAGTGTAGCTTGCTGCTTGCTGTAGATGCAACTTGAGATCTTGGGTGTGGCCAATCAGGGTCGAGTCTAAAAGATCCAGATGTGGATGTAATGTAAGGAAGAATCTGGAACAAACACATGTACAGCGGAGTTTTCTTCCGGGGAGCCCCAGGGGGCTGGGGAGACTGGAGACATTGAGTAAGTTGGCTGGGTCAGGGAAGCAGATTGGTATTGAATGATTTGAATCTGGAGTAGAGGCAGCGAAAGAACTGCGTTTCATGAGCAGCAACATAGATGGGCTTGTAGGCTTCCGTATATTACTTTTATGTTTCTTACTGCCGCTTAAAGGCCTTCAAGCGGATGTCGGGCAACTTCAGACACGTGGTTATTGAAGTTAGTCTTATACAACGAGTGAGTACGTATGATTAAGGTATTGAACTTTGAAACAAGCACTTACACCGTTGGCAACGGTTTTTGAAACACTTATCTACCGATATGAAACGTGGTCACCGCAGTACCGATAAACGTACACTAGTGATATTGTGCTGACTTGTGAGCGCTATTAAATAAGTAGAGGCAGAAAATTAAATATCACTAACTATTTCTTTTGATAAATTGTCAGTATGTTCGAATTCCTGCTAGTTTATCTTCCTGACAGTTGCTGTCTTTTTGTTTCTTCGGACTTTTGTGTGTGCAGATTCGTTTATATAACCATCTGGGAAAATATCCCGAATCTCAACCGCAATCTGGTGTGCATCATGAAGGTGTTGCATAGCCCTTAGAAGTCCAATAACCTTACGTCCTGGGCCCGCAAGTTTTGACACCTTAATAGGGATTATATTTTGGCACTTACCACAGGTCCACTCATTGACACGGTTAGCATAAACATCCCAAGTCAGCTCGGCTGTACCGTATGTCTTCAATATTTCAAAATAGTGAAGTTCACAATTACTTCTTATCAATTCCATGTTTTTGTCATGGACGTCCTTGTTGTTCACTCCTGAGGTCGACATTGAGATGATTGAGGGCCTGAGGAGTTGGGGGCGTTTATTATGATTATAATGGATTTGATGAGGTGATGGATGCGGAGTCGGTGTCGAATGAAAGGGAAGTGCTTGGGGAAGCAAACGCGACGCGACTGGGGAGACGAGACTTAATGGTGGGCTATGTTCGATTGAGTCTAGATCCAGGATATGTGGTTGAAATACAGCAGTGAGGATTGGAATCACCAGGGGGGATTTTGGAGGGGACTTGTTCATGGTTGGTGACTCGGTTTTTGTCAGCCCCCAAAAACTTCACCGGGGGCACATGAAGTGTTGAAATGAGAAGGTATGGAGCCCGCTCAGTTACTAGTACCCCGTTGAGCTGAAGAGTTTTTGGGCTATCCACAAACTTCTTAGTTACCTCAGCGGGAATTCTTTCTTCCCTGAGTATATAAACCACAATCTCCTAAGTGACACGTCTCATTCACCTGTACAAACCAACCGGCAAGCTATGGCCGATGATATCTCCGGAGATCGAATTCAACCAGCCCACGCCAACTATCCAGGACCCACCCACCTCCGATGAGTTCAAGACGGAAGAGGAATACCAACGGTATTAATTCCACAAGGAATTTCAATCGATTCAACATTGGGCGATATGGTTGTCATTCGGAACTTAGTCATGTCGGTTGAAGCCCCTTGAACGAAAAACGGCCGCAACCTGATCTCCTGATCACTGCGAGTACCTTCGCCTCCATCTCCACTTTGACGAATACTCGTCAATCAACGAAAGAAATTCTTCCGACTCATCGTCGTCAAATCTATTCTCTTCGCCATATAACCAAATTTGACGATCGATTTACACGTCAGAATTGCTGCAAGCATTCACCTGAGTTTTCTCTGGCTTCACCCTATTGAGTGTCTCACCATCCTTCTACTCCAAAATCTTCAGCAAAACCTATGCGTCAGCATGGTATTCAACTTCCAACATGTCCGTGGTCCTCTCCCGGTGGATTTCGAAACCGAGGAGGCCATGCACAAATACTACTTCCGAAAGGCGTTCCGATTTTACCAACTAGCAGAACCCGAGCTCCCAGATGGCATCCTCTACCAGCACGTCGGTGGACCCGACTTTACCTAACTTCAAACCTCCTGGGGAAATATCTCGGCCTCTCGCGATGACTCTTGGGAGTTATACTCCCGGATCAATAGAGCCAATCATGAGGCCTGTGATGAAGACTTTGAATGCTGCGCGGTGCACGGATTTCCCTACATACATCCGTTCCGCAACTTGCGGCTTTAGAATGTATCTATTATTATCATGAAATACAAGTTACCATCGAGATGTTACAAAGCGATTTCTGATCAACTAAAACACGCCGCTGTAATCACCTTATCATATGGATTGGTACTAGGCCTGACTCCGGCAGTTTTCGGAAGCGAGTTCTTCACCAGACTGAAACAGCTCAGCTCTAATACCGAAGTGGCCGGATGTAGTGAAACCACGACCAGGTAAAACGAAGAAATCGAGGGGCCCTTTATACTCGTCAATAGCGGGAAACACTGGGTACTAACGATGCCCGAGGCCAGGCGGGACATGGGGAATACCGACGCTGCACCAACCGCTAGCCCTCGTGAATGGAACACTCCCGGTATTTCAAAGCCAACCGGGCGTTGACCACAATGGCGACCGGGCCGTAGAGTTTTCAAAGAGCCTACGACCAGGTTGAGATAAATAGATGCCTCCATAACCCATCTCACTTCAATTCATACCGGTAGTACGAAATGATTCATAAACACATCTTGTGTGCGCCTGAGTGGGAGCTGCGAGTGAATGTTCATGATGCAAGAGTGGAAAGTTCTCAACTCGATGTTAGACAGTTGTACGATATAACCCGAAGTATTTGTGTATGTAAAAGTTTTCCAGAGGTCATTCTCAGATAACATAGTTTCCATAATAGCGAATCACTGTCCTCTTACAACCCCACAACTCATTATACTTCCTTATGCTCCTCGACGTATGACCATCACGCTCAACTTCAGATTTCTGTCTCGAAAAGATTTTTCCACGGAGGAAGAATTCCACCAGTACTATTTAAACGACATATTAACCTTCCTTAGATGCTACAGGTGTCACATCGGGACAGAAGATAATGGTATCGAAAATGTGGAAGAAGATGATACAACATATCTTTAATACACACGATCGATATGGGACTGCGATACATACCATTACAACCCTTGGTCTGTGAAAGCTGATTTGCAGTTGTATTATAAAGTGCTATGTATAATGGAATGGGAGGCGGATGATGAAATGTGGAATTGTTGCGAGATGCATAAGTCTTCGTATGAGAAGGATCGTAGAGCAAGACTTTATGGAGAACTGTGACTATGAGAAAACTGGACATGAAGAAGTGAAGGGCTTGAGTAGTGGAGAGAAATTATAGAAACAAAACTAACAACCAGAAGTAAATAGCATTATATCAGCTATCGCATGAAGACTTTAAGAACATGTTCCGAAGGTTCCCTTCCAATAGTGAATGCAGATAATGAAGAGTCAAGATGTTACAAGATGATGTGTAAACGCATAATTAATAATCCCAATGATATAAAAGTATTCCTGTCCTCCACTTTCTCAATAAGTACTCAAATGTGAAAGAGCGGAGTATGAAAATCCACGTTTCTCGGCTAGATAAGGCACCGATTCTCGCTGCACATTTTTGCCGATCAACTGTCTTTTGTTAGAAATTTAAGACGGTGGGACTTTCAAGTAGATATTGTGGCTCTCCTCCAAGTGCTCCTTGATACGCATAGTTCCAGTGAGAATCAGTGCACGGTTGTTCCACTGCTTGCGGTACTTGTAAGTAATCTCGTAATTCTGTTTACAGTCAGGGTGATTGCAAATCCAGAACCATGTACCTTTACCAGGTTCGCTTGAAGTGCCGAGTGTCCCATAATGATGGAGCAATCCAAAGATAGCCTCGCCGGAACTGAAGGAACCTAAGTTGTGGCAGCGAGCCATGTGGTTCTGGACGGATCCATTGCATTTAGAGGTCCATTGGCAATCGCGGGCAGCCTTGCAATCCCAGTAAAGAATACCTCCACGGGTCTCGTAGTTGCCGTAGATAGAGTACCAGTGTCTCTGAGAGACAGGTTGCTTGGGTAATAATTGCATAAGCGATTCCGGGGACGGAGTGCTATTGGGTGAAGCTTGCATAAGCGGTTGCGGGGATGGAGTGCTATTGTCTGAGACTGGAGATTCGTCGTCGCTGATAAGAATGGTGTCTCGTGCTTTAGGGGTGACAAGGGTGGCAGGTGGAGGTGTAGTAGGTGCCATGCCGGTCGAGCCTCTGACAATCGATGCCATTTCGAAGAGGTTGTGCTGAGGGAGTTAAATGTCTATTAAACCATGTTCATTAGTAACAAAACCCCACCAAGCTCTCGGTAAAAGAATGTAGAGAATATACCAGTGTCGTAAGCCTTGTGTCCGATTGAGCGAGATTGTGTGAGGTCCTTCTGCTCAATGGAAGATGGAGGTGGATGATGTGACAGGAAAGAAGCAGTCGGACCGAGCTGGGTATTTATCCATGGGCGGCATTCCATATTACTTGGCGCATTTTGCTAGATCTGCTTTTCATTCATTGACTGGGAGTTAAAAAGAGTGACAATCTCATTCGAAGAAAGGGACCACCAAGTCTCAAAATCAGTGTGTAAGGGCCGGAATAGGGTTCGAGATTCGACACGGTATTTCCATTTCACGGATTGAGTCAGTCACCGTCGCCGACCATCAAAGATTCAATCGAAAGATATGGTGTGCGATCCAGTGGCTCCGAGTAATTACAGATAATGAACGAAGGATCTTAAATCCTCAATCGTTAACAGTGCAGAAACCAACCCACCATAAAGTCCAACATAGAAAATCAAGGTGGCGAACTCTTGAGCAACTCCGGAGATTAAGGGCGCGTTCTGTTGACCAGATTTTGGGCTGTAAGTGCACTACATGTTTTGTAAGCGTCACAGAAATCCACAGTAGTTTTCAACTGTACCCTCTTTCACTTGAAGGTAAAAAAAGGCCGGTATCGCAGCTTCCCAGAAGTGCAATTACCACTCCCACTATCCTAAGGTATAGAGCCCACTACACTTTACGGTTATCACTTGGCAAAACTCCCGTTGTCGCATGGTTATCAGAACGTGCCCCAAGGAAAAGCCATAGCTTTAGTCAGCGCTTATTTTACTTTAACGTACACTGAGTGACACTATATGAGAAAATGATTATAATGCCAGCCGATCGCGTGCATATTATTTTTAAGCCCTGCAGGGGGGGGGGGGGGGCTGAGCCACAGCAGCAACATCCGAGCACCAGAGATGCATCAGAGATAAATAGCGCCGCAGCGATGATACTGCGTTACTTCTTGCGTCGGTTCAAGTGGAGAATCGCTAAACACAGTGAGCAAGAAGAACAAGCCATGCGATAAAAGGAGTTCAGCCGTAATCAAAACGATTATCTGCCATTAGTGATCTCCACGTAGGTCCCCCGATCATAATTCTCCCAGTTTGAGCACTTCCAGATTTCGTCATTTCAGATCACTCACATGTGCCACAGTGAAACTGTACCCTTTACACTCTGTCATGCAGGGGATATTCACTTTATCGAGCACATCTACGATTGCAGAACAGGGCCCCGACGGAACTAAATCTCAAACGGTGCGTGAGAATTGTTAGACTCGACCGCTAGCCCGGGCATCGTCGACGACACTGGTGGATTAGATTAGTATCGAAGTTCAAGTTTGACTCTGGCTGTATTCGTAACTTCCCGGGGCAACTTTTGTCTCGATTACAAAAACCTTCACGTGTTAGCTTGATTGATTCATTCTTGGGGTTGTTTCCGACACGCGGGTACTTAGACTGGAACTGTCCTTGAGAAAATTATCATCTTGTTCTGTACTAGAGTGTTGTAGTTATCCCGGTATCTGCGCGACCGAATCGATCCTGCAAAACTCAGCTGGTTTACCATGGTCCCCATGTCACCTGTGGTACGCTACGTTTGTTTCTTTCGAATTTCATGAGGCCTTGTTAATTGATGTTGCATTGTCGGAATGATCTTGTTGTTCGCGTGTGATGTGTGGTTTGGAGTGTGGGGTGTAGTTCAATTCACCAGGCAGCACGGGACACAAGAGCGCTGACTACCACGCTTGCCACTCGTAAATTACTCACGCTGTGATATCAACCCGTTCTTTAGAATTTTAATTGGGAATTTGCAAGCATTTTACTTTACTGAGTTGCAAAATAAAGACTAACAAAATTGTACAGACCCATGCCCACCATAAACTTAAACCCCCAACTTCACCAATAGCGTGCCAAAGCATTTATCAAAAGAAGCCCATACTTTTATTTGCAAAAAAAACACCCATAACACGAATTAGCAAACCCAGCAAGAAAATCCATTACGCCCTGTTCTTCGCTCTAACCTCCTTTCTTCCCTCTTTCCTCTCCTTTCTCCTCTCCCCCATCTTATCCTTCGCTTTCCGTCCCTTCTTATCCTTTTTCGTCTCCTGCTTTGTAACATCTCCGCTCGCCGTCTTCTTATCTAATGCCTTTAACTTCTCCAATGCAGCAGTTTTACTAGCCTCCTCCCTCGCAGCCCTCTCAGCATCATACTCGTCGTTACCCGCCAGTGCTGCCTTAATAAAACGCCCTGCTGCGGCTTGGTCTAGTTTCATGGGTGCGGGTGCGGGTGTTGCGCTCTTGATCTTGTCCATGTATTGTTTTACTCGTGTGATTTCGCGCATGACGGGGTGGTCTTTGGTAGAAACGCCTTGGAGACGGAGGTATGCTGTTCAACAAAGTCATGTTAGTGTTGTCCAAAGGATGTTGGGGTCGAGGGTAATGGAGCAAGGGACGAACAGAACAGTAGTGACTGAAGCGCATAGGTGGTGAGAACATATAACCTTGCCTTATCGGCGACGGGGAGCTTGTTGGCATGGTCGTGAACTGGAGTTTTGATCAAAGGCTGAAGCTTCTCTGTTAAAGCGTCGAGAAGCTCATCGATATCTTCAAGCTGATCTAGAGGATGTGCCATCTTGCTGATTCGTACAGTAACAGTATCGTCCGTCTAATGGTGTATCGTCGGTCGTGCGTAGGTTGCGGGTGTTCGTCGCGGCGGTGATGGGAAGACGTGACGACGTCCCAATCGCGAATTTCTTTCTAAAACCTGCCTAGGCGCTTCTGCGCGCCCAACATCCCTGCCGGTGTCATGTCAAGGATACCTAAGTAGTGTTGACGCCTCTTCTAGAAATCACCCTAAAGCCACCTCAACCTTACTACCTGTACCTAATCGCCAACACGAAGATGTCGAAATACACGCACGTTACCTCGCCGCTCCAGCTCTCTGGACTCGCTGTCAAGAACTCGGTTGTTGTCATCGACTGTACGCACCCTCTCCTCCCCTCGCCACCTCTGAAGCCCGAACCGAAGCTCAGCCGAAGGGCACCGACGGAAGCACACGATAGAATACTGGATGCTGATAGCTAGATAGTTCACGCAACCTGGTGCGGACCCTGCCGCGTTATTGCTCCCACCTTCGATGCCCTCGCCAACAAGCATGCCGCGCCCGGAAAGGTCGCGTTTGTGAAGGTCGACGTAGACCAGGCGCAGACGATTGCGCAGCAGTATGAAGTTAGAGCGTGAGTCACAGAACCCCGGTGGTTACTGTCGGATAGTATTGGAACACGTCGAAGACCGTCAAATACTGTCAAATACTGTTAAATACTGTCGGGCCCCATCGGACCTTGTCAGACGTTGTCAGACATTGTCGAGTTCCGACAGACTTCTTCAATACATCGGAGCTCTGAGGAGTTGGAGCTTTGTTTGATTTCTGGCTAACATACCTCAGTATGCCCACCTTCATTATCCTCGTCAACAACAAAGAAGTCGCCCGCATCCAGGGAGCCGATTCTCGCGCCCTTACCAACGCCGTTGAAAAGCACTGCACCGGTGTTTCTAAATCCGCCTACGCCTCCACCGGTGGGCAGAAGCTCGGATCCGCCCCCGTTGGCGGCTACGTTAAAGACGGAACCATGGGACGCAAGCCCGCCAGAATTGCCGCAGGAAACTGGGTGGACACGTTGATCCGGTTTATGGCGTTGTATCTTGTGAGTTTATTTGCTATTGATGCACGGGGAGCAGCGGAGAGGAGTAGTTATAGGACTGGTGATAGGACTTTGAATGGCAATGGAGGGGGGTCGGGAAGGCCTGGTGGGCCGGGAGGACCCGGAGGACGGAAGCTTGGAGGGGTGTCGCAGATTAGGAGGGATACAGGAGGCTGTGCTGGAGGAAGCTGTGGTTAAGGTTATATCAGTGGTGTTTTGAGTTCATTTTGTGCTGTGTTTTTCTTTTGTTGGATCTAGCTGATTGTGGGGGATAGCCGGGTGCGGCGATAGGGTTGGGGGTTACTTGGTATCTTACGAAGAAGTAAATCATATCTGCCTTACGCAATACTCCAAAAATATCCATTTCTATTTTGATTTCCGATAGATCCATTTCTAAACCACCCAAAATCCATAATGAGAATGCTCGATACCATACACATGTTTAAACGAGCCGGTTTCCCGATAAGCGTCCGGCGAAATCAGGAAAGGCAAGAGCGCAGACTTAGTAGAATAGAATCCGCTTTCTCCTCATGTGTTGGGGAAAACCAGAATGTAACGGAAAATGGTTTTAGGTTAGCTAAATAAAGAGACGTAGAACAGAATGAGATGATTTTAGATGTCTAGAATGCTTTTGTCAATCAGGAGCAGATCATTAAAACCCGCCGGTTCTGCTCGGACTTCGTTATGGAAATGACTCCACGTTCAGTGTGGATGCCCTCAAGATGCCTCTTGCAAACATTGTCGGAGTTGATAATCATGGATACACATTCACAGTCGCCTTATATTTCATCTGCGCGGACGCTGCAGAAGATATCATCTTCATCCTTGACTCTGCTGACCTACGTTTCCTATGGGAATGTGGCCTAGCCAATAGTATTATGTCCGATCAAGCACCTGGGTCTCGTGAAACACGAACGATGGGTACTTTCTATCACCAGCTTTGCATTTGGCATATAGTTCTGAATGCCAGGAATGCAATCATCAAGAACCGGGAATACAAAACAATCGCGGACTAGGATATTAGGGAAGTGAAAGAGGTCATTTGAGATTTTTTTCAAATTCAAAAGGACTACCAAGGAGCTGGAGAAGAAGAGGATCAAAAAACAAAGACACGGAATCTGTAATCTATGCATCTGAGAGTTCAGGAGAACTTCGTATCGAATTATTTGGACACATACCAAGATACTAATTAACCAAGAGCATCACCGGTAAAGCACTGTGGGAGAATTCTTTTGGATATTACCATATCCATCACTCACCCATTGACCTTAGAGGAACAGGTCAATGAAATTGATCAATGCAGTGGTGAGAACAGCACATTGGTCAACAAGGAAATGAGAGGAACATGGATGGTTATCAAGAAGAAGGAAGAATGGTGAGGTTGTCATCATGGATGGGGTCAGTGTTTTTTTGTTTTTTTTGTTATAATCATTACTATTTCTGTCCTCCATTCAGGGTGCTGTCATGGTGGTCAAGATCAAGGCATTGTGCAGAGAACCTGAGGGCTCCTAATTAGTCTCCAAGGCTTCTGAAAAATGGAACATACTCAGTGATAACTTCAACTTGAGATCTCTAAAGCTGTGTGGAGCAGCAACTGAAGAGGATTCCTCTTTACAAGTCATGAGTTGAACTAGAGGATGAAGGCAAGAGGACTCAGGAAGATGCACTGAAGCAAGAGTAAGAGTGTGAATAAGGACAGAGACAAAGATGAAGGCCAAGGCAAGAATGATAACAGAGGTGATGGCAAGGACAGTGACAATGACAAGGATGAATGCAGAGTGGGTTCCAAGTATTTATTCACCTGAGATAAACAGACAACTGTGTAAGGAGAAAATAAAAGGAAACTGAACAGTGGGAGGATAAGTCCTCTTATATGGTCATTTCTCCTTCTATGCCAAGATACCAAAGACAGAAACCC
The DNA here is from genome assembly GCA_024516145.1 of Pyronema domesticum. Taxonomy (NCBI): domain Eukaryota; kingdom Fungi; phylum Ascomycota; class Pezizomycetes; order Pezizales; family Pyronemataceae; genus Pyronema; species Pyronema domesticum. The sequence goes on from JAJJXL010000024.1 coordinate 162,285, forward strand.
TAAACCCTATAGAACCTTGCAGAACCCTCTCATACCCCTCATAGAAGACACATTAAGAGAATGGGGATTCTCACAAGTAATGACTCAAGTCATGGGATAGGAGTCATTACAGGCTGTGCTTCATGCACTTCCTGCAGGAAGTAGGATAATGGGGGGCCAGGAAAAAAAAACAATCAGTTATATAAGGTGTTAGCCTCTGATCTTGTCAGGCTACTTGTGCCTGTCACAGGAGACACTCCTGGTCATCAGTAACTGACTAAACAAAACCTGGAATACTAAGGACCTTGAACTGTGACTTTGGAATGTCTCAGTGCCATCTGGAAGAAAGGGGTGGACTACCTATCACAGTAACCCCTCTCCAACAGCCTCTGAAAAAAGAATAGTTGGTTATATAAGGTGTTAGCATCTGATCTTGTCAGGCCACTTGTGCCTGTCACAGGACACAATCCTGGCCATCAGTAACTAACTGAACAAAACCTGGAATACTAAGAACCTTGGGTCCCAACTTGGGAATGTCTCAGTGGCATCTGCAAGAAAGGGGTAGACTACCTATCACAGTAACCCTTCTCAAAGAGCCTCTGTCATCATTACTAGCCACAGTCAAAGTGGGACTACCCTCCACCATATTCATACATTATGCTGTGTTATACAGGACCACTCCAACAGGCAGGCAGAGAAGGGGCTGGGAACAAAGAAAGACAAACCAAGGGAGGAAGAAAGATATTCAATGTAATAAGGTAAAAGGTCTCCATATAGGGAAAAGAGGAAGCTTGTGTAGTATAGGAGGGCAATATACTACCAGACATAAGCAAGGTTAAAAGGAAAGAGATGCACCTGGATAGAGGACAGGGCATTCAAGGCAAGGATATATTCAGTGTTAATGATGAGGATGAGGGATCAAGAGACTGGAGGAACAATGTTAGCTATTTAAGAATGAATTGAAAGGATGTCATAACAGAATGCCAAGTCTAATTGAGAATCATATGTTACTGAGGAAGCTCAGCAGAGATGATCAGGAAACCCAATGAAAAACACTAGACATCAATAAATAAATGAATATACAACAGCAGAGTCTAGTCAGCCAAAGGAGATAAGGATTGTCATAGGCATTAAAGACCAATACATGGTGAAGTGGCCTTCAGGCTGCCTACAATACATGAAACCTTATCTCAAGACAATCTTCAACTAGCATGATATAACAAGACTACAGAATGCAGTCAGACAGACATAGATGCTAGATCCAATCAGAGGCCACAGGAAGGCCCAATGACATCTACCATGGTGAAGTGCTTGCAATGCATACAGATGGCAAATCAGGCCACAGACTAAGGCAAGGACAGATTAGGAAATCCAGCAGTAATGCATGAACACTTGACCAGGGCTAATGACATACAAACAAGACATGATATGTGCTCAAATACACTACCAGAGGGATATTATTAGCAATGATACATCAACAAATGGCAGGTTTGGTGATGACACATCTGCAAATGACAAGAGTCACCTGATTGGTACAGAAGGTTTTCAGAGTGATTCTAGAGAGTTTTCCAAAATATGTAATTTGTATGTGAAAAATATCATGTTGGCATACTTTCTACCAATGTCAACCAGTACTCAGCATTCTGACCATTGTAATGGACCTGGTGGGTATTTGAGTGGGGAGCTCAAGTCAGAAAACATAAATAATGAAAAAGCCCCCACTTAACAAAGCCATCATCCAGCAAAGATCACTCAACTCTCCCATTGAATACAATTACATCCCAGAAAGATATTATTCAAAGAACCCTCATAGGATTGCTGTTGCTCATTGAACACAATTCCTCTATGAATTACCCAGACCCTCAACACCAAAGACCATCATGGATTGCTATTCACTCTTGAATGCAATAACCAACAACCTTGATAACTCCCTGAGGGAAGCAGGAGAGTTTAAGATTATGACTTTTCTTACTCATCCCAGTTGAGAGACAATCCCCAGAGAAGTAAATAATTTCTATCATTGAGATTATTACTTCTCATTTTTCTTTTGTGTGGATATTGAGTTACCCTACCATCAGTCACCTGATAGCCCCTAGTTTACAGCTGGAGTGGTTTGGCATTTAGTAGCTGCAGCATGGGCATGAATCTGATAGTCCAATTTCATGTACAGATTGACAAATTTCATGCAATCCTGATGTTCATCAGCTCATAGACAAGGCTTGCCTGATGTTAACCGGGGGCTATCTCGTGACCGACGGTAGGGTAACTCAATATCTCCAAAAAAGAAAAATGAGAAGTAATAATTCCAGTGATGGGAATTATTTACTGCTCTGGGGATTCTCGTAGGGATGATGAGTAATAACGTGTTATAATCTTAAACTCTCCTGCTTATCTCAGGGAGCATTTCGAGATCGTCGATGCAAATTGCGTTCAAGTGTGAACAGCAATCTGTGAGGATCTTATTGTTCGAAGAGGGTCTTGGTTGTATTGTTGTATAGGTTTTTCGAGTATTGTGTAAATAGTCGAGTATGAGGTACTAATATCTTTCTGGGACTTGCTTGTAATTGATGCGATGATTGTGGGTCTTTTGCTGGATGATGGCTTTTTCGAGTGGGGGCTGTTTCGTATTTTATGTTTTCTGACTTGAGCTCCCCACTCATATACCCACCAGGTACGTTGCGGTGGTCGGAATGCCAAGTACTGGTTGACGTTGGTAGAGAGCATGCAAACATGATATTTTTCGCATACAAATTCCGTATTTTGAATTTTTCCATGCAAATGCTCCAAATCGTTCCCAAACCAATCGCATGACTCTTGGTGATCCTCTCGGCCGTATCGTGCATGCGCTGTTGCTAAATCCGTCATTTGCCAACATATTATGTCTAACAATATGACCTCCGTAGGGCATTTGAGCACTCATCCCATCTTATGCATGTGTCGTCAGCTCAGGTGAAGTGTTTGTCCTTAGTTGCCGGATTTCCTGATCCATCCTTATCTGGGCTGCGGCTTCCTGTGCCGTCTGTGTGCCTTGCCAACACTTCACCACGGTAGATGTCATCTGGGCCTGCTGTGGCTTCCGATAGGATCCAACATTCATATCCGTTTGTCCATATGCACTTATTTTCCTCATATCGGGCTAGCCGAAGGTTTGTCTGCAAGATAAGGTTTCCTGTATTGTCGGCTGCCTCAGGGCCGCTATGCCACGTATTGGTCTTTATCGCTTATGACAATCCTTATCTCCTTCGACCGACTAGACTCCATTATTGCATGTCTTATCTTAATGACATTCGGTATTGTTCCTTCGGTCTTCCGATCATCTCTGCTGAGCTTCCTCGGTAACATATGATTCTTGATTTGGACTTGGCACTCAGTCGTAGGGTACATTCAATTCATTCTTAAATACCTAACTGTTTCTCTCCTCCATCGATTCCTCATCCTCATTACCAACTCTGACTTCCTCCAGCCTTCGTCTACGGTCGATCACGGCAGACTTGGTCGTATATGGCGAACTCCTCCTTTTTACATTCTTCTTATTCCTTCTGCCTTTCTTTGTCCCAGCCCCTTCTCTGTCTGCCTGTTGGGGTGGTCCTGTATGACATGGCACAACATTCGAATATGGCAGATTGCATACAGCAGAGGGTAGTCCCTTTGTGGACTTGTGGCAAGTAAGAACCACAGTGGCCCAGGCTATAAGTATTCCAGGTTTTTGTCAATATCAGCGGTACGTTCCCCAGGATACGGCTGGGCATTAGAAACCTCAGCCGTTGATCGGAAACTGTCCCTCCTGAGGCTACCCCGGGTTCCTAACCCTTTATGATGCTGACCTCTTTCCTGGCCCCCCATTATCCTACTTCCTGCGGGAAGTTGATGAAGGGTGGTTAGTAATGGCTCTTGCCTTATGGCTTGAGTCATTACTTAGTAAGAATCCCCATTCTTAAAATGTGTCTTAAAGGTGGGGTATGACACTACCTCCCCCCTTATAAGATTTCGACCCAAAATCATTAACTTAGATTCTTGGCTTATGAATTCTTAGCTATATGATTATGAAACGGGATTTTTTGATGAAGTCCTCCAACCCCTTCATCCACCAACATGTTTTCTATCCCAAGACCATTAAAACCTCAGAGAGGAAAGGTATCTTGAGATAGTTGGTTGTTTAAACACATTGGTCCCTCGGCATGCCTGGATTCCTTGAGTGGAACTCTCGGAGTGACTGCAGGCCACCTACTATGAAGTATTCATACGGTTCTTCAGTATGATCCTTCTTAAGTGGATATCCTTTCCATCTGACTCAGTAAAGGACTTTCCCCTTGACTTTCCTACTCAATAAGATTTCTTCTATATCCCATTCCTCATTGCCTTTGATGTCATCGCATTCATCAATGATTTTTAATAGATCAGGCGGAGGTCTGGTCCCATTGTTGTATGGTTTGAGTAAGGATACATGGAAGGTGTTGTGGATCTTCCATTTTCTGGGTAGTGATAGTCGCATGGCTGTTGGAGAGATTACTTTCTCTATTGCGAAGGGGCCATGCTTCTTGTGGTCCAGTTTATGTTTTGGACGTCTGGTCTGGATGTTCCTTCCATCTAACATGACTAGGTCCCCAACCTTGAATTCTGGAGCATCCTTGCATTTATTATCGGCATATTTCATCATTCTTTCCTGGGTTGCTTTTAGGTTTTTTGTGACTAGACTTTGGACTGAGAGGATGTGGTTGATGTATCCATCTTGAGTGTCCTCGCTGGTTGGTGATGTACTTGGGTTGGTGCAACCTGGGTGTCGGCCATAGTTGGCAAAGAAGGGTGACATGCCTGTGGCCTGAGTTACTGAATTGTTGTATGCGAACTCAGCCATGGGCAAGAGCCCAACCCAATCATCCATCTCATAGTTGGTGAATGATCGTAAGTATGCCTCGATTGTCTGGTTGATCCTTTCTGTTTGGCCATCTGTTTGTGGATGAAAAGATGTGCTCATTCGTGGTCGTATTCCTAGGATGCCAAGGAACTGTTTCCACTCTGTGGAGGTAAAGCGGGAGTCGCGGTCTGAGATGATATCGGTTGGGATGCCATGGAATCTCCATATCTCCCTGGCGAATATCTTTACTAGGTGTTCCGCTGTCTTTTGGTCCTTTTTGAGTGGTATAAAGTGGGCCATTTTTGTAAATCTGTCAACCATGACCCATAATTGATCACAGTCTTCGGATAAGGGGAGGTCTGTGATGAAATCCATGGCGATTGATGTCCATGGTGCATATGGGAGCTCTAGTGGTGAGAGTAAGCCATATGGCTTGTGGCGTGATGCCTTATCCTTCTGACATTCTAAACAACTTCTGACATATTCGATAATTTCTTGGTCCATCTTAGGCCACCAGAAGTTGTGTCAGATCAGCTCGATCGTTTTGTCTTGACCAAAGTGTCCGGCTACTGCGCTGTTGTGCTTGGTATGTAAAATCGCATGTCATGCATTCTCAGGGACCCAAAGCAATCCCTTGCGATATAGTAATCCATCCTGTAGTTCCAAAATCTTTTCCTTTTCTTCTACTTCTTGCGCGCTTCCACTCAGTTCCTCTAAGGCCTGGTAGTATGCTGCGTCCTGTTGTCCTGCCTCTCTTACTTCCTGCTCAAATTCCTTTGTCCATTTTGACACTGATGTTGCAAGGTAGGCCAGCTGAACTGCTGAGCAACAAAAAACTATTCCTTCCCCTGCACTACTGATTGCTGATATAGTGCCAAAGTGCTTTTCATTCAATACAGTCTGTATCGGCTGGTTTCCACCTCCCCCCTTTTCAGGGCGATACTCCGGGCACCTTGATAATGCATCTGGCTTGCTATTACTTGTTCCTTTCCTATAAAAAATTTTGAAGTCCATGCCGGCCAGTTCCTGAGCCCAGCGTGCCTGCCTTCAGTTGAGAACCTTGGTTGTCATGAAGTACTCAAGGTTTTTGTGGTCGGTAAATACCTGGACTGTGTGGAGTGATCCTTCCAAATATCTTCGCCATGTTTTAAAACAATCAACTATTGCCAGTAATTCCTTGTCATGAATTTCGTAGTTGATTTCAGCTGGTGAGAACTTTCTGGAGTGGAAGGCGACTGGGTGTAGTTTTTTGTCCTCTGCATTTTGTGACAATGTGCCACCCAGTGCAAAGTCAGATGCATCTGTTTCAACGATGCATTCTTGTTGTGGGTTGAAGTGTGTGAGGATGGGTGCAGTCGTAAAGCAGTGTTTTAGTTGCTCGAATGCTTCCGTCATCGCATCTGTCCAGATCCAGTCCTTTGGTGACCCTTTTGTTGAATCGCTGAGGGGTTTAGCGATTTTTGAGAATTCTCTGATAAATCATCTATACAAATTCGCAAAGCCAATAAATGACTGTACATCCCTTAAACTTCTTGGTCGTTCCCAATCCCGAATGCATTGAACTTTGTCTTGGGCCATCTCGATACCATCTTTTGAGATAACATACCCCAGGAAGTTGACTCGGTTGGTGGACCAAAAACATTTGTCCTGTGATATGGCTAGCCCATTTTCTGCTAGGCATTTCAATACCTCTGTGACAATGTGATCATGTTCTTCTTCTGTTTTGGCATAGATTAGGATGCGATCTAAGTATACAATTAATCCTAGGTCTAGCAAGGCTCGAAAAATGTGGTTCATCATATTCTGGAAGGTTGCGGGGGCATTGGATAACCCAAAGGGCTTAACGGTGTATTCGTATAGTCCATACCGTGTTTTAAATGCCGTTTTCCATTCATCTCCTGGTTTGATCCGAATCAAGTTGTATCCATTTTTGAGGTCAATCTTGGTGAATATTTTCGCACCTCTGACCCTATCTTGGAGTTCTGACATGATCGGTAGGGGATATCTGTTGGCAATGGTGACTTTATTCAAGCCGCGATAATCGACGCACAATCTCAGGCCTCGGCCATGGGCCTTTGGGACGAAGATGATTGGTGGTGCAGCTGGTGATTTCGATGGGTGGATTTTCCCTAATTCCAACATTTCCTTGAGATAATCCCGCAGAGCTTGTAATTCGGTTTCATTGAGGGGGTACATTGGTCCCCATGGTGGTTGTTCACCCTCTTTCAGATCTATTGCATGATCATAGGGTTTGTGATCAGGGAGCTTATCTGCAAGCTCCTTGCCTAGGACTTCGACATATTGTCGGAACTTTTGAGTTACCACTGTAGCTGGGTCTACCTCATTTGTGTCTGAGTTGACTGATGCAATATACCCAATTACTGTTGCATCATAGTGGTGTAGAATGTCTTTGTCCATCGTGAGGGAGAATTCTTGTGCTGCAGCTTTGGTGCAGTGTTGTTTACAGAATTTGGAGTCTAAGGTAATCTCTTGTGGTTTTCCCCAAAACTTGTTGGGTTGGTGTTTTGCCATCCACCAGCAAGGTAAGATTATGTCGGTACCTGATTCTAGAGGCATAACCTCAAAGGTTTCTCTGGTGTAGTGGTATTTGTACTGAAGCAGCAAGGAATGTGTAAATGCTTCCCCAGCACCTGATAAGGGGCGACCATCTGCCCCATTAATTTGTAGAGGGGTATCACGAGTGATCATTGGTAGGTTATTTGCCTTGATAAATTTGGAGCTGATGATGGGTATGGCTGCGCCGGTATCGAACATCACTTGGACACTCTGTGTTTTTTGTCCGGGTACTGAAAGATGCATTTGGACAATTGGCCTGGAACCAACTCGGGGTGGCCTGTTGTTGGCCAACTGCAGTTTTGTCTCGGGTTCTTTTTTATTAGGTTTTGATTTTTTGGATTGTTTTTGGTTTTCTTGGGTTTTGGTGCGTTTTACTCCAGCAACTGATATCCTTTGAGAGCCTGATATGTCTTTCCTTCTTTGGATGCCTCTGCGTATCCCACGAGGCTGTCCTAGTTTAAATCTGAGAGATCTGAGGTCTCTACTTCCCAACATCTTTTGGCTGGCTTTGGGTCTGGTTCTGATACTGTCTGGGTTACAGTGGCAACATTCTTTGGTCGCTTGGTTACTGGTTCCTTGGCAACATCCTCATCATCATCTGAGTCTTCTGAAGGTCTTTGGCGTTTAGCCCTCTTAGTGACAGCTGCTACCATGGCAACCAATGCAGTTCCCTTTGAAGTCTTTTTCGCAAAGCATTCTAAAGTATGGTGGCTGTTACGGCCACAGCGCCAGCAGGAGGCCTTGTCTGCTTTGTGTTGGTCGATTTCAGCCTGGGGGACCCCGGCCAATGCTTCGCGGTTGTTTTGGAATTTCTTTTCTCAGTCACCCTTGGGTGTGCGAGTGGTCTCTTTAGTTTTACCATGGTTGGATTTTTTGTCTTCATCTCGCTTCCGCTTCTCCTTCTCTTGTTTGGGTTCTGAGGAGGCCTGATAAATGTGGAGCAGTGGCTTTTCATGCATGTTCCGATGTTCTTCTTTTGCAGTTGCAAGTTTAATGAGTCTGGCCTTGAAACTCTCATACTTTGGGTCATCCATGTCCTGAACATCTCTCCATGCCTGGCAGGCCAGATCCTCTGGGAATGCCTGGTCGTAAATTTCTCTCAGGACTTCTCCTTCGACTTGGGCCTTCTCTTGGTAGATGGCCATCCTGATTCCCCATTGATCTGCTGGAAGGCCGGTCTTATGGCATCCTGGTTTGTACTTCCAATGCAACCTGGCCATCTTGTTGGTGTAGTTGCGCTTTTGGTGGGGGTCACGGAAATAGTGGTCCATTGCTGCAGTGTATGAGGGCCAGGTATCAGGGCGTAATTCCTTTTCAGTAGTGTCGACATGGTTTTGGTGCCATTGGCGGGCATCACCCTTTAGGAGGGACCCCAACCAGTGGATTCGAGTGGCATCAGTGTTAAAGTCAATAGATCGCACAGTCATATATTCCTTGACTGCTTTCATGCATGGGATGTAATTTTCTCTATCCCCATCGAAAACCTCTGGTTCCTTCATCTTGGGAGCTTTTCCTAGGACAATTGCTTCTGGTCGCTTGGTGATGCGGTTCTTTTTGTCCTTCTTCCATCGCGCATGAATGAGCCTTGATATCTCCTGCCCTAAATCCTTAGGTCTATCCGATTCTGAGTCTGAGCTGGAGGAGCTGGAGCTGCTTCCTCCCAGTGGAGGCCCTGGGGGGGGTACCCTTCCTCCCGGTGGGCTACTGTCTCTGGATTCGGTGGTCCTTCTATTTCGGATCGAACCTCTTCCCAATTGCTGGTCTTGTGGGGAAGGTGCAAGGTCATATTCTGACTCTGGGTCATCACTGTTTGGGAGGGGAATTCTTCCCTGCTGGGCATGTTGCCTTATGATGCTATCGATGACAGAAGGTACATCAATATCCCTGCGGGACTGTTGTGCTGATTGGAATTGGACCTTCAGTTCTTCTCCAATGGCATGGAGTTCTTCTCGAAATGATCGTCGCATGTCTTCTCGTTCCTGCTGGGAAACCGCTGAGGCATTGATGTGATCCTGTTGTAGCTGTTCCTGGAGGCATTTCAACTTTTGTAAATCCTTTTTGACCTTTTCCTGGTCTACTCTGGCCTTTGCCTGTCTGGTATTCATCTCGGAGGCCCATCGTTGGCAGTCATTGTTGAATTTTTCTTGCTTAGCTGCCTGATCCTTATGGTAATCGACCTAGATGTTCTGATTTGCTTCCATTTGTTGAGCAAAATCTTGGAGCACTTTTTGTCTTCGTTCCTCGTTTTCCGCCACGTTTATGGTAATCATTTCTACATTCCTTCTCAAGGCCATGTGGGCAGTAGCAACCTCTGCAAACTGAGTTGTTGTGAGGTTGAAGTGGGCTCCTGTAGCATCTGCTGCATGTTGCTGGGCTTGAGCAATTGCAAGATTGAGGTAGGATTCAATCTTGTGATAATCATTTTGCATTTGCATAAAGATGCAGTATGCTTCTGATTCATCATTCTGGATTTGTCCACGGGAACTGTTGATTTCAGCAGCCGTGTGGTGTAATTGACTCATCAGGGTGCATCCCCATTCAGGGACAGAGGGAAGTTTGATCGGTTCGATAGGTGGGATATTGTCCATTTCACCACTGTTGGTACTAACCAATGCCCAAGAATGCATAGGTAGGAAGTCGATTTCCATGGACTCAGGCATTGTTCTTTTTTGATTTGTGGTTCTGAATTTCTTGTAGGACGTTTCTCAGTACGCTCGGTGAGGTGTTGAGTAAGATTATAGTGTTAACCGGGGGCTATCTCATGACCGACAGTAGGGTAACTCAATATCTCCAAAAAAGAAAAATGAGAAGTAATAATTCCAGTGATGGGAATTATTTACTTCTCTGGGGATTCTCGTAGGGATGATGAGTAATAACGTGTTATATTCTTAAACTCTCCTGCTTATCTCAGGGAGCATTTCGAGATCGTCGATGCAAATTGTGTTCAAGTGTGAACAGCAATCTGTCAGGATCTTTTTGTTCGAAGAGGGTCTTGGTTGTATTGTTGTATAGGTTTTTCGAGTATTGTGTAAATAGTCAAGTATGAGGTACTAATATCTTTCTGGGACTTGCTTGTAATTGATGGGACGATTGTGGGTCTTGTGCTGGATGATGGCTTCTTCGAGTGGGGGCTTTTTTGTCTTATCTTAATGACATTCAGTGTTGTTCCTTTGGTTTTCTGATCATCTCTGCTGAGCTTCCTTGGTAACATATGATTCTTAATTTCGACTTGGCACTCAGTTGTAGGGTACATTCAATTCATTCTTAAATACCTAACACTGTTCTCCTCATCCATCAATTCCTCATCCTCATTGTCAACCTCAACTTCCTCCAGCCTTCATCTACAGTCGATCATGGCAGACTCAGTCATATATGGTGAACTCCTCCCTTTACATTTCTCTTCTTCTTATACTTCTGCCTTTCTTTGTCCCAGCCCCTTCTATGTCTGCCTGTTGGGATGGTCCTGTATGACATGGCACAATGTTTGAGTATGGCAAAATGCATATGGCAGAGCGTAGTCCTTTTGTCGACTTGTGGCCCGTAAGAACCACAGTGGCCCAGGCTATAAGTATTCCAGGTTTTTGTCAACATCAGCAGTATATTACCCAGGATATGGCTGGGCATTAGAAACCTCAGCCATTGATCGGAAACTGTCCCTCCTGAGGCTACCCCGGGTTTCCAACCCTTTATGATGAACTGACTTTTTTCCTGGCCCCCCATTATCCTACTTCCTGTGGGAAGTGGATGAAGGGTGGTTAGTAATGGCTCTTGCTTTTTGGCTTGAGTCATTACTTAGTAAGAATCCCCATTCTTGAAATGTGTCTTAAAGGTGGGGTATGACAGTTGCCTGATGCAATGCAGTCTTGACCTTTGTACACAGCACCACTCCTGTTTGCCGACTAGACTCTGCCTTGTGATAAGCTAACTCCTGACTATGTGTGCTGAATGATATCCTTGCTATGCCCTGCACATGCCATGGAGGTCCTCTTCTGTGCAAGCCCTCCTGGTATACATCAAGTACCAAGCACCTCCTTACATATAAGGGGTGTTGTTCCTCCCTTGTCTTCTCTCCATCATCATCACAACAGTCTTTGTCTTGGGTATGTGTTTATCCATGAGGTAAGTTCTTCCCTTCTCCTTCTTGGACTTCCCTCACTGATGTTGAATAGGTGTGACATCTTCGGCCAGGACATTCATGAGGTCTCATTCGGGGAGTCACAAGTCACATGACTTCACTTGTTGGAGATTCTGAGGGTTCCGGCCCAAATTGCTATTCTTAATAATCATCCTCCTGTTGAGTTTGCCATCTTCTCTCTCAAGTTATACATGTTACCAAATCCATTATCACACATTATAGGGTGTGACACAAAATGCTCCCTGAGATAAGCAGGAGAGTTTAAGATTATAACATGTTATTACTCATTCCCAAGAGAATCCCCAGAGAAGTAAATAATTCCCATCATTGGAATTATTACTTGTCATTTTTTCTTTTCAGAAATCTTGAGTTACCCTGCTGTCAGTCACAAGACAACCCCCAGTTAACAGCTCTACTGTCTGCTCTTGATTAGTGCCCTCACACTCCTATACTCTATGATCTCTTGTTCTGCCAGTTCATCAGGCTTCTACCTACCCTTCACTCCATTGAAAACACTGCTATTTTCAATGAAATCAGAATCACCATCCAGCTCAGAAATAAAACCTCCATGACCCATATCAGCTTTGATGACCAAACCCTCAACTGGCACCTCTACTAAAACACCCAACATGTCTGGCAATGAAGAAATTACCTCTGTCATATACCTTAATGCCACTGAGGCAAAAGAGGTCATGCAGGATCCCTCCAAGATTATGAACATAGAAGACTGCATCAAAGACTACCAATGCAACTAGCAACCACTGATTGACCTCCATGCTGAACTGGACAAAACCCAAAAGGATAATTCCAACTGTGCCAAATACATTGCTGACCTGGAATACCACCTTGACTCTGCAATCATTACTATCAGATTGCTACTAGCTCTTGCAGGCAACACTGCCCTGCTGATGACCAAACCAATCAAACTACTACATCCACCCAAGTTCCCTGGAAATTGCAAAGATATTCTCAACTTCATCTTGAAAGTCAGGTCAAAGCTTGTGGGCAATTCCTCTCATTTCACTGATAATGAGCAGAAGCTCTGTTAGTGTATGGTTTCCTGAAAGGAAATATACAAAACCAAATCTAGCCATCTGTACTAGTAGACAAAATAAGTCTCAATGATGATGAGGCACTTATCACCATTGTTGAATCTGCCTTTGGAGACCCCAACCAAGTGGGAACAGCATTGGCTGAGCTCAACAAGCTTAGTTAGGGCAACTGGGAGTTCAGCCTATATTATGCTGAATGTCAGTAACTCATGGCAATTTTGGATTATGATGCAAATGTGAAAATGGTAGCTCTAAAATGCAGCCTCTCCCATGAACATCAGGTGTCATACCCCACCTTTAAGACACATTTTGAGAATGGGGATTCTTACTAAGTAATGACTCAAGCCATAAGGCAAGAGCCATTACTAACCACCCTTCATCCACTTCCCGCAGGAAGTAGGATAATGGGGGGCCAGGAAAGAGGTCAGCATCATAAAGGGTTAGGAACCCGGGGTAGCCTCAGGAGGGACAGTTTCCGATCAACAGCTGTGGTTTCTAATGCCCAGCTGTATCCTGGGGAACATACCGCTGATGTTGACAAAAACCTGGAATACTTATAGCCTGGGCCACTGTGGTTCTTACTTGCCACAAGTCCACAAAGGGACTACCCTCTGCCGTATACGATCTGCCGTATTTGAATGTTGTGCCGTGTCATACAGGACCACCCCAACAGGCAGACAGAGAAGGGGCTGGGACAAAGAAAGGCAGAAGGAATAAGAAGAATGTAAAAAGGAGGAGTTCGCCGTATACGACCGAGTCTGCCGTGATCGACCGTAGACGAAGGCTGGAGGAAGTCAGAGTTGGTAATGAGGATGAGGAATCGATGGAGGAGAGAAAGAGTTAGGTATTTAAGAATGAATTGAATGTACCCTACGACTGAGTGCCAAGTCCAAATCAAGAATCATATGTTACCGAGGAAGCTCAGTGGAGATGATCGGAAGACCGAAGGAACAATACCGAATGTCATTAAGATAAGACATGCAATAACGGAGTCTAGTCAGCCGAAGGAGATAAGGATTGTCATATGCAGTAAAGACCAATATGTGGCACACTGGCCCTCAGGCAGCTGACAATACCGGAAACCTTATCTTGCAGACAACCCTCGGTTAGCACCATATGACAATAATCAGTGCATATAGACAAACAGATATGAATGTTGGATCCTATCAGAAGCCACAGGAGGCACAGATGACATCTACCATGGTGAAGTGTTGGCAAGGCATACAGACGGCACAGGGAGCTGCAGCCCTAGATAAGGACGGATCAGGAGATCCAGCAACTAAGGACAGACACTTCACCTGAGCTGACAACATATGCATAAGATGAGATATGTGCTCAAATGCCCTACAGTTGTTATATTATTAGACATAATATATCCACAAATGATGGGCTTAGCAGTAGCACATGCACGATACAGCCGAGAGGATCACCAAGGGTCATCCAATTGGTTCGGGAATGATTTGGAGCATTTGCATGGAAAAATTTGAAATACGGAATTTGTATGTGAAAAATATCATGTTTGCATGCTCTCTACCAATGTCAACCAGTACTTGGCCTTCTGACCACCGCAACGTACCCGGTGGGTATATGAGTGGGGAGCTCAAGTCAGAAAACATAAAATACCAAAAAGCCCCCACTCGAAGAAGCCATCATCCAGCAAAAGACCTACATTCATCCCATCAATTACCAGCAAGTTCCAGAAAGATATTAGTACCTTATACTCAACTATTTACAAAATACTCAAAAGACCTGCAAAACAATACAACCAAGACCCTCCTTGAACAATAAGATCCTCATGGATTGCTGTTCATACTTGCACACAATTACCACCAACGATCTCAAAATGCTCCCTGAGATAAGCAGGAGAGTTTAAGATTATAACATGTTATTAATTAGTACTCCCACAAGAATCCCCTGCGAAGTAAATAATTCCCATCATTGGATTTATTACTTCTCATTTTTTCTTTTCAGAGATATCAAGTTACCCTACCATCAGCAACATGATAGCCCCTGGTTAACAGCAATGTACAAAAGCAAGGAACCCCACTCAAGGAACCTGTTTGAAGGAACCCTATATGATGTGATCTTTAGCTGGGACCACTCCATAGGGAATTAACAGCATTGCATTCACACCAGGTTGTGGCTGTGTGCAGGTGAGCACAGGTGAGGCACTTATGACATCACCAGGAATGTGCTACAATTGCACAAATTCAGTAGGGCATGAGTGGCACCACAAAGCAATACCCTGCAAGCAGAGCAATTGAGATTTCTTTGGAAGTCTATGATGATGCAGCTTTTATGAGAAATGACTCCTGATCATCCTCAAAACAAATTATTGCATTATGTGGCAAAACATGAAAACAGGTTTTCATTTATGGCTGCTAATCCCTTTACCTTATTGGAAGGTGTGGTATCAGGATGAGGTATTTCCAAGATTAACTCACAGATGGTGGTCAGCATGCAAGTGAGTGATTAATTTAATCATGAGCTTGGTATGATGTAATCTATCTAAGATTAATTTTGGCAATGACTCCTGTCTTATCTCCTAAACTCATTTTGCAGAAGTGATACCCTAAGGAAGGGTTAGACGAAGATGGGCAATTGAAGTCTATCAAGAGGACTATGTCTCCCACAGTCTCTAGTATCAATCAACAAGCAGCAAGCAACAAAATCTTCCTCAAGAGTATCAGCACAATCATCCTCCTCAAGTGTTACCAAACAAATACACCTCAAAACCTCCAAAGACACCGCTTAAGTGCATTCGGCCTGTGATCGATTATTTTGAACTTCCTAGCTACCTCTTTGGAATATGAAAACTGAATGATTGAAATTGCCTCTGCATAGCAGAAACTGTGCCCAGGGTCACTGTTAACCGGGGGTTGCCTCGTGACTGACAGCTGGGTAACTCAAGATTTCCAAAAGAAAAGATTGAGCAGTAATAATTCCAATGATGGTAATTATTTACTTCTCTGGCGATTCTCGTAGAAATGAGTAATAACATGTTATAATCTTAAACTCTCCTGCTTATCTCAGGGAGCGTTTCGAGATCGTCGATGGTAATTGCGTTCAAGTGTGAACAGCAATCTGTGAGGGTCTTATTGTTCGAAGAGGGTCTTGGTTGTATTGTTGTATAGGTTTTTCGAGTATTGTGTAAATAGTCGAGTATGAGGTACTAATATCTTTCTGGGACTTGCTTGTAATTGATGGGACAATGGTGGGTCTTTTGCTGGATGATGGCTTCTTCGAGTGGGGGTTTTTTCCTATTTTATGTTTTCTGACTTGAGCTCCCCACTCATATACCCACCGGGTACGTTGCGGTGGTCGGAACGCCAAGTACTGGTTGACGTTGGTAGAGGGCATGCAAACATGATATTTTTTGCATACAAATTCTGTATTTCGAATTTTTCCATGCAAACGCTCCAAATCATTCCCAAACCAATCGGATGACTCTTGGTGATCCTCTCGGCCGTATCGTGCATGCGCTGTTGCTAAACCCGTCATTTGCCAATATATTATGTCTAATAATATGACCTCCGTAGGGCATTTGAGCACATATCCCATCTTATGCATGTGTCATCAGCTCAGGTGAAGTGTTTGTCCTTAGTTGCCAGATTTCCTGATCCGTCCTTATCTAGGCTGCGGCTTCCTGTGCCGTCTGTGTGCCTTGCCAACACTTCACCACGGTAGATATCATCTGGGCCTCCTGTGGCTTCCGATAGGATCCAACATTCATATCCGTTTGTCCATATGCGCTTATCTTCGTCATATCGGGCTAACCGAAGGGTTGTCTGCAAGATAAGGTTTCCTGTATTGTCAGCTGCCTCAGGGCCGCTATGCCACGTATTGGTCTTTATCGCCTATGACAATCCTCATCTCCTTCGGCCGACTAGACTCCATTATTGCATGTCTTATCTTAATGGCATTCGGTATTGTTCCTTCGGTCTTCTGATCATCTCCGCTGAGCTTCCTCGGTAACATATGATTCTTGATTTGGACTTGGCACTCAGTCGTAGGGTACATTCAATTCATTCTTAAATACCTAACTGCTCCTCTCATCCATCGATTCCTCATCCTCATTACCAACTCCAACTTCCTCCAGCCTTCATCTACGGTCAATCACGGCAGACTCGGTCGTATACGGCGAACTCCTCCTTTTTACATTCTTCTTGTTCCCTCTGCCTTGCTTTGTCCCAGCCCCTTCTCTTTCTGCCTGTTGGGGTGGTCCTGTATGACACGGCACAACGTTCGAATACAGCAGATCGCATATGGCAGAGGGTAGTCCCTTTGTGGACTTGTGGCAAGTAAGAACCACAGTGGCCCAGGCTATAAGTATTCCAGGTTTTTGTCAACATCAGCGGTACGTTCCCCAGGATACGGCTGGGCATTAGAAACCTCAGCCGTTGATCGGAAACTGTCCCTCCTGAGGCTACCCCGGGTTCCTAACCCTTTATGATGCTGACTTTTTTCCTGGCCCCCCATTATCCTACTTCCTGCGGGAAGTGGATGAAGGGTGGTTAGTAATGGCTCTTGCCCTATGGCCTGAGTCATTACTTAGTAAGAATCCCCATTCTTAAAATGTGTCTTAAAGGTGGGGTATGACACTACCTCCCCCCTTATAAAGATTTTGACCCGAAATCATTAACTCAGATTCTTGGCTTATGAATTCTTAGCTATATGATTATGAAACGGGATTTTCTGATGAAGTCCTCCAACCCCTTCATCCACCAATATGTTTTCTATCACAAGACCATTAAAACCTCAGAGAGGAAAGGTATCTTGAGATATTTGGTTGTTGAAACATGTTGGTCCCTCGGCATGCCTGGATTCCTTGAGTGGAACTCTCGGAGTGACTGCAGGCCACCTACTATAAAGCATTCATACGGTTCTTCGGTATGATCCTTCCTCAGTGGATATCCTTTCCATCTGACTCGGTAAAGGTCCTTTCCCTTGACTTTCCTGCTCGATAAGATTTCCTCAATCTCCCATTCCTCATTGCCTTCAATGTCATCACATTCATCGATAATCTTTAGTAAATCCGGCGGAGGTCTGGTTCCATTGTTGTATGGTTCGAGTAGAGATACATGGAAGGTGTTATGTATCTTCCACTTTCTTGGTAGGGATAGTCGCATGGCTGTTGGCGAGATTACTTTCTCTATCGCAAAGGGTCCATGCTTCTTGTGGTCAAGTTTATGTTTTGGTCGTCTGGTTTGAATGTTCCTTCCATCTAGCATGACAAGGTCCCCAACTTTGAATTCTGGGGCATCCTTGCGTTTATTGTCTGCATACTTTTTCATTCTTTGTTGGGTTGCCTTTAGGTTCTTTGTAACTAGACTTTGAACTGAAAGGATGTGATTGATGTATCCATCCTGAGTGTCTTCACTACTTGGCATTGTGCTTGGATTGGTGCAACCCAGGTGTCGGCCATAGTTGGCGAAGAAGGGTGACATGCCAGTGGCTTGAGTTACTGAATTGGTGTAGGCAAACTCGGCCGTGGGTAGGAGTCCGACCCAATCATCCATTTCATAGTTGGTGAATGATCGTAGGTATGCCTCGATTGTCTGGTTGATCCTTTCTGTTTGGCCATCTGTTTGTGGGTGAAATGATGTGCTCATTCGTGGTCGTATCCCCAGTATACCAAGGAATTGTTTCCATTCTGTGGAGGTAAAGCGGGAGTCGTGGTCCGAGATAATGTCAGTTGGGATACCATGGAATCTCCATATTTCCCGAGCAAATATCTTTACCAGGTGTTCTGCTGTCTTTTGATCCTTCTTGAGTGGTATGAAGTGAGCCATCTTTGTAAACCTGTCTACGATGACCCAGAGTTGGTCACAGTCTTCTGACAAGGGGAGGTCTGTGATGAAGTCCATGGCAATTGATGTCCATGGTGCATAAGGGAGCTCTAATGGTGAGAGCAGGCCATATAGCTTGTGGCATGATGCCTTGTTCTTCTGACATTCTAAACAACTTCTGATATATTCGATAAGTTCTTGGTCCATCTTAGGCCACCAGAAGTTGCATCGGATCAGCTCAATCATTGTGTCTTGACCAAAGTGTCCGGCTACTGCGCTGTTGTGCTCGGTATGTAAAATCGCATGTCGTGCATTCTCTGGGACCCAAAGCAATCCCTTGCGATATAATAATCCATCCTGAAGTTCTAAAATCCCTTCCTTTCCTTCTGTCTTCTGCGCGCTTCCACTGAGGTCCTCTAAGGCCTGGTAGTATGCTGCGTCTTGTTGTCCTGCCATTCTTATTTCCTTCTCAAATTCCTTTGTCCATTTCGATACTGATGATGCCAAATAAGCCAGCTGAACTGCTGAGCAACAGAACACCATTCCTTCTCCTCCAGTACTGATTGCTGAGATTGTGTTGAAGTGTTTTTCATGCAATACAGTCTGTATCGGCTGGTTTCCACCTCCCCCCTTTTCAGGGCGATACTCCGGGCGCCTTGATAATGCATCTGGCTTGCCATTACTTGTTCCTTTCCTATAAAAAATTTTGAAGTCCATGCTGGCCAGTTCCTGAGCCCAGCGTGCCTGCCTTCTGTTGAGAACCTTGGTTGTCATGAAGTACTCAAGGTTTTTGTGGTCAGTAAATACCTGAACCGTGTGAAGTGATCCCTCCAAGTATCTTCACCATGCCTTGAAACAATTAACTATTGCAAGTAGTTCCTTATCATGTATTTCATAGTTGATTTCGGCTGGTGAGAATTTTCTGGAGTGGAAGGCAACTGGGTGCAGTTTCTTGTCTTCTGCTGTTTGGGACAATGTTCCACCCAGTGCAAAATCTGATGCATCAGTTTCAACAATGCATTCTTGTTGTGGGTCGAAGTGTGTGAGGATGGGTGCAGTCGTAAAGCAGTCTTTCAGTTTTTCGAATGATTCTGTCATTGCCTCTGTCCAAACCCAGTCCTTTGGTGATCCCCTGGTTGAATCACTGAGGGGTTTAGCGATTTTTGAGAATTCTCTTATGAATCGGCGATAGAAATTCGCGAAGCCAATAAATGACTGTTCATCCCTTAAACATCTTGGTCGTTCCCACTCCCGAATGCATTGGACTTTGTCTTGGGCCATTTCAATACCATCTTTTGAAATAAAATACCCCAGGAAGTCGACACGGCTGGTTGACCAAAAGCATTTGTCCTGTGATATAGCTAGCCCATTTTCTGCTAGGCGTTTCAATACCTCTGTGACAATGCGATCGTGTTCTTCCTCTGTTTCTGAATAAATGAGGATGTCGTCCAAATATACAATTAATCCTAAGTCCAACAAATCCTGAAAAATGTGATTCATCATATTTTGAAAGGTTGCTGGGGCATTCGACAACCCAAAGGGCATGACAGTGTATTTGTACAGTCCATACCGTGTCTTGAATGCTGTTTTCCATTTGTCTCCAGGTTTGATCCGAATCAAGTTGTATCCATTCTTGAGGTCAATCTTGGTGAATATTTTTGCACCTCTGACCCTGTCTTGGAGTTCGGACATAATTGGTAATGGGTATCGATTGGCGATTGTTACCTTATTCAAACCCCGGTAATCGACACATAACCTGAGGCCTCGACCATGGGCCTTTGGAACAAAGATGATTGGTGCTGCTGCAGGGGATTTCGAAGGGCGGATCTTTCCTAATTCCAACATTTCCTTGAGGTAATCCCGCAGCGCTTGTAATTCTGTTTCATTTAGGGGGTACATTGGTCCCCATGGTGGTTGTTCACCTTCTTTCAGGTCTATCACATGATCATAGGGTTTGTGGTCTGGGAGTTTATCTGCGAGCTCCTTGCCTAGGACTTCGACATATTGTCAGAACTTTTGTAGTTCCACTGTAGCAGGGTCAACCTCATTTGTATCTGAGTTAACTGATGCAACATATCCAATTACTATTGCATCATGGTGGTGTAGGATATCTTTATCCATTGTGAGGGAGAATTCTTGTGCTGCAGCTTTGGTGCAGTGTTGTTTACAGAAGTTGGAGTCTAAGGTGATGTCTTGTGGTTTTCCCCAAAACTTGTTGGGTTGGTGTTTTGCCATCCACCAGCAAGGTAAGATTATGTCCGATCCTGATTCTAGAGGCATGATCTCGAAGGTTTCTCTTGTATAGTGGGATTTGTATTGAAGTAGTAGGGAATGTGTAAAGGCCTCTCCAGCCCCTGATAAAGGCTTACCATCCGCTCCATTGATTCTTAGTGCTGTGGCACGAGTAACCATTGGCAGGTTATTTTCCTTAACGAATTGGGAACTGATAATAGGTATGGCTGCACCGGTGTCAAACATGACTTGGACACCAATTGTCCTTTGTCCAGGTACTGAAAGATACATTTGGACAATTGGCCTGGGACCAACTTGGGGTGGCCTGCTGTTGGCCAGCTGCAATTTCGTCTTGGGTTCTGTTTTATTAGGTTTTGATTTTTTGAATTGTTTTTGGTTTTCTTGGGTTTTGGTGCGTTTAACTCCAGCAACTGATATTGTCTGAGACCCTGATACGTCTTCCTTATCTTGGATGCCTCTGCATATCCTATGAGGCTTTCCTAGTTTAAATCTGAGAGATCTGAGGTCTCTACTTCCCAGACCCTTTTTGCTGAGTTAGGGGCTGCCTCTGATACTGTCTGGGTCACTGTGGCAACATTCTTTGGCCGCTTGGATACTGGTTCGTCTGTCTCCTCTTTTTCATCTTCAGAATCTTCTGATGGTGGTTGGCATTTAGCCTTCTTGGTGACTGCAGCTATAGCAGTAGTTGATTCGGTTTGTTTTGAGGTCTACTTCGCAAAGCATTCTAGGGTGTGGTGACTATTCCGGCCACAGCGCCAGCAGGAGGCCTTGTCTGCTTTGTGCTGGTCGATTTCCGCCTGGGGAACCCCAACTAATGCTTCGCGGTTGTTTTGGAATTTCCTTTCTCGGTCGTTTTTAGGTGTGCGGTTAGTTTCCCTAGCCTTACCACGGTTGGATTTCTTTTCCTCATCCTTCTTGCGCTTGTCCTTCTCCTGCTTGGGCTCTGAGGGGGTTTGATATATGTGGAGCAGTGGCTTTTCATGCATGTTCCGATGTTCTTCTTTTGCAGTCGCAAGCTTGATCAGTCTGGCCTTGAAATGCTCATACTTTGGGTCATCCAGTCTTGAACATCTGTCCATGCCTGGCAAGCCAGATCTTCTGGGAATGCCTGGTCATAGATTTCTCTCAGAACCTCTCCTTCTACTTGGGCCTTGTCTTGGTAGATGGCCATTCTGATTCCCCATTGATCTGCTGGGAGGCCGGTCTTGTGGCATCCAGGTTTATACTTCCAATGCAACCTAGCCATCTTGTTGGTGTAGTTGCGTTTCTGGTGGGGATCGCGGAAATAGTGATCCATTGCTGCAGTGTAGGAGGCCCAGGTATCAGGGCGTAATTCCTTCTCTGTAGTATCGACACGGTTTTGGTGCCATTGGCGGGCATCACCCTTGAGGAGGGACCCTAACCAGTGGATTCGGGTTGCATTGGTGTTGAAGTCAATGGATCGTACAGTCATATACTCCTTGACTGCCTTCATCCATGGAATGTAATTTTCCCTATCCCCATCAAATACCTCAGGTTCCTTCATCTTGGGCGCTTTTCCCAGGAAGATTGCTTCTGGTCGCTTGCTGATATGATTCTTCTTGTCCTTTTTCCAGAGTGCACGAATGAGTTTTGATATCTCATTCCCTAGATCCTTTGGTCTATCTGATTCTGCGTCTGAACTGGAGGAGCTGGAACTGCTTCCTCCTGGTGGAGGTCCTGGGGGTGGTATCACTCCACCTGGTGGACTGCTGCCCCTAGACTCAGTCGCTCTTGAACATCTACTTGATCGGTCACTGGGTGGTAGGGGAGGAAGGTCGCAGTCTGACTCCATCCCATCACTACTTGGGAGGGGAATTCTCCCCTGTCGAGCATGTTGCTCTAAGATGCTATCAATGACCGACGTTACATCTATATCCTTTGGGGACTGTTGGGCTAATTGGAACTGGGTTTTAACTCTTCTCCAATGGCCTGAAGCTCCTCCCGGAATGATCATCGCATGTCTTCTCGTTCTTGCTGAGAAATTGCAGATGCATTGGCCTGGTTCTGTTGGAGTTGTGACTGGAGACGCTTCAATTTCCCTAGGTCCCCCTTGACCTTCTCCTGGTCGGCTCTTGCCCTGGCTTCTCGTGCATTCATTTCGGCAGCCCATCTTTGGCAATCATTGTTGAACTTCTCCTGCTTAACTGCCTGGTCTTTGTGGTATGCGATCCAGACATTTTGGTTGGCTTCCATTTGTTGGGTGAAATCCTGAAGCAACTTCGGTCTTCGTTCTTCACATTCTGCTGCATTGATGGTAATCGTCTCTACATGTCTTCTTAGGGCCATGTGGGCAGCTGCAACTTCTGCAAATTGAGTGGTGGTGAGGTTGAAGTGAGCACCAGTAGCATCTGCAGCATGCTGCTGGGCCTGAGCGATCACAACGTTTAAGTTGGATTCAATTTTGCGATAATCATCCCCGGTTGGGCATGTTGTTCTAAGATGCTATCAATGACTGATGTTACATCTATATCCTTTGGGGACTGTTGGGCTGATTGGAACTGGGTTTTTAACTCTTCTCCAATGGCCTGAAGCTCTTCTCAGAATGATCGTCACATGTCTTCACGTTCTTGCTGAGAAATCGCAGATGCATTGGCCTGGTTCCGTTGGAGCTGTGATTGGAGACGCTTCAATTTCCGTAGGTCCTCCTTGACCTTCTCCTGGTCGACTCTTGCCATGGCTTCTTGGCCATTCATTTCTGCAGCCCATTGTTGGCAATCATTGTTGAACTTCTCCTGCTTAACTGCCTGGTCTTTGTGGTATGCGATCCAGACATTTTGGTTGGCTTCCATTTGTTGGGCGAAATCCTGAAGCAACTTCTGTCTTCGTTCTTCACTTTCTGCTGCATTGATGGTAATCGTCTCTACATGTCTTCTTAGGGCCATGTGGGCAGCTGCCACTTCCGCAAATTGCGTGGTGGTGAGGTTGAAGTGGGCACCGGTAGCATCTGCAGCATGCTGCCGCACCTGAGCAATCGCAAGGTTTAAGTTGGATTCGATTTTGTGATAATCATTGTGCATTTGCATAAAAATATGGTACGCGTCTGTTTCATCCCCTTGGATTTGTCATTGAAGGCTGTTGATTTCAACTGCAGTATGGTGTAGTTGATTCATAAGGGTACGTCCCCAGTCAGGGAGAGAGTGCAATTTGATGGGTTCGATAGGTGGGATATTCTCTGATCCCCCATTGTTGGTGCTAACTAGTGCCCAGGAAGGCATAGGCAAGAAATCGATTTCCATTGGCTCGGGCATCGTTTTTCTGTTTGGTGCTTCTGTCTTTCTTGTAGGACGTCTCTCAATATGCTCGGTGAGGCGTTGAGTAAGATTATAGTGTTAACCGGGGGTTGTCTCGTGACTGACGGCTGGGTAACTCAAGATTTCCAAAAGAAAAAATTGAGCAGTAATAATTCCAATGATGGGAATTATTTACTTCTTTGGGGATTCTCGTAGAAATGAATAATAACATGTTATGATCTTAACCGCTCCTGCTTATCTCAGGGAGCATTTCAAGATCGTCGATGGAAATTGCGTTCAAGTGTGAACAGCAATCTGTGAGGGTCTTATTGTTCGAAGAGGGGCTTGGTTGTATTGTTGTATAGGTTTTTCGAGTATTGTGTAAATAGTCGAGTATGAGGTACTAATATCTTTCTGGGACTTGCTTGTAATTGATGGGACGATTGTGGGTCTTTTGCTGGATGATGGCTTCTTCGAGTGGGGGCTTTTTTGTATTTTATGTTTTCTGACTTGAGCTCCCCACTCATATACCCACCGGGTATGTTGCGGTGGTCGAAACGCCAAGTACTGGTTGACGTTGGTAGAGAGCATGCAAACATGATATTTTTCGCATACAAATTCCGTATTTCGAATTTTTCCATGCAATCGCTCCAAATCGTTCCCAAACCAATCGGATGACTCTTGGTGATCCTCTCGGCCGTATCGTGCATGCGCTGTTGCTAAACCCGTCGTTTGCCAATATATTATGTCTAATAATATGACCTCCATAGGGCATTTGAGCACATATCCCATCTTATGCATGCGTCGTCAGCTCAGGTGAAGTGTTTGTCCTTAGTTGCCAGATTTCCTGATCCTTCATTATCTAGGCTGCGGCTTCCTGTGCCGTCTGTGTGCCTTGCCAACACTTCACCACGGTAGATGTCATCTGGGCCTCCTGTGGCTTCTGATAGGATCCAACATTCATATCCGTTTGTCCATATGCGCTTATCTTCATCATATCGGGCTAACCGAAGGTTTGTCTGCAAGATAAGGTTTCCTGTATTGTCGGCTGCCTCAGGGCCGCTATGCCACGTATTGGTCTTTATCGCCTATGACAATCCTCATCTCCTTCGGCCGACTAGACTCCATTATTGCATGTCTTATCTTAATGGCATTCGGTATTGTTCCTTTGGTCTTCCGATCATCTCCGCTGAGCTTCCTCGGTAACATATGATTCTTGATTTGGACTTGGCACTCAGTCGTAGGGTACATTCAATTCATTCTTAAATACCTAACTGCTCCTCTCATCCATCGATTCCTCATCCTCATTACCAACTCCGACTTCCTCCAGCCTTCGTCTACGGTCGATCACGGCAGACTCGGTCATATATGGCGAACTCCTCCTTTTTACATTCTTTTTGTTCCCTCTGCCTTTCTTTGTCCCAGCCCCTTCTCTGTCTGCCTGTTTGGGTGGTCCTGTATGACACGGCACAACGTTCGAATACGGCAGATCACATACAGCAGAGGGTAGTCCCTTTGTGGACTTGTGGCAAGTAAGAACCACAGTGGCCCAGGCTATAAGTATTCCAGGTTTTTGTCAACATCAGCGGTATGTTCCCCAGGATACGGCTGGGCATTAGAAACCTCAGCCATTGATCGGAAACTGACCCTCCTGAGGCTACCCCAGGTTCCTAACCCTTTATGATGCTGACCTTTTTCCTGGCCCCCTATTATCCTACTTCCTGCGGGAAGTGGATGAAGGGTGGTTAGTAATGGGTCTTGCACTATGGCCTGAGTCATTACTTAGTAAGAATCCCCATTCTTAAAATGTGTCTTAAAGGTGGGGCATGACAGTCACACTATAAACTTAAGGCAATAGCTACCAAGTTTACCAATCGAACATAAAGACAAAATGACCCTCTTCTAGGGCAAAAGACAGGCAATCTCCGTAGCAACATATTACTCCACCATGTCCCACTACTGAACCATTGAGTCCCCCACTGCTGGCCCAGCCGAAGATGTCCAAATGGGCATTACCATTGAAATATATCACCCCAAGACTTGGGAGCAGCTCAAAGATCAATGAGCCCCCTCTTTTATACAAATGGCTACCATTAGCAAGGACCAGCTCCCCCAATGGTTCATCAGAATGGTGGAATGAATGAACATCACAGAAAGCAACATTCAAGGACTATTCCAGGCCCTGCAGAAGGAAGGGGCCACTGCACAGGCCAACATCAGCCAGATTAAGGCCTTGTACCAGGAAATAGTGGAAACCATGCAAAATACTTATGACATTGTCATCAAGAAAGGAGATATTGACTGAGAAATCCACCATGCAGCAATCATATGCCTTGTTCAGGCTAGCAACGAGTTTAGGTCCCAGGTTTGGCAGACAATAGCAGACCTGGCCACTGATATTCAGCAAAAGCAAGAAGCAAATCAAGAGGCTACAGAAAGACTCACTAGTGGAGTCCAAATTATCAATGATGTCCTGGAAGGTTTTGTGACCTACCAAGTAAACTGGAACAAGAACATTGAAAACTGGGCATCCAAGAAGGAGGACAATGACTGAAAGCATGATAATCAAATCCGGGACCTTGCCAAAGCTAAGGAACATCGACAATGAAGGCAGCTGGAGTATGAAGCTGCAAGAGAGCAAGAAAAGAAAGAACTCATAGACAGGGTCATCCAGACCATTACAGATTGATTGGCTAAGCAACAACCCATTGATGCACAGTCAGTGACTGAGGCTATACACAAGCAGACATGCCAATCATCCCCATCTTCCAATGCTTCCAATCCAGCATCAGGAACTGCACTACCCACATCCCGGAACAATGTGGAACATGGAGGAAGTGCTGGCAATTGAGGAAGAGGCAATGGCCCTCCAGGACGAAGAGTAGGGCTACCACCCTTGGACCCCTCAGATGTTAAACACCAGATCCTATGACACACTTCTCTTAGGTGGGCAATGCAATATGTTTCTCGACTGCTTTGCAGTAGGGTTCGGCTCTTGGTTCTGATCCTTCGGATTAGATACAGGCACGGGCAATACTTCTATTATTGGTATGCAGAATGTCTCTGTGGTGCTGCCCTTCGTTCGTAGGCTTAGGCCTTCATTAACTCGTGTGGTTTATGGGTGAAAAGGAATTATGGATAGAGGTGGAGATGGAGGTTCAGTGATTTTGTTCACTTGGAATGTACAGACGAATCTTGTACAGTGTAGATGTAGTCAAATGTAAACTAGATTGCATATAGAACTAAATACAAATTGTCATCCCCTTTTATACAGAGTTCCTCCTCTCATCATGACCTTGTAACTCTGTCCTGTAAAGTGATCCTCCTCATAGTCCATACTCCATCGAGTAACAATTATCGTAATTACAAAACATCTTATCTCAAAACAATTTAACTTGAAACAAATAACTCAAACAAGGAATATGTAATTTCAAATATTAAATTGCGGATTCTTTCATCCATGCCATGAGCTTCCAGATCCTAAGTGAGCTTTCCTTATCAACAGCGAAGCGTGCCCTACCATTGCTATCATTCCTAAGCAGTTCTCGCGCAGCCTTAATGCAAACTCCTTCCCTATCCTTACACCCCCCCTGGAGTCTCCACCGGAAACTCCACCGGAGGCCCCACTGGAACTTCACCCAAGCCTCCCCAGTATCCCCTTCGCAATTTCCCCATGATTCCCCCATACTTCCCCTATCTTCTAATCATTAAAGCACATACGGCCATTGTTATTCCAGTGATCCACAAGCCCGCAGAGGTAGCTATTGCCCCCACGAGCATGTCCTCATTGATTCGTGACATTAGCCCCCCTCTCAGGCCAAGGCTCTGACAAGGCTAGCCCAATTGTTGTGGGGGTTTTGAGCAGGGTGTGTCTGGTATGATGATTTTGCAATCCATCGAGGGCCACAGTGTCCATGAATCCTCGAGCAATGATGGGTGTGGTTTCTCCAGGGCACAGGCATCTCGGGGGAGATAAGGTTGTTCGAGGGTTCAGTTGTTGATTGGGTTTGGGTAGGTGATGGTCCCGGGTGGTCTTTTTGTATTCCCTCTGGAAACCTCACCAGCCGTTCTCTGTGTACTCTCTCTGGAACTGCCACTGGTTGTTCTCCGGTGGATGGTTCCTTTGCTTTGTTGTTGTGGAGGGGGATAGGATGGTTCTTGATTGGGGTTGTTTCTCATCAGTTGCCGTAGTTGCAAGGAGAGGTCAATGTGTATCGAGGATTGCTACATCGGTCATCATGTCCTTCTATTTTTACAAGGTATCCACAATTATGGCAAACTTGTTTGCCTCATTGCCAACCTCTACATGCTTTTCTTGGGTTAAGTTTTTGCATCCGGATTACTGCGTCTAAGTCCGGATGATGCTCCTGCCTGCAGTAGCAATGGTCATAGGGGTAACCATTTTCTCCAGGAGAAAGGTAATGTTTTTCTTGTTTTTGTTTTTCATGCGTGTTACAATTCTGCTTGTGGCAGAAGGTCCAATGAAGATCTTTGTGGGTAGTATTATGGGCAGTGGGGAGAGGTATGGGGATACAGTCCCAGCCATCCATCATTCATTCCGAAGTGTCCTCTGGGGGAATTTCAGGTTTTTTTTTTTGTTCTTTTTTTTTTTTTTAATTTCGTGGGGCGTGTTTTCAGGGGTAGTTTTGATGAAAGTGGGCGATGACATTGGGGGAGTTGTTGAAGTTCGAGGCTGGGTACCATGTTTTGTCCTGGTCTGAAATCCTATCCACATTACTCTGTATTGAAGGCAGTTTCGATGATAGCAGCAATCAAGGATTTCTTCAACTTCCCATTCCTCTTCGTTGTCCACGATGACTGGTGGGGGAGGTGGCTGTATGTGGCTGGGGATGGGTTGATTTCAGTTTTCAGTGGGCTCGAGGAGGGAGATGTGGAATACCCAATGTATTTTCACACTTGGGGGAAGGTCCAGTTTATATGCTCATAGTCTGATTTTTTTGAGGATGGTGTATGGCCCAATGAGTTTGAAGTTGAGTCTATCGGAGGGGTGGGCAGTCTTCATGGTTTTCCGTTATAGCCATACCTTATCTCCAGGTTTCAGAATTGGGTCAGGCTGCCTTCCTTTGTTGGCTTGTTCAGCATGACCTATCTGTGCATATTTGATTTCTGATCGCAGCTCTGCGTGGAGTTTGGTTGGAGCTGAGACATAGCTGGATACTTCGGGTGTGGTGTTGTTGGTTTTGGCAAGGTCTGGTTGAAAACGGGGGTGGTAACCAAAATTC
This sequence comes from Pyronema domesticum, assembly GCA_024516145.1. Lineage (NCBI taxonomy): Eukaryota > Fungi > Ascomycota > Pezizomycetes > Pezizales > Pyronemataceae > Pyronema > Pyronema domesticum. Next base: position 191,419 of record JAJJXL010000024.1, read on the forward strand.
GCAAAGAAGGGAGTGGCTCCTGTTGTTTTGGACTTGGTGTTGTTATAGCCAAGTTCCACAACTGGCAGCCGTGGCTTTCCAGTTGTCTTGCTGATAATTGCAGTATGCATGCAAGTACTGTTCAAGGGTGGCATTTGTTCATTGGGTTTGGCCATCCGTTTCTGCGTGGAAAGCAGTACTCAAATTCCCGGAGGTTCCCAGGGCCATCATAATTTGTTTCCAGAAAAGGGATGTAAATAGTGACCCTCTATCAGAGATAATACTATTTGGTAGCCCATGGGCCCATACCACATGTAACAGAAATTTGTCTGCCAAATCCTTTGGACCCATGCTCTCTTTACATGCAACGAAGTGGGCCATTTTAGTGAGGCGATCCACAATTACCCATGAGGCATTACATCCATCCACCTCAGGTAGGCCTGTGATAAAGTCCCTGGACATTGAATCCCATGGATGAGAGGGTAGCTGTAGAGGTGGTAGTAGTCTGAAGGGGGCATGTCAAATAGGTTTAATTCGTTTACAGGTATCACAGTTGTTGACGTACCGGTGTATGTATTGCCACTGTTGAGGCCAATAGTATTTTCTGGCTAATAGTTCCAATGTTCGAGCTCATCCTGGGTCACCTGCAATTGGTGCATCATGGTGGTCCTGTAGTATTCGCAGTCATAGTTCATCATCCTGGTGTATCCAGATCAATCCTTCATAAGTTAATATTCCATCCTGTTCCTCACTGTCATGGCTGAAGAAATTCATTCACTTCTCACCTATCACTTGTCATCACTCATTTATCAGGTGGCTTATCTGGGTGGCTGTGCTCTTGGCGATGAGCCCCATGGACTAGGATAATTGCTCAGCCACATATGTTTGGAATGGTTGGGGTGGCTGTGCTGGTTAGTTAAGGGTTAAGGGTTTAGGGTCTGCTAGTTTAGTGTCTCGGCATGGAAGGAGAAAATGTGTATATAAGAGGACTTGTCCTCCCAGCATTCTGTTTCCTTTCCTTTTCTCCTTACACAGTTATTTGTTCATCTCACTGAATAAATATTTGGATCCTCTCCAGTCCTTGTCCTCATCTTCGCCTCTGTCTCTGTCCTTGTTTCCATCTTCCATTCTCTGGCCTTTGTCCTCTTCGCTCTGTTTTCCCTGATCCTGTCCCTTGACCTACCTCTGCTCCTAAACATGGATCATCCATAGTTGTTGCACATCACAGCTTCAGACATCCAACATCGGTGCTTTCCAAGAGGTTCTGTCTTGTGTTCGCGATCACTGTCAACAAGCCTAGAGCCCTCAGGTTCTCTGTCAATTACCTTGTCCATGACTGCCGTTACAACATAACTGTGTAATCAAGTACCTGCCGGCTCTACCATCTGTTCTTGATTACTCTGTGCTTATGCTCCATGACCTCTGGTTCCACCAGTTCATACACCTCATCCTGAAATTTCTGTCCTTGGGAAACCCTGCTATTATCGACAAAATTGAAATCGCCCGCCAAATCGGAAACGAAATCTCTGCAACACAAGTCACCTTTGACGACAACAACCTTACCTGGCTCCTCCATTAATGCCTAAACACCATGACCGATCAAGAAATTGTTATAGTGCTGTACCTCAATGCAGCTTAAAGAGATGAAGTCAACAAAGATCCATCCAAAATCAAAGATTTATACAACGCAGTGGAGGAATACAAATGTGATTGCCAAAAGTTGAGCGACCTCCAGGCGGAGCTAAAGAAATCCCAAAAAGACAACTCCGATTATGCGAAACGTATCGCCGACCTGGAACATGACCTCGAGTCAGCCAATGCCACCATCCGACTGCTGCAATCCATGCCAGGACACTCTGCCCTTCCGATGACAAAACCAATCGAGTTACCCCACCCACTGGAGTACTCATGAGACCGCAAGGACCTGCTTAACTTCATTTCAAAAGTTAGGTCCAAGCTAGCTGGGGACTCCTCCTGCTTCATTGACGATCAACATAAGCTCCACTATGTATATGGTTACCTCAAGAACAATGCCCAGAACCAGGTCAAACCCTACGTCCTTGCAGACAAGATCAACCTCAAAGATGTGGAAGAGTTAATCACCATCCTTGAATCCACATTTGGAGACCCAGACCAAGTGGGGACAGCATCTGCAGAACTCAACAAACTCAGCCAAGGCAATAAGGAATTTAGCATCTACTATGCTGAGTTCCAACGTCTCATGGCAATCCTCAACTTCGACACCAATGCAAAAAAGGCAACACTGAAGCGAGGCCTGTCCCAAGAACTACAAGCCAGTCTGGTATACCAGGCTGATGAACCCCAAGACTGTGCGAAATTTGTCAACCTATGTATGAAGTTAGACTATGGCATCCGAGCTCATGCAGCTGTCACCCAGTCCCAAGCCACGCCAGTTCCCCCATGCCCAGCCCCTGCACTGGACCGATGTTAACCGGGGGTTGTCTCGTGACTGATGGCCGGGTAACTCAAGATTTCCAAAAGAAAAAATTGAGAAGTAATAATTCCAATGATGGGAATTATTTACTTCTCTGGGGATTCTCGTAGACATGAGTAATAACGTGTTATAATCTTAAACTCTCCTGCTTATCTCAGGGAGCGTTTCGAGATCGTTGATGGTAATTGCGTTCAAGTGTGAACAGCAATCTGTGAGGGTCTTATTGTTCGAAGAGGGTCTTGCTTGTATTGTTGTATAGGTTTTTCGAGTATTGTGTAAATAGTCGAGTATAAGGTACTAATATCTTTCTGGGACTTGCTTGTAATTGATGGGACGATTGTGTGTCTTTTGCTGGATGATGGCTTCTTTGAGTCGGGGCTTTTTCCTATTTTATGTTTTCTGACTTGAGCTCCCCACTCATATACCCACCGGGTACGTTGCGGTGGTCGGAATGCCAAGTACTGGTTGACATTGGTAGAGAGCATGCAAACATGATATTTTTTGCATACAAATTCCGTATTTCGAATTTTTCCATGCAAATGCTCCAAATCGTTCCCAAACCAATCGGATGACTCTTGGTGATCCTGTCGGCCGTATCGTGCATGCGCTGTTGCTAAACCCGTCGTTTGCCAATATATTATGTGTAATAATATGACCTCCATAGGGCATTTGAGCACATATCCCATCTTATGCATGCGTCATCAACTCAGGTGAAGTGTTTGTCCTTAGTTGCCAGATTCCCTGATCCGTCCTTATCTAGGCTGCGGCTTCCTGTGCCGTCTGGGTGCCTTGCCAACACTTCACCACGGTAGATGTCATCTGGGCCTCCTGTGGCTTCCGATAGGATCCAACATTCATATCCGTTTGTCCATATGCGCTTATTTTCGTCATATCAGGCTAACCGAAGGTTTGTCTGCAAGATAAGGTTTCCTGGATTGTCGGCTGCCTCAGGGCCGCTATGCCACGTATTGGTCTTTATCGCCTATGACAATCCTTATCTCCTTCGGCTGACTAGACTCCGTTATTGCATGTCTTATCTTAATGGCATTCGGTATTGTTCCTTTGGTCTTCCGATCATCTCCGCTGAGCTTCCTCGGTAACATATGATTCTTGATTTGGACTTGGCACTCAGTCGTAGGGTACATTCAATTCATTCTTAAATACCTAACTGTTCCTCTCATCCATCGATTCCTCATCCTCATTACCAACTCCGACTTCCTCCAGCCTTCGTCTACAGTCGATCACGGCAGACTCGGTCGTATACGGCGAACTCCTCCTTTTTACATTCTTCTTGTTCCTTCTGCCTTTCTTTGTCCCAGCCCCTTCTCTGTCTGCCTGTTGGGGTGGTCCTGTATGACATGGCACAACATTCGAATACGGCAGATCGCATACGGCAGAGGGTAGTCCCTTTGTGGACTTGTGGCAAGTAAGAACCACAGTGGCCCAGGCTATAAGTATTCCAGGTTTTTGTCAACATCAGCGGTATGTTCCCCAGGATATGGCTGGGCATTAGAAACCTCAGCCGTTGATCGGAAACTGTCCCTCCTGAGGCTACCCCGGGTTCCTAACCCTTTATGATGCTGACTTTTTTCCTGGCCCCCCATTATCCTACTTCCTGCGGGAAGTGGATGAAGGGTGGTTAGTAATGGCTCTTGTCCTATGGCTTGAGTCATTACTTAGTAAGAATCCCCATTCTTAAAATGTGTCTTAAAGGTGGGGTATGACACTACCTCACCCCTTATAAGATTTCGACCCGAAATCATTAACTTAGATTCTTGGCTTATGAATTCTTAGCTATATGATTATGAAACGGGATTTTTTGATGAAGTCCTCCAACCCCTTCATCCACCAACATGTTTTCTATCCCAAGACCATTAAAACCTCAGAGAGGAAAGGTATCTTGAGATAGTTGGTTGTTTAAACACGTTGGTCCCTCGGCATGCCTGGATTCCTTGAGTGGAACTCTCGGAGTGACTTCAGGCCACCTACTATGAAGCATTCATACGGTTCTTCGGTATGATGATTCTTAAGTGGATATCCTTTCCATCTGACGCGGTATAGGACTTTCCCTTTAACTTTCCTACTCGATAAGATCTCTTCTATCTCCCATTCCTCATTGCCCTCGATGTCATCGCATTCATCAATAATCTTTAATAAATCAGGCGGAGGTCTGGTCCCATTGTTGTATGGTTCGAGTACGGATACATGGAAGGTGTTGTGGATCTTCCATTTTCGGGGTAGTGATAGTCGCATGGCTGTTGGAGAGATTACTTTCTCTGTTGCGAAGGGGCCATGCTTCTTGTGGTCCAGTTTATGTTTTGGACATCTGGTCTGGATGTTCCTTCCATCTAACATGACTAGGTCCCCAACCTTGAATTCTGGAGCATCCTTGCATTTATTATCGGCATATTTCTTCATTCTTTCCTGGGTTGCTTTTAGGTTTTTTGTGACTAGACTTTGGACTGAGAGGATGTGGTTGATGTATCCATCTTGAGTGTCCTCGCTGGTTGGTGTTGTACTTGGGTTGCTGCAACCTGGGTGTCGGCCATAGTTGGCAAAGAAGGGTGACATGCCTGTGGCCTGAGTTACTGAATTGTTGTATGCGAACTCAGCGATGGGCAAGAGCCCAACTCAATCATCCATCTCATAGTTGGTGAATGATTGTAAGTATGCCTCGATTGTCTGGTTGATCCTTTCCGTTTGGCCATCGGTTTGTGGATGAAACGATGTGCTCATTCGTGGTCGTATTCCTAGGATGCCAAGGAACTGTTTCCACTCTGTGGAGGTAAAGCGAGAGTTGCGGTCTGAGATGATATCGGTTGGGATGCCATGGAATCTCCATATCTCCTTGGCGAATATCTTTACTAGGTGTTCCGCTGTCTTTTGGTCCTTTTTGAGTGGTATAAAGTGGGCCATTTTTGTAAATCTGTCAACAATGACCCATAATTGATCACAGTCTTCGGATCAGGGGAGGTCTGTGATGAAATCCATGGCGATTGATGTCCAGGGCGCATATGGGAGCTCTAGTGGTGAGAGTAAGCCATATGGCTTGTGGCGTGATGCCTTATCCTTTTGACATTCTAAACAACTTCTGACATATTCAATAATTTCTTGGTCCATCTTAGGCCACCAGAAGTTGTGTCGGATCAGCTCGATCATTTTGTCTTGACCAAAGTGTCCGGCTACTGCGCTGTTGTGCTCGGTATGTAAAATTGCATGGCGTGCATTCTCAGGGACCCAAAGCAATCCCTTGCGATATAATAATCCATCCTGAAGTTCTAGAATCCCGTCCTTTCCTTCTGTCTTCTGCGCGCTTCCACTGAGGTCCTCAAAGGCCTGGTAGTATGCTGCGTCTTGTTGTCCTGCCATTCTTATTTCCTTCTCAAATTCCTTTGTCCATTTCGATACTGATGATGCCAAATGAGCCAGCTGAACTGCTGAACAACAGAACACCATTCCTTCTCCTCAAGTACTGATTGCTGAGATTGTGTCGAAGTGTTTTTCATGCAATACAGTCTGTATCGGCTGGTTTCCACCGCCCCCCTTTTCAGGGCGATACTCCGGGTGCCTCCATAATGCATCTGGCTTGCCATTACTTGTTCCTTTCCTATAAAAAATTTTGATGTCCACACCGGCCAGTTCCTGAGCCCAGCGTGCCTGCCTTCTGTTGAGAACCTTGGTTGTCATGAAGTACTCAAGGTTTTTGTGGTCGGTAAATACCTGAACCGTGTGAAGTGATCCCTCCAAGTATCTTCGCCATGCCTTGAAACAATCAACTATTGCAAGTAGTTCCTTATCATGTATTTCATAGTTGATTTCGGCTGGTGAGAATTTTCTGGAGTGGAAGGCAACTGGGTGCAGTTTCTTGTCTTCTGCTGTTTGTGACAATGTTCCACCCAGTGCAAAATCTGATGCATCAGTTTCAACAATGCATTCTTGTTGTGGGTCGAAGTGTGTGAGGATGGGTACAGTCGTAAAGCAGTCTTTCAGTTTTTCAAATGATTCTGTCATTGCCTCTGTCCAAACCCAGTCCTTTGGTGATCCCTTGGTTGAATCACTGAGGGGTTTAGCGATTTTTGTGAATTCTTTTATGAATCGGCGATAGAAATTCGCGAAGCCAATAACTGACTGTACATCCCGTAAACATCTTGGTCGTTCCCACTCCGGAATGCATTGGACTTTGTCTTGGGCCATTTCAATACCATCTTTTGAAATAACATACCCCAGGAAGTCGACTCGGCTGGTTGACCAAAAGCATTTGTCCTGTGATATGGCTAGCCCATTTTCTGCTAGGCATTTCAATACCTCAGTGACAATGCGATCATGTTCTTCTTCTGTTTTGGCATAGATTAGGATGTCATCTAAATATACAATTAATCCTAGGTCTAGCAAGTCTCGAAAAATGTGCTTCATCATATTCTGGAAGGTTGCGGGGGCATTGGATAACCCAAAGGGCATAACGGTGTATTCATATAGTCCGTACCGTGTTTTAAATGCCGTTTTCCATTCATCTCCTGGTTTGATCCGAATCAAGTTGTATCCATTTTTGAGGTCAATCTTGGTGAATATTTTCGCACCTCTGACCCTATCTTGGAGTTCTGACATGATCGGTAGGGGATATCTGTTGGCAATGGTGACTTTATTCAAGCCGCGATAATCAACGCACAATCTGAGGCCTCGGCCATGGGCCTTTGGGACGAAGATGATTGGTGCTGCAGCTGGTGATTTTGATGGGCGGATTTTCCCTAATTCCAACATTTCCTTGAGATAATCCCGCAGAGCTTGTAATTCGGTTTCATTGAGTGGGTTCATTGGTCCCCATGGTGGTTGTTCACCCTCCTTCAGATCTATTGCATGATCGTAGGGTTTGTGATCAGGGAGCTTATCTGCAAGCTCCTTGCCTAGGACTTCGACATATTGTCGGAACTTTTGAGGTACCACTGTAGCTGGGTCTACCTCATTTGTGTCTGAGTTGACTGATGCAATATACCCAATTACTGTTGCATCATAGTGGTGTAGAATGTCTTTGTCCATCATGAGGGAGAATTCTTGTGCTGCGGCTTTGGTGCAGTGTTGTTTACAGAATTCAGAGTCTAAGGTGATGTCTTGTGGTTTTCCCCAAAACTTGTTGGGTTGGTGTTTTGCCATCCACCAGCAAGGTAAGATTATGTCGGTACCTGATTCTAGAGGCATAACCTCAAAGGTTTCTCTGGTGTAGTGGTATTTGTACTGAAGCAGCAAGGAATGTGTAAATGCTTCCCCAGCACCTGATAAGGGGCGACCATCTGCCCCATTAATTTGTAGAGGGGTGTCGCGAGTGATCATTGGTAGGTTATTTGCCTTGATAAATTTGGAGCTGATGATGGGTATGGCTGCGCCGGTGTCGAACATCACTTGGACACTCTGTGTTTTTTGTCCAGGTACTGAAAGATGCATTTGGACAATTGGCCTGGAACCAACTTGGGGTGGCCTGTTGTTGGCCAACTGCAGTTTTGTCTCGGGTTCTTTTTTATTAGGTTTTGATTTTTTGAATTGTTTTTGGTGTTCTTGGTTTTTCGTATGTTTGACTCCAGCCACTGATATCCTCTGAGAACATGATACGTCTTCTTCTTCTTGGATGCCTCTGCATATCTTATGAGGCTTTCCTAGTTCAAATCCGAGAGGTCTGAGGTCTCTACTTCCCAACATCTTTTTGCTGGCTTTGGGTCTGGTTCTGATACTGTCTGGGTTACAGTGGCAACATTCTTCGGCCGCTTGGTTACTGGTTCCTTGGCAGCATCCTCATCATCATCTGAGTCTTCTGAAGGTCGTTGGCATTTAGCCTTTTTGTGACAGCTGCTACTGTGGCAACTAATTCAGTTCCCTTTGAAGTCTTTTTCGCAAAGCATTCTAAAGTATGGTGGCTGTTGCGGCCACAGCGCCAGCAGGAGGCCTTGTCTGCTTTGTGTTGGTCGATTTCAGCCTGGGGGACCCCGGCCAATGCTTCGCGGTTGTTTTGGAATTTCTTTTCTCGGTCGCCCTTGGGTGTGCAAGTGGTCTCTTTAGTTTTACCACGGTTGGATTTTTTGTCTTCATCTCGCTTCCGCTTCTCCTTCTCTTGTTTGGGTTCTGAGGAGGCCTGATAAATGTGGCGCAGTGGCTTTTCATGCATTTTCCGATGTTCTTCTTTTGCAGTTGCAAGTTTAATGAGTCTGGCCTTGAAACACTCATACTTTGGGTCATCCATGTCCTGAACATCCGTCCATGCCTGGCAGGCCAGATCCTCTGGGAATGCCTGGTCGTAAATTTCTCTCAGGACTTCTCCTTCGACTTGGGCCTTCTCTTGGTAGATGGCCATCCTGATTCCCCATTGATCTGCTGGAAGGCCGGTCTTATGGCATCCCAGTTTGTACTTCCAATGCAACCTGGCCATCTTGTTGGTGTAGTTGCGCTTCTGGTGGGGGTCACGGAAATAGTGGTCCATTGCTGCAGTGTATGAGGGCCAGGTATCAGGGCGTAATTCCTTTTCAGTAGTGTCGACACGGTTTTGGTGCCATTGGCAGGCGTCACCCTTTAGGAGGGACCCCAACCAGTGGATTCGAGTGGCATCAGTGTTAAAGTCGATAGATCACACAGTCATATATTCCTTGACTGCTTACATCCATGGGATGTAATTTTCTCTATCCCCATCGAAAACCTCTGGTTCCTTCATTTTGGGAGCTTTTCCTAGGACAATTGCTTCTGGTCGCTTGGTGATGCGATTCTTTTTGTCCTTCTTCCATAGGGCACGAATGAGTTTTGATATCTCATTCCCTAGATCCTTCGGCCTATCTGATTCTGAGTCTGAACTGGAAGAGCTGGAACTACTTCCTCCTGGTGGAGGTCCTGGGGGTGGTATCACTCCACCTGGTGGACTGCTGCCCCTAGACTCTGTCGCTCTTGAACGTCTACTTGATCGGTCTCTGGGTGGTAGGGGAGGAAGGTCGCAGTCTGACTCCATCCCATCACTACTTGGGAGGGGAATTCTCCCCTGTCGAGCATGTTGCTCTAAGATGCTATCAATGACCGATGTTACATCTATATCCGTTGGGGACTGTTGAGCTAATTTGAACTGGGTCTTTAACTCTTCTCCAATGGCCTGAAGCTCCTCCCGGAATGATCGTCGCATGTCTTCTCGTTCTTGCTGAGAAATCGCAGATGCATTGGCCTGGTTCTGTTGGAGTTGTGACTGGAGACGCTTTAATTTCCGTAGGTCCTCCTTGACCTTCTCCTGGTCGACTCTTGCCCTGGCTTCTCGGGCATTCATTTCTGCAGCCCATCGTTGGCAATCATTGTTGAACTTCTGCTGCTTAACTGCCTGGTCTTTGTGGTATGCGATCCAGACATTTTGGTTGGCTTCCATTTGTTGGGCGAAATCCTGAAGCAACTTCTGTCTTCGTTCTTCGCTTTCTGCCGCAGTGATGGTAATCGTCTCTACATGTCTTCTTAGGGCCATGTGGGCAGCTGCCACTTCTGCAAATTGCGTGGTGGTGAGGTTGAAGTGAGCACCGGTAGCATCTGCAGCATGTTGCTGGGCCTGAGCAATCGCAAGATTTAAGTTGGATTCGATTTTGCGATAATCATTCTGCATTTGCATAAATATACGGTATGCCTCTGTTTCATCCCCTTGGATTTGTCCTCGGAGGCTGTTGATTTCAACTGCAGTATGGTGTAGTTGATTCATAAGGGCACATCCCCACTCAGGGACAGAGTGCAATTTGATGGGTTCGACAGGTGGGATATTCTCTGATCCCCCATTGTTGGTGCTAACTAGTGCCCAGGAAGGCATAGGCAAGAAATCGATTTCCATTGGCTCAGGCATCATTTTTCTGTTTGGTGGTTCTGTCTTTCTTGTAGGACGTCTCTCAATACGCTCGGTGAGGCATTGAGTAAGATTATAGTGTTAACCGGGGGTTGTCTCGTGACTGACGGCCGGGCAACTTAAGATTTCCAAAAGAAAAAATTGAGAAGTAATAATTCCAATGATGGGAATTATTTACTTCTCTGGGGATTCTCGTAGAAACGAGTAATAACGTGTTATAATCTTAAACTCTCTTGCTTATCTCAGAGAGCGTTTCGAGATCGTCGATGGTAATTGCGTACAAGTGTGAACAGCAATCTGTGAGGGTCTTATTGTTCGAAGAGGGTCTTGGTTGTATTGTTGTATAGGTTTTTCGAGTATTGTGTAAATAGTCGAGTATGAGGTACTAATATCTTTCTGGGACTTGCTTGTAATTGATGGGACGATTGTGTGTCTTTTGCTGGATGATGGCTTCTTCGAGTGGGGGCTTTTTCCTATTTTATGTTTTCTGACTTGAGGTCCCCACTCATATACCCACCGGGTACGTTGCGGTGGTCGGAACGCCAAGTACTGGTTGACGTTGGTAGAGAGCATACAGACATGATATATTTCGCATACAAATTCTGTATTTTGAATTTTTCCATGCAAACGCTCCAAATCGTTCCCAAACCAATCGGATGACTCTTGGTGATCCTCTCGGCCGTATCGTGCATGCGCTGTTGCTAAACCCGTCGTTTGCCAATATATTATGTCTAATAATATGACCTCCATAGGGCATTTGAGCACATATCCCATCTTATGCATGCGTCGTCAACTCAGGTGAAGTGTTTGTCCTTAGTTGCTGGATTTCCTGATCCGTCCTTATCTAGGCTGCGGCTTCCTGTGCCATCTGGGTGCCTTGCCAACACTTCACCACGGTAGATGTCATCTGGGCCTCCTGTGGCTTCCGATAGGATCCAACATTCATATCCGTTTGTCCATATGTGCTTATTTTCGTCATATCGGGCTAACCGAAGGTTTGTCTGCAAGATAAGGTTTCCTGTATTGTCGGCTGCCTCAGGGCCGCTATGCCACGTATTGGTCTTTATCGCCTATGACAATCCTTATCTCCTTCGGCCGACTAGACTCCATTATTGCATGTCTTATCTTAATGGCATTCGGTATTGTTCCTTCGGTCTTCCGATCATCTCTGCTGAGCTTCCTCGGTAACATATGATTCTTGATTTGGACTTGGCACTCAGTCGTAGGGTACATTCAATTCATTCTTAAATACCTAACTGTTCCTCTCATCCATCGATTCCTCATCCTCATTACCAACTCCGACTTCCTCCAGCCTTCGTCTACGGTCGATCACGGCAGACTCGGTCGTATACGGCGAACTCCTCCTTTTTACATTCTTCTTGTTCCTTCTGCCTTTCTTTGTCCAAGCCCCTTCTCTGTCTGCCTGTTGGGATGGTCCTGTATGACAAGGCACAACGTTCGAATACGGCAGATCGCATACGGCAGAGGGTAGTCCCTTTGTGGACTTGTGGCAAGTAAGAACCACAGTGGCCCAGGCTATAAGTATTCCAAGTTTTTGTCAACATCAGCGGTACGTTCCCCAGGATACGGCTGGGCATTAGAAACCTCAGCCGTTGATCGGAAACTGTCCCTCCTGAGGCTACCCCGGGTTCCTAACCCTTTATGATGCTGACTTTTTTCCTGGCCCCCCATTATCCTACTTCCTGCGGGAAGTGGATGAAGGGTGGTTAGTAATGGCTCTTGTCCTATGGCTTGAGTCATTACTTAGTAAGAATCCCCATTCTTAAAATGTGTCTTAAAGGTGGGGTATGACACCCGACCAGCCGCCCACCCAACCAGCACTAACAGCAGCAATTATGGCACTACCCCTATGGACCTATCAGCTTCCCAGGAGGCACAAAACCAACGCTGACATGATGAGGGCATGGCGAAGGGGCTATGCCTGTACTGTGGATCAGCCGACCACTTCAAAAATGCATGCCGCACCCTGGCCGCTAACAACACTTGGAAGATGCGCCTGGCTGCTGCCGAGGTCTCGAGAAGCCCAACAGACCCCGCCCCTTCCCCTGAGACCAACTCGGGAAAAGAGTAGTCCACCAGCAGCCCATTGGCTCTCTTGGTGGACCTGCCCCTGCCTCTTCATTTCTATCATCGAAGGAAATCTTCTATGTATCAGCAAGTTCTTTGTCAGTTAATCAAGAAAATGCAATGGATTGTAGTCACTTAGTCATACCTTGCACCTTGACTGACCATGATACCAAAATTGACACCCATGCACTTGTGGATTGTGGATGTACTGGACTCTCGTTTATGAATGAGGCTTTCGCATGCCAACACAACCTCCCCCATTACTAGTTAAAAACCCCAAAAATAGTTGAAGTAATTAGTGGCCAACCAATCTCTTCAGGTGACATCACTGAATATGTGGAAATCCAATGCACCATCGGCAATCACCACGAAACACTGGTTGCGTATATCACCATTCTTGTCCACTACCCTCTAGTCCTTGGAATCCCTTGGCTCAAGAAACATGATGTTGCCATCAACTTTGCAAAAAATGATATCCAATTCTGCTCCCCCCAATGCCTCCCACATTGTACCATGGTTAAAGCCACACCAATCAGGGGTCTGACACCAGAACAAAAGAATAAGATCTGTGCTATCTCGGCTACAACCTTTAAATGAATTGTCAACAATAGCAACCAATGGTATGGCAAGGTCGAGCAGTTCAGCCTATCACTTAATGAAATTAACACCGCCCTGCAAGAACCAAAAGATGACAAGCCAGACCTCAAAACAATCATGCCACAAGAATACTACAAATACCTGAAGATTTTGGAAAACGTCAATGCTGACAAACTGCCCCCTCACCACCCCTGCGACCACAAGATCCCCTTAGAGGATGGGTTTAAACCCCCCTTTGGCCCACTCTACTCCCTCTCATGCCCAGAACTGGAAGAACTAAAGAGGTAGATTGACGAAAACATGAGGAAAGGATTCATTCAAGCATCATTGTCCCCAGCTGCTGCACCAATCTTGTTCGTCAAGAAAGGGGATGGTTCTCTGTGCCTAGTTGTAGATTATCGAGGAATCAATGAAGGAACAATCAAAATCTGCTACCCTCTCCCACTGATGCAAGACACTCTGATGAACCTCTCTCACGTGAAATGGTTCATAAAACTTGACATTAGGGGGGCCTACAACCTCATCTGAATGGCAGAGGGAGAAGAATGGAAAACTGCCTTCTGCACCTGTTATGGTCTTTTTGAATCCTTAGTAATGCCATTTGGTCTCACCAATGCCCCTGCAACCTTCCAGAATTTTATCAACGATGTCCTGGCCCCCTATTTAGACCGTTTCTGCACTGCTTACCTGGATGACACACTCATCTATTCTGACACCTTTGAAGAACATCAACAACATGTGAACCTTGTGCTAGAGGCCTTTGAGAAAGCAGGCTTACACCTGAAGCCAGAAAAATGCGAGTTCCATTGCCAGGAAGTTAAATACTTGGGCCTTATCATCAGTACAGAAGGAATTAAGATGGATCCCGAAAAAATTACAGCTGTCCAGGACTGGGAATCACCCTGCAACCTAAAAGATATCCGCGCCTTCCTGGGGTTCGCCAACTTTTACCGTCACTTTGTCCGAAATTATTCCAAAATTGTGCAACCACTTACACTCCTGACACAAAAAGGAGTACCATTTGCCTGGAAGGATGAACAACAAAATGCATTCGATGAGTTAAAAAACAAGTTTACATCCGCACCTGTCCTTGCCCGATTTGACCCCGACCATGATGTCATTGTTGAAACTGATGCTTCAGACTATGTATCTGCTGGAGTACTGTGACAATACGATGATGATGGCATCCTTTACCCAGTGGCATACTTCTCTAAAAAGCACTCTCCAGCAGAATGCAACTACGAGATTTATGACAAGGAACTAATGGCAATTGTGCATGCATTTGAGGAATGGAGACCAGAATTACAGTCTGTTATGAACCCAATCCATGTCCTATCGGACCATAAGAATCTGGAATATTTTACCACAACAAAACTCCTCAACTGACAACAAGCCTGATGGTCACAATTTCTCTCCCAATTTAATTTCAAGATTGTCTACCGCCCAGGGACTGCTGGAGGGAAACCAGATGCACTGACTAGACAATCTGGAGATCTGCCTAAAGAGGGGGATGACCACTCCCTGGAAAACCACACCACCATAATTAGACCCGAAAACATCCTCCATGCCCTGGCCACAACCTTGTCTGACCAACCTGACATTACCTCACCAGCACTCTCCCAAGATGCCCCTACACCAAGCTGACTCTTCCATGAAGGATATGCTATCGACACCTTCCCAAACAAGATCCTCCAGATGCTCAGTGATGGAACAAAACAATGTAAAGACATCACACTGGCAGAATGTGAGAAATGCGACAACCTCCTCTTGTACTGACAATGAATCTGGGTTCCAGACTATGAACCACTAAGACTGCACCTTATGCAACAACATCATGAGACCCCTACTGCAGGTCACCCTGGCAGATCAAAGACACTCGAATACCTATCAAGGACATATACCTGGCCCAAGATGTGCAGAGATGTTGACCGCTACACTTGCAACTGCCATACCTGCCAATGCTCGAAATCTAGCAGACATGCCCCATTCGGCGTCCTACGACCACTACCTATCCCAGACAGACCTTGGCAGGATATATCAATGGACTTTGTAACAGGATTACCATGGTCCAATGGCTGTGATGCGATATGGGTTGTGGTGGACCGACTGACAAAGGAACGGCACATTGTACCTTGCCATACAGATGTTGATGCCAAAGAACTCACGAACCTATTCATTAGCCATGTCTTCCGACTCCATGGACTGCCCCTGACAATCATATATGACCGAGGGCCCCAATTTGCTGCACTGTTCTGGAAACACTCATGTTGCCATTTGGGAATTGACCCACGACTCTCAACTGCCTTTCACCCACAAACAGATGGCCAAACTGAACGAATGAATGCAATCATTGAACAATACTTGAATGCACATGTCAACTACCTACAGGATGACTGGGCAGAATGGTTGCCCCTGGCTGAGTTCGCAGCAAACAATCAAGCATCCAAAACAATGGGCACTTCCCCATTCTTTGCCAATAAAGGATTTGACCCTCAATGCCAATTCGATCCCACACCTGCAGCTATGAATGATGTCAATGACCGCCATGCCCTGACAACATCCAAGACCCTTTCAGAAATCCATAGTCACCTGCGAGCTGAGATCAATCGAGCCAACCTCCATTATCAAGACAATGCAGACAGGCACCGGTTACCATTGCCGAACTATCAACCAGGAGATCATGTCTGGCTGGATGCAAGAAATTGGAAAACATGCTGACCATCATGAAAACTTGACAACAAATGCCATGGACCATTCAAAGTAGTTGCCAAGATATCCCCTTATGCTTACTGCCTTGAACTGCCCCCGACAATGAAATGCCACAAGGTCCAACATGTATCCCTCCTCAAATTAGCTGCAGACGATCCATACCCAGGGCAATGACCAGATGCACCCCCACCAGTGGAAATAGATGGAGAAGACGAATACTTCATCGAGGCAATCCTGGACTCCCGACTACACCACCACAGACTCCAGTATTTGGTTAAGTGGGTGGGCTACAATATGCCGGAATGGGAACCTGCCGAACTCCATGAAGATAGCCATGCTGTTGACCAGTTCCATGGAAAAATACCCCGTCAAACCAGGACCCTGACCAGAGACAACATAAAACCTACTTCGCCACAGCTCAGTCCAAACAGGGGGATCCTGTCATGGCTTAAGAAATTCATTCACTTCTCACCTATCACTTGTCATCACTCATTCATCAGGTGGCTTATCTGGGTGGCTGTGCTCTTGGCGATGAGCCCAATGGACTAGGATAATTGCTCAGCCGCAGATGTTTGGAATGGTTGGGGTGGCTGTGCTGGTTAGTTAAGTGTTAAGGGTTTAGGGTCTGCTAGTTTAGTGTCTCAGCATGGAAGGAGAAAATGTGTATATAAGAGGACTTGTCCTCCCAGCGTTCTGTTTCCTTTCCTTTTCTCCTTACACAGTTATTTGTTCATCTCACTGAATAAATATTTGGATCCTCTCCAGTCCTTGTCCTCGTCTACACCTCTGTCTCTGTCCTTGTTTCCGTCTTCGATCCTCTGGCCTTTGTCCTCTTTGCTCTGTTTTCCCTGATCCTGTCCCTTGACCTACCTCTGCTCCTAAACATGGATCATCTATAGTTGTTGCACATCACAGCTTCCGACATCCAACATTGGTGCTTTCCAAGAGGTTCTGTCTTGTGTTCACGATCACTGTCAACAAGCCTAGTGCCCTCTGGTTCTCTGTCGATTACCTTGTGCACGACCACCATTACACTCACATAATCCTAAAGCTACGCAGCTATCTCGTCATTCTCCATTTCGCAATTTTTTCAAGATATCCATTAATTCCTCATTTTTTTCCATTTTCTCTTTTATTTCTTTTAATAACTCTAAATCCTTTTGTAAGGTTATTTCTTGTGCGGTGCTGATCATAAATGCATCTTCCGTAAGTAGTATTCTTCCTCGGTTCTGTCTGTGTTTTGCCTCCCCTTCCCAGGGCGAGTCTCCTGACTCACGTGACAGGATGTCCAGTTTTCCTGCCAATTTTCCTGGTCGATAGTTGATCATGAAGTCATAATTTGCTAGTTGCTCTCCCGATCTCCCTTGTCTTAAGTTTAAGTCTTTTTTGGTACACCAATATTTTAGATTTTTGTGATCTGATAGGATTGTGATGGTGTGGTGGGTACTTTTGAAACATGTTGACCATTTGTTTAGGCCATCAATGATCGCCAGCAATTCTTTGTCATGGCCATCATTGTTCAACTCAGCTTCCTTTAATTTTTGGGAAAAGTACCCTAGGGGGTGGAGTATACCTAGGTTGTCAGGTTGGGAGCATACTACTCTGATAGTGTAGTCTGATGCATTCATTTCTAAGGTAAGGGGTCGAGTGGGGTCAAAGTGTCATAGGATGGGTTGGGATATCATTGCTGCTTTTAGTTGTTCGAATGCTGCCTGCACCGCATCATTCCATTCCCATGGCCTGTCTTTCCGGGTCAACTTTGTCAAGGGAGCAGTGATCTTGCTGAGGTCTCGGATGAACCTCCTATAGAAATTTGCAAATCTGATGAAGCTTTGTACTCCCTTGACGTTGGTTGGTTCCCACCATTCTTCCACTTCTTTCACTTTTTCCGGGTCCATCAAAACTCCTGTTGGTGCGATGATATAACCAAGATATTCAGTTCTATCATTATGAAATTCGCATTTCGATGCCTTTAGTGTTAAACCGACTTCTTCAACCCTTTTTAAGATCATTTTGACATGTTTTTGGTGTGTTTCTATGTTATCGGAGTAAATTAAGATATTGTCCAGGTATTCAATGCAGAAGATATCAAGGTAATCACTCAATACTTCATTCATCCACCTCTGGAATGATGCTGGGGCATTGGTAAGTCCAAATGGCATGACCAGGTATTCGTACACTCTGTATTTAGTTCAGAATGTGGTTTTCCATTCATCGCCTTTTGCTATCTGAAGGTGATGGTAGGTGTTTTTCACATCTGATTTGGTATAGACTTTCGCCGTTGATAACTGATCCAACGCTTCACCTATTAGGGGAAGGCGTGTTCGGTCTTTTATGGTTATAGTATTGAGACCTCAATAATCTATGCATAGGCGGAGTCCTCTGTCCTTCTATTTGACAAAATGGATTGGGGCCCCTGCCGGGGATGAAAAGCTTCTTATCCACCCCTTTTTCATGATTGTCTCAATGTATTCCCTCAAGGCTTTCAATCATCCCTCATCTAACACTCGGAGGGGTTCGAACAGCGGTACTTGTCCTTCCAAGAGGGGAATCAGATGGTCG
Source organism: Pyronema domesticum (assembly GCA_024516145.1). Taxonomy (NCBI): domain Eukaryota; kingdom Fungi; phylum Ascomycota; class Pezizomycetes; order Pezizales; family Pyronemataceae; genus Pyronema; species Pyronema domesticum. The sequence continues at coordinate 209,649 of JAJJXL010000024.1, forward strand.
TGATGCCTCTGCGGAGGTCTTTCTCGATCTTCTCTTTCGTTGAAGATGTGTAGGTCGGCTTGGTATTCTGCAGGAATTGTGTTGCAGGCAGACCTTTTTGGTGATTTGTCATTTTCTGTTTAGCTGGGTGTGGTCAGGGTATCTGTGGAGGACACTTTGTGGGGCTCCTTTTGGACTTGCTTTTCGGTTGGTGAAGTTCGGATGGGGTCATCTTCATCACAGGGGTCCTGAGTGGTTTTTCCATGGACGTTGTCCTGCTCTTCTTCTTTTCAGGTTGCAGCTATTATTGCATTCCAGGCCATGTCACGGTGGTAGTGATCGATGGCTTGTTCTTCTGGTACTGTCCTTGCATGAGGGGAAGTATCCAGGCATTCTTTTGCACATTTGTCTGAGTCAAATGATACCTTGCCTTTTCTCCAATCGATGGTTGGGTTGTGTTTGCGTAACCATGGTAACCCGACAATTATGGGCGAGTTACTGATGGTGATGCAGTGTAGTTTTATTTTTTTGTGGTGATTGTTGACTATCAGCTCCACCATGGTGTTGTGGGTGACTGGTCCACTCATGACCTCTCTTCCGTCCACTGCCAACACTCAGCATGGTAATCTTTTTTCATCCATTGGGATCTGTATCTTTTCGGCATAATGTTTGTCCACAAAGTTTTCTGTTGCTCCGCAGTCCACAATCGTGGCCGTCCGATGTTTCCTTCCATCTCTTCCTTGAATACTAACTTCTAATATTATTTTTTCATTTCTTTGGGAGGGTCCCACACTCAATATCACATATGTGGGTTCTGGTGGTTTTGGTTTATTTTTCTTCCCCAGGAGTGCCCATTGACCTCCTACTCCCAGGGATCCTCTTTTCCTGATTCCTCCTCTCCAGACATTTCTCCTGCCGTGGCTTTTGCAGTGCGGTATGGCTTTCTTTCGTACATCTGTTTCTTCATAGGGCAACGAGCAGAATAGTGTCTGCTTTTGCCACAGTTGTAACATTTGTTGTTCCTTCATCTTTTTTCTTCCTCTGCGTGGTCCGTTCCCCTAGGTTTCCCAGTGGCATCGATTTCCATGCAGATATGGTCCAAGGTTGTCAATTCCGAGTTACAGGGGAGTACGTATTGGTGCTCTCGGTAATATTGCAGTTCATTTCGGGGTCGGAGGGTGTGGAAGTTGAAAAGGTGGTTATCCAGGGCAATTGCCTTATTGGCAAAGTCAGTCATAGTTGTGGGTCTGGTGTCTAGGAGGGCGAGTTGTCATTGGACATCCAGGTGGAGGCCGTCATTGAATTGGTTGATGTAGAGGGGGTCATTGTAATCTAAGTCGGCCATGATTGGTTGGAACTCCGCCCAGTATGTGGTGGCGGAATGGTTTCCTTGTTGCATGGTTTTGAACTTTCTTCTAGCTACTTCCTTGGAATCTGCTTCTCCGAATGCCTGAGTGATTGCAATCTTGAAATCCTCCCATTCTTTGTACTAGCTTTTTCCATTGGTTATAGAGGGTTCGATCCATGCCCAGGCATTTCCTCGACACCGTGAGCGAGCGTAGTTGATCTTCTTCATATCCTGGTCAAATTTGCTGGGTTCACAGTTGAATTTAAGTTTGCACTGTGTTAGAAAGGCCCGGAGCTGGGGGCTTTCTCCATAGTAGAGTTCTGGGTCTTCAATCTTCAGGTTGCTGGGTGCCGGGGGGTGGTATAGTTGCTGCAGGAGGGTTTGGAGTTGGTCCTGCGTCATTTGCACTGGGGCGAGTGTTCTGCCATAATTCCCTTGGGGGGTCATCATTACGGAGTCTTCTGTTGCAGTTTCTGGAGTTTGTGGTCTGGATGGATTGTCTGGCAGGACTGGACTTGCTGGTCTGGCAGGTTCATTTCTAATAGCTTCGTCCAATCCTCGTAGCTCCAATGGATCCAGTATCTCTGGATCTCGGTGATGTTTTGTTGTTTGCTTTGCTGATGGTTCTTATTGCTCTTGATGTTCTTCATCGCATTGGGTACCTATTTGTAAGATGCAATCTAATGTTAAACACCAGATCCTATGACACAATTCTCTTAGGTAGGCAATGCAATATGTTTCTTGACTGCTGTGCAGTAGGGTTCAGCTCTTGGTTCTTATCCTTCAGATTAGATACAGGCACGGGCAATCCTTCTCTTGTTGGTATGCAGAATGTCTCTGTGGTGCTGCCCTTTGTTCATAGGCTTAGGCCTTCGTTAACTCATGTGGTTTATGGGTGAAATGGAATTAGGGATAGAGGTGGAGATGGAGGTTCGGTGATTTCATTCACTTGGAATGTACGGATGAATCTTGTACAGTGTAGATGTAGTGAAATGTAAACTAGATTGCATATAGAACTAAATACAAATTGTTGTCCCCTTTTATACAGAGTTCCTCCTCTCATCGTGACATTGTAACTCTGTCCTGTAAAGTAATCCTCCTCATAGTCCATACTCCATCTAGTAACAATTATCGTAATTACAAAACATCTTAGCTCGAAACAATTTAACTTGAAACAAATAACTCAAATAAGTACAATGTAATTTCAAATATTAAATTGTGGATTCTTTCATCCATGCCATGAGCTTCCAGATCATAAGCAAGCTTTCCTTATCAACAGTGAAGCGCGCCCTACCATTGTCATACCCCACCTTTAAGACACATTTTAAGAATGGGGATTCTTACTAAGTAATGACTCAAGCCATAAGGCAAGAGCCATTACTAACCACCCTTCATCCACTTCCCGCAGGAAGTAGGATAATGGGGGGCCAGGAAAAAAGTCAGCATCATAAAGGGTTGGGAACCCGGGGTAGCCTCAGGAGGGACAGTTTCCGATCAACGGCTGAGGTTTCTAATGCCCAGCCGTATCCTGGGGAACGTACCGCTGATGTTGACAAAAAACCTGGAATACTTATCGCCTGGGCAACTGTGGTTCTTACTTGCCACAAGTCCAAGAGGACTACCCTCCGCCGAAATGCTTCGCCGTATTCGAACGTTGTGCCGTGTCACACAGGACCACCCCAACAGGCAGGCATAGAAGGGGCTGGGACAAGAAAACAGGAGGAGAATGAATAAGAAGAATTGAGATCGAGGAGGAGGAGTTCGCCGTATATGACTGAGTCTGGCGGAATGGATAGAGGAAGGTCGAAGGAAGTCAAGGTCGATGATGAGGATGAAGGATTGATGGACGAGGAAAGATTGTAGGATATTTAAGAATGAATTAAATGAACACTACGACTGAGTGCCAAGTCCAAGATCAAGAATCATATGTTACCGAGGAAGCCCAGCGGAGATGATCGGAACCCGAAGGAATCATACCGAACGTCATTATGATAACACATGCGATAGCGGAGTCTAGTCGGCCGAAGGAGATAAGGATTGTCTTAGGCGATAAAGACCAATACGAGGTGCATTAACCCTGAGGCAGCCGACAATACAGGAAACCTTATCCAAAGGCAGCCTTCGATCAGCACGATATGACGAGACTGGATGCATACAGACAAACGGAAAGATAAGATGAAACCTATCGGAAGCCACAGGCGGCCCGGATGACATCTACCGTGGTGGAGTGTTGGCAAGGCATACAGACGGCACAGGAAGCCGCAGCCCCAGATAAGGACGGATCAAGAGATCCGGCAAACAAAGTTGAACACTTCACCAGAGCTGACGACATATGCATGAGATGAGATATGCGCTCGAATGCCCTACGAAGGCGATATTATTAGAAATAATATATCGGCAAACGACGGGATTAGAAGCGACATATGCACGATACGGCCGAGAGGATCACCAAGTGTCATCCGATTGGTTTGGGAACATTTTGGGGCGTTTGTGCTGAAAAAATCGAAATACGGAATTTGTATGCGAAAAATATCATGATTGCATGCTCTCTACCAACGTCAACCAGTACTTGGCGTTCCAACCACCGCAACGTACCCGGTGGGTATATGAGTGGGGAGCTCAAGTCAGAAAATATAAAATATCCAAAAAGCCCCCACTCGAAGAAGCGCTCATCCAGCAGAAGACCCACAATTGTCCCATCAACTACGACCAAGTCCCAGAAAGATATTAGTATCTTATACTCGATTATTTACACAATACTCGAAAGACCATACAACCAAGACCCTCTTCAATACCTAAGACCCTCACTGATTGCTGTTCACACTTGGACACAATTAAGAACGACGATCTCAAAAACGCTCCCTGAGATAAGCAGGAGAGTTTAAGATTATAACACGTTATTACTTATCATCCCTACGAGAATCCCCAGAGAAGTACATAATTCCCATCATTGGAATTATTACTTCTCATTTTTCTTTTTCGGAGATATTGAGTTACCCTACCGTCGGTCACGAGACAACCCCCGGTTAACACTATAATCTTACTCAACACCTCACCGAGCGTACTGAGAAACGTCCTACAAGAAATTCAGAACCACAAACCAAAACGAACAATGCCTGAGTCCATGGAAATCGACTTCCTACCTATGCCTTCTTGGGCATTGGTTAGTACCAACACTGGTGAAATGGACAATATCCCACCTATCGAACCGATCAAACTTCACTCTGTCCCTGAATGGGGACGCACTCTCATGAGTCAATTACACCACACGGCTGCTGAAATCAACAGTCTCCGTGGACAAATCCAGAATGATGAATCAGAAGCATACCGCATCTTTATGCAAATGCAAAATGATTATCACAAGATCGAATCCAACCTCAATCTGGCAATCTCTCAAGCCCAGCAACATGCGGCAGATGCTACAGGAGCCCACTTCAACCTCACAACAACCCAGTTTGCAGAAGTTGCTACTGCCCACATGGCCTTGAGAAGACATGTGGAAATGATTACCATAAATGCTGCGGAAAATGAGGAACGAAGACAAAAAGTGCTCCAGGATTTTGCTCAACAAATGGAAGCAAATCAGAACATCTGGGTGGATTACCACAAGGATCAGGCAGCTAAGCAAGAAAAATTTAACAACGACTGTCAACGATGGGCCTCTGAGATGAACACCAGAGAGGCGAAGGCCAGAGTAGACCAAGAAAAGGTCAAAAAGGATTTACAAAAGTTGAAACGTCTCCAGGAACAGCTACAACAGGATCACATCAATGCCTCAGCTGTTTCCCAGCAGGAACGAGAAGACATGCGACGATCATTTCGAGAAGAACTTCATGCAATTGGAGAAGAACTGAAGGTCCAATTCCAATCAGCACAACAGTCCCGCAAGGATATCGATGTACCCTCGGTCATCGATAGCATCCTAAAGCAACATGCCCAGCAGGGAAGAATTCCCCTCCCGAACAGTGATGACCCAGAGTCAGAATATGACCTCCCACGTTCCCCACAAAATGAGCAATCGGGAAGAGGCTCAATCCGAAGTAGAAGGACCACCGAATCCAGGGACAGTAGCCCACCAGGAGGAAGGATACCTCCCCCAGGGCCTCCACCTGGAGGAAGTAGCTCCAGCTCCTCCAGCTCAGACTCAGAATCAGATAGACCTAAGGATTTAGGGCAGGAGATATCAAGACTCATTCGTGCCCTACGGAAGAAGGACAAAAAGAATCGCATCACCAAGCGACCAGAAGCAATTGTTCTAGGAAAAGCTCCCAAGATGAAGGAACCAGAGGTTTTCGATGGGGATAGAGAAAATTACATCCCATGGATGAAAGCAGTCAAGGAATATATGACTGTGCGATCTATCGACTTTAATACCGATGCAACCCGAATCCACTGGTTGGGCTCCCTCCTAAAGGGAGATGCCCGCCAATGGCACCAAAACCGTGTCGATACTACTGAGAAGGAATTACGCCCTGACACCTGGCCCTCATACACTGCAGCAATGGACCACTATTTCCGTGACCCCCACCAGAAGCGCAACTACACCAACAAGATGGCCAGGCTGCATTGGAAGTACAAACCTGGATGCCATAAGACTGGCCTCCCAGCAGATCAATGGGGAATCAGGATGGCCATCTACCAAGAGAAGGCCCAAGTTGAAGGAGAGGTCCTGAGAGAAATTTACGATCAGGCATTCCCAGAGGATCTGGCCTGCCAGGCATGGACAGATGTTCAAGACTTGGATGACCCAAAGTATGAGTGTTTCAAGGCCAGACTCATCAAGCTTGCAACCGCGAAAGAAGAACATCGGAACATGCATGAAAAGCCACTGCTCCACATTTATCAGGCCTCCTCTGAACCTAAACAGGAGAAGGAAAAGCGAAAGCGAGATGAAGACAAAAAATCCAACCGTGGTAAAACTAAAGAGACCACTCGCACACCCAAGGGCGACCGAGAAAGGAAATTCCAAAACAACCGCGAAGCATTGGCTGGGGTCCCCCAGGCTGAAATCGACCAACACAAAGCAGACAAGGCCTCCTGCTGGCGCTGTGGCCGAAATAGCCACCACACCCTAGAATGCTTTGCGAAGAAGACCTCAAAAGGAACCGAACTGACCACCACAGTGGCTGCAGTCACAAAGAAGGCTAAACGCCAACGACCATCAGAAGATTCCGAAGATGAAAAGGAGGAGACAGAGGAACCCATATCCAAGCGGCCAAAGAATGTCGCCACAGTGACCCAGACAAAATCAGAGTCAGCCCCTGAAACAGCAAGAAGTGTCTGGGAAGTAGAGACCTCCGATCTCTCGGATTTAAACTAGGAAAGCCTCGAAGGATACGCAGAGGCATCCAAGAACGGGAAGACGTATCAAGTTCTCAAAAGATATCAGTCGCTGGAGTAAAACGCACCAAAAATCAAGAAACCCAAAAACAATCTAAAAAATTAAAACATAATAAAAAAGAACCTGAGACGAAACTGCAGCTGGCCAACAACAGACCACCCCGAGTTGGTTCCAGACCAATTGTCCAAATGCATCTTTCAGTACCTGGACAAAGGAAAAGGAGTGTCCAAGTGATGTTTGATACCGGTGCAGCCATACCAATCATCAGCTCCAAATTTATTAAGGCAAATAACCTACCAATAATCACTCGCAATAACCCATTACGAATCAATGGAGCAGATGGTCGCCCCTTATCAGGTGCTGGGGAAGCATTTACACATTCCTTGCTACTTCAGTACAAATACCACTACACCAGAGAAACCTTCGAGGTCATGCCCCTAGAATCAGGCACCGACATAATCCTACCCTGTTGGTGGATGGCAAAGCATCAACCCAACAAGTTTTGGGGAAAACCAGAAGACATCACACTAGACTCCGAATTCTGTAAACAACACTGCACCAAGGCAGCGGCACAAGAATTCTCCCTCACAATGGATAGAGACATCCTCCACCACTATGATGCCACAATAATTGGTTACATTGCAGCAGTCAACTCTGACACCAATGAAATAGACCCTGCCACAATTGTACCCAAGAAGTTCCAACAGTACGTCGAGGTTTTAGGCAAAGAACTTGCAGATAAACTCCCAGATCACAAACCCTATGATCATGCAATAGACCTAAAGGAGGGTGAACAACCACCATGGGGACCAATGTATCCCCTCAATGAAACAGAACTACAAGCGCTGCGGGATTACCTCAAGGAAATGTTAGAATTAGGAAAGATCCGCCCATCGAAATCACCAGCTGCAGCACCAATCATCTTCGTCCCAAAGGCCCATGGCCGAGGCCTCAGATTGTGCGTCGATTATCGCGGCTTGAATAAAGTCACCATTGCCAACAGATATCCCCTTCCGATCATGTCAGAACTCCAAGATAGGGTCAGAGGTGCGAAAATATTCACCAAGATTGACCTCAAAAATGGATACAACTTGATTCGGATCAAACCAGGCGATGAATGGAAAACGGCATTTAAAACACGGTATGGACTATATGAATACACCGTTATGCCCTTTGGGTTATCCAATGCCCCTGCAACCTTCCAGAATATGATGAACCACATTTTTCGAGACTTGCTGGACCAAGGATTGATTGTATACTTGGACGACATCCTGATCTATGCCGAAACAGAAGAAGAACATGACCGCATTGTCATGGAAGTGTTGAAACGTCTAGCAGAGAATGGGCTAGCCATATCCCAGGACAAATGTTTTTGGTCAACCAACCGAGTTGACTTCTTGGGGTATGTTATCTCAAAGGATGGTATCAAAATGGCCCAAGACAAAGTTCAATGCATTCGGGATTGGGAACGACCAAGAAGTCTAAGGGATGTACAGTCATTTATTGGCTTTGCGAATTTTTATAGACGATTTATCAGAGAATTCTCCAAAATCGCTAAACCCCTCAGCGATTCAACAAAAGGGTCACCAAAAGACTGGATCTGGACAGATGCGATGACAGAAGCATTCGAGCAACTAAAACACTGCTTTACGACTGCACCTATCCTTACACACTTCAACCCACAACAAGAATGCATCGTCGAGACAGATGCATCTGACTTTGCACTGGGTGGTACATTGTCACAAAATGCAGAGGACAAAAAACTACACCCAGTTGCCTTCCACTCCAGAAAGTTCTCACCAGCCGAAATCAACTACGAAATTCATGACAAGGAATTACTGGCAATAGTTGATTGTTTTAAGACATGGCGAAGATATTTGGAAGGATCACTTCACACGGTCCAGGTATTTACCGACCACAAAAACCTTGAGTATTTCATGACAACCAAGGTTCTCAACAGAAGGCAGGCACGCTGGGCTCAGGAACTGGCCGGCGTGGACTTCAAAATTTTTTATAGGAAAGGAACAAGTAATGGCAAGCCAGATGCATTATCAAGGCGCCCGGAGTATCGCCCTGAAAAGGGGGGAGGTGGAAACCAGCCAATACAGACTGTCTTGCATGAAAAACACTTCGACACCATCTCAGCAATCAGTACTGGAGGAGAAGGAATGGTGTTCTGTTGCTCAGCAGTTCAGCTGGGTTATTTGGCATCATCAGTATCGAAATGGACAAAGGAATTTGAGCAGGAAGTAAGAGAGGCAGGACAACAGGACGCAGCATACTACCAGGCCTTAGAGGAACTGAGTGGAAGCGCGCAAGAAATAGAAGGAAAGGAAAGGATTTTAGAACTACAGGATGGATTACTATATCGCAAGGGATTGCTTTGGGTCCCTGAGAATGCACAACATGCGATTTTACATACCGAGCACAACAGCGCAGTAGCCGGACACTTTGGTCAAGACAAAACGATCGAGTTGATCCGACGCAACTTCTGGTGGCCTAAGATGGACCAAGAAATTATTGAATATGTCAGAAGTTGTTTAGAATGTCAGAAGGATAAGGCATCACGCCACAAGCCATATGGCCTGCTCTCACCATTAGAGCTTCCATACGCACCATGGACATCAATTGCCATGGACTTCATCACAGACCTCCCCTTGTCTGAAGACTGTGATCAATTATGGGTCATTGTAGACAGATTTACAAAGATGGCCCACTTCATACCACTCAAGAAGGATCAAAAGACAGCGGAACACCTAGTAAAGATATTCGCCAGGGAGATATGGAGATTCCATGGCATCCCAACCGACATTATCTCGGACCGCGACTCCCGCTTTACCTCCACAGAATGGAAACAATTCCTTGGTATACTGGGGATACGACCACGAATGAGCACATCCTTTCATCCACAAACAGATGGCCAAACAGAAAGGATCAACCAGACAATTGAGGCATACCTACGGTCATTCACAAATTATGAGATGGATGATTGGGTTGGACTCCTACCCATGGCTGAATTTGCCTACAACAATTCGGTAACCCAAGCCACTGGCATGTCACCCTTCTTCGCCAACTATGGCCGACACCCAGGTTGCACCAATCCAAGTACAATACCAACTAGCGAGGATACTCAGGATGGATACATCAACCACATCCTTTCAGTTCAAAGTCTAGTTACGAAGAACCTAAAAGCAACCAAGGAAAGAATGAAGAAGTATGCAGACAACAAACGCAAGGATGCTCCAGAATTCAAGGTTGGGGACCTAGTCATGTTAGATGGAAGGAACATCCAGACCAGACGCCCAAAACATAAACTGGACCACAAGAAGCATGGCCCCTTCGCAATAGAGAAAGTAATTTCTCCAACAGCCATGCGACTATCACTACCCAGAAAATGGAAGATCCACAACACCTTCCATGTATCCTTACTCGAACCATACAACAATGGGACCAGACCTCCGCCTGATCTATTAAAAATCATTGATGAATGTGATGACATCGAAGGCAATGAGGAATGGGAAATAGAAGAAATCTTATCGAGTAGGAAAGTCAAGGGGAAAGTCCTTTACCGAGTCAGATGGAAAGGATATCCACTTAAGAAGGATCATACAGAAGAACCGTATGAATGCTTCATAGTAGGTGGCCTGCAGTCACTCCGAGAGTTCCACTCAAGGAATCCAGGCATGCCGAGGGACCAACGTGTTTAAACAACCAACTATCTCAAGATACCTTTCCTCTATGAGGTTTTAATGGTCTTGGGATAGAAAACATGTTGGTGGATGAAGGGGTTGGAGGACTTCATCAAAAATCCCGTTTCATAATCATATTGCTAAGAATTCATAAGCCAAGAATCTCAGTTAATGATTTCGGGTCGAAATCTTATAAGGGGGGAGGTAGTGTCATACCCCACCTTTAAGACACATTTTAAGAATGGGGATTCTTACTAAGTAATGACTCAAGCCATAAGGCAAGAGCCATTACTAACCACCCTTCATCCACTTCCCGCAGGAAGTAGGATAATGGGGGGCCAGGAAAAAAGTCAGCATCATAAAGGGTTGGGAACCCGGGGTAGCCTCAGGAGGGACAGTTTCCGATCAACGGCTGAGGTTTCTAATGCCCAGCCGTATCCTGGGGAACGTACCGCTGATGTTGACAAAAAACCTGGAATACTTATAGCCTGGGCAACTGTGGTTCTTACTTGCCACAAGTCCAAGAGGACTACCCTCCGCCGAAATGCTTCGCCGTATTCGAACGTTGTGCCGTGTCACACAGGACCACCCCAACAGGCAGGCATAGAAGGGGCTGGGACAAGAAAACAGGAGGAGAATGAATAAGAAGAATTGAGATCGAGGAGGAGGAGTTCGCCGTATATGACTGAGTCTGGCGGAATGGATAGAGGAAGGTCGAAGGAAGTCAAGGTCGATGATGAGGATGAAGGATTGATGGACGAGGAAAGATTGTAGGATATTTAAGAATGAATTAAATGAACACTACGACTGAGTGCCAAGTCCAAGATCAAGAATCATATGTTACCGAGGAAGCCCAGCGGAGATGATCGGAACCCGAAGGAATCATACCGAACGTCATTATGATAACACATGCGATAGCGGAGTCTAGTCGGCCGAAGGAGATAAGGATTGTCTTAGGCGATAAAGACCAATACGAGGTGCATTAACCCTGAGGCAGCCGACAATACAGGAAACCTTATCCAAAGGCAGCCTTCGATCAGCACGATATGACGAGACTGGATGCATACAGACAAACGGAAAGATAAGATGAAACCTATCGGAAGCCACAGGCGGCCCGGATGACATCTACCGTGGTGGAGTGTTGGCAAGGCATACAGACGGCACAGGAAGCCGCAGCCCCAGATAAGGACGGATCAAGAGATCCGGCAAACAAAGTTGAACACTTCACCAGAGCTGACGACATATGCATGAGATGAGATATGCGCTCGAATGCCCTACGAAGGCGATATTATTAGAAATAATATATCGGCAAACGACGGGATTAGAAGCGACATATGCACGATACGGCCGAGAGGATCACCAAGTGTCATCCGATTGGTTTGGGAACATTTTGGGGCGTTTGTGCTGAAAAAATCGAAATACGGAATTTGTATGCGAAAAATATCATGATTGCATGCTCTCTACCAACGTCAACCAGTACTTGGCGTTCCAACCACCGCAACGTACCCGGTGGGTATATGAGTGGGGAGCTCAAGTCAGAAAATATAAAATATCCAAAAAGCCCCCACTCGAAGAAGCGCTCATCCAGCAGAAGACCCACAATTGTCCCATCAACTACGACCAAGTCCCAGAAAGATATTAGTATCTTATACTCGATTATTTACACAATACTCGAAAGACCATACAACCAAGACCCTCTTCAATACCTAAGACCCTCACTGATTGCTGTTCACACTTGGACACAATTAAGAACGACGATCTCAAAAACGCTCCCTGAGATAAGCAGGAGAGTTTAAGATTATAACACGTTATTACTTATCATCCCTACGAGAATCCCCAGAGAAGTACATAATTCCCATCATTGGAATTATTACTTCTCATTTTTCTTTTTCGGAGATATTGAGTTACCCTACCGTCGGTCACGAGACAACCCCCGGTTAACAACCATTGCTATCATTCCTAAGTGGTTCTCACGTAGCCTTAATGAGAACTCCTTCCCTATCCTTATGCCCCCACCGGAGTCTCCACCAGAAACTCCACCGGAGGCCCCACTGGAACTTCACCCAAGCCTCCCCAGTATCCCCTTTGCAATTTCCCCATGATTCCCCCATACTTCCCCTATCTGCTAATCATTAAATCACATACGGCCATTGTTATTCTGGTGATCCACAAGCCCGCAGAGGTAGCTATTGCCCCCAGCAGCATGTCCTCATTGATTCATCACATCGGACTCCTCTTCAGATGATGAGTCAGGACCTGAAGGAAGGATTCCAGAATTCAGCAGGAGGAATAGGTGAGAGGGAAAACAACAAGAAAAGAAGGATGGAAATAGGGCGGACCAGTTCTTCCAGGCCTTGTATGACAGACTGGTACAGCCTACAATTGTTGAAATTGACAGAAAGCCCAAGATGCATGAAATGAAGGCTCCTCAAATCTTCACCGGTAAGGATAAAACACTTTTCTGAGCCTGGTGGATGTCAGTTCAGGATGAGGTTGCGACATATTCCTCTGCCTGACCTGATGAGGATGCACAGGTCCAATGGGTTGGGAGTCTCTTCTCCCATAAAGCCCTCAGTTGGCATCAAGAGCACCAAATGGCAATCAAGAGCTGAGGGCTGAAGGACAACTGGGCTGCTTTTTCAAGCGCCATCAAAACATGATTCATGGACAGGAGAGAAGTCCAGAAAGATGAATGCCAAATCAGAGAACTTCAATATGAAGGAGATATCGATGATTACATTATGAAACTGGAAGACTTGAACATGCGAGTACAGGCTTCATGCCCTATGTTCAGAGCAGTGATCTGGGATGCAATGACCTCAGAAATCAAGAAAATGGTTTATCAAAGTTTCAAGGGAATTCCAAGAGATGATGATGCCATGATCGAAGCAGTAAAGGAAGCTGCACATATTGTGGAAAATATTGATGAGGAAATCAAAGGACCAAAGAAAAGGATATTGGAAATCAGGAAATCTGGCAACTAAGGACAAACACTTCACCCGAGCTGACGACACATACATGAGATGAGATATGTACTGAAATTGTCAAGCACCAGATCCTACTGACGCAACTCCTCTTAGGTAGGCAACGCGATACGGTTCTTGACTGCTTTGAAGTGGGGTTCGGCTCTTGGTTCTGATCCTTTGGATTAGATATGGGGCACAGGCAATACTTCTCTGGTTCGTATGCAGAATGTCTCTGTGGCACTGCCCTTCGTTTGTAGGCTTAGGCTTTCGGTAACTGGTATGGTTTCAGGGTGGAAGGGAATTAGGGATAGGGAGAAGATAAGGGGTTGGTGATTTCGTTCACCAGAATGTACGGACGAATCTTTGCACAGTGTAGATGTGGTGAAGTGTGAACTAGATTGCATATAGAACTAAATACAAATTGTCATTTCCTTTTATACAGAGTTCCTCCTCTCATCATGACCTTGTAACTTTGCCCTGTAAAGTAATCCTCCTCGTAGTCCATACTCCATCTAGTAACCATTATCGTAATTCCAAACATCTTAACTCAAAACAATTTAACTCAAAACAAGTAACTCAAACAAGTACAAACGTAATTCCAAACATTAAGTTGCGGATTCTTTTATCCATGCCGCGAGCTTCCTGATCCTGAGCGAGCATGCCCTTCCGGACCTAAGCACCCTGCCGTCGCTAATGTTCCTAAGCAGTTCTCACTTAACCTTAATGCGAAATTCTCCCCTATCCTTAAGTCCCCACTGGAGTCTCCACCGGCACTCCACCGGAAACTCCACCAGAGCTCCTCCCAACTTCATCAGAAATCCCTTCACAATCCCCCCCTAATTTCCTCCTCCTTCCTACCTTCCCATTATCAAATAGCATATGGCTATTGTCACTGTGGTGCTCCACAAACATGCAGAGGCGGCGATTGCCTCCACCACCATGTCATCATTGATTCGTGACATTAGCCCCCCCGTCCAGGCCGAGGCTCCGATGAGGCTAACCTGGTGGTTAAAAGGGTTTCGAGAAGATCAGGTTTGGTATGAGGACTTTTTGATCCATCGAGGGTCATTGTGTCTTTGTAGGATCAGGCATTGTTGGGTATGAGTACTCCATGGGGGACATGTTTTCTGGGAGGGTTGGAAGGTCATCGTATTGTCTTTCTTATGTTCGTGTTCATCAGGGAGTTTCTGGGTTGATTCGTTGCGGGTAGGTGCTGGTTTCTCTGGGTGTTCCCTTTGTACTCTCTTTGGCACAACCATCCATCTGGGTTCCGTTACTTCATTGTCATGGGGAAGGGTAGGATTGTTGTCATAGGTCAGGGTTGTGTTTCTTCGGTAGTCATAGTTGAAAGGAGAGGTAGGTGGGAGTCAAGGATCACTACATCGGTCCTTGTGTCCTTCTAATTTTACGAGGTATCCACAATTATGACAAACTTGTTTGCCTTGTTGCCAACCGCTACATGCTTTTCTTGGGTTTAGTTTTTGCGTCCAGATTACTGCGTCTAAGTCCGGATGATGTTCCTGACCGCAGTAGCAATGATCATAGGGGTAGCCGTTTTCTCCAGGAGGGAAGTAGATTTTTTCTTGTTTTTGTTTTTTGTGTGTGTTACAATTCTACTGGTAACAGAAAGTCCAATGGAGATTGTCATGGGTAGTATTAGGGGCAGTGGGCAGAGGTGTGGGCAGATGGCCCCAGCCATCTGCTATTCGTTCCGAAGTGTCCCCTGGGGGCATTTCGGTTTGTGTGGTGTTTAGTTTCATGGTGCGGGTTTTCGAGGGTAGCTTTGGTGAAAGCGCGTGGTGACTTCGGGGGAGTTGTTGAAATTGGTGGCTGGGTACCACATCTTATCCTCATCATGGAAACCGGTCCACTTTACTTTGTATTGTAGTTGGTTTCGGTGGTAGCTGGAATCAAGGATTTCTTCGACTCCCCATTCCTCTTTGTTATCGATAATGACTGGTGGGGGAAGTGGCTGTATATGGCCAGGGATGGGTCGGTTTCGGGTTTCCGTGGGCTCAAGGAGGGAGATGTGGAATACTGGATGTATTTTCACACTTGGGGGAAGGTCCAGCTTATATACTCGTAATCCTATTTTTTTGAGGATGGTATAGGGGCCGATGAGTTTGAAATCGAGTTTATTGGAGGGGCGGGTAGTCTTCACATTTTTTCGTCATATCTATACTCTATCTCCTGGTTTCAGAATCGGGTCAGGCCGCCTTCCGTTGTTGGCTTGCTCGGCATGCCCCATCTGTGCGTATTTGATTTCTGATCATAGTTCCTCATGGAGGGTGGCTAGAGCCGAGATGTAGTTGGATACGTCGGGTGTGGTGTTGTTGGTTTCAGCGAGGTCTGGTTGAAAAAGGGGGTGATATCCAAAATTCACGAAGAATGGGGTGGCTCCTGTCATTTCGGACTTGGTGTTACTATAGCAAAATTCCGCAACTGGCAGCAGGTGCTTCCAGTTGTCTTGCTGGTAATTACAGTATGCACGCAAGTACTGTTCAAGGGTGGCATTCGTGTATTCCATTTGGACATCCGTTTCTAGGTGAAAGGTGGTATTCAAATTTCAGGAGGTTCCCAGGGCCATCATAATGTGTTTCCAGAAGAAGGATGTAAACAGTGACCCTCTGTCAGAGATAATGCTATTTGGAAGTCCATTGGCCTGTACCACATGTAGGATGAATTCGTCTGCCAATTCCTTTGGGCCCATGGTATCTTTACATGCAACAAAGTGGGACATGTTGGTGAGGCGATCCACCATTACCCATAGGGCATTACATCCATCCACCTCAGGCAGCCCTGTGACGAAGTCCATGGATTTCGAATCCCATGGACATGTGGGTAATTGTAGGGGTCATAATAATCCATAGGGGGCATGTCGTATGGGCTTGATTCATTTACAGGTGTCACAGTTGTCGACATACCGGTGCACATGTTGCCGCTGCTGGGGCCAATAGTATTTCCTGGCCAAGAGTTCCAATGTCCACGCTCGTCCTGGGTGGCCGGCTATTGGGGCATCGTGGTGGTCCTGTAGTAGTCGTAGTCATAGTTCGTCATCCTGACATATCCAAATCAATCCCTTGCAAGTTACTATTCCTCCTTTTTCTTCACATAATCCTAAAGCTACCCAGTTGTCTCATCGTTCTCCATTTCTTAATTTTTTCATGATATCCTTTAATTCCCCATCTTTTTCCGTTTTTTCTTTTATTTCCTTTAATAGTTCTAAATCTATTTGTAATGTTATTTCCTGCATGGCGCTTATTCTAAACACATCTTCCAAAAGTAATATTCTTCCTTGATTTTGTCGGTGTTTTGCCTCCCCTTGTCAGGGCGAGTCTCCTGACTCATGTGACAGGATGTCTGGTTTTCCTGCAAGTTTTCCTGGTTGATAGGTGATTATGAAATCATAATTTGCGAGTTTTTCTCCCCATCTGGCTTGCCTTAGGTTCAGGTCTTTTTTTGTTCTCCAGTATTCTAGATTTTTGTGATCTGTCAGGATGGTGATGGTGTGGTGAGTACTCTTGCAATACGTCGACCATTTGTTTAGACCATCCATTATTGCCAGTAACTCTTTGTTGTGGACAACGTAGTTTAGCTCGGCGTCTTTTAATTTTCTGGAAAAGTGTCCTAGGGGATGGAGTATTCTGAGGTCGTCTGGTTGGGAACATACCACTCTGATAGCATAATCAGATGCATCTGTTTCTAGCACAAGGGGTTGAGTAGGGTCGAAGTGGCATAATATGGGTTGTGATATCATTGCTGTTTTTGGTTGTTCAAATGCTGCCTGCACAGCATCGTTCCATTCCCATGGCTTGTCTTTCTGGGTTAACTTTGTCAAGGGAGCAGTGATCTTGCTAAAATCCAGGATAAACCTCCTATAGAAGTTTGCAAATCCGAGGAAGCTCTGCACTCCCTTGATGTTGGTTGGATCCCGCCATTCTTCCACCACTTTCACTTTTTCCAGATCCATCGCAATTCCTGTTGGTGCGATGATATAACCGGGATATTCAGTCCTATCAGTATGAAAGTCACATTTCGATACCTTTAACATTAATCAAACTTCTTCCACCCTTTTTAGGATCATCTGGACATGTTTGCAGTGTGTCTCTAGGTCATCGGAGTAGATTAAGACATCGTCCAGGTATGCAATGCAGAAGATATCAAGATAACCACTTAATACCTCGTTCATCCATCTCTGGAATGATGCCACTGCATTGGTAAGTCCAAAAGGCATGACCAGGTATTCATACAATCCGTATTTGGTTCGGAATGCAGTTTTCCATTTGTCACCTTTTGCTATTCAGAGATGGTGGTAGCCATCCTTTACATCTAATTTGGTGTAGACTTTTGCTTTCAATAAGCGATCCAATGCTTCTCCTATCAGTGGCAGGGGTGTTCGATCTTTTATGGTTATAGAATTGAGCCCATGATAGTCCATGCACAGCCGGAGTCCTCGATCTTTCTTTTTTACAAAATGGATTGGGGCCCCTGCTGGGGATGTCAAGCTCCTTATCCATCACTTTTTTAAGCTTGTCTCTATATATTCCCTCAATGCTTTCAATCTTCCTTCATCTAGTGCTCATAGTGGCTCAAACAGGGGTACTTGTCTTTCCATTAGGGGAATCCGATGGTCGTGGTGCCTGTGCAGAGGTTTTCCCTGGCTTTCTTTTTCATTGAAGACATGTAGGTAGTTGTGGTATTCTGGGGGGATTGTAACGGCGGTCATGGACAAGGTAATCAACAGAGAACCTGAGGGCTCTAGGCTTGTTGACAGTGATTGTGAACACAAGACAGAACCTCTTGGAAAGCACCAACATTGGATGTCTGAAACTGTGATGTGCAACAACTATAGATGATCCGTGTTCAGGAGCAGAGGTAGGTCAAGGGACAGGATCAGGGAAAACAGAGCAAAGAGGACAAAGGCCAGAGGATCAAAGACAGAAACAAGGACAGAGACAGAGGCGAAGCCGAGGACAAGGACCGGAGAGGATCCAAATATTTATTTGGTGAGATGAACAAATAACTGTGTAAGGAGAAAAGGAAAGGAAACAGAATGCTGGGAGGACAAGTCCTCTTATATACACATTTTCTCCTTCCATGCCGAGACACTAAACTAGCAGACCCTAAACCCTTAACCCTTAACTAACCAGCACAGCCACCCCAACCATTCCAAACATATGCAGCTGAGCAATTATCCTAGTCTATGGGGCTCATCACCAAGAGCACAGCCACCCAGATAAGCCACCTGATAAATGAGTGATGACAAGTGATAAGTGAGAAGTGAATGAATTTCTTGAGCCATGACAGGATCCCCCTGTTTGGACTGAGCTCCGGCAAAGTAGGTTTTATGTTGTCTCTGGTCGGGGTCATGTTTTGTCAGGGTATTTCTCGTGGAACTGGTCAACAGCTTGGCTATCTTCATGGAGTTCGGCAGGTTCCCATTCCGGCATATCATAACCCACCCACTTAACCAAATACTGGAGTCTGCAGCAGTGTAGGCAGGAGTCCAGGATTGCCTCGATGAAGTATTCGTCTTCTCCATCTATTTCCACTGGTGGGGGTGTCATACCCCACCTTTAAGACACATTTTAAGAATGGGGATTCTTACTAAGTAATGACTCAAGCCATAAGGCAAGAGCCATTACTAACCACCCTTCATCCACTTCCCGCAGGAAGTAGGATAATGGGGGGCCAGGAAAAAAGTCAGCATCATAAAGGGTTGGGAACCCGGGGTAGCCTCAGGAGGGACAGTTTCTGATCAACGGCTGAGGTTTCTAATGCCCAGCCGTATCCTGGGGAACGTACCGCTGATGTTGACAAAAACCTGGAATACTTATAGCCTGGGCAACTGTGGTTCTTACTTGCCACAAGTCCAAGAGGACTACCCTCTGCCGAAAATGCTTCGCTGTATTCGAACGTTGTGCCGTGTCACACAGGACCACCCCAACAGGCAGGCATAGAAGGGGCTGGGACAAGAAAACAGGAGGAGAATGAATAAGAAGAATTGAGATCGAGGAGGAGGAGTTCGCCGTATATGACTGAGTCTGCCGGAATGGATAGAGGAAGGTCGAAGGAAGTCAAGGTTGATGATCAGGATGAAGGATTGATGGACGAGGAAAGATTGTAGGATATTTAAGAATGAATTAAATGAACACTACGACTGAGTGCCAAGTCCAAGATCAAGAATCATATGTTACCGAGGAAGCTCAGCGGAGATGATCGGAACCCGAAGGAATCATACCAAACGACATTATGATAACACATGCGATAGCGGAGTCTAGTCGGCCGAAGGAGATAAGGATTGTCTTAGGCGATAAAGACCAATACGAGGTGCATTAACCCTGAGGCAGCCGACAATACAGGAAACCTTATCCAAAGGCAGCCTTCGATCAGCACGATATGACGAGACTGGATGCATACGGACAAACGGAAAGATAAGATGAAACCTATCGGAAGCCACAGGCGGCCCGAATGACATCTACCGTGGTGGAGAGTTGGCAAGGCGTACCGACGGCACAGGAAGCCGCAGCCCCAGATAAGGACGGATCAAGAGATCCGGCAAACAAAGTTGAACACTTCACCAGAGCTGACGACATATGCATGAGATGAGATATGCGCTTGAATGCCCTACGAAGCTGATATTATTAGTAGAAGCGACATATGCACGATATGGCCGAGAGGATCACCAAGTGTCATCCGATTGGTTTGGGAACATTTTGGGGCGTTTGTGCTGAGAAAATCGAAATACGGAATTTGTATGCGAAAAATATCATGATTGCATGCTCTCTACCAACGTCAATCAGTACTTGGCGTTCCGACCACCGCAACGTACCCGGTGGGTATATGAGTGGGGAGCTCAAGTCAGAAAATATAAAATATCCCAAAAGCCCCCACTCGAAGAAGCGATCATCCAGCAGAAGACCCACAATTGTCCCATCAACTACGACCAAGTCCCAGAAAGATATTAGTATCTTATACTCGATTATTTACACAATACTCGAAAGACCATACAACCAAGACCCTCTTCAATACCTAAGACCGTCACTGATTGCTGTTCACACTTGAACGCAATTAAGAATGACGATCTCAAAAACGCTCCCTGAGATAAGCAGGAGAGTTTAAGATTATAACACGTTATTACTTATCCTCCCTACGAGAATCCCCAGAGAAGTACATAATTCCCATCATTGGAATTATTACTTCTCATTTTTCTTTTTCGGAGATATTGAGTTACCCTACCGTCAGTCACGAGACAACCCCCGGTTAACAGGGGGTGCATCTGGTCATTGTCCTGGGTATGGATTGTCTGCAGCTAATTCCAGGAGGGATACATGTTGGACATTGTGGCATTTCATTGTCGGGGGCAGTTCAAGGTGGTAAACATAAGGGGATATCTTGGCAACTACTTTGAATGGTCCATGGCATTTGTTGTCAAGTTTTCATGATGGTCGGCGTTTTTTCCAATTTCTTGCATCCAGCCAGACATGATCTCCTGGTTGATAGTTTGGGGATCGTAACCAGTGCCTGTCTGCATTGTCTTGATAATGGAGGTCGGCTCGATTGATCTCAGCTCGCAGGTGACTATGGATTTCTGAAAGGGTCTTGGATGTTGTCAGGGCATGGCAGTCATTGACATCATTCATAGCTGCAGGTGTGAGATCGAATTGGCATTGAGGGTCGAATCCTTTATTGGCGAAGAATGGGGAAGTGCCCATTGTTTCGGATGCTTGATTGTTTGCCACGAACTCAGCCAGGGGCAACCATTCTGCCCAGTCATCCTGTAGGTAGTTGACATGTGTGCACAAGTATTGTTCCATGATTGCATTCATTCATTCAGTTTGGTCATCTGTTTGTGGGTGAAAGGCAGTTGAGAGTCATGGGTCAATTCCCAAATGGCGACATAAGTGTTTCCAGGACAGTGCAGCAAATTGTGGCCCTCGGTCAGATATGATCGTCAGGGGCAGTCCATGGAGTCGGAAGATAATGGCTAATGAATAGGTTCACAAGTTCTTTGGCATCAACATCTGTACGGCAAGGCACAATGTGCCGTTCCTTTGTCAGTCGGTCCACCACAACCCATATCGCATCACAGCCATTGGACCATGGTAATCCTGTTACAAAGTCCATTGATATATCCTGCCAAGGTCTGTCGGGGCTAGGTAGTGGTCGTAGGATGCCGAATGGGGCATGTCTGCTAGATTTCGAGCATTGGTTGGTATGGCAGTTGCGATTGTAGCAGTCAACATCTCTGCATATCTTGGGCCAGGTATATGTCCTCGAGAGGTATTTGAGTGTCTTTGATCTGCGAGGGTGACCTGCAGTAGGGGTCTCATGATGTTGTTGCATAAGGTGCAGTCTTAGTGGTTCATAGTCTGGAACCCAGATTCGTTGTCTGTACAAGAGGAGGTTGTCACGTTTCTTACATCCTGCCAGTGTGATGTCTTTACATTGTTTTGTTCCATCACTGAGCATCTGGAGGATCTTGTTTGGGAAGGGGTCGAAAGCATATCCTTCATGCAACAGTCGCCTTAGTGTAGGGGCATCTGGGGAGAGTGCTGGTGAGGTAATGTCAGGTTGGTCAGACAAGGTTGTGGCCAGGGCATGGAGGATGTTTTCGGGTCTAATTATGGTGGTGTGGTTTTCCAGGGAGTGGTCATCCCCCTCTTTAGGCAGATCTCCGGATTGTCTAGTCAGTGCATCTGGTTTCCCTCCAGCAGTCGCTGGGCGGTAGACAATCTTGAAATTAAATTGGGAGAGAAATTGTGACCATCAGGCTTGTTGTCTGTTGAGGAGTTTTGTTGTTGTAAAATATTCCAGATTCTTATGGTCCGATAGGACACGGATTGGGTTGATAACAGACTGTAATTCCGGTCTCCATTCCTCGAATGTGTGCACAATTGCCATTAGTTCCTTGTCATAAATCTCATAGTTGCATTCTGCTGGAGAGTGCTTCTTAGAGAAATATGCCACTGGGTATAGGATGCCATCATCATCATATTGTGACAGTACTCCAGCAGATACGTAGTCTGAAGCATCAGTTTCAACAATGACATCATGGTCGGGGTCAAATCGGGCAAGGACAGGTGCAGATGTAAACGTGTTTTTTAACTCATCGAATGCATTTTGTTGTTCATCCTTCCAGCCAAATGGTACTCCTTTTTGTGTCAGGAGTGTAAGTGGTTGCACGATTTTGGAATAATTTCGGACAAAGTGACAGTAAAAGTTGCCGAACCCCAGGAAGGCGCAGACATCTTTTAGGTTGCGGGGTGATTCCCAGTCCTGGACAGCTGTAATTTTTTCAGGATCCATCTTAATTCCTTCTGTACTGATGATAAGGCCCAAGTATTTAACTTCCTGGCAATGGAACTCGCATTTTTCTGGCTTCAGGTGTAAGCCTGCTTTCTCAAAGGCCTCTAGCACAAGGTTCACATGTTGTTGATGTTCTTCAAAGGTGTCAGAATAGATGAGTGTGTCATCCAGGTAAGCAGTGCAGAAACGGTCTAAATAGGGGGCCAGGACATCGTTGATAAAATTCTGGAAGGTTGCAGGGGCATTGGTGAGACCAAATGGCATTACTAATGATTCAAAAAGACCATAACAGGTGCGGAAGGCAGTTTTCCATTCTTCTCCTTCTGCCATTCGGATGAGGTTGTAGGCCCCCCCAATGTCAAGTTTTGTGAACCATTTCGCGCGAGAGAGGTTCATCAGAGTGTCTTGCATGGGTGGGAGGTGGGTAGCGGTTTTTGATTGTTCCTTCATTGATTCCCCAATAATCTACAACTAGGTGTAGAGAACCATCACCTTTCTTGATGAACAAGATTGGTGCAGCAGCTGGGGATGATGATGCTCGAATGAATCCTTTGCTCATGTTTTCGTCAATCCACCACTTTAGTTCTTCCAGTTCTGGGCGTGAGAGGGAGTAGAGTGGGCCAAAGGGGGGTTTAAACCCATCCTCTAAGGGGATCTTGTGCTCGCAGTGGCAGTGAGGGGGCAGTTTGTCAGCATTGACCTTTTTGAAAATCTTCAGGTATTTGTGGTATTCTTGTGGCACGATTGTTTTGAGGTCTGGCTTGTCATCTTTTGGTTCTTGCAGGGCGGTGTTAATTTCATTAAGTGATAGGCTGAACTGCTCGACCTTGCCATACCGTTGGTTGCTATTGTTGACAATTCATTTAAAGGTTGTAGCCGAGATAGCACAGATCTTATTCCTTCGTTCTGGTGTCAGACCCCTGATTGCTGTGGCTTTAACCATGGTACGATGTGGGAGTCATTGGGGGGAGCAGAATTGGATATCATTTTTTGCAGAGTTGATGGTAACATCATGTTTCTTGAGCCAAGGGATTCCAAGGACTAGAGGGTAGTGGCCAAGAGAGGTGATATAGGCAACCAGTGTTTCGTGGTGATCGCCGATGGTGCATTGGATTTCCACATATTCAGTGATGTCACTTGCAGAGATTGGTCGGCCATCAATTACTTCAACTATTCTTGGGGTTTTTAACTAGTAACGGGGGAGGTTGTGTTGGCATGTGAAAGCCTCATTCATAAACGAGAGTCCAGTACATCCACAGTCCACAAGTGCATGGGTGTCAATTTTGGTGTCACAGTCAGTCAAGGTGCAAGGTACGACTAAGTGACTACCATCCATTTCATGTTCCTGATTAACTGACAAAGAATTTGCTGATACATAGAAGATTTCCTTCGACGATAGAAATGAAGAGGCAGGGGCAGGTCCACCAAGAGAGCCAACGGGCTGCTGGTGGACTACTCTTTTCCCGAGTTGGGCTCAGGGGAAGGGGCGGGGTCTGTTGGGGTTGTCGAGACCTCGGCAGCAGCCAGGCGCATCTTCCAAGTGTTGTTAGCGGCCACGGTGGGGCATTGATTTATGAAGTGGTCGCCTGATCCACAGTACAGGCATAGCCCCTTCGCCATGCATTCATCATGTCAGCGTTGGTTTTGTGCCTTCTGGGAATCTGATAGGTCCATAGGGGTAGTGCCGTAATTGCCGCTGTTAGTGCTGGTTGGGTGGGCGGCTGGTCGGGCCAGTGCAGGGGCTGGGCATGGGGGAACTGGCGTGGCTTGGCGCTGGGTGACAGCTGCATGAGCTCGGATGCGATAGTCTAACTTCGTACATAGGTTGACCAATTTCGCAAAGTCTTGGGGTTCATCAGCCTGGTATACCAGACTGGCTTCTAGTTCTCGGGACAGGCCTCACTTCAGTGTTGCCTTTTTCACATTGGTGTCGAAGTTGAGGATTGCC
This sequence comes from Pyronema domesticum, assembly GCA_024516145.1. Classification (NCBI taxonomy): domain Eukaryota; kingdom Fungi; phylum Ascomycota; class Pezizomycetes; order Pezizales; family Pyronemataceae; genus Pyronema; species Pyronema domesticum. Next base: position 234,229 of record JAJJXL010000024.1, read on the forward strand.
ATGAGATGTTGGAACTCAGCATAGTAGATGCTAAATTCCTTATTGCCTTGGCTGAGTTTGTCAAGTTCTGCAGATGCTGTCCCCACTTTGTCTGGGTGTCCAAATGCAGATTCAAGGATGGTGATTAACTCTTCCACATCTTTGAGGTTGATCTTGTCTGCAAGGACATAGGGTTGGACCTGGTTCTGGGCATTGTTCTTGAGGTAACCATATACATAGCGCAGCTTATGTTGATCATCAATGAAGCAGGAGGAGTCCCCAGCTAGCTTGGACCTAACTTTTGAAATGAAGATAAGCAGGTCCTTGCGCTCTCCTGAGTACTCCGGTGGGTGGGGTAACTCGATTGGTTTTGTCGTTGGGAGGGCAGAGTTTCCTGTAATGGATTGCAGTAGTCGGATGGTGACATTGGCTGACTCAAGGTCATGTTCCAGGTCAGCAATACGTTTCGCATAGTCAGAGTTGTCTTTTTGGGATTCCTTTAGCTCCGCCTCGAGGTTGCTCAACTTTTGGCAATCACATTTGTATTCCTCCACTGCATTGTATAAATCTTCGATTTTGGATGGATCTTTCTTGACTTCATCTCTTTGAGCTGCATTGAGGTACAGCACTATAACAATTTCTTGATTGGTCATGGTGTTTAGGCTTTGATGGATGTGCCAGGTAAGGTTGTTGTCATCAAAGGTAACTCATGTTGCAGGGATTTCGTTTCTGATTTGACAGGTGATTTCGATTTTGTCGATAATAGCCGTGTTTCCCAAGGACAGGAATTTCGGGATGAGGTGTATGACCTGGTAGAACCAGAGGTTGTGGAGCATAAGCACAGAGTAATCAAGAACAGACAGTAGAGCTGGCAGGTACTTGATTACACAGTTATGTTGTAACGGCGGTCGTGGACAAGGTAATCGACAGAGAACCTGAGGGCTCTAGGCTTGTTGACAGTGATCATGAACACAAGACAGAACCTCTTGGAAAGCACCAACATTGGATTTCTGAAGCTGTGACGTGCAACCACTATAGATGATCCATGTTTAGGAGCAGAGGTAGGTCAAGGGACAGGATCAGGGAAAACAGAGGGAAGAGGACAAAGGCCAGAGGATCGAAGACAGAAACAAGGACAGAGACAGAGGTGAAGACGAGGACAAGGACTGGAGAGGATCCAAATATTTATTTGGTGAGATGAACAAATAACTGTGTAAGGAGAAAAGGAAAGGAAACAGAATGCTAGGAGGACAAGTCCTCTTATATACACATTTTCTCCTTCCACGCTGAGACACTAAACTAGCAGACCCTAAACCCTTAACCCTTAACTAACCAGCACAGCCACCCCAACCATTCCAAACATATGCGGCTGAGCAATTATCCTAGTCCATGGGGCTCATCGCCAAGAGCACAGCCACCCAGATAAGCCACCTGATAAACGAGTGATGACAAGTGATAGGTGAGAAGTGAATGAATTTCTTGAGCCATGACAGGGATCATGTCATGAGCAGACATTTTTGATGATTTTTCATTCTGCTGCAAGGTGGTTTTTGTCAGTGTATCTGTGGATGATACCTCCTGGACCTCGATATGATTTTCATTTTCTGGTGGTGGCATTTGAACGGGGTCCTCTTGGTCGCTGGGGTCCACAGTGGGTCCTTTATCAACATTGTCCTGTTCTCCTTCTCCCCAGGTTGCAGCTATTATGTCATTTCAAGCCATATCCTGGTGGTAACGATCAATGGCTTGTTCTTCGGGCACTGTTTTTGCATGGGGGGAAGTGTCCAAGCATTCTTTCGCACATTTCTCAGAGTTGAATATCACCTTTCCTTCCTTCCAATCTATGGTTGGGTTGTGTTTGTGTAACCATGTTAACCCAATGATTATTGGTGAGTTACCGATGGTGATGCAGTGTAATTTTATTCTTTCATGGTGGTCGTTGACTGTCACCTTGACCATGGTATCATGGGTGACTGGACCACTGGTGACCTCTCTTCCATCCACTGCCAACACATGGTGTGGTATCTTCTTTTCATCCAATGGTATTTGTATTTTGTCGGCATAATGTTTGTCCACAAAGTTCTCTGTTGCTCCGCAGTCTACCATAGCAGTCATACAGTGTTCCTTCCCATCTCTTCCTCATATACTAACTTCTAGTATAATCTTTCCATCCCTTTGGTAGGGTCCCACACTCGATATCACGTATGTTGGTTCTGGTGGGTTCGGGTTAATTTTCTTCCCCAGGAGTGCCCGTTGATTTCCTACTCCCGGGGATCCACCTTTCCCGATTGTTCCTCTGCCGATATTTCTACCGCTGTAGCTTCTGTGGCATGGTATGTTTTTCTCTTGTCCATTGGCTTTTGGGTGGGGCACTGAGTGGCATAATGTCCACCTCTTCCACAGTTGTAGCACTCATTGTTCCTTTGTCATTTTTCTTCCTCCGCCCTGTCTTTTCCCTTAGGTTTCCGAGTAGCATCAATTTCCATAGGGATTTGTCTGAAGTTCCCAATTCCGAGGTGCGAGGGTGTCTGTTTTGGTGGTCTCGGTAGTATTGTGGTTCGTTTTGGGGCCAGAGGGTGTGGAAGTTGAAAAGACAGTTATCAAAGTCAATTGCGTTGTTGGCAAAGTCGGTCATAGTTGTGGGTCTGGTGTCCCGGAGGGCAAGTTGTCATTGGATGTCCAGATAGAGGCCGTCATTGAACTGGTCGATGTAAAGGGGGTCGTTATAGTCTAGGTCGGCCATGATTCATTGAAACCCTACCCAGCATGTGGCAGTGGAACAGTTCCCTTGGCGAATGTTTTTAAACTTTCTCCTTGCTACTTCCTTGGATTCTGCTTCTCTGAATGCCCAGGTGATTGCTTTTTTAAAATCTTGCCATTCTTCATACTTGCTTTTCCCGTTGGTTATAGAGGGTTCAATCCATGCCCAGGCATTTCCTTGATACCGAGAGCTGGTGTAGTTGACCTTCTTGGTGTCCCGGTCAAACTTATTGGGTTCGCAGTTGAATTTCAGTTCGCACTCCATCAGGAAAGCCCGGAGTTTTGGTCTGTCCCCATGATAAAGCTCTGGGTCTTCAATCTTCGGATTGCATGGTACGGGTGGGTGATACAATTGCTGCAGAAGGGTTTGGAGTTGGTCCTGAGTCATTTGCACTGGGGCGAGTGCTCTGCCAAGATTTCCTTGGGGGGTCGTCATTCCGGAGTCTTCTTTTGCAGTTTCTGGAGTTTGCGGTCTAGATGGATTGTCTGGTGTGACTGGACTTGCTGGTCTCATGGGTTTGCTTTCAATAGCCTTGCCCAATCCTCGTAGCTTGACTGGATGCACTGTCTGTGGGTTTCGGTGATGTTTTGATGTTTGCTTTGCTGATCATTCATATCAGTCTTGATTTTCTGAGTCACATTGGGTACCTATTTGTAAGATGCAATCAAATGTTAAGCATCAGATCCTACTGACACAACTCCTCTTAGGTAGGCAATGCGATATGGTTCTTGACTGCTTTGCAGTGGGGTTCGGCTCTTGGTTCTGATCCTTCGGATTAGATACGGGGCACAGGCAATACTTCTCTGGTTTGTATGCAGAATGTCTCTGTGGTGCTGCCCTTCGTCCATAGGCTTAGGCCTTCGCTAACTGGTATGGTTTCAGGGTGGAAGGGAATTAGGGATAGGGAGAGGATAGGGGGTTGGTGATTTCGTTCACCAGAATGTACGGATGAATCTTTGCGCAGTGTAGATGTAGTGAAGTGTGAACTAGATTGCATATAGAACTAAATACAAATTGTCATCCCCTTTTATACAGAGTTCCTCCTCTCATCATGACCTTGTAACTTTGCCCTGTAAAGTAATCCTCCTCGTAGTCCATACTCCATCTAGTAACCATTATCGTAATTCCAAACATCTTAACTCAAAACAATTTAACTGAAAACAAGTAACTCAAACAAGTACAAATGTAATTCCAAACATTAAGTTGTGGATTCTTTTATCTGCGCCGCGAGCTTCCTGATCCTAAGTGAGTGCACCCTTCCTGACCTATGCACCCTGCCATCGCTAACGTTCCTAAGCGGTTCTCGCTTAGCCTTAACGTGAACTCCGACCCTATCCTTCAGTCCCCACTGGAGTCTCCACCAGAACTCCACCGGAAACTCAACCAGAGCTCCTCCCAACTTCATCGGAAACCCCTTCGCAATCCCCACATAATTTCCTCCTCCTTCCTACCTTCCCATTATCAAATAGCATATGGCTATTGTCACTCCAGTGCTCCACAAACAGGCAGAGGTGGCGATTGCCCCCACCAGCATGTCATCATTGATTCATGACAGAAATGCCCTACAGAGGTCATATCATTAGACATGATATATTGGCAAATGATGGTCGTAGCAGTAGCACATGCACGATACCACCAAGAGGATTACCAAGGGTCATCCGATTGTTTCAGGAATGATTGGGAGCATTTGCATGGAAAAATTCGAAATATGGAATTTGTATGTGAAAAATATCAGGTTTGCATGCTCTCTACCAACGTCAACCAGTACTTGGTGTTCCGACCACCGCAATGTACCCTGTGGGTATATGAGTGGGGAGCTCAAGTGAGAAAACATAAAATATCAAAAAGCCCCCACTCAAAGAAGTCATCATCCAGCAAAAGACTAACAATCATCCCATTAATTACAAGCAAGTTCCAGAAAGATATTAGTACTTTATACTCGACTATTTACACAATACTCGAAAGACCTACACAACACTACAACCAAGACCCTCCTTGAACAATAAGACCCTCACAGATTGCTGTTCACACTTGAATGCAATTTCCACTGACAATCTCAAAATACTCCCTGAGATAAGCAGGAGAGTTTAAGATTATAACACATTACTACTCATTCCCAAGAGAATCCCCAGAGAAGTGAATCATTCCCATCATTGGAATTATTACTTCTCATTTTTTCTTTTTGGAAATCCTGCATTACCCTGCTGTCATTCACAAGACAACCCCCAGTTAACAGAAACATAGGGAAGAGTGAATTCTTGAGCCATGAAACTTGGGCTGACTGGACTCTGGTCCTGTATATTCATTTGTTTGTTGACATCTCCTGTCATTCCTTTAGGCTCCCCAATTATCTTTGCTGAGCTTCCCCTGTAATATATGATACTGATTGGACTTGGCAATCTGCCATAACACCTGTTGTATTCATTTATAAACATCTAACATGATTTCTCCCATCCATTGATCCCTTATCCTGATCATGAATATTGAACACATCCTTGCTTTCAACACCCTGTTCAATTTTCCTGTTGGTTTCATTTCTCTTGGCCTTGCTTATATGCAGTGTTGCAGTGCCCACCTATACTACACAAGCATCCTATTCTTCATATACAGTGACCTTGTGCTTTATGCCATGAATTGCTTTCTTTCTTCCTTAGGGTACATTTCTTCTTGCCCAGCCCCCTCAATGTCTGCCTGTAGGGTAGTCCTGGGTCACACAGTACAATGTATGCTTATAGTGAAGGGTAGTCCTGTGTTAGGGCCATAGAGGTTGGAGAGGAATTAATGTAATAGGTAGTCTATTACTTCTTCACAGATGCCATGGAAACTTTCAGACATCAGGGTCCAAGGTTTTTAGCATTCCAGAGTATGCTGAGTCAGTTACTGATGACTGGGAGTATCTCATGTGAAAGATACCAATGTCCTGAAGGGATTGGGGGGTAACACCATTGGTAGCTGACCATTGTATTTTCCAGGGGCCCGATATCTCACATCCTGGGGGAAGTGGATAAAGGGCAGCCTGTATTGGCTGTTCCCTTATAACTTGACTCATTACTGCAAGATTCCCTATTCTCTTGACATATGATCTAGGAGGGGTATGATGCACATGGAGAACTGCAATTGGGATAAATACTGAATTCGTTTCATGCGAGTACATGCATTACTTCTGTATCATTGTAAGTGTCGCTGTTTCTAAGTACAGAGATCTTGTGGGCTATTTATCTGTTGCACACTGCATCACCATGATTGTTTCAGGTCCTTCATAATCCTTGACTTGTATCACTCGACCACTGAGTGATCCACATCACCCTAAAGCCCGTGCAACAGTTTCACGTATATACCGTTCCGATTAATACCACATAGATGCTTCTCAAACTATCTTCATGGACCGTACATCTATGCTCTAGCAAAAGATTTCTGTACCCGAACGATATGTGGCTTGCCTCCCCGCGCACTGCAGAGTGATCTCCCATCACCCGCGAAAGTCTCCACGCCTGGTCAAAACTCTGCAGCCGGATCACCACAGGTGAGCACTGTTCCGTTCACAAGTTATCTCTCGTATGAACAGAGAAGTACAACTACTACTGCGCGATTACTGCGATTGATCACCTATACCACCAAGAAAAATTTCCGATTGAACTATTCTATTCGATATGCTCAGCGTCAACTCCAATCGAATTGTGAGTACCGTTTACGCTTTTGTTTTTTGCTTTATTTTATCTAGTTATCGTTTCCTTTTCCTCTGTTATCTTCAGTAGCTGATACAGAACACAGACCTATATATTAGCACAGGTTGGTGCTAATATATAGGTCTGAGTTCTAGGCTTCCGGAGCCATTCTTCAGCTTGTTTCGGCATCAGGGATCGATCCGTATTGCGATTTCGGCGGACCCAACGGACCCCCGCTGTGGGTACAGCACATCCTACTCCTCTGCCCCTGTTTCACGGCCCACCGTCTTGACGCCTCCGAAGCCAGCCCCGTACCCATTGAGACACCTCTCTTCTTGCATAACGACAAGGCCGAGGATCAACTGGTCCGACTTATAACAGATACCGACATGGGAACGAGACGGGATAGACTACGGAGGGAGGCATTACCCACCCGGGAAGGAGACGGCCCCGGCCAGTTCGGTCAGGAACGGCACGAAGATCGGGCGAACCAGGAGCAATGGGAAAGAGACGGGGACCAGGAATCGTTGTTTGAATGGCCCAACGAGGAGAGAGCGGGGAAGAGGACATTGCCGGAGATGGAGAGGCCGGAGATGCCGTAGATGCGGAACAGAACTGAGACTAGAACGGCGGTGCGAATTCACACATTCTGCTTGTTCTTTCAATGTTTATTGTGCTTTTGATGGGGTTTCACAGGGTACAGCATTGAGAGGTGTATGAGGAAAGCAAGGCCATAAGGCATTTAGATTTAGAACTGTGGAACGGGAAACGAGCACCCGCTAAGTACTGCGTTTATTATTACTTTTTGTTTGTTTACATTTGGTTGTTTATTAACATTTACTCTACAAAGATAGAAGGAGAAAAGGGGACGTCTATAATTCGCTCGAAACGCCAAAACAACCTGACCGGTTAGAACAAAAAGGCTATGAAATAAAAATAAAATAAAAAATCGGCATCAGGGATCAGATCGGCCGGACGATGGCATTCTGAAAATCGAAATCAGTATTCCTGGCTTCACCAACTCAATCTTTCTTAAAACGATTGTCAAACCATGTTCTTTCAGCGTTTATCCAACGCATGGGTTATCGAAAATGCTTCTTAAGTCCAATTAAAGAGATCTACCGCGCTTCATACAACATGAAAGCGTACGCATCTCCTCCTCCATCTATTAATTACTCTATCGCGGCATTCCTCTTCACAATCAAACCTACTAAGCAATTTCGCTTCGAACCGACTGCTTGACATATGCCCATCGATGACGCGAAGATGACTTCTCATACGCAAGGCGTCTGGTGCTCGGAAATGCGTGTTTGGCTTTGATTTCGTACACCGCATTTTTCAAAGGATTAAATGGCCGAAGATTCCACTCACGTTAACAGTTATAGACGTACCTACAATATATGAGCCGCAGAGATCAACAAATATGAGACTGTTGAACGGAGAGTGGCTATCGGCTGAAGGAGAACCATCGACGTGGAGGGGCAATTGAATTGGATTAAAGATACGGAAGAGATCAAGCTCGAGCGGTAGGAACTAGCCAACTTCAGAAAGAATTAAACCCATATGCCGCATCATAATAATAACCTTTTAACAGAAAAACTAGAACATCCGAACTGCATTTACCATAAATCATCCCGTTACAAATATATTCTCAAAACATATAACCTGAACACCTCATGCCTGCCCGTCCGACTTCTCACCCTCCGCCTCCGACTTCGACTGATCTCTGTTGTCCGAAGCTAGTTGCAGCAGTGTCCGCCGTCCTTGTCGGTGACCGAAACGTCGGCGCCCATGTCGATGAGCAGCTGGGCTATACCCTCAGGCTTATAGATTGATGCTAGATGCAGCGGTGTCCGCCCGTCCGATTTCCATAGATCACATAGTCGATCATGTTTCCTCAGCATGCCGTCCGACATACTGGAAGGAGCTTTTCCGAATATCTGTACTGCTAAAGTAGAGGTCTTCCCGTGAGCAATGTCGACATCGAATATTGATTGAATTATTGTGTCGCAAGAATGACTTACTCGGATTGCCAGTATCGCTTTTTGCGGCGGGTCGTTTCTCTTCGGTGATGGGGATGTTGGTATACAGTCTCAGTAGACGCCAGAGAACCGCTGGAGATCTCGCCGAATATGTGGGGTGTACGTGAATGGTATGGAAAAGTCGGGTACTTTTGCTGCGGGGACAACACAGAGTACTATAACACTTTCAATATCGTGCAGTTGCTTGGCGCTAATGGAGCCTCATTTTACCGAGATATTCCACGTACGAATCACTTAGGAATTGTCCGCACCACATAGGTGCATAGAAATTGCAAACCCGCCATTGGTTGGTTACTAGACATGCAGGAAGACGACACGTTGCACGAATCGGACTGAGAGCCGCTGCAAACAACTTCCTCGCTACTCTCCTCTCTATGGTACGTGTGTGCCGGATTTTAGGACAACTAATCTAGTTGTGAAACCCGGCGTCAAGATGTGACGGAACGGCCACCGATACGGTTGTTAGCGTGAAATGTCGGTAGAAACCGTAGTGAAAGCGTAATAATGCTGAGAAACGATGTTTCAAAAACACCAAACGGTTTCCGGTGTCGCTAGGGTTTCATGAGAATACACTAATTTGGAGCGAATTCTACCGCAACAAGCATAGATCCCGTGCTACTATTACCATGCTGTACAAAAATATCGTGCGCTTTCTTCTGGCCTCCCTTCCCTCTCCACCTCTCAGGTTGCTTTGAGAATGTCATACCAGATTCAGCCTTCAAAGGTGGATGAAGTCATGCTTTCCTACCTGCAGGATTCCACCCATTGGCAGTGGTATTCTCGACCTGGAGAAGCCCATCATCAACCTCTGACCCGGCCTTCACTGTCACAGCCAAAGTGTGCTATGAATATAAACATTCTGCCATGCTTCTAGCTTCAAACACTCATGTCCAAGTGCCCTGCACCCAGGGATTCATCACCACCCAGGGTTCCACTTTGATCAGGGTGAAGGTGTTGGACAGAGAACATGAGGGCTGCAAACTAGTTGTTGAGGCTTGAAGAGAATAGAACCTTCTGAAGGGTAACATCAACATGAGATCTCTAAAGCTTGGATAACCCAAAAGGCATGACTGTATATTGATATAATCAATATTGTGTCAGGAATGCTATCTTCCATTCATCACCAGGCTTAATTTGAATGAGGTTGTAGCCATTCTTGGGTCAATCTGGGTAAATATCTTTTCTCTTTTACTCTATCTTGAAATTTGGACATGATTGGTAGGGGGTATTGATTCATGATGGTGACTTTTTTCAAACCACTATAATTAATGCCCAATGTCAGTCCTTGACCATGGGCTTTTGGTATGAGTATGATTGGTGCTACAGCCAGAGATTTTGATGGCCAGATCATTCCAACTCCAACATTTCCTTCAGGTACTCCTAGAATGCTTACAATTCTGATTTATTGAGGGGTACATTGGTCCCCAAGGTGGTTGTTTACCTTCCTTCAGATCAATAGCATGATCATATGGCTTATAGTCTAGGAGTACATCTGGAAATTCCTTCCATAGCACCTTGTAGTAGTGCTGAAACTTTTCTGCTATGATGGTATCAGGGTTAACCTCATCAGCATCTTTGGTTATTAATGTTAACCGGGGGTTGTCTCATGACTGTCGGCTGGGTAACTCAAGATTTCCAAAAGAAAAAAAATGAGAAGTAATAATTCCAGTGATGGGAATTATTTACTTCTCTGGGGATTCTCGTAGAAATGAGTAATAATGTGTTATAATCTTAAGCACTCCTGCTTATCTCAGGGAGCATTTTGAGATCGTCGGTGGAAATTGCATTCAAGTGTGAACAGCAATCTGCAAGGGTCTTATTGTTTGAGGAGGGTCTTGATGGTATTGTTGTGTAGGTCTTTCGAGTATTGTGTAAATAGTCGAGTATGGGGTACTAATATCTTTCTGGGACTTACTTGTAATTGATGGGACAAATGTGGGTCTTTTGCTGGATGATCGCTTCTTCGAGTGGGGGCTTTTCGATATTTTATGTTTTCTGACTTGAGCTCCCCACTCATATACCCACTGGGTACATTGCGGTTGTCGGAACGCCAAGTACTGGTTGACGTTGGTACAGAGCATGAAAACATGATATTTTTCGCATACAAATTCCGTATTTCGAATTTTTCCATGCAAACGCTCCAAATCGTTCCCAAACCAATCGGATGACTCTTGGTGATCCTCTCGGCCGTATCGTGCATGTGCTGTTGCTAAACCCGTCGGTTGTCAATATATTATGCCTAATAATATGACCTCTGTAGGGCATTTGAGCATATATCTCATCTCATGCATGCATCATCAGCTCAGGAGAAGTGTTTGTCCTTAGTTGCCAGATTTCCTGATCTGTCCTTATCTGGGGCTGCGGCTTCCTGTGCCGTCTGTATGCCTTGCCAACACTTCACCATGGTAGATGTCATCTGGGCCTCCTGTGGCTTCCGATAGGATCCAACTTCCATATCCATTGGTCTATCTGTGCTTATTCTCGTCATATCAGGCTAACCGAAGGTTGTCTGCAAGATAACATTTCCTGTATTATCGGCTGCCTCAGGGCCACTGTGCCACATATTCGTCTTTACTGCCTATGACAATCCTTATCTCCTTCGGCCAACTAGACTCCGTTATTGCATGTCTTATCCTAATGATGTTCGGTATTGTTCCTTCAGTTTTCCGATCATCTCCGCTGAGCTTCCTCGGTAACATATGATTCTTGATTCTGACTTGGCACTCAGTCATACGGTACATTCAATGCATTCTTAAATACCTAACACTGTTCTCCTTATCCATCACTTCCTCATCCTCATTATCGACCTCGACTTCCTCCAGCCTTCATCTATAGTCAATTACAGCAGACTCAGTCGCATACGGCAAACTCCTGCTCTTACATTTCTCTTGTCCTTATCCTTCTGCCTTTCTTTGTCCCAGCCCCTTCTATGCCTGCCTGTTGGGGTGGTCCTGTGTGACACGGCACAATGTTAAAATACAGCGAAATGCATATGGTGAAGGGTAGTTCCTCTGTGGACTTGTGGCCCGTAAGAACCACAGTGGGCCAGGCTATAAGTATTCCAGGTTTTTGTCAACATCAGCGGTATGTTCCCCAGGATACAGCTGGGCATTAGAAACCTCAGCCGTTGATCGGAAACTGTCCCTCCTGAGGCTACCCCGGGTTTCCAACCCTTTATGATGAACTGACTTTTTTCCTGGCCCCCCATTATCCTACTTCCTGTGGGAAGTGGATGAAGGGTGGTTAGTAATGGCTCTTGCTTCACAGCTTGAGTCATTACTTAGTAAGAATCCCCATTCCTAAAATGTGTCTTAAAGGTGGGGTATGACACTACCTCCCCCTTTATAAGATTTCGACGTGAAATCATTAACTAAGATTCCTAACTTATGAATTCCTAGCTATATGATTCTTAAACGGGATTTTCTGATGAAGTCCTCCAACCCCTTCATCCACCAACATGTCTCCTATCCCGAGACCATTAAAACCTCAGAGAGGAAAGGTATCTTGAGATTGTTGGTTGTTAAACACGTTGGTCCCTCAGCATGCCTGGATTCCTTGAGTGGAACTCTCGGAGTGACTTCAGGCCACCTACTATGAAGCATTCATATGGTTCTTCGGTATGATCCTTCTTAAGCAGATATCCTTTCCATCTGACTCGGTAAAGGACCTTTCCCTTGACTTTCCTACTCGATAATATCTCCTCTATTTCCCATTCCTCATTGCCTTCAATGTCATCACATTCATCGATGATCTTTAATAAATCCGGTGGAGGTCTGGTCCCATTGTTGTATTGTTCGAGTAAGGATACATGGAATGTGTTGTGGATCTTCCATTTTCTGGGTAGTGATAGTCGCATGGCTGTAGGAGAGAAAATTTTCTCAATTGCAAATGGGCCATGCTTCTTGTGGTCGAGCTTATGTTTCAGTCATCTGGTCTGGATGTTCCTTCCATCTAACATTACAAGGTCCCCGACCTTGAAGTCTGGGGCATCCTTGCGTTTGTTGTCAGGATATTTCTTCATTCTTCCCTGAGTTGTCTTTCGGTTTTTCATAACTAGACTTTGAACTGAGAGGATGTGGTTGATGTATCCATCTTGGGTGTCATCGGTAGTTGTTGTGGTGCTTGGATTGGCTCAACTGGGGTGTCGGCCATAATTGGCAAAGAAGGGTGACATGCCTGTGGCCTGAGTTACTGTCACACCCTATAATGTGTGATAATAGATTGGGTAACATGTATAATTTGAGACAGAACATGGCATACTTGACAGGAGAATGAAAAATAAGTCAGCAATTCGGGCCGGAACCCTCCGAAGATCCGGCAAGCGAAGTCACGTGACTCAGGACCCCACGAATTAGACCTCATGAAGGTCCCGGCCCAAGACATGGCACCTATTGAATGTCAGCAAGGGAAAGATCAGGAAGGAGCAAGGGAAGGACTTACCTCACTAATGGCGACTCAGCCATGAGAAGAGTGTTGGCGACGATGATGGAGAGAACATGATGAGGGCGAACAGTACCTACTTATACATGAGGAGGTGCTCAGCAACCCACGGATACCAAGAGGGCTTGCACAGAGAAGAGCTCCATGGCATGTGCAAGGCATTGCGAAATCATCATTCAACATACCTGCATTCAGAGTTAGTTGACCAAGGCAGAGTCTAGTCGGTGAACATGAGTGGTGCTGAGTACAAGGGTCAAGACTGCACAGCATGAGACAACGTACGATAAGCAAGGAACCCACTCAAGGAACCTGTTCAAAGGAACCCGATATGATGTGACCATCAGCTAGGGGACACTCCGTAGGGAATTGTTGGGATTGTGTTCACACCAGGGTGTGGCCGCGCACAGGTGAGCACAGGTGGGGGACTCATGACATCACATGGACAGTGCTAGAATCGCACGAGTGATAGGGCATGATTGTCACCACACAAGCAATCAAGATTTTCTTAGGGAATCTATGATGACGCAGCTCAGAAGGAAAATGGCTCATTGTCATTCCCTGATGAGTTATTGCATTACGCGGCCAAACGGGGATTGAATCCTGTTATGATCGCTAATCCCTTACCTTATGGGAAGGTATGGTATCATGGCAAGGAATTTTCAAGAATTAACTCGAAGATGGTGGTCAGCATGCAAGTGAGTGATTAATGTAATTATGAGCTTGTGATGACGCAATCCATCCAAGATTATTGTTGGAAATGACTCACGTCTTATGTCCTAAATGCATTTTCAGCAGTACCATCCTGGGGGATGGTTAGACGAAGTTGGAAGTCCAAAAGTCTAGAAAGAGGTCTATGTCTCCCACAGTCTCCAAGATCATCAGCAACGAAATCCTCAAGAACAGTTACCAAGAACAATCCCACCGAACCTCAGAGACAACCCCTTAAGTTTATTCCGCCTCATGATCGATAGTTCGAATAAACTTCCTAGCTATATCTGAGAGCAACAAATGATCATCCGAAATCAAACGAAACGAATTATCGAAACCCCCTCCGCATTGCAGAAACTGTGCCCAGGGTCACACTGTAAACTTAAGGCACAAGCTACCAAGTTTATCACTCGAACATGAAAAATGAAAAGACCCTCTTCTAGGGCAAGAAAAACATCCTCCCTCTGAAAACAAAGACCTACCAATTATTCCAAGATGTCCCACTACCGAACCATCGAGTCCCCCACTGCTGGACCAGCTCAAGATGTCCAAATGGGCAATACTGTCAAAATTTATCGCCCCAAGACTTGGGACCAGCTCAAAGATCAACGAGCCCCCACATTTACTGAAACAGCTACAGTCAGCAAGGACCAGCTTCCTCAATGGTTCATCCCAATGGTGGAATGAATGAATGTCACCGAGAGGGACATCCAAGGATTATTTCAGGCTCTCCAGAGAGAAGGAGCCACAGCACAGGCTAATATCAGTCAGATGAAGGCCTTATACCAAGAAATGGCAGAAACCATGCAAAATGCTTACAATGTTGTCATCAAGAAGGGTGACATTGACCAAGAAATCAATCACGCAGCAATTGTGCACCTTGTTCAGGCTAGCAATGAATTTGGGTCTCAGGTCTGGCAGACAATTGGAGGCCTGGCCATGGATATTCAGCAATAGCAAGAGGCAAACCAAGAGGCTGCAGAAAGGCTCACTACTGGAGTCCAAATTATCAATGATGTCCTGGAAGGTTTTGCGACCTACCAAGCAAATTGGAATAACAATGTTGAAAATTGGGCATCTGAGAAGGAGGATAATGACAGAAGGCCTGATAAAAGAATCTGGGACCTTGCTAGAGACGAGGAACGCCATCAACGACGGCAGCTGGAATATGAAGCTGCAAGAGAGCAAGAAAGCAAAGAACGTATAGACAAGGTCATCCAGACTGTCACTGATCGATTGGCCAAGCAACAGCCAATTGATGCACGATCCCTCACTGAGGCCATACAGGAAAGAGAACCCTCATCTGAGATACTTAATGTGGCAATTGGAACAGCACTACCTGCATCCTCAACCAATTCAGAAAGAGGAGCTACAGCTGGGAAGGGTGGAAATGGTGGCAGACCTCCAAAGCCCAGGACAGGACTACCCCCCTCAGTCCCCTCAGACTCCTCCTCATCAGACGATGACTCAGGTTCTGGCAGAAGAACCTTGGATAGCTTCTGCAGAAGGCAAAAGGAATGAAGAGAAGAAAAGGAATGAGAGGTCAAGGTTACAGAGTTCTTTGAAACCTTGGTGGACAGGTTGAAGGAGCCTGCCCCAGCAGACCTACATAAGAAACCCAAGATGCCTGAAATGAAGGCTCCTCAGATCTTCACTGGCAAGGATAAAACCCTTTTCCGCGCTTGGTGGATGTCAGTTCAGGACTACATTGAGACATACTCCTCTTCCTTCCCTGCTGAGGATGCACAGGTTAAATGGGTAGGGAGCCTATTCTCCCACAAAGCCCTCAGTTGGCATCAAGAGCATCGAAAGGCAATCAAGAGCGAAGGGCTGAAGGACAACTGGGCTGCTTTTTCAAGCGCCATCGAAACACGATTTATGGACAGAAGAGAAGTCCAGAAAGACGAACGCTGAATCCGAGAACTCCAATACAAAGGAGATATTGATGACTACATTACGAAATTGGAAGACCTCAACATGAGAGTAGGGGCATCAGGCCCCATGTACAGAGCGGTTATCTGGGATGCGATGACCACAGAAATCAAGAAGATGGTGTACCAGACCTTCAAAGGGATCCCTAGAGACGATGATGCGATGATCGAGGCAGTAAAGGAAGCTGCATACATTGTGGAGAACATCGATGAAGAGATAAAGGGTCCAAAGAAGAGGACATTGGAGGTACGGGACACTCATCCGCTTAAGGAAGCTGCTCATCCTCGTGAGATGCAGCAGAAGGACCGAAAGGTCAATGAAAAGAATGGAGACAAGAAAGGTGCTTCTGGGAAGAAGACCGACAAGCCTGCAATTTTTGCCTCAGGAAGGGAGGCCTTACAGAATGTTCCTCAGAGCGAAATTGACAAGCACAAGAAGGATAAAGCAGACAGTTGGAGATGCGGACGGTCAGGTCACAAGATGTATGACTGTTATGCAAAGAAAACAGTAGGAGGAACAGAGTTATCAAACTGAGGCAAGACAGCCTCTGCAGGCAAGAGAAAAAGAGATGATGATGAGCAAGAAGACAAGGGGCAAGAGAAGCCCAAGGATAAGAAGAAGGCCAAGACGGCAGCAGCTAAGCAGGACAATGAGGACACTGAGATGACAGATGCTCAGCCTCGATCTTGGGAGATTGAAGACAGTGAGGATTTGGAATCGGATTTTTAGAGTCTTCTAGGGAGGCATCACCCGAGGAGGAAGATAGCTCTGACACACAAGTACATAAGTGTGCAGGAGTCAAGAGAAAGGCCCCAGACAACCTCCTGTCGATCAGGACAAAGAATCGACAAACAGACAATGGAACCTCGACCCCAGTTACTCAAAAGGAAGACCAGGTTCCACCTTATCATGGACCCAGACCAATCATTGATATGGTTTTGACCTGGTCCAAAACCCAACAATGAATGGTGCGAGTCCTACTTGACACAGGATCCACCGCAGCACTTCTGGAAAAAGGTTTTGTTCAGAGATTCAAAATTCCAACCATAAAGAGGGATACCCCACTCCAAATTCGCAACTTCAACAATGAGGTAGTTGCTGGAGCAGGAGAATTCTTTACAGTTCTTTTTATGTTGCAGCATAAGAAGCACTTTGCTGCCGAATCTTTTTGAGGTCGCACCTCTAGACAGTGATTGTGATGTCATTCTTCCATATTGGTGGATGACAAAACACCAGCCATTCAACTTATGGGGAGACAGGAACAACATCTCATTCACCACCCCACATTGCACAGAAAAATGCACCAAGGCTCAGGCCAGTGCATTCTCGGTTAAGGTCGACAAAAGAGTGCTCGACCACCCAGAGGCCTCAGTCATAGGTCACATATCCACCGCCACCACAAAGGAGGAATTATCAGATTCACTTGAACAAGTACCTGAGAAATTCCGAAAATGGACCAACATCATGACCAAGGAAGCTGCAGACAGACTTCCTGACCACAAGCCTTACGACCATGCAATTGACTTGAAGGAAGGAGAAACTCCTCCTTGGGGTCCAGTCTATGCACTCAATGAGGTTGAACTGGAAACCCTCAGGGAATGGTTGAAAGAAATGCTGAGGACAGGCAAGATTCGACCATCAAAATCTCCTGCTGCAGCTCCCATCCTTTTTGTACCTAAACCTCATGGCCGAGGTCTGAGGCTATGTGTGGATTACCGAGGAATCAACAAGATAACCATCGCCAATTGATATCCTCTCCCACTCATGTCTGAACTACAAGATAGAGTGAGAGGTGCAAAAGTCTTCACTAAAATGGACTTAAAAAATGGTTATCATTTGATTCGAATCAAAGAAGGCGATGAGTGGAAAACTGCCTTCAGATGTCGTTATGGTCTTTATGAATTTTTGGTCATGCCCTTTGGGTTGTCTAATGCACCGGCAACCTTCCAAAATATGATGAATCATATCTTTAGAGATATGTTAGATCTGGGAGTGATTGTCTATATTGACGATGTTCTCATTTAAGCAGAAGCGGAAGAAAGCCATGATGAGTTAGTCAAGGAAGTGCTGAGAAGACTTGAAGAAAATGGGCTGGCAATTTCCCTAGAAAAGTGTGTTTGGGCGAAAAACAGAGTGGACTTTCTGGGTTACATTATAAGTGAGTTGAGATGGCAGTGGACAAAGTTGAAACTGTCCTGGAATGGGAACCCCCAAGATGCTTGAAAGATACACAAGCATTTCTTGGATTTGCCAATTTTTATCGCTGATTCATTAAGGACTTCTCAAGGATATGTCATCCACTTACAGAATCAACAAAAGGTGATGCAAAGAAATGGGAATGGACTGTGGCCATGGAGTTGGCATTCGATGAGCTCAAGCAACGTTTTACCAAGGCCCCTATCTTAGGACATTTTGATCAAAGAAAGGTGTGCATAGTGGAAACAGATGCTTCGGATTTTGCCCTTGGAGCTGTCCTATCCCAAAAAGGAGAAGATGGAAAGCTGCATCCCATTGCCTTCCATTCAAGAAAGTTCACTCCAGCAGAGATCAATTATGAGATTCATGACAAGGAGCTGCTAGCCATTGTCGATTGATTTAAAGTCTGGAGAAGATATCTTGAAGGGGCGATGCACACAGTCCAAGTCTTGAGCGACCACCAGAACCTTGAGTATTTTACCACAACGAAAGTACTCAATCGACGCCAAGCAAGATGGGCTCAGGAGCTCGCTGGTGTTGATTTCAAGATTTTCTATCAACCAGGAAACCAGAATGGGAAACCAGATGCATTATCTAGGCGTCCAGAGTTTCGCCCTGAACAGGGGGGAGGTGAAGATCAGCCGATTACGACAATCCTGCATAAGGAACATTTTTCAAATGCAGCTATCTCATCTATCAGCAGTGGTGGAGAAGGAACCATCTTCATTGCCTCTTCATCACAACTCTCCTCAATTCCGCCAGTCAAATGGTCAGAAGAATTCTTGAAAATGGTCAGAGATGCTGGACTACAGGACAAAGAATATCAGGATGCAATGAAGAGAATCAAAGAACCTTTGACGATGGAGAATGGTATACTCTATCGAAAGTTGAAGCTATGGGTACCAAAGGGTTTAGTTAAGGCAGTCTTGGAATCAGAGCATGACTCGAAAATTGCAGGTCACTTTGGACAAGACAAATCAATTGAGTTAATTCGATGGAATTTCTGGTGGCCAAAGATGGACAAATCAATTATCGAGTATATACAAAGCTGCATGGAATGTCAAAAGGACAAAGCAGCTCGCCATCAGAAATACGGATTACTCAAACCTTTGGAATTACCATATGTCCCATGGCAATCAATTGCTATGGATTTTATGACTGACCTACCAGATTCCAGTGGATGTGACCAACTATGGGTAGTAGTAGATCGATTCACGAAAATGGCCCACTTCATTCCACTGCAAAAAGAGGGCAAGACAACAAATGACCTTGCTAAGATCTTTGTGAAGGAGATTTGGAAGTTACATGGCCTACCAACAGACATAGTGTCGGACAGAGACTCCAGGTTCACAAGCACCACCTGGAAGGCATTTATCGGAACCTTGGGAATTAAGCCAAGGATGTCCACAGCGTTCCACCCACAGACAGATGGACAAACGGAACGAATTAAAGAGACAATTGAAGCATACCTTCACTCTTTTGTCAACTACGACATGGATAATTGGGTTGACCTTTTACCAATGGCTGAGTTTGCATACAACAACTCAGTGACCAGTGCAACAGGACTATCTCCATTCTATGTGAATTACGGTCTTCATCCCAATACCAGCAATCCAATGGCAACTGCTGTGCGCAATCCTGCCAGCAAAGCCTACGCCCACTGGATGCATACAGTTCACGAGGAAACAAAACTATCTCTGGAAAAGACTAGAGAGAGGATGAAGAAGTATGCAGACCTACACCGGCAGGGGGCACCAGTTTACCAAGTGGGAGACTTGGTAATGCTTGATGGAAGAAATATAAAGACAAGACGACCATCAAGAAAGCTGGACCACAAGTTGCATGGTCCTTTCCAAGTCAAGAAAGTCATAACCCCATCAGCAGTCAGGCTTACTCTACCTCGCAAATGGAAGATCCATAATGCTTTCCATGTATCTTTGATTGAGCCATTCCAGGCCACAACAAGAGCTCCACCAGATCCATGGAAAATTTTGCGGGAAGCTGATGATGTTGAAGGGAGCGAGGAGTACGATATCGATGAAGTCATGAGCAGTTACAAATCTGGCAATCGAGTACTCTACCTCGTTTAATGGCTTGGGTGGCCGAACAAAAAGGATTGGACGGCTGAACCTTATGACAATTTTTCAGTAGGAGGTCTGGAGAAATTAAGAGAATTTCACCTCAAGTACCCAGACTCTCCGAGGGACTACCGACTCACAGACTAAAAGCTTAAGGGTTTTTTCCCATGTGGTTTTACATTAAGCCGAGTAGGTAGTAGGATGTAGGGGCCCCAGGACTACATCTAAATTTGATCACTAGTCACTAGGCTACGGCATAGTGCGATCACAGAGGCATGAACTAGAGCTTCGGGACGAAGCTTGAAGAGGGGAGAGGTGGTGTCACACCCTATAATGTGTGATAATAGATTGGGTAACATGTATAACTTGAGAGAGAACATGGCAAACTCGACAGGAGAATGAATATTATAAATCAGCAATTCGGGCCGGAACCCTCCGAAGATCCGGCAAGCGAAGTCACGTGACTCGTGACCCCCGAATGAGACCTCATAAAGGTCCCGGCCCCAGACATCGCACCTATTGAATGTCAGCAGGGGCAAGATCAGGAAGGAGAAGGGAAGGACTTACCTCAATGATGGCACTTCAGCCATAAGATGAGTGTGGGCGACAATGATGGAGAGACAAAGACGAGGGCGAACAGTACCTACTTATACATGGCGCGGTGCTCAGAAACCAACGGATACCAAGAGGGCTTGCATGGAGGAGAGCTCCACGGCATGTGCAAGGCATTGCGAAATCATCATTCAACATACCTGCATTCGGAAATAGTTGACCAAGGCAGAGTCTAGTTGGTGAACAGGGGTGGCGCTGAGTACAAGGGTCAAGACTGCACAGCATGAGACAATGTACAATAAGCAAGGAACCCACTCAAGGAACCTGTTCAAAGGAACCTGATATGATGCGACCGTCAGCTAGGAAACACTCCGTAGGGAATTGTTGGGATTGCGTTCACACCAGGGTGTGGCTGCACACAGGTGAGCGCAGGTGGGGGACTCATGACATCACACGAAAAGTGGTAGAATCGCACGAGTGATAGGGCATGATTGTCACCACACAAGCAATCAAGATTTTCTTAGGGAATCTATGATGATGCGGCTCAGAAGGAAAATGGCTCATTGTCATTCCCTGATGAGTTATTGCATTACGCGGCCAGACGGGGATTGAATCCTGTTATGATCGCTAATCCCTTATGTTATGAGAAGGTGTGGTATCATGGTGGGGAATTTTCAAGAATTAACTCGAAGATGGTGGTCAGCATGCAAGTGAGTGATTAATGTAATCATGAGCTTGTGATGACGCAATCCATCCAAGATTAGTGTTGGAAATGACTCATGTCTTATCTCCTAAACTCGTTTCCAGCAGTACCATCCTGGGGGATGGTTAGACGAAGATGGAAGTCCCACAGTCTATAAAGAGGTCTATGTCCCCCACAGTCTCCAAGATCATCAGCAACAAAATCCTCCTCAAGACAAGTTACCAGAACAATCCCACCGAACCTCAGAAGACACCCCTTAAGTTTATTCTGCCTTGTGATTGATAGTTTGAATAAACTTCATAGCTTTATCTGAGAGCAACAAACTAACCTTCGAATTCAAACGAAATGAATTATCGAACCCCCCTCCGCATAGCAGAAACTGTGCCCAGGGTCACACTTGTATTGTCTTGTAGGTCTTTTGAGTATTTTGTAAATAGTTGAGTACAAGGTACTAATATCATTCTGGAATTTGCTTGTAGTTGATGGGATGATTGTAGGTCTTTTGCTGGATGATGGCTTTTTCAAGTGGGGGCTTTTTGATATTTTATATGTTTTGACTTGCACTCCCCACTCATATACTCACTGGGTACATTTTGCTGGTCGGAATGCCAAGTACTGGTTGACATTGGTAGAGAGCATGCAATCATGATATTTTTCACATACAAATCCTGTATTTTGATTTTTTTCATGCAAACACTCCAAATCATTCCCGAACCAATCAGATGACCCTTGGTGATCCTCTTGGCCACATTGTGCATGTGCTCAGCCTGTCATTTTCCGATATATTATGTCTAATAATATCACTTCCATATTATTATTATTATTATTATTGAGTCATTGTGTTAACCGGGGGTTGTCTCGTGACTGACGGCCGGGTAACTCAAGATTTCCAAAAGAAAAAATTGAGAAGTAATAATTCCAATGATGGGAATTATTTACTTCTCTGGGGATTCTCGTGGGAGTAATGAGTAGTAACGTGTTATAATCTTAAACTCTCCTGCTTATCTCAGGGAGCGTTTTTGAGATCGTCGTTCTTAATTGTGTTCAAGTGTGAACAGCAATCAGTGAGGGTCTTAGGTATTGAAGAGGGTCTTGGTTGTATGGTCTTTCGAGTATTGTGTAAATAATCGAGTATAAGATACTAATATCTTTCTGGGACTTGGTCGTAGTTGATGGGACAATTGTGGGTCTTCTGCTGGATGATCGCTTCTTCGAGTGGGGGCTTTTTGGATCTTTTATATTTTCTGACTTGAGCTCCCCACTCATATACCCACCGGGTACGTTGCGGTGGTCGGAACGCCAAGTACTGGTTGACGTTGGTAGAGAGCATGCAATCATGATATTTTTCGCATACAAATTCCGTATTTCGATTTTTTCAGCACAAACGCCCCAAAATGTTCCCAAACCAATCGGATGACACTTGGTGATCCTCTCGGCCGTATCGTGCATATGTCGCTTCTAATCCCGTCGTTTGCCGATATATTATTTCTAATAATATCGCCTTCGTAGGGCATTCGAGCGCATATCTCATCTCATGCATATGTCGTCAGCTCTGGTGAAGTGTTCAACTTTGTTTGCCGGATCTCTTGATCCGTCCTTATCTGGGGCTGCGGCTTCCTGTGCCGTCTGTATGCCTTGCCAACACTCCACCACGGTAGATGTCATCCGGGCCGCCTGTGGCTTCCGATAGGTTTCATCTTATCTTTCCGTTTGTCTGTATGCATCCAGTCTCGTCATATCGTGCTGATCGAAGGCTGCCTGTGGATAAGGTTTCCTGTATTGTCGGCTGCCTCAGGGTTAATGTACCTCGTATTGGTCTTTATCGCCTAAGACAATCCTTATCTCCTTCGGCCGACTAGACTCCGCTATCGCATGTGTTATCATAATGACGTTCGGTATGATTCCTTCGGGTTCCGATCATCTCCGCTGAGCTTCCTCGGTAACATATGATTCTTGATCTTGGACTTGGCACTCAGTCGTAGTGTTCATTTAATTCATTCTTAAATATCCTACAATCTTTCCTCGTCCATCAATCCTTCATCCTCATCATCGACCTTGACTTCCTTCGACCTTCCTCTATCCATTCCGGCAGACTCAGTCATATACGGCGAACTCCTCCTCCTCGATCTCAATTCTTCTTATTCATTCTCCTCCTGTTTTCTTGTCCCAGCCCCTTCTATGCCTGCCTGTTGGGGTGGTCCTGTGTGACACGGCACAACGTTCGAATACGGCGAAGCATTTCGGCGGAGGGTAGTCCTCTTGGACTTGTGGCAAGTAAGAACCACAGTTGCCCAGGCTATAAGTATTCCAGGTTTTTGTCAACATCAGCGGTACGTTCCCCAGGATACGGCTGGGCATTAGAAACCTCAGCCGTTGATCGGAAACTGTCCCTCCTGAGGCTACCCCGGGTTCCCAACCCTTTATGATGCTGACTTTTTTCCTGGCCCCCCATTATCCTACTTCCTGCGGGAAGTGGATGAAGGGTGGTTAGTAATGGCTCTTGCCTTATGGCTTGAGTCATTACTTAGTAAGAATCCCCATTCTTAAAATGTGTCTTAAAGGTGGGGTATGACACTACCTCCTCCCTTATAAGATTTCGACCCGAAATCATTAACTGAGATTCTTGGCTTATGAATTCTTAGCAATATGATTATGAAACGGGATTTTTGATGAAGTCCTCCAACCCCTTCATCCACCAACATGTTTTCTATCCCAAGACCATTAAAACCTCATAGAGGAAAGGTATCTTGAGATAGTTGGTTGTTTAAACACGTTGGTCCCTCGGCATGCCTGGATTCCTTGAGTGGAACTCTCGGAGTGACTGCAGGCCACCTACTATGAAGCATTCATACGGTTCTTCTGTATGATCCTTCTTAAGTGGATATCCTTTCCATCTGACTCGGTAAAGGACTTTCCCCTTGACTTTCCTACTCGATAAGATTTCTTCTATTTCCCATTCCTCATTGCCTTCGATGTCATCACATTCATCAATGATTTTTAATAGATCAGGCGGAGGTCTGGTCCCATTGTTGTATGGTTCGAGTAAGGATACATGGAAGGTGTTGTGGATCTTCCATTTTCTGGGTAGTGATAGTCGCATGGCTGTTGGAGAGATTACTTTCTCTATTGCGAAGGGGCCATGCTTCTTGTGGTCCAGTTTATGTTTTGGGCGTCTGGTCTGGATGTTCCTTCCATCTAACATGACTAGGTCCCCAACCTTGAATTCTGGAGCATCCTTGCGTTTGTTGTCTGCATACTTCTTCATTCTTTCCTTGGTTGCTTTTAGGTTCTTCGTAACTAGACTTTGAACTGAAAGGATGTGGTTGATGTATCCATCCTGAGTATCCTCGCTAGTTGGTATTGTACTTGGATTGGTGCAACCTGGGTGTCGGCCATAGTTGGCGAAGAAGGGTGACATACCAGTGGCTTGGGTTACCGAATTGTTGTAGGCAAATTCAGCCATGGGTAGGAGTCCAACCCAATCATCCATCTCATAATTTGTGAATGACCGTAGGTATGCCTCAATTGTCTGGTTGATCCTTTCTGTTTGGCCATCTGTTTGTGGATGAAAGGATGTGCTCATTCGTGGTCGTATCCCCAGTATACCAAGGAATTGTTTCCATTCTGTGGAGGTAAAGCGGGAGTCGCGGTCCGAGATAATGTCGGTTGGGATGCCATGGAATCTCCATATCTCCCTGGCGAATATCTTTACTAGGTGTTCCGCTGTCTTTTGATCCTTCTTGAGTGGTATGAAGTGGGCCATCTTTGTAAATCTGTCTACAATGACCCATAATTGATCACAGTCTTCAGACAAGGGGAGGTCTGTGATGAAGTCCATGGCAATTGATGTCCATGGTGCGTATGGAAGCTCTAATGGTGAGAGCAGGCCATATGGCTTGTGGCGTGATGCCTTATCCTTCTGACATTCTAAACAACTTCTGACATATTCAATAATTTCTTGGTCCATCTTAGGCCACCAGAAGTTGCGTCGGATCAACTCGATCGTTTTGTCTTGACCAAAGTGTCCGGCTACTGCGCTGTTGTGCTCGGTATGTAAAATCGCATGTCGTGCATTCTCAGGGACCCAAAGCAATCCCTTGCGATATAGTAATCCATCCTGTAGTTCTAAAATCCTTTCCTTTCCTTCTATTTCTTGCGCGCTTCCACTCAGTTCCTCTAAGGCCTGGTAGTATGCTGCGTCCTGTTGTCCTGCCTCTCTTACTTCCTGCTCAAATTCCTTTGTCCATTTCGATACTGATGATGCCAAATAACCCAGCTGAACTGCTGAGCAACAGAACACCATTCCTTCTCCTCCAGTACTGATTGCTGAGATGGTGTCGAAGTGTTTTTCATGCAAGACAGTCTGTATTGGCTGGTTTCCACCTCCCCCCTTTTCAGGGCGATACTCCGGGCGCCTCGATAATGCATCTGGCTTGCCATTACTTGTTCCTTTCCTATAAAAAATTTTGAAGTCCACACCGGCCAGTTCCTGGGCCCAGCGTGCCTGCCTTCTGTTGAGAACCTTGGTTGTCATGAAATACTCAAGGTTTTTGTGGTCGGTAAATACCTGGACCGTGTGGAGTGATCCTTCTAAATATCTTCGCCATGTCTTAAAACAATCAACTATCGCCAGTAATTCCTTGTCATGAATTTCGTAGTTAATTTCAGCTGGTGAGAACTTTCTGGAGTGGAAGGCGACTGGGTGTAGCTTTTTGTCTTCTGCATTTTGTGACAATGTGCCACCCAGTGCAAAGTCAGATGCATCAGTCTCGACGATGCATTCTTGTTGTGGATTGAAGTGTGTGAGGATGGGTGCAGTCGTAAAGCAGTTTTTTAGTTGCTCGAATGCCTCTGTCATTGCGTCTGTCCAGATCCAGTCCTTTGGTGATCCCTTCGTTGAATCGCTAAGGGGTTTAGCAACTTTTGAGAATTCTCTTATAAATCGACGATAAAAATTCGCGAAGCCAATAAATGACTGTACATCCCTTAGACTTCTTGGTCGTTCCCAATCCCGAATGCATTGAACTTTGTCTTGGGCCATTTCGATACCATCCTTTGAGATAACATACCCCAAGAAGTCAACTCGGTTGGTTGACCAAAAACATTTGTCCTGGGATATGGCTAGCCCATTCTCTGCTAGACGTTTCAACACTTCCATGACAATGTGGTCATGTTCTTCTTCTGTTTCGGCATAGATCAGAATGTCGTCCAAGTATACAATCAATCCTTGGTCCAGCAAGTCTCGAAAAATGTGGTTCATCATATTCTGGAAGGTTGCAGGGGCATTGGATAACCCAAAGGGCATAACGGTGTATTCATATAGTCCATACCGTGTTTTAAATGCCGTTTTCCATTCATCGCCTGGTTTGATCCGAATCAAGTTGTATCCATTTTTGAGGTCAATCTTGGTGAATATTTTGGCACCTCTGACCCTATCTTGGAGTTCTGACATGATCGGTAAGGGATATCTGTTGGCAATGGTGACTTTATTCAAGCCGCGATAATCGACGCACAATCTGAGGCCTCGGCCATGGGCCTTTGGGACGAAGATGATTGGTGCTGCGGCTGGTGATTTCGATGGGCGGATCTTTCCTAATTCTAACATTTCCTTGAGGTAATCCCGCAGCGCTTGTAGTTCTGTTTCATTGAGGGGATACATTGGTCCCCATGGTGGTTGTTCACCCTCCTTCAGATCTATCGCATGATCGTAGGGTTTGTGATCGGGGAGCTTATCTGCAAGCTCTTTGCCTAGGACTTCGACATATTGTCGGAACTTTTGAGGTACCACTGTAGTTGGGTCTACCTCATTTGTGTTTGAGTTGACTGATGCAATATACCCAATTACTGTTGCATCATAGTGGTGTAGGATATCTTTATCCATCGTGAGGGAGAATTCTTGTGCTGCAGCTTTGGTGCAGTGTTGTTTACAGAATTCGGAGTCTAAGGTGATGTCTTCTGGTTTTCCCCAAAACTTGTTGGGTTGATGCTTGGCCATCCACCAACAGGGGAGGATTATGTCTGTTCCTGATTCTAGAGGCATAATCTCGAATGTTTCCCTTGTATAGTGGCCTTTGTACTGGAGCAATAAGGAGTGTGTGAAAGCTTCCCCAGCTCCAGACAATGGACGACCATCTGCCCCATTGATTCTGAGGGGTGCATTTCGGGTGATCCTGGGTAGGTGATGTTCCTTGATAAACTTGGAACTGATGATAGGTATGGCTGCACCTGTATCGAACATGACTTGGACATTGACTGTCTCTTGTCCAGGTATCGAGAGATTCATTGGGACAATTGGTCTGGAACCTACTCGGGGTGGCTTGCTGTTGGCCAATTGTAATTTCGTCTCAGGTTCTTTTTTATTAGGTTTTGATTTTTTGGATTGTTTTTGGTTTCCTTGGGTTTGTGTACGTTTGACTCCAGCTACTGATATCCTCTGAGAACCTGATACGTCTTTTTCTTCTTGGATGCCTCTGCGTATCTTACGAGGCTTTCCTAGTTTAAATCCGAGAGGTCTGAGGTCTCTACTTCCCAACATCTTTTTGCTGGCTTTGGGTCCGGTTCTGATACTGTCTGGGTTACAGTGGCGACATTCTTCGGCCGCTTGGTTACTGGTTCCTTGGTGACATTCTCATCATCATCCGAGTCTTCTGAAGGTCGTTGGCGTTTAGCCTTCTTTGTGACTGCTGCTACTGTGGTAGCCAAATCCGTTCCTTTGGAGGTCTTCTTTGCAAAACATTCTAATGTATGGTGGCTATTCCGCCCACAGCGCCAGCAGGAAGCCTTATCGGCCTTATGCTGATCGATTTCAGCCTGGGGAACCCCAGCTAATGCTTCGCGATTGTTTTGGAATTTCTTTTCTCGGTCGCTTTTAGGTGTGCGGTTCGTTTCCCTAGCCTTACCACGGTTGGATTTCTTTTCCTCATCCTTCTTCCGCTTGTCCTTCTCCTGCTTGGGCTCTGAGGGGGTTTGATATATGTGGAGCAGTGGCTTTTCATGCATGTTCCGATGTTCCTCTTTTGCAGTTGCAAGCTTGATCAGTCTGGCCTTAAAACGCTCATACTTTGGGTCATCCAAGTCTTGAACATCTGTCCATGCCTGGCAAGCCAGATCCTCTGGGAATGCCTGATCGTAAATTTCTCTCAGGACCTCTCCTTCAACTTGGGCCTTCTCTTGGTAGATGGCCATCCTGATTCCCCATTGATCTGCTGGGAGGCCAGTCTTATGGCATCCAGGTTTGTACTTCCAATGCAACCTGGCCATCTTGTTGGTGTAGTTGCGCTTCTGGTGGGGGTCACGGAAATAGTGGTCCATTGCTGCAGTGTATGAGGGCCAGGTGTCAGGGCGTAATTCCTTCTCCGTAGTGTCGACGCGGTTTTGGTGCCATTGGCGGGCATCACCTTTTAGGAGGGACCCCAACCAGTGAATTCGGGTGGCATCAGTGTTAAAGTCGATAGATCGCACAGTCATATATTCCTTGACTGCTTTCATCCATGGGATGTAATTTTCTCTATCCCCATCGAAAACCTCTGGTTCCTTCATCTTGGGAGCTTTTCCTAGGACAATTGCTTCTGGTCGCTTGGTGATGCGATTCTTTTTGTCCTTCTTCCGTAGGGCACGAATGAGTTTTGATATCTCATTCCCTAGATCCTTCGGTCTATCTGATTCTGAGTCTGAACTGGAAGAGCTGGAACTGCTTCCTCCTGGTGGAGGTCCTGGGGGTGGTATCGCTCCACCTGGTGGACTGCTGCCCCTAGACTCTGTCGCTCTTGAACGTCTACTTGATCGGTCACTGGGTGGTAGGGGAGGAAGGTCGCAGTCTGACTCCATCCCATCACTACTTGGGAGGGGAATTCTCCCCTGTCGAGCATGTTGCTCTAAGATGCTATCAATGACCGACGTTACATCTATATCCTTTGGGGACTGTTGCGCCAATTGGAACTGGGTTTTTAACTCTTCTCCAATGGCCTGAAGCTCCTCCCGGAATGATCGTCGCATGTCTTCTCGTTCTTGCTGAGAAATAGCAGATGCATTGGCCTGGTTCTGTTGGAGTTGTGACTGGAGACGCTTCAATTTCCGTAGGTCCTCCTTGACCTTCTCCTGGTCGACTCTTGCCCTGGCTTCTCGGGCATTCATTTCTGCAGCCCATCGTTGGCAATCATTGTTGAACTTCTCCTGCTTAACTGCCTGGTCTTTGTGGTATGCGATCCAGACATTTTGGTTGGCTTCCATTTGTTGGGCGAAATCCTGAAGTAACTTCTGTCTTCGTTCTTCACTTTCTGCCGCATTGATGGTAATCGTCTCTACATGTCTTCTTAGGGCCATGTGGGCAGCTGCCACTTCTGCGAATTGAGTGGTGGTGAGGTTGAAGTGAGCACCGGTAGCGTCTGCAGCATGCTGCTGGGCCTGAGCAATCGCAAGGTTTAAGTTGGATTCGATTTTGCGATAATCATTCTGCATTTGCATAAAAATACGGTATGCCTCTGTTTCATCCCCTTGGATTTGTCCTCGGAGGCTGTTGATTTCAACTGCAGTATGGTGTAGTTGATTCATAAGGGTACGTCCCCACTCAGGGACAGAGTGCAATTTGATGGGTTCGATAGGTGGGATACTCTCTGATCCCCCATTGTTGGTGCTAACTAGTGCCCAGGAAGGCATCGGCAAGAAATCGATTTCCATTGGCTCGGGCATGGTTTTTCTGTTTGGTGGTTCTGTCTTTCTTGTAGGACGTTTCTCAATACGCTCGGTGAGGCGTTGAGTAAGATTATAGTGTTAACCGGGGGTTGTCTCGTGACTGACGGCCGGGTAACTCAAGATTTCCAAAAGAAAAAATTGAGAAGTAATAATTCCAATGATGGGAATTATTTACTTCTCTGGGGATTCTCGTGGGAGTAATGAGTAGTAACGTGTTATAATCTTAAACTCTCCTGCTTATCTCAGGGAGCGTTTTTGAGATCGTCGTTCTTAATTGTGTTCAAGTGTGAACAGCAATCAGTGAGGGTCTTAGGTATTGAAGAGGGTCTTGGTTGTATGGTCTTTCGAGTATTGTGTAAATAATCGAGTATAAGATACTAATATCTTTCTGGGACTTGGTCGTAGTTGATGGGACAATTGTGGGTCTTCTGCTGGATGATCGCTTCTTCGAGTGGGGGCTTTTTGGATCTTTTATATTTTCTGACTTGAGCTCCCCACTCATATACCCACCGGGTACGTTGCGGTGGTCGGAACGCCAAGTACTGGTTGACGTTGGTAGAGAGCATGCAATCATGATATTTTTCGCATACAAATTCCGTATTTCGATTTTTTCAGCACAAACGCCCCAAAATGTTCCCAAACCAATCGGATGACACTTGGTGATCCTCTCGGCCGTATCGTGCATATGTCGCTTCTAATCCCGTCGTTTGCCGATATATTATTTCTAATAATATCGCCTTCGTAGGGCATTCGAGCGCATATCTCATCTCATGCATATGTCGTCAGCTCTGGTGAAGTGTTCAACTTTGTTTGCCGGATCTCTTGATCCGTCCTTATCTGGGGCTGCGGCTTCCTGTGCCGTCTGTATGCCTTGCCAACACTCCACCACGGTAGATGTCATCCGGGCCGCCTGTGGCTTCCGATAGGTTTCATCTTATCTTTCCGTTTGTCTGTATGCATCCAGTCTCGTCATATCGTGCTGATCGAAGGCTGCCTGTGGATAAGGTTTCCTGTATTGTCGGCTGCCTCAGGGTTAATGTACCTCGTATTGGTCTTTATCGCCTAAGACAATCCTTATCTCCTTCGGCCGACTAGACTCCGCTATCGCATGTGTTATCATAATGACGTTCGGTATGATTCCTTCGGGTTCCGATCATCTCCGCTGAGCTTCCTCGGTAACATATGATTCTTGATCTTGGACTTGGCACTCAGTCGTAGTGTTCATTTAATTCATTCTTAAATATCCTACAATCTTTCCTCGTCCATCAATCCTTCATCCTCATCATCGACCTTGACTTCCTTCGACCTTCCTCTATCCATTCCGGCAGACTCAGTCATATACGGCGAACTCCTCCTCCTCGATCTCAATTCTTCTTATTCATTCTCCTCCTGTTTTCTTGTCCCAGCCCCTTCTATGCCTGCCTGTTGGGGTGGTCCTGTGTGACACGGCACAACGTTCGAATACGGCGAAGCATTTCGGCGGAGGGTAGTCCTCTTGGACTTGTGGCAAGTAAGAACCACAGTTGCCCAGGCTATAAGTATTCCAGGTTTTTGTCAACATCAGCGGTACGTTCCCCAGGATACGGCTGGGCATTAGAAACCTCAGCCGTTGATCGGAAACTGTCCCTCCTGAGGCTACCCCGGGTTCCCAACCCTTTATGATGCTGACTTTTTTCCTGGCCCCCCATTATCCTACTTCCTGCGGGAAGTGGATGAAGGGTGGTTAGTAATGGCTCTTGCCTTATGGCTTGAGTCATTACTTAGTAAGAATCCCCATTCTTAAAATGTGTCTTAAAGGTGGGGTATGACACATTGTCATACCCCACCTTTAAGACACATTTTAAGAATGCGGATTCGTACTAAGTAATGACTCAAGCCATAAAGCAAGAGCCTGTAACGGCGGTCATGGACAAGGTAATTGACGGAGAACCTGAGGGCTCTAGGCTTGTTGACAATGATTGTGATCACAAGATGGAACCTCTTGGAAAGCACCAACATTGAATGTCTGAACCTGTCATGCAACAACTATAGATGATCCATGTTTAGGAGCAGAGATAGGTCAAGGAACAGGATCAGGAAAACAGAGCAGAGAGGACAGAGGTCAGAGGATCGAAGACTGAGGCAGGGACAGAGACTGTGGCAAAGACGAGGACAAGAACTGGGGAGGATCCAAATATTTATTCAGTGAGATGAACAAATAACTGTGTAAGGAGAAAAGGAAAGGAAACACAATTGTGGCAGGACAAGTCCTCTTATATACACATTTTTCTCCTGCCATGCCGAGACACTAAACTAGCAGGCCCTAAACCCTCAACCCTTAACTAACCATGCACAGCCACCACAAACATTCCAAACAAATGCAGCTGAGCATTTACCCTAGTCTGTGGGGCTCATTGCCAAGAGCACAGCCACCCAGATGAGCCACACATTAAACTGAGTGATGATAAATGAATGATGGGAAAAGGGGAGGAATTTGTCGAGCCATGACAGAGCCATTACTAACCACCCTTCATCCACTTCCTGCAGGAAGTAGGATCATGGGGGGCCAGGAAAAATATCAGTTCATCATAAAGGGTTGGAAACCTGGGGTAGCCTCAGGAGGGACAGTTTCCGATCAATGGCTGAGGTTTCTAATGCCCAGCCATATCCTGGGGAACATACCGCTGATGTTGACAAAAACCTGGAATACTTATAGCCTGGGCCACTGTGGTTCTTATGGGCCACAAGTCCACAGAGGAACTACCCTTCGCCATATGCATTTCGCCGTATTCAAACATTGTGCCGTGTCATACAGGACCACCCCAACAGGCAGGCATAGAAGGGGCTGGGACAAAGAAAGGCAGAAGGATGAGGAGAAGAGGAATGTAAGAGGAGAAGTGAACCGTATATGACTGAGTCTGCCATAATCGACCATAGATGAAGGCTGGAGGAAGTCGAGGTTGATAATGAGGACGAGGAAGTGATGGATAAGGAGAACAGTGTTAGGTATTTAAGAATGAATTGAATGAACCCTATGACTGAGTACCAAGGCCAAATCAAGAATCATATGTTACCGAGGAAGCTCAGCGGAGATGATCGGAAAACTGAAGGAACAATACCAAATGTCACTGAGATAAGACATGCAATAACAGAGTCTAGTCAGCCGAAGGAGATAAGCATTGTCATAGGCAGTAAAGACCAATATGTGGCACAGCGGCCCTGAGGCAGCCGACAATACAGGACACCTTATGTTGCAGACAACCTTCGGTTAGCCCAATATGACAAGAATAAGTGCAGATAGACAAACAGATATGGATGTTGGATCCTGTCAGAAGCCACAGGAGGCCCAGATGACATCTACCATGGTGAAGTGTTGGCAAGGCATACAGATGGCAGAGGAAGCTGCAGCCCCAGATAAGGACAGATCACGAAATCCAACAACTCAGGACAAACACTTCACCTGAGCTGATGACGCATGCATGAGATGAGATATGTGCTCAAATGCCCTACGGAGGTCATATTATTAGACATAATATATTGGCAAACGATGCGTTTAGCAACAGCGCATGCACGATATGGCCGAGAGGATCACCAAGAGTCATCCGATTGGTTTGGGAACGATTTGGAGCATTTGCATGGAAAAATTCAAAATATGGAATTTGTATGCGAAAAATATCATGTGTGCATGCTCTCTACCAACGTCAACCAGTACTTGGCGTTCCGACCACCACAACGTACCCGGTGGGTATATGAGTGGGGAGCTCAAGTCAGAAAACATAAAATATCAACAGCCCCCACTTGAAGAAGTGATCATCCAGAAAAAGACCCACAATTGTCCCATCAATTACAAGCAAGTCCCAGAAAAATATTAGTACCTCATACTCGACTATTTACACAATACTCGAAAGACCTACACAACAATACAACCAAGTCCCTCCACAAACAATAAGACCCTCGCAGATTGCTGTTCACACTTGAATGCAATTTCCACTGATGATCTCAAAATGCTCCCTGAGATAAGCAGGAGAGTTTAAGATTATAACACATTACTCATCTCTACAAGAATCCCCCAAGAAGTAAATAATTCACATCATTGGAATTATTACTTGGCATTTTTTTGTTTTGGAAATCTTGAGTTACCCGGCTGTCGGTCACGAGACAACCCCCGGATAACACTATAATCTTACTCAATGCGTCACCGAGCATATCGAGAGACATCCTACAAGAAATACAGAACCACACAACAGAAAAACAATGCCCGAGCCAATGGAAATCGATTTCTTACCTATTCCTTCCTGGGCACTAGTTAGCACCAACAACGGGGGATCAGACAATATCCCACCTATCAAACCCATCAAATTGCACTCCATCCCTGGGTGGGGATGTACCCTTATGAATCAACTACACCATACTGCAGTTAAAATCAATAGCCTCTGAGGACAAATCCAAGGGGATGAAACAGAGGCATACCGTATTTTCATGCAAATGCAGAATGATTATCGCAAAATTGAATCCAACTTAAACGTTGTGATCGCTCAGGCCCAGCAGCATGCTGCAGATGCTACTGGTGCTCACTTCAACCTCACCACCACTCAATTTGCAGAAGTCGCAGCTGCCCACATGGCCCTAAGAAGACATGTAGAGACGATTACCATCAATGCAGCAGAATGTGAAGAACGAAGACCGAAGTTGCTTCAGAATTTAGCCCAACAAATGGAAGCCAACCAAAATGTCTGGATTGCATACCACAAAGACCAGGCAGTTAAGCAGAAGAAGTTCAACAATGATTGCCAAAGATGGGCTGC
Source organism: Pyronema domesticum (assembly GCA_024516145.1). Lineage (NCBI taxonomy): Eukaryota > Fungi > Ascomycota > Pezizomycetes > Pezizales > Pyronemataceae > Pyronema > Pyronema domesticum. The sequence goes on from JAJJXL010000024.1 coordinate 268,760, forward strand.
CGAAATGAATGCGCGAGAAGCCAGGGCAAGAGCCGACCAGGAGAAGGTCAAGGGGGACCTACGGAAATTGAAGCATCTCCAAACACAGCTCCAACAGAACCAGGCCAATGCATCGGTGATTTCTCAGCAAGAACATGAAGACATGTGATGATCATTCTGAGAAGAGCTTCAGGCCATTGGAGAGGAGTTAAAAGCCCAATTTCAATTAGCCCAACAGTCCCCAAAGGATATAGATGTAACCTCAGTCATTGATAGCATCTTAGAGCAACATGCCCGACAGGGAAGAATTCCCCTCCCAAGTAGTGATGGGATGGAGTCAGATTGCGACCTCCCTCCTCTACCACCCAGCGATCGATCAAGTAGACCCTCAACTCGACTGGGAAGATCACCAGAGTCCAGGGGCAGCAGTCCACCAGGTGGAGTGATAACACCTCCAGGACCCCACCTGGAGGAGTCAGTTCCAGCTGCTCCAGTTCAGACTCAGAATCAGATAGACCCAGGGATCTGGGGAATGAGATATCCAACCTCATTCGGGCACTCTGAAGAAGGACAAAAAGAATTGCATAATGAAGCGACCAGAGGCAATCTTCCTAGGAAAGGCCCCTAAAATGAAAGAACCTGAGGTATTTGATGGGGATAGGGAAAATTACATCCCATGGATGAAAGCAGTCAAGGAATATATGACTGTATGATCTATTGACTTCAACACCGATGCCACCCGAATCCACTGGTTGGGTTCCCCCCTAAAGGGTGATGCCTGCCAATGGCACCAAAATCGCGACAATACTACTGAGAAGGAATTACACCCTGATACATGGGCCTCATACACTGCAGCAATGGACCACTACTTCGGTGATCCCCACCAGAAGCGCAATTACACCAACAAGATGGCTTGGTTACATTGGAAATATAAACCCAGATGCCACAAGACTGGCCTCCCAGCAGACCAATGGGGAATCAGAATGGCCATCTACCAGGAGAAGGCCCAAGTCGAAGGAGAGGTCCTAAGAGAAATTTATGACCAGGCATTCCCAGAGGATCTGGCCTGTCAGGCATGGACAGATGTCCAGGACCTTGATGACCCAAAGTATGAGCATTTCAAGGCCAGACTGATCAAGCTTGCGACTGCGAAAGAAGAACATCAGAACATGCATGAAAAGCCACTGCTCCACATATATCAAACCCCCTCAGAGCCCAAGCAGGAAAAGGAAAAGCAGAAGAGGGATGAGGAAAAGAAATGCAACCGTGGTAAGGCTAGGGAAACTGCCCGCACACGTAAAAGAGACCGAGAAAAGAAATTCCAAAACAACTGCGAAGCATTAGCTGGGGTTCCCCAGGCTGAAATCGACCAGCACAAAGCAGACAAGGCCTCCTGATGGCGCTGTGGCCGAAATAGCCACCACACCCTAGAATGCTTTGCGAAGAAGACCTCAAAACGAACCGAATTGACTACCACAGTGGCTGTAGTCACCAAGGAAGCTAAATGCCGATGACCATCAGAAGAGTCGGAAGAGGAAAAAGAGGAGACAGATGAACCAGTATCCAAGCGGCCAAAGAATGTCGCCACAGTGACCCAGACAGTATCAGAGCCAGCCCCTAACCCAGCAAGAAGGGTCTGGGAAGTAGAGACCTCAAATCTCTCAGATTTAAACTAGGAGAGCCTCATAGGATATGCAGAGGCATCCAAGAAAAGGAAGACATATCAAGGTCTCAGAAGATATCAGTTGCTGGAGTTAAACGCACCAAAACCCAAGAAAACCAAAAACAATCAAAAAAATCAAAACCAAATAAAAAAGAACCGAAGACAAAATTGCAGCTGGCCAACAGCAGGCCACCCTGAGTTGGTCCCAGGCCAATTGTCCAAATGTATCTTTCAGTACCTGAACAAAGGACATTTGGTGTCCAAGTCATGTTTGACACTGGCGCAGCCATACCTATCATCAGTTCCCAATTTATTAAGGAAAATAACCTGCCAATGGTCACTCATGCCACAGCACTATGAATCAATGGAGCAGATGGTAAGCCTTTATCAGGGACTGGAGAGGCCTTTACACATTCCCTACTACTTCAATACAAATACCACTATACAAGAGAGACCTTCGAGATCATGCCTCTAGAATCAGGATCAGACATAATCTTACCTTGCTGGTGGATGGCAAAACACCAACCCAACAAGTTTTGGGGAAAACCACAAGACATCACCTTAGACTCCAAATTCTGTAAACAACACTGCACCAAAGCTGCAGCACAAGAATTCTCCCTCATGATGGATAAAGATATCCTACACCACTATGATGCAACAGTAATTGGGTATATTGCATCAGTCAACTCAGACACAAACAAGGTAGACCCAGCTACAGTGGTACCACAAAAGTTCCGACAATATGTCGAAGTCCTAGGCAAGGAACTCACAGATAAGCTCCCAGATCACAAACCCTATGATCATGTGATACATCTGAAAGAGGGTGAGCAACCACCATGGGGACCAATGTACCCCCTCAATGAAACAGAATTGCAAGCTCTGAGGGATTATGTCAAAGAAATGTTGCAGTTAGGAAAAATCCGGTCATCAAAATCCCCTGTGGCAGCACCAATCATCTTTGTACCTAAGGCCCATGGCCGAGGACTCAGATTATGTGTCGATTACCGTGGTTTAAACAAAGTCACCATCGCCAATCGATACCCTCTACCAATTATGTCCGAACTTCAAGATAGGGTCAGAGGTGCAAAAATATCACAAAGATTGACCTCAAGAATGGATACAACTTGATTTGGATCAAACCTGGAGACGAATGGAAGATGGCATTCAAGACATGGTATGGACTATACAAATACACTGTCATGCCCTTTGGATTGTCAAATGCCCCAGCAACCTTCCAAAATATGATGAATCATATTTTTCGAAATTTGTTAGACTTAGGATTAATTGTACATTTGGACGACATCCTCATTTATGCAGAAACAGAGGAAGAACATCATCGCATTGTCACAGAGGTATTGAAACGCCTAGCAGAAAATGGGCTAGCCATATCACAGGACAAATGTTTGTGGTCCACCACCCGAGTTAACTTCCAGGGTTATGTTATTTCAAAGGATGGTATCAAAATGGCCCAGGACAAAGTTCAATGCATTCGGGAGTGGGAACGACCAAGAAGTTTAAGGGATGTACAATCATTTATTGGCTTCGCAAATTTTCATCATCGATTTATAAGAGAATTCTCAAAAATTGCTAAACCTCTCAGCAATTCAACGACAGGATCACCAAAGGACTGGATCTGGACAGATGTGATGACAGAAGCATTCGAGCAGCTAAAACACTGCTTTACTACTGCACCAATCCTCACCCACTTTGACCCACAACAAGAATGTATTGTCGAAACTGATGCATCAGACTTTGCACTAGGTGGCACATTGTCCCAAACTGCAGAGGACAAGAAACTACACCCAGTTGCCTTCCACTCCAGAAAATTCTCACCAGCTGAAATCAACTATGTAATACATGATAAAGAACTACTTGCAATAGTTGATTGTTTTAAGGCATGGTGAAGATACTTGGAGGGATCACTTCACACAGTTCAGGTATTTACCGACCACAAAAACCTTGAGTACTTCATGACAACCAAGGTTCTCAACAGAAGGCAGGCACGCTGGGCTCAGTAACTGGCCGGCATGGACTTCAAGATTTTTTACAGGAAAGGAACAAGTAATGGCAAGCCGGATGCATTATTGAGGCACCCGGAGTACTGCTGTGAGAAGGGGGGAGGTGGAAACCAGCCAATACAGACTGTCTTGCATGAAAAACACTTTGAAACAATTTCAGCAATCAGTACTGGAGGAGAAGGAATGGTGTTCTGTTGCTCAGCAGTTCAGCTGGCTTATCTGGCATCATCAGTATCAAAATGGACAACAGAATTTGAGGAGGAAATAAGAATGGCAGGACAACAAGATGCAGCATACTACCAGGCCTTGGAGGACCTCAGTAGAAGCACGCAGAAGACAGAAGGGAAAGAAGGGATTTTAGAACTACAGGATGGATTACTATATCACAAGGGATTGCTTTGGGTCCCAGAGAATGCATGACATGTGATTTTACATACCGAGTACAACAGCCCAGTAGCCGGACACTTTGGTCAAGACAAAATGATCGAGCTGATCGGACGCAACTTCTGGTGGCCTAAAATGGATCAACAAATTATCGAATACATCAGAAGTTCTTTAGAATGTCAGAAAGATAAGGCAACATGCCACAAGCCATATGGCTTGCTCTCACCATTGGAGCTCCCATATGCACCATGGACATCAATTGCCATGGACTTGATCACAGACCTCCCCTTGTCCGAAGACTGTGACCAACTATGGGTCATTGTAGATAGATTTACAAAGATGGCCCACTTCATACCACTCAAAAAGGACCAAAAGACAGCGGAACACCTAGTAAAGATATTCGCCCAGGAGATATGGAGATTCCATGGCATCCCAACTGATATTATCTCAGACCGTGACTCCCGTTTCACTTCCACAGAATGGAAACAGTTCCTTGGCATTCTAGGAATACGACCATGAATGAGCACATCTTTTCATCCACAGACCGATGGCCAAATGGAAAGAATCAACCAAACGATTGAAGCCTACCTATGGTCATTCACCAACTATGAAATGGATGATTGGGTTAGACTTCTACCCATGGCTGAGTTTGCATACAACAATTCAGTAACTCAGGCCACTGGCATGTCACCCTTCGTCGCCAACTATGGCCGACACCCAGGTTGCACCAACCAAAGCACAACACCAACCAGGGAGGACACACAAGAGGGATACATCAACCACATCCTCTCAGTGCAAAGTCTAGTTATGAAAAACCTAAAGGCAACCCAGGAAAGAATGAAAAGATATGCTGACAACAAAGGCAAGGATGCTCCAGAATTCAAGGTTGGGGACCTTGTCATGTTAGATGGAAGGAACATCCAGACCAGACGACTGAAACATAAGCTCGACCACAAGAAGCATGGCCCATTTGCAATTGAGAGAATCATCTGTCCTACAGCCATGCAATCACTACCCAGAAAATGGAAGATCCACAACACCTTCCATGTATCTTTACTCGAACCATACGACAATGGGACCAGACCTCCACCTGATTTATTAAGGATCCTCGATGAATGTGATGACATTGAAGGCAATGAGGAATGGGAAATAGCGGAGATCTTATCGAGTAGGAAAGTGAAGGGAAAGGTCCTTTACTGAGTCAGATGGAAAGGATATCTGCTTAAGAAGGATCATACAGAAGAACCATATGAATGCTTCATAGTAGGTGGCCTGCAGTCATTCCGAGAGTTCCACTCAAGGAATCCAGGCATGCCGAGGGACCAACGTGTTTAAACAACCAACTATCTCAAGATACCTTTCCTCTCTGAGGTTTTAATGGTCTTGGGATAGGAAACATGTTTGTGGATGAAGGGGTTGGAGGACTTCATCAGAAAATCCCATTTAATAATCATATAGCTAGGAATTCATAAGTTAAGAATCTTAGTTAAGGATTTTGGGTCGAAATCTTATAAGGGGGAACATAGTGTCATACCCCACCTTTAAGACACATTTTAAGAATGGGGATTCTTACTAAGTAATGACTCAAGCCATAAAGCAAGAGCCATTACTAACCACCCTTCTTCCACTTGCTGCAGGAAGTAGGATAATGGGGGGCCAGGAAAAAAGTCAGTTCATCATAAAGGGTTGGAAACCTGGGGTAGCCTCAGGAGGGACAGTTTCCGATCAATGGCTGAGGTTTCTAATGCACAGGTGTATCCTGGGGAACATACTGCTGATGTTGACAAAAACCTGGAATACTTATAGCCTGGGCCACTGTGGTTCTTATGGGTCACAAGTCCACAGAGGAACTACCCTTTGCCATATGCATTTCGCCATATTCGAACGTTGTGCCATGTCATACAGGACCACCCCAACAGGCAGGCATAAAAGGGGCTGGGACAAAGAAAGGCAGAGGGATAAGGAGAAGAGAAATGTAAGAGGAGGAGTTCACCGTATACGACCGAGCCTGCCGTAATCGACCGTAGATGAAGGCTGGAGGACGTCAAGGGTGATAATGAGGACGAGGAAGTGATGGATAAAGAGAACAGTGTTAGGTATTTAAGAATGAATTGAATGTACTGTATGACTCAGTGCCAAGTCCAAATCAAGAATCATAGGTTACCGAGGAAGCCCAGTGGAGATGATCAGAAAACCGAAGGAACAATACCGAACATCACTAAGATAAGACATGTAATAATGGAGTCTAGTCGGCCGAAGGAGATAAGGATTGTCATAGGCAGTAAAGACCAATACATGGCACAGCAGCCCTGAGGCAGCCGACAATACAGGAAACCTTATCTTGCAGACAACCTTCGGTTAGCCTGATATGATGAGAAGAAGAGCAGATAGACACATGGATATGGAAGTTGGATCCTATCGGAAGCCACAGGAGGCCCAGATGACATCTACCATGGTGAAGTGTTGGCAAGGCATACAGATGGCACAGGAAGCTGCAGCCCCAGATAAGGATGGATCAGGAAATCTGACAACTAAGGACAAACACTTCACCTGAGCTGACAACACATGCATGAGATGAGATATGTGCTCAAATGCCCTACGGAGGTCATATTATTAGACATAATATATTGGCAAATGACGTGTTTAGCAACAGCGCATGCACGATATGGCCGAGAGGATCACCAAGAGTCATCCGATTGGTTTGGGAATGATTGGGAGCATTTGCATGGACAAATTCGAAATATGTAATTTGTATGTGAAAAATATCATGTTTGCATGCTCTGTACCAACGTCAACTAGTACTTAGCATTCTGACCACCACAACGTACCCGGTGGGTATATGAGTGGGGAGCTCAAGTCAGAAAACATAAAATATCAAAAGCCCCCACTCAAAGAAGCAATCATGCAGAAAAAGACCCACAATCATCCCATCAATTACAAGCAAGTCCCAGAAAGATATTAGTACCTCATACTCTACTATTTACACAATACTCGAAAGAGCTACACAACAATACAACCAAGACCCTCCTCGAACAAAAAGACCCTCGCAGATTGCTGTTCACACTTGAATGCAATTTCCACTGATGATCTCAAAATGCTCCCTGAGATAAGCAGGAGAGTTTAAGATTATATCACGTTATTACTCATCTCTATGAGAATCCCCCGAGAACTAAATAATTCACATCATTGGAATCATTACTTCTCATGTTTTCCTTTTGGAAATCTTGAGTTACCCAGCTGTCAGTCACAAGACAACCCCCAGTTAACAGTCATACTCACATGCAACCATGAGGTTATGGCAGAATCTACAAATAATGCGTCTTCTCCTCCCTCTCCCCTTTCTCTGTCATGGCTTGACGAATCTTCTGCTCTGTTATCTATTATCTCCTACTATTGTGTTATGTGGCTTATGTGTGGCTTACCTGTGTGGCTGCACTCTTGGCAGCAAGCCTCATCAACAAGGAAAAATGCACAGCTGCATTTTGTTGGGAGGCTAAGGGTGGCTGCATTGATGAATCAAGGGTTAAGGGTTTAGGGTCTGCTAGTTTAGTGTGTCAGCGTGGAAGGTGAAAATGTGTATATAAGAGGACTTGTCCTCCCAGCATTCTGTTTCCTTTCCTTTTCCCCTTACACAGTTATTTGTTCATCTCACTGAATAAATATTTGGAACCTCTCCAGTTCTTGTCCTTGTCCTTGCTACCACCTCTGTCTCCATCTCAGTTCTTGATCCCCTGGCCTCTGTTCTCTTTGCTCTGTTTTCCCTGATCCTGTTCCTTGACTCATCTCTGCTCCTAAACATGGATTACCCATAGTTGTTGCATGTCACAGCTTTAGGTATCCAACGTTGGTGCTCTCCAAGAGATCCTGTCTTGTGTTCATGATCATTGTTAACAAGCCTAGAGCCCTCAGGTTCTCTGCCAAATACCTTGCCCATGACTGCCATTACAACATAACTGTGTAATCAAGTACCTGCTGGCTCTACTGTCCACCCTTGATTACTGCCCTCTGTGCTTATGCTCAACAATCACTGGTTCTACCAGTTCACACATCTCATACCAAAATTCCTGTCATTGGGAAACCCTGCTATCATTGATGAGATCGAAATCGCCGATCAGATTGGAAGTGAAATCTCTGCAACATGAATCACCTTCAACGCCAAAACCCTTACCTGGCACCTCCATTGAAATCCAACTGCCATGGCTGGAGAAGAAGTCGTAGCTGCCCTATAGCTCACCACAGCTGAACAAGATGAGGTCTACAAAAACCCATCCAAAATCTCAGAAATATACAATGCAGTCAAGGAATACAACCACAATTGTCAAAAGTTGGTTGAACTCCACGCGGAATTGAAGGAATCTCAAAAGGATAACTCCGACTATGCAAAACAAATCACCGACCTGGAATTTGACATCGAATCAGCCAACACCACCATCCAACTATTGCAATCCCTCACAGGAAACTTTGCCCTTCTGACGACCAAACCGATCGAATTGCCCCACCCACCAGAGTATTCCGGAGACCGTAAGGACCTACTTAACTTCATTTCGAAAGTTAGGTCCAAGCTAGCCAGAGACTCCTCCCACTACATTGACAACCAACATAAACTTCGCTACATATATGGCTATCTCAAAGGCAATGCCCAGAACCAGGTCCAACCCTATGTCCTTGCAGACAGGATCAACCTCAGAAACATTGAGGAATTGATTGCCATCCTCGAATCTGCATTTGGGGACCCCGACCAAGTAGGAACGGCCTCCATGGAACTCGATAAACTCAGCCAAGGCAACAGGGAATTTAGCATCTACTATGCTGAATTCCAGTGCCTCATGGCTATTCTGGATTTTGATATGAATGCAAAGAAGGCTGCCTTGAAGCAAGGCCTATCCTGAGAACTACAAGCCAGTCTGGTATACCAGGCTGATGAACCCCAAGACTTTGCAAAATTTGTCAACCTATGTATGAACTTAGACTACAGTATCCGAGCTCATGCAGCTGCTACCAAACGCCAAGCCACATCCGTTCCCCCACGCATGAACCCTGCCCCAGCCCGACCAGCCGCCCATCTGACCAGCACTAATAGTGTCAATTACGCAACTGCACCAATGGACCTATCGGCTTCACAGAAGGCACAGAATCAGCAACGCCACGATGAGCACATGGCGAAGGGGCTATGCCTTCACTGTGGATCAGCCGACCACGTCAAAAATGAATGCCCCACCCTGGCCGCTAACAACTGTCAGAAGATGTGCCTGGCTACTGCCGAAGTCTTGACAACCCCCACAGACCCTGCCCCTTCCCCTGAGTCCAGCTCTGGAAAAGAATAGTCCACCAACAGCCCGTTGGCTCTTTTGGTGGACCTGCCCCTGCCTCTTCATTTGTATCATCACAGGAAATCTTCTATGTATCAGCAAGTTCTTTGTCAGTTAATCAGGAAAATGAAATGGATGGAAGTCACTTAGTCGTACCTTGCACCTTGACTGACCGTGACACCAAAATTGACACCCATGCACTTGTGGATTGTCGATGCACTGGACTCTCATTTATTAATGAAGCTTTCACACACCAACACAACCTCCCCTGTTACCAGTTAAAAACCCCAAAAATAGTTGAAGTAATTGATGGCTGACCAATCTCCTCAGGTGACATCACTGAATATGTGGAAATCCAATGCACCATGAGCGATCACCATGAGACACTGATTGCTCATGTCACCTCCCTTGGCCACTACCCCTTAGTCCTCGGAATCCCTTGGCTCAAGAAACATGATGTTACCATCAACTTTGTAAAAAACGACATCCAATTTTGTTCCCCCCAATGTCTCCCACACTGCACCATGATTAAAGCCACACCAATTAAAGGCTTAACACCACAACGAAAGAAGAAGATCTGTGCCATTTGTGCAACAACCTTTGAACATATCATCAACAACAGTAACAAACAATATGGCAAAGTTGAACAATTTAGTCTGTCACTTAATGAAATCAATGTGGCCCTGCAAGAACCAAAGGACGACAAGCTAGACCTCAAAATAATCATACCACAAGAATACCACAAATATCTGAGAATTTTCGAGAAGGTCAATGCCAACAAACTCCCCCCCCCATTGCACCTGCGACCATAAGATCCCCTTGGAGGATGGGTTCCAACCTCCCTTTGGCCCACTCTATTCCCTCTCCTGCCCAGAATTGGAAGAACTAAAAAGGTGGCTTGACAAAAACCTGAGCAAAGGATTCATCCATGCATCATCCTCTGCAGCTGCAGCACCAATCTTGTTTGTCAAAAAGGGAGATGGTTCTCTATGGCTAGTCGTAGATTATCATGGAATCAATGAAGGAACAATCAAAAATCGCTACCCACTCCCCCTCATGCAAGACACCCTGATGAACCTCTCTTGTGCAAAGTGGTTCACAAAACTTGACATTAGGGGGGCCTACAACCTCATCCGATTGGCAGAGGGAGAAGAATGGAAAACTGCCTTCTGCACCTGCTATGGTCTTTTTGAATCATTAGTAATGCCATTTGGTCTCACCAATGCCCCTGCAACCTTTCAGAATTTTATTGACGATGTCCTGGCCCCCTATCTGGACTGTTTCTGCACTGCATACCTGCATGACACACTCATCTATTCTGTCACCTTTGAAGAACATCAACATCATGTGAACCTTGTACTGAAGGCCTTTGAAAAGGCAGGCTTACACCTAAAGCCAGAGAAATGTGAGTTCCACTGCCAGGAAGTGACATACTTGGGCCTTATCATCAGTACAGAAGGAATTAAAATGGATCCAGAGAAAATTACTACTGTCCAAGACTGGGAATCACCCCGCAACCTGAAAGATGTCAGTGCCTTCCTAGGGTTTGCCAACTTTTACTGTCACTTTGTCTGGAATTATTCCAAAATTGTGCAACCACTTACACTCCTGACACGAAAGGGAGTGACGTTTGCCTGGAAGGATGAACAACAAAATGCATTTGACGAATTAAAAACCACATTTACATCCACACCTGTCCTCGCCCAATTCGACCCCAACTGAGATGTCATTGTTGAAACTGATGCCTCTGACTATGTATCCGCTGGAGTACTGTCACAATATGATGATGATGGCATCCTACACTCTGTGGCATATTTCTCTAAGAAGCACTCTCCAGCAGAATGCAACTATGAGATCTATGACAAGGAACTAATGGCAATCATGTGCACATTTGAGGAATGGAGACCAGAATTACAGTCTGTTATTAACCCAATCTGTGTCCTTTCTGATCATAAGAATTTGGAATATTTTACCACAATGAAACTCCTCAACTGACGACAGGCCCAATGGTCACAGTTCCTGTCCCAATTCAACTTCAAGATTGTCTACTGCCCAGAACTGCTGGAGGAAAGCCAGATGCACTGACTAGATGATCTGGAGATCTGCCTAAAGAGGGGGATGACTGCTCCCTGGAAAACCAAACCACCATAATTGAACCTGAAAACATCCTTCATGCCCTGGCCACAACCCTGTCTGACCAACCTGACATTACCTCATGAACATTCTCCCCAGATGCCACTACACTAAGCCGACTCTTCCACGAAGGATATGCTCTGGACCCCTTCCCAAACAAGATCCTCCAGATGCTCAGCAATGGAACAAAACAATGTAAAGACATTACACTGGCAGAATGTGAGAAACGTGACAACCTCCTCCTGTACCAACAACAAATCTGGGTTCCAGATTAGGAACCTCTAAGACTGCCCCTTATGCAACATCATCATGAGACTCCTACCACAGGCCACTCTGGTGGATCTAAAATACTCAAATACCTGTCAAGGACATACACCTGGCCCAAGATGCACAGAGATGTCGACCACTACACTCATAACTGCCATACCGGCCAATGCTCGATATCTAGCAGACATGCTCCATTCGGTGTCCTACGACCACTACCTATCCCAGACAGACCCTGGCAGGATATATCAATGGACTTTGTAACTGGATTACCTTGGTCCAATGGCCATGATGCAATCTGGGTTGTGGTTGACTGACTAAAAAGGAATGCCACCTTGTACCTTACCACACTGATGTTGATGCCAAGGAACTTGCCAACCTATTTATTAGCCATGTCTTCTGACTCCATGGATGTCATGGCTCAATACATTCATTCACTTCTTATCTATCACTTGTCATCACTCGTTTATCAGGTGGCTTATCTGGGTGGCTGTGCTCTTGGTGGTGAGCCCCATGGACTAGGATAATTGCTCAGCTGCATATGTTTGGAATGTTTGGGGTGGCTGTGCTGGTTAGTTAAAGGGTGATGGGTTTAGGGTCTGCTAGTTTAGTGTCTTGGTGTGGAAGGAGAAAATGTGTATATAAGAGGACTTGTCCTCCCAGTGTTCTGTTTCTTTTCCTTTTCTCCTTACACAGTTATTTGTTCATCTCACCGAATAAATATTTGGATCCTCTCCATTTCTTGTCCTCGTCCTCGCCACTGCCTCCATCCTTGTCTCAGTCTCTGATCATCTGACCTCTGTTCTCTCCACTCTGTTTTCCTGATCCTGTTCTTTGGCTCTTCTCTGCTCCTAAACACAGATTATCTATAGTCGTTGCACATCACAGCTTCAGACATCCAACATTGGTGCCTTCCAAGAGATTCTGTGTTGTGTTCATGATCACTGTCAACAAGCCTAGAGCCCTCAGGTTCTCTGCTGGATACCTTGTCCACGACCACCATTACAACATAACTGTGTAATCAAGTACCTGCCAGCTCTACCGTCTGCCCTTGATTACCCTTGTGCTTATGCTCCACGATCTCTGGTTCTACCAGTTGACATGCCTCATACCAAAATGCCTGTCCTTGGGAAACCCTGCTATTATGGACGAAATCGAAATAGCCTGCCAAATCGGAAATGAAATCTCAGCAACATGAATCACCTTTGACGACAACAACCTTACCTGGCACCTCCATTAAGACCAAGAACCATCATGTCTGGAGAAGAAGTTGTCGTGGCCCTATACCTCAATGTAGCTGAAAGAGATGAAGTCGACAAAGATCCATCCAAAATCAAAGGATTATACAATGCAGTCAAGGAATACAACTGCGATTGCCAACAGTTGACCAACCTCCAGGCCGAGCTGAAGGAATCTCAGAAAGACAACTCCGACTATGCAAAATGCATCACCGACCTGGAACATGACCTTGAGTCAGCCAATGCCACAATCCGACTATTGAAAGCCTTTACAGGAAATTCCGCCCTCCTGACGACCAAACCAATCAAATTACCCCACACACCGGAGTACTCCAGAGATTGCAAGGACCTACTTAACTTCATCTCCAAAGTTTGGTCCAAGCTAGCTGGGGACTCATCCCTTTTCATTGACAACCAACACAAGCTCCGCTACGTGTATGGTTCCCTTCAAAACAATGCCCAGAACCAGCTCCAACCCTATGTACTTGCAGACAAGATCAACCTCAAGAATGTGGAGGAATTAATCACCATCCTTGAATCTGCATTCGGAGACCCAGACCAAGTAGGGACAGCATCTGCAGAACTTGACAAACTCAACCAAGGCAATAAAGAATTTAGCATCTACTATGCTGAGTTCCAATGTCTCATGGCAATCCTCAACTTCGACACCAATGCAAAGAAGGCAGCCCTGAAATGAGGCCTATCCCAAGAACTACAAGCCAGTCTGGTACACCAGGCTGATGAGCCCCAAGACTTTGAGAAATATGTCAACCTATGTATGAAGCTAGACTACCGTATCCGAGCTCATGCAGCTGTCACCAAACGCCAAGCCACCTCTGTTCCCCCACGCATGAACCCTGCCCCAGCCTGACCAGCTGCCCACCTGACCAGCACTAATAGTGGCAATTATGGCAGTGCACCAATGGACCTATTGGCTGCCCAGAAGGTACAAAACCAGTGCCAATGTGATGAGTGCATGGCGAAGGGGCTATGCCTATACTGTGGATCAGCCGACAACTTTAAAAATGAATGCCCCACCCTGGCCGCTAACAACACTCGGAAGATGTGCCTGGCTGCTGCCGAGGCTCGACAACCCCAACAGACCTCACCCCTTCCCCTGAGCCCAACTTTGAAAAAGAGTAGTCCACCAGCAGCCCGTTGGCTCTGTTGGTGGACCTGCCACTGCCTCTTCATTCGTATCGTCACAGGAAATCTTCTATGTATCAGCAAGTTCTTTGTCAGTTAATCAGGAGAATGAAATGGATGGTAGTCACTTAGTGTCACACCCTATAATGTGTGATAATAGATTGGGTAACATGTATAACTTGAGAGAGAACATGGCAAACTCGACAGGAGAATGAATATTATGAATCAGCAATTCGGGCCGGAATGCTCCGAAGATGCGGCAAGCGAAGTCACATGACTCGTGACCCCGAATGAGACCTCATGAAGGTCACGGCCCAAGATGTCGCACCTATTGAACATCAGCAAGGGCAAGATCAGGAAGGAGCAAGGGAAGGACTTACCTCACTAATGGCGACTCAGCCATGAGAAGAGTGTTGGCGACGATGATGGAGAGAACATGATGAGGGCGAACAGTAGTTACTTATACATGAGGAGGTGCTCAGCAACCGACAGATACCAAGAGGGCTTGCACAGAGAAGAGCTCCATGGCATGTGCAAGGCATTGCGAAATCATCATTCAACATACCTGCATTCGGAGTTAGTTGACCAAGGCAGAGTCTAGTCGGTGAACAGGAGTGGCGCTGAGTACAAGGGTCAAGACTGCACAGCATGAGACAACGTACGATAAGCAAGGAACCCACTCAAGGAACCTGTTCAAAGGAACCCGATATGATGCGACCGTCAGCTAGGGAACACTCCATAGGGAATTGTTGGGATTGCGTTCACACCAGGGTGTGGCTGCGCACAGGTGAGCGCAGGTGGGGGACTCATGACATCACATGGAAAGTGCTAGAAACGCACAAGTGATGGGGCATGATTGTCGCCTCACAAGCAATCAAGATTTCCTTAGGGAATCTATGATGACGCCGCTCAGAAGGAAAATGGCTCATTGGCATTTCCTGATGAGTTATTGCATTACACAGCCAGACGGGGATTTAATCCTGTTATGATCGCTAATCCCTTACCTTATGGGAAGGTGTGGTATCATAGCGAGGAATTTTCAAGAATTAACTCGAAGATGGTGGTCAGCATGCAAGTGAGTGATTAATGTAATCATGAGCTTGTGATGATGCAATCCATCCAAGATTATTGTTGGAAATGACTAACGTCTTATCTCCTAAACTCGTTTTCAGCAGTACCATCCTGGGGGATGGTTAGATGAAGTTGGAAGTCCAAAAGTCTATAAAGAGGTCTATGTCTCCCACAGTCTCCAAGATCATCAGCAACGAAATCCTCAAGAACAGTTACCAAGAACAATCCCACTGAACCTCAGAGACGACCCCTTAAGTTTATTCCGCCTTGTGATCGATAGTTCGAATAAACTTCCTAGCTTTATCTGAGAGCAACAAATGAACCTTCGAATTCAAATGAAACGAATTATCGAACCCTCCTCCGCATAGCAGAAACTGTGCCCAGGGTCACACTATAAACTTAAGGCACAAGCTACCAAGTTTATCAAATCGAACACAAAAACAAAAAGACCCTCTTCTAGGGCAAGAAAAACACTCTACCTCCAAAAGTCAATCAATTATTCCAAGATGTCCCACCCTGAAGCCGCCGGTTCTGCCACTGTTGGCCCTGCCGATGATGTTCAAATGAGCAACACTGTCGAAATCTATCGCCCGACGACTTGGGAGCAGCTGGAGAATCAAAAAGCTCCCTCTTTCACACAAACGGCTACAGTTAGCAAGGACCAGCTTCCCCAATGGTTCATCAGGATGGTGGAACGAATGAATGTTACAGAGAGGGATGTCCAAGGACTATTCCAGGCCCTGCAGAAGGAAGGAGCTATGGTGCAGGCCAATGTCAGTGAGATGAAGGCCTTATACCAGGAGATGGCAGCAACCATGCAGAATGCATATGATGTTGTCATCAAGAAGGGGAACATCGACCAAGAAATCAACCATGCAGCCATCGTTCGCCTTGTACAGGCCAGCAATGAGTTTGGGTCCCAGGTCTGGCAGACCATTGGAGGCCTGGCCACGGATATTCAGCAAAAGCAGGAAGCAAACCAGGAGGCTGCAGAAAGGCTGACTGCTGGAGTCAAAATCATCAATGATGTACTGGAAGGTTTTGCAACCTACCAGGCCAACTGGAATAAGAATGTGGAAAATTGGGCATCTGAGAAAGAGGATAGCGACAAGCATCGTGACAGAAGAATTAGAGGACTTGCGAAGGCTGAAGAGCAGCAACCGCGGCGCCAGCTCGAATACGAGACCACCCGCCAGCAAGACAAGAAGGAAATCATTGACAAAGTTATTAAGGCTGTAATGGACAAGATGGCCCAAAAACAACCAATCAATGCACGATCCCTCACTGAGGCCCTACATGATGAAGGACCCTTAGCTGAGACACTCAGAGATGCCATTGAAAGGGCACTACCCCCATCCACAGCCAATTCCGAACGTGGAGCATCAACAGGAAAGGGTGGAAATGGAGGCAGACCTCCAAAGCCTGGAGCAGGACTACCCCCATCAGACCCATCAGACCCCTCCTCATCAGATGATGATGGAAGCTCTGGGAGGAGAACCCTTGACAGCTTCCGCAGACACAGACAGGAGCGGATGAAGCAAAGGGAACGAGATGAGGAAGTTACAGAGTTCTTTGAATCCTTGGTGGATAGGTTGACAGAGCCTGCCCCAACAGAACAACACAAGAAACCAAAAATGCCCAAGATGAAGGCCCCTCAGATATTCACAGGCAAGGATAAAACCCTTTTCCGAGCCTGGTGGATGTCAGTTCAGGACTACATTGAGACCTACTCCTCTGCCTTCCCAGATGAGGATGCACAGGTCAAATGGGTTGGGAGCCTATTCTCCCACAAAGCCCTCAGTTGGCATCAAGAGCGTTGAAAGGCAATCAAGAGCCAAGGGCTGAAGGACAACTGGGCTGCTTTTTCAAGCACCATCGAAACACGATTTATGGACAGAAGAGAAGTCCAGAAAGATGAATGCCGAATCCGAGAACTCCAATATGATGGAGATATTGACGATTTCATCACAAAATTGGAAGACCTCCACATGAGGGTAGGGGCTTCAGGCCCTATGTACCGAGGAGTTATCTGGGATGCAATGACCCCAGAAATCAAGAAGATGGTGTACCAAACATTCAAAGGGATCCCTAGAGACGATGAATCCATGATTTAAGCAGTCAAGGAGGCTGCATACATTGTGGAAAACATTGACGAAGAGATAAAGGGCCCCAAGAGAAGAACATTGGAAGTACAGGACACTCATCCCCCTAAGGAAGCTGCTCATCCTCGTGAGATGCAGCAGAAGGACAGAAAGGTCAAGGAAAAGAATGGGGACAAGAAAGGTTCTTCTGGAAAGAAGACTGACAAGCCCGCAATTTTTGCCTCAGGAAGGGAGGCCTTACAGAATGTTCCTCAGAGCGAAATTGACAAAACACAAAAAAGATAAAGCAGATTGTTGGAGATGTGGGCGCTCAGGTCATAAGATGTATGACTGTTATGCAAAGAAGACTGTAGGAGGAACAGAGTTGTCGAGTGGAGGCAAGACAGCCTCTGCAGGCAAGAGAAAGAGAGATGATGATGAGGAAGAAGACAAGGGGCAAGAGAAGCCCAAGGACGAGAAGAAGGCCAAGACGGCAGCAGCAAAGCAGGACACTGAGGACACCCAGATGCCAGATGCTCAGCCTAGATCTTGGGAGATCGAAGACAGTGAGGATTTGGAATCGGATTTTTAGAGTCCTCTAGGGAGGCGTCACCCGAGGAGGAAAACAGCTCTGACGCACAAGACCATAAGTGTGCAGGAGTCAAGAGAAAGGCCCCAGACAACCTCCTGTCAATCAGGACAAAGAATCAATGAACAGACAATGGAACCTCGACCCCAGCTACTCAAAGGGAAGACCCGGTTCCACCTCATCATGGACCCAGACCAATCATTGATATGGTTCTCACCTGGTCCAAAACCCAACAACGAATGGTGTGAGTCCTACTTGATACAGGATCTACTGCAGCCCTTCTGGACAAAGGATTTGTTCAGAAATTCAAAATTCCAATCATAAAGAGGGACACTCCACTCCAAATTCGCAACTTCAACAATGAGGTAGTTGCTGGAGCAGGTGAATTCTTTACAGTTCCTTTTATGTTGCAGCATAAGAAGCACTTTGCTGCCGAATCTTTTGAGGTCGCACCTCTAGACAGTGACTGTGATGTCATTCTTCCATATTGGTGGATGACAAAACATCAGCCATGCAACTTATGGGGAGACAAGAACAATATCTCATTCACCACGCCACGTTGCACAGAAAAATGCACAAATGCTGAGGCCAGTGCATTCTTGCTTAAAGTCGACAAAAGAGTGCTTGACCACCCAGAGGCCTCAGTTATAGGTCACATATCCACTGCCACCACAAAGGAGGAATTATCAGATGCACTTGAACAAGTACCTGAGAAATTCCGAAAATGGACCAACATCATGACCAAGGAAGCTGCAGACAGACTTCCTGACCACAAGCCTTATGACCATGCGATTGACTTAAAGGAAGGAGAGACTCCTCCCTGGGGCCCAGTCTATGCGCTGAATGAAGTTGAACTGGAAACCCTGAGGGAATGGTTGAAGGACATGCTTAGGACAGGCAAGATTAGACCATCAAAATCTCCTGCCGCAGCTCCCATCCTTTCGTACCTAAACCTCATGGTCGAGGTCTAAGGCTATGTGTTGATTACCGAGGGATCAACAAGATAACCATTGCAAATTGTTATCCTCTACCACTGATGTCAGAACTTCAGGATAGAGTGAGAGGTGCAAAAGTCTTCACTAAAATGGACTTAAAAAATCGTTATCATTTGATTCGAATCAAAGAAGGCGATGAGTGGAAAACTGCCTTCAGATGTCGTTATGGTCTTTATGAATTTTTGGTCATGCCCTTTGGGTTATCTAATGCACCGGCAAGCTTCCAAAATATGATGAATCATATCTTTAGAGATATGTTAGATCAGGGAGTGATTGTCTACATTGACGATGTGCTCATCTATGCAGAAACAGAGGAAAAGCATGATGAGTTAGTCAAGGAGGTGCTGAAAAGACTTGAAGAAAATGTGCTGGCAATTTCCCTAGAAAAGTGTGTTTGGGCGAAAAACAGAGTGGACTTTCTGGGTTACATTATAAGTGAGAATGGTATTGAGATGGCAAAGGACAAAGTTGAAACTGTCCTGGAATGGGAACCCCCAAGATGCTTGAAAGATACACAAGCATTTCTTGGATTTGCCAATTTTTATCGCCAATTCATTAAGGACTTCTCGAGGATATGTCATCCACTTACAGAATCAACAAAAGGCGATGCAAAGAAATGGGAATGGACTGTGGCCATGGAGTTGGCATTCGATGAGCTCAAGCAACGTTTTACCAACGCCCCTATCTTAGGACATTTTGATCCAAGAAAGGTGTGCATAGTGGAAACAGATGCTTCGGATTTTGCCCTTGGAGCTGTCCTATCCCAAAAAGGAGAAGATGGAAAGCTGCATCCCATTGCCTTCCATTCAAGAAAGTTCACTCCAGCAGAGATCAATTATGAGATTCATGACAAGGAGCTGCTAGCCATTGTCGACTCATTTAAAGTCTGGAGAAGATATCTTGAAGGGGCAATGCACACAGTCCAAGTCTTCAGCGACCACCAGAACCTTGAGTATTTTACCACAACGAAAGTACTCAATCGACGCCAAGCAAGATGGGCTCAGGAGCTCGCTGGTGTTGATTTCAAGATTTTCTATCGACCAGGAAACAAGAATGGGAAACCAGATGCATTATCTAGGCGTCCAGAGTTTCGCCCTGAACAGGGGGGAGGTGAAGATCAGCCGATTACGACGATCCTGCATAAGGAACATTTTTCAAATGCAGCTATCTCATCTATCAGCAGTGGTGGAGAAGGAACCATCTTCATTGCCTCTTCATCACGACTCTCCTCAATTCCACCAGTCAAATTGTCACGGCGTGGACCCAATGTCTGTACCATTGGCACTTATGCATGCTTATCCCTCTGTTTATACATGACGGTTGATTATGTTTGCTCGTTGCCACCTGCTTATGTACATTATTCTGCTTACGGTTTCTTATGTTTGCTTATTTATGCATGCTTATGTATGTTTGTTTAAATGCTTACGGGTTATGATGTCAGTAAAGGAAAATTCTACACAGTATGGAGGAAAGGGAAATGGATAGTAAGGAATTTGGTATCGAAGTTGGATAAGGGAATCTATGTATATAAGGAGGTTTATCCTCCCACCGTTCTGTCTTTCCTTTTCTACATGCAACGTCTTGTATTCTTATCCAATACAACTACTCCTCTCTTCATCCCTAGTCCCCAGTATTCCCCCTCTGCCCAGCCCAGCCAAGCCTCCTGTCCTTGCCCAGCCTAGCCAAGCCCGCCCAGCCAAGTTCTTGCCCTTGCCCTACAGCGAGTTCCCTGGACTCCGATTCCGCGCCCTGCCTGCCGTTACACTACGTTGCATGGTTATCCTCCACCGAACTCACTCCATGTCTGAGCCAGCCCCCGTTCCCGACTCTCCTCTCATCGTGAGGATCCTCGTGGACCATGACCGCGCCATCAAGGCCTTGGCCGCTACCTCCGCCGACTCCCTCGACCCTGCCACCCTACGTGCGAGCTACGAAGGAGCGGTCAACCTCGCACGTGTCCTCAATACCAGCCAGAACCTTACCGATCGGTTCACAGCTCTCGCTGCCGAAATCGAAGACCTCTCCCTCGACAGGGACACCGCTGTAGTAGACCGCAATACACTCTCCACCCGGGTCACCCAACTCGAGTCCCAGCTCTCCCAAACCCTCACCTTAGCCAACCTTGCCTCTTCCTCCATACCCACCCCACGCAAGACGCAGCGTGATCCCAAACCCTTGACAGGGGAGGAACGTAACAAGCTACGATCCTTCATCACCATGCTGCGTCTTCGCCTCATCGATCGACCCGGCGAATTCCCTGACGAACAGTCGAAACTCCGCTATGCCTTCTCCCCGACTCGATGGACCCGCTCTGGAACAAATGCTCCACCTGGTAGAGAACGACCATGTCAAACTGGAAACCTTTGGGGATTTCGTGACCACACTGGAAGAATCATACGGTGACCCTGACCGGATCAACACTGCCGAGCGGGCTATCGCTAAGCTTCGTCAAGGAAATCGAGACTTTGTTACCTATTATGCTGAGTTCCGACGTCTAGCCTCCGACCTCAACTGGAACAACGCTGCCAAAAGAGCTGCTTTCCACTGAGGTCTCTGCGATGAGCTCAAAGACATCCTTAGTACTCAGGATGTCCCGGAGGACTGGAATCAATATGTAGCCCGCGTGAAATGGAGGGATCAACAATTTCGTGCTCGAAAGGCTGAGAGCACCTGCCCCACCGCTGTGACCAAACCAACCTCCTCCCTGCCCCACAGCACACCCCCAGCGTCCACCCAGAACACCCCACACACTACGAGCAGCGGGAGCAGCCACTTTGGCCATGCCCCCATGGACCTGTCAGCGGCTCGTCGACGCCTCTCCCCAGAAGAACGCCAAAAGAGGATCGACGAAAACCGCTGCCTGTACTGTGGAGGGTTCAACCACATGGCACGAGACTGTCCGAGTCGTCCCAAGGTCCCAGCAGGTCTGTTGCGAGTAGCAGCCACTGAGGTAACCAATCGAGTGGAGGAGGATGGGGAGGATGTAGTCGAGTCGGGAAATGTGTAAGCCGGGAAGAGCAGGATGGCTCTCTTCCTGGCGAATCCACTGTGCCTTCGTCTGTGTTAGCAAAAATATTATCAATTTGTAGCACCGCCGTTAGAGACGCCACCATCGAAGAAGGATCAATGGATGGTAGACACCTCGTCATGACATGTGACCTGTCCTCCAAAAACAAGAAAATCCCCACCCACGCCCTAATCGACTGCGGAGTGACAGGCTACGCATTGGTTGACCAATCATTCGCCATGCATCATGAACTACCCCTTCGCCCCCTAACAACCCCCCGGGTACTCGAGGTCATCGACGGATGAAAGATCTCCTCAGGGGACATCACTCACCTGACGGAGGTACACTTGGACATACAAGGGCATCATGAGAAACTTCCCATGTTCGTCACGAAGTTAGGATGCTATCCCATCGTGCTCAGTATCCCATGGCTGAAGCAGCATGACGTTGTCATCCGCTTTGCCTCGAACCTTGTGACCTTCGGGTCCCAGCATTGCCTCGCCCACTGCGTCGACCGAGCCATGACAATACGAGGAACCAGTGAAGAACCCGCCAACGTACTCCCAATCCCCGAACCGCCAATACAGCTCCTGTTGTCCACTGGCGAGGAGCAAGAAGTCACCGACCTGGCAAGCTCCATCCCGTCTGAATACCACCAGTTCCTCCACCTGTTTTCTGAAGTAGAGGCCAACAAGCTCCCCCCTCATCGAGCCTACAATCACCAAATCCCCCTACAGCCCAACTTTACTCTGCCCTTCGGTCCCATTTACCCTCTGTCGAAGACGGAATTGGAAGCCCTCCGGAAGTGGCTGGATGAGAACCTAGCCAAAGGATTCATCCGAGCTTCCTCGTCCCCCGCCGGGGCACCTATACTCTTCGTGAAGAAGGGAGACGGTTCCCTCAGACTGTGTGTGGATTACAGAGGGTTAAACGAGGGAACCATCAAAAATTGGTACCCCCTCCCCCTACTCCACGAGACCCTCTTACGATTGCAGAAAGTGAGATTGTATACCAAACTGGACATTTGAGGGGCGTATAACTTGGTAAGGATGGCCGAGGGGGAGGAATGGAAGACGGCATTCAGAACCCGCTATGGACTGTTTGAATCATTAGTAATGCCGTTTGGACTCATGAATGCTCCCGCCAGCTCTCAGCACATCATTAACGACGTCCTGTGGCCCTACCTGGACGTATTCGTTACTGCCTATCTCGATGACATTTTGATCTACAGTGACAACCTCGACGAACACCGCATCCACGTCCAGAAGGTTTTTCAAGCCTTGTCCGACGCCGATCTTCACCTAAAGCCCGAGAAGTGCGAGTTCCAACGTCTGGAAGTCAAGTATCTTGGCTTCATCATTTCGACGGATGGAACCAAGATGGACCCCGTGAAGGCCACCACCATCCAGGAATGGCCGACCCCGGTGAATGTCAAAGACGTGCAGTCCTTCCTTGGTTTTGCGAACTTCTACCGGAACTTCATCAGAAGCTACAGTGCTATTTTGGCACCCCTAACTCGCCTCACTAGAAAGAACACCACATTCGATTGGGACACCACCTGTACTGACTCCTTTGCCGCTCTCAAGCATGCCTTCACCACTGCCCCGATTCTTTGTCACTTCGACTACGACCATGAAGCAATCGTAGAAACCGACGCTTCGGATTATGACTCCACTGGCATCCTCTCCCAGTATGACGACGAAGGGATCCTCCACCCAGTCGCCTTTTTCTCCAAGAAACATAGCCCGGCGGGATGTAATTACGAAATCTACGACAAAGAATTGATGGCCATTGTTCGTGCATTCGAGGAATGGTGACCGGAGCTGGAAGGTGCGTCCCACTCCATCAAGGTGCTGAGTGATCATAAAAACCTCGAGTATTTTATGACCACTAAGTTGCTCAATCGCCGACAAACATGCTGGGCAGAATATCTCTCCCGTTTTAATTTTAAAATTGTGTACAGGCCTGGCAAAGCTGGGGCAAAACCCGACTCTCCCACCCATAGGTCTGGAGACCTACCTCAGGGAGGGAATGACTGCCTCGTCAAGCAGCACAAAGCCGTGCTCAAGCCGCACAACCTCCCGGACGAACTCCAACTGTGGGAAGCCGTGTTGGCCGCACCCCGCTCTGCCCTATCACAAGACATCCTAAAAGCTACCCAGACTGACCCTTTCGCTCAACGAATCATCACCGCACTTTTCGAAGGCAAACAACATAGTCGAGACATCACCCTCTCGGAATGTCAAGTGCACGATGGACGCCTGTACTACCAGCACTGCCTCTATGTTCCCGCTGACGATGCCCTACAACTATGAATCATCCAAAGCAACCACGACATCCCCGCCGCTGGACACCCTGGGAGAGCGAAGACCTTCGACCTCATCAGACGATGTTACTTCTGGCCCACGTTGCGGAAGGATGTCGAACGATTCGTAGCAAACTGCCATGTTTGCCAGCGAACGAAGACATCTCGACGCACCCCTTACGGCGTCCTGAACCCCCTGCCAGTACCCAAACGTCCGTGGCGAGACCTATCGATGGAGTTCGTGACCGGATTGCCAATCTCGGATGGCCACGACGCAATTTGGGTAGTTATCGACCGGTTGACCAAAATGAGGCATCTCGTTCCTTGCTCCACCACTGTTGACGCCAAAGAACTTGCTAACCTCTTCGTCACGAACATTTTCTGCCTACATGGCTTACCCGATTCCATCATCTCCGATCGAGGTCCCCAATTTGCTTCCCGCTTCTGGAAGTACCTCTGCAACTCCCTCCACATCGAGCCTCACCTGAGTACCGCCTTCCATCGTGAAACCGACGGCCAAACCGAACGCATTAACGCAGTTATGGAACAGTATTTGAGAGCCTACGTTAACTATCAACAAGATGACTCGGCCCAGTACCTACCCATCGCCGAATTCACCGCCAACAACCACCTTTCCGAGACTACTGGACTCTGGCCCTTCTTCGCGAACTACGGCATGCACCCCAAGCTCGACTTCGAACCCGACCTTCGAGTAGACAACCCGGAAGAAGGCCAAGCACATTCCCTCACTCGCCT
Organism: Pyronema domesticum; assembly: GCA_024516145.1. Taxonomy (NCBI): domain Eukaryota; kingdom Fungi; phylum Ascomycota; class Pezizomycetes; order Pezizales; family Pyronemataceae; genus Pyronema; species Pyronema domesticum. The sequence goes on from JAJJXL010000024.1 coordinate 293,698, forward strand.
GCTCGCCGAAATCCATGACTTTGCGAAAGCCGAGATGGCCTACGCCCAAGACCGACAGCGCGAATACACCGACAACCACCGAATGCCTGCCCCGTCCTACTTGCCAGGAGACAAAGTCTGGCTCAACGCTGGAAACCTGCGCACCAACCGCCCCTACCGCAAGCTGGACAACTGCCGCCATGGACCCTTCACTGTCATCAAGGAAGTCGGAAAGTACGCCTACCAACTCGACCTACCCGCTACTATGGATGTTCACCTGGTATTCCACGTCTCCCTCCTTGAGCCCACCCCAGCGGACCCACTGCCAGGTCAACACCTGCCCCTGCCGGAACCCATCGTTGTGGATGGCGAGTCAGAATACGAGGTTGAGGAAGTGTTGGATAGCCGCATTTTCCGGCGGCAACTCCAGTACCTAATCAAATGGTGAGGATGGGATGACCTCACTTGGGAACAGGCAACTGAAGTCAACCAGCTCAAGGCTATCGACGACTTCCACGCCCAACACCCCAACAAACCGGGCCCCCTCCCAGAAAACCTCAACTAAGCTTCGGTGGACCGCAGCCCTAGAGGGGGGATACTGTCACGGCGTGGACCCAATGTCTGTACCGTTGGCACTTATGCATGCTTATCCCTCTGTTTATACATGACGGTTGATTATGTTTGCTCGTTGCCACCTGCTTATGTACATTATTCTGCTTACGGTTTCTTATGTTTGCTTATTTATGCACGCTTATGTATGTTTGTTTAAATGCTTATGGTTATGATGTCAGTAAAGGAAAATTCTACGCAGTATGGAGGAAAGGGAAATGGATAGTACGGAATTTGGTATCGAAGTTGGATAAGGGAATCTATGTATATAAGGAGGTTTATGCTCCCACTGTTCTGTCTTTCCTTTTCTTCACGCAACGTCTTGTATTCTTATCCAATACAACTACTCCTCTCTTCATCACTAGTCCCCAGTATTCCCCCTCTGCCCAGCCCAGCCAAGCCTCCTGTCCTTGCCCAGCCTAGCCAAGCCTGCCCAGCCAAGTTCTTGCCCTTGCCCTACCGCGAGTTCCCTGGACTCCGATTCCGTGCCCTGCCCGCCGTTACACAAATGGTCAGAAGAATTCTTGAAAATGGTCAGAGATGCTGGACTACAGGACAAAGAATCTCAGGATGCAATGAAGAGAATCAAAGAACCTTTGACGATGGAGAATGGTATACTCTATCGAAAGTTGAAGCTATGTGTACCAAAGGGTTTAGTTAAGGCAGTCTTGGAATCAGAGCATGACTCGAAAATTGCAGGTCACTTTGGACAAGACAGAACAATTGAGTTAATTCGACAGAAATTCTGGTGGCCAAAGATGGACGAATCAATTATCGAGTATATACAAAGCTGCATGGAATGTCAAAAGAACAAAGCAGCTCGCCATCAGAAATACGGATTACTCCAACCTTTGGAATTACCATATACCCCATGGCAATCGATTGCTATTGATTTTATTACTGACCTACCAGATTCCAGTGGATGTGACCAACTATGGGTAGTAGTAGATCGATTCACGAAAATGGCCCACTTCATTCCACTGCAAAAAGAGGGCAAGACAACAAATGACCTTGCTAAGATCTTTGTGAAGGAGATTTGGAAGTTACATGGCCTACCAACAGACATAGTGTCGGACAGAGACTCCAGGTTCACAAGCACCACCTGGAAGGCATTTATCAGAACCTTGGGAATTAAGCCAAGGATGTCCACAGCATTCCACCCACAGACAGATGGACAAATGGAACGACTTAACCAGACAATTGAAGCATACCTTCGCTCTTTTGTCAACTACGAGATGGATAATTGGGTTGACCTCTTACCAATGGCTGAGTTTGCATACAACAACTCAGTGACCAGCGCTACAGGAATATCTCTGTTGTATGCGAATTGTGGTTACCACCCCATTGCAAGCAACCCTACGACAACTGCTGTGCGCAATCCTGCCAGCAAAGCCTACGCCCACTGGATGCATACAGTTCACGAAGAAACAAAACTATCTCTGGAAAAGACTAGAGAAAGGATGAAGAAGTATGAAGACCTACACCGGCAGGGGGCACCATTATACCAAGTAGGAGACTTGGTTATGCTTGATGGATGTAATATAAAAACAAGGTGACCATCACGAAAGCTGGATCACAAGTTACATGGTCCTTTTCAAGTTGAGAAAGTCATTTCCCCATCAGCAGTCAGGCTCACACTACCTCGCAAATGGAAGATCCATAATACTTTCCATGTGTCACTGATTGAGCCATTCCGCGCCGGAACAAGAGCTCCACCAGATCCAAGGAAAATTTTGAGGGAAGCTGATGATGTTGAGGGGAGCGAGGAGTACGATATCGATGAAGTCATGAGCAGTTACAAGTCTGGCAATCAACTACTCTACCTTGTTAAATGGCTTGGGTGGCCGAACAAAAAGGATTGGATGGCTGAACCTTATGACAATTTTTCAGTAGGAGGTCTGGAGAAATTACGAGAATTTCATCTCAAGTATCCTGACTCTCCGAGGGACTACCGACTCACAGACTAAAAGCTTAAGGGTTTTTTCCCATGTGGTTTTACCTTAAGCCGAGTAGGTAGTAGGATGTAGGGGCTGGAGGACTACATCTAAATTTGATCACTAGTCACTATGCTATCGCGTAGTGCGATCACAGAGGCATGAACTAGAGCTTCGGGACGAAGCTTGAAGAGGGGAGAGGTGGTGTCACACCCTATAATGTGTGATAATAGATTGGGTAACATGTATAACTTGAGAGAGAACATGGCAAACTCGACAGGAGAATGAATATTATGAATCAGCAATTTGGGCCGGAACCCTCCGAAGAGGCAGAAAGCGAAGTCACGTGACTCGTGACCCCGAATGAGACCTCATGAAGGTCCTGGCCCAAGATGTCGCACCTATTGAACATCAGCAAGGGCAAGATCAGGAAGGAGCAAGGGAAGGACTTACCTCACTAATGGCGACTCAGCCATGAGAAGAGTGTTGGCGACGATGATGGAGAGAACATGATGAGGGCGAACAGTACCTACTTATACATGAGGAGGTGCTCAGCAACCGACAGATACCAAGAGGGCTTGCACAGAGAAGAGCTCCATGGCATGTACAAGGCATTGCAAAATCATCATTCAACATACCTGCATTCAGTGTTAGTTGACCAAGGCAGAGTCTAGTCGGTGAACAGGAGTGGCGCTGAGTACAAGGGTCAAGACTGCACAGCATGAGACAACGTACAATAAGCAAGGAACCCACTCAAGGAACCTGTTCAAAGGAACCCGATATGATGCGACCGTCAGCTAGGGAACACTCCATAGGGAATTGTTGGGATTGCGTTCACACCAGGGTGTGGCTGCGCACAGGTGAGCGCAGGTGGGGGACTCATGACATCACATGGAAAGTGCTAGAAACGCACGAGTGATGGGGCATGATTGTCACCTCACAAGCATTCGAGATTTCCTTAGGGAATCTATGATGACGCAGCTCAGAAGGAAAATGGCTCATTGGCATTTCCGGATGAGTTATTGCATTACGCGGCCAGACAGGGATTGAATCCTGTTATGATCGCTAATCCCTTACCTTATGGGAATGTGTGGTATCATAGCGAGGAATTTTCAAGAATTAACTCGAAGATGGTGGTCAGCATGCAAGTGAGTGATTAATGTAATCATGAGCTTGTGATGACGCAATCCATCCAAGATTATTGTTGGAAATGACTCACGTCTTATCTCCTAAACTCGTTTTCAGCAGCACCTTTTTTTTTTTTTTTTTTTTTTTATATCATACACGCATCTAACCGTAGGGTTATGGTGGAAGCTAGCTAATTATTGTACATTGCTAACTGTCGAGTGTTAGTTCAACAGTTACCGGGAATGCCCCAGAGCGGTCTTTCTTTTGTTGGGTTGTAGCCCCCCTCTTGTCTCTCATACTCCATTTCTGTCCTTCTCGTCTTTATGTCCTTGAGCCCTGTGCGCTCCGCAGACACCCTTCCCGGTGCCTGGTATCCTCCACCCTTCCCTATCTGCATCCCCTGTTTGTAGTATAGTTTTTATTTTTTTTTTTTTTTTTTTTTTTTTTTTTTTTTTTTCTCACCTCTCCATCCATTCTTTCTGCTCCGCTCTCCCTTCTCACCACTTCCATTCCTCCTACTCCAAGTCTCAATCCGACTCTTTTTCTCTCTGTGCGCCTTCTCGCCTCCTCCCGCTTTCTCCTCTTCTCTGCTCCACTTTCGCAACTCTTCCCACTCCTTTACCTTCCTGCTCCTTCCTCTCCCGTCCCCTCATCCTTTCTTCCATCCCCGTATCTTCTCCTCCATTCCCTTATCAACACTTTCGCTTCCACGTTCCTTCCCCCTCCTTTCTTCTCTTTTTTATTTTTATTTTTTTTTTTTTTTTTTTTTTTTTTTTTTTTTTTTTTTTTTTAATGTTCCTCGTCTGGGTCCAACAATGTTCCCCAGCCTGTCGTAGCGATATATCCATCTGGTCTGTCAGTCTCCTCGGGGGTCATACTCAGTACCGTGGGTGCCCATTCAGACGTAGCGATCTTCGTTGCAGAGATCATAGTGGTCAGGGCACGGATTCCATGTTTGGTGTGAAGGATGGTCCGTAGGTTGAGTTTTCGGTGTCGTGGAAGCTTCAGTTCTTTTCGTATGTTTATGCGGTGGGGGGTAAAGAGTGGGCAGGATAATAGCAGGTGCTTGGGGGTTTCAGGGGGGTGAAGTGGGCAGGGGCAGGCGCGGGTTGGGTAGGATGGTGTGGGGGGGTGTGCCAAACAGTCCAGGAAGAAACCGTGCCCTGTACGCAATCCTAGGATAGCGGTAGATATCTTTCGTGGGACCGCCGTGTATGCCTCATCGAGTGATCACTTGTGTGGGGCGTCATATGTTTTGAATTTCGGGCTCTCGTCATACCATTGGATCCATTCCGCCATGTGGGATTCCTTGACCTGTCTGCGGAGCCGCGATAGGGAGGTGGGGGGAGGGCTTGTCAGGGTGGAAGTCGTGGCTTGCTTGGCAAGCCGGTCGGCTTCGTCATTTCCGATAATGTTGGTGTATCCGGGAACCCAATGAAGGTGGATTGAGGTTCCTGTTCGCTGGAGGAGGTAGCGGGCAAGATGATGGATGGTGAAGGCGGCTTCTTGTCCAGGTCCGGGTGAAAGTCGGGTTGCTCTGATGACTGCGGCCTGGTTGTCGGTGAACAGGTGTATCTCGTGGTATTGGAGGCGGAGGTGGCAGATATGCATTGTGCAGGTGTGTATGCATTCCTCTATGGCTTTGAGTTCTGCATCAAACACCTCGCAGGAGTTGCCCATCGGAATAATCGCTCAGATGTTGTGGTCAAGGCCGTTTGGGATATAGAAGCCCGCACCGGTGGAGTTCTCGAGTTTTGAACCATCGGTATAGGCGATGTTGGAGGTGGGGGAGGTGCATAGGCGATAGAGGAGGTTGTAGTGCTCCGCTTCGGCTTCATCTTTGGAGGAGAGGGGAGGATGTCGTGTGAGAGGATGGTCAAGCCATGGGGCCGGGTCCGGTTGTGCTGTGTCCTCGACAGTGGTTCTGGGTGACAGCCATCGGCTGAGCGAGGAGATGGTGACTATGAGGCGAGTGAGGGGTCGTGACCCGGAGGCCCATTCACAGTCGTATTCCTCGGGGGACTGAATGGCACGAGTGAAGAGATTTGGGATGGGGAATGATGAGGGGCAGCGGGATACTACGGGGTGGGAGGGGGGTAGGGAAAGGAGGCGTAGCGCATACTTCCTGCGTTTGTGATTGAGTCGAACGGTTACGTGGGGGAGTGCGGCTTCATTGTATAGAGCTGGAATTGGCGTTGATGAGAAAGCGTTTAACATACGGCGGAGGGCAGCGTTTTGTTGGAGCTGGAGTTTCTGCGCGAATGACTTTTGACCTGACCACCAGATCTCTGCTCCGAAATCGGATCTCAATTGGACACACAATCGATATAGGGTGCGGACTGCTGAGGGGGACAGGCCAGTTTCGTATCGTGCGAGGCTGAGGAGGGCATTGAAGGCTCTGGAGGCATGTGTTAGTCGGGTTTGAACATGGTGTTTAAAGGAGAGCTTTCGGTCGAAGAAGATTCCAATCCATCGGACCACATCCTGTCTTCCATTTGGAGTTCCCGGCGAGATGATCGTGCCATTGGGCAGCGTCACACAGGTGTGATTTGTTATGTTGTCCTTCTGTGCTTAATGGAAGTGCAGTAACTCTGACTTCGAATCGTCAAAGGCTACTGCATTATCTTTCGCCCACTGGAAAGCAACCTTCGCCGCCCGCTCTAGGGTGCGGGAGTTCGCTTCGCGGGATTTTCCGTGACACACCAGCACAACGTCGTCGATGTAACTGGGCGTCCATAGGGTCGGGTTGTGGTTCGTCAGAGCGTCAAAGAGGGGGCGGATGAAGATTAAGAATAAGATGGGGGACGCTGGAGATCCTTGCGGTATGCCTGTGCGAGTGGGGTGTTGTTTGTCCGTTTTACCGTCGAAGGACAGTGCTATCGTGCGGTCATGGAGGAAGGACTCACACCATTTCACCACCGGTGTTGGGCATCCGAGTGAACGCATGGTGGATGTCAGGCGTGTGGCGGAGACATTATCAAAGGCACCCCTGACATCGAGGAATAGCGCTGAGGTTATGTGTTTCTGTTGCACATGTCATTCTATATCATGGGTTAACGCCATAGCTGCATCAATTGCTGAGCGCCTCGGGCAGCCGCCGATTTGATCGTCGTGGAGAAGGTCATATGCTTCCGCTATTTGGCTGAGTCTTGTCGCCATGAGTTTTTCGAGGACCTTGCCCATGCAGTTGAGCAGCGCTATTGGGCGGTAGGCTTTTATTGAGCTGTAGTCAGGTTTGTTGGGTTTGGGGATGACCACCATTGTCGCTTCTCTCCAGCATTTCGGTTGATAACCTACCTCACCGAGTGTTGCATATAGAGCTGTTAGTTGTTCGGGGATTACTTGCAGGGTCTTGCGGAGGCACAGGAAGGTGATGCCATCAGGGCCAGGGGCCTTCTTTGGTAAGGATGATATGATTGCTGCCGATACCTCCTTTGCCGTGAATGTATTCCAAGGTAGAGGGGGGCGGTCATGGGAGGGAGAGGTTGCCAGGGCAGAGGGGGGAGGGGGAAAAAGTGCCTGAAAGGCTGACACTTTGCCAGGGAAGTCAGTGTGGGTGGTTGTGATTCCGTTAATGGTGGATGTGATGGGGGGTGTTAGTTGTGTGTGGCGGGGGTTTGTGAACCGGAATGCTGCCCATATGTCCTCCCCCTCAGCTTGGGATAAGTACTCCTTCCACAGTTTGTCCTTCGCATGCCGGACCGCCCTGTAGTGGGAGTTGCGGAGCTTCCGGTATTCCTCCAGGTTAGCTGTGTTGTTATTCCATTTCCATCTCTTCCGAGCTTGTGTCATTGCTCTCTTCGTATCACGAAGCTCCTGAGTCCACCATCTCTTCAAGCGGGGGGAGTGTTTGACCGTTGGGGTTGAGTCATGAGCTGCCTGTTCAATGGCAGATTGGAGAGAGGCCGCCCATTCGTCGAGGTTAGGTGGGGACGGGTTCTCTTGGAGTGCCCGCCTCCTGGGGGATAGTCGGTTCGTGAGGCGGAGGAGGGCGCTGGCGAACTCGTCCCGATTGGTGCGCTTCCAGTTCAATCATGGTTGTAGATTTACATATTCAACATCTGGGTGTTGCAAGCATACCTGGAAGCGGATCACCTCATGGTCAGAGCCTGTTGCTGCCTCTTCATCAACACACCAGTTTTGAACTTCGTTTGTCATGGCAGGGGAGAAGATGGTGAGATCCAGGATGGAGGAGCCGAGTCCGGTCTTGTAATGGTATGTTGGTGTGTCTGGAGTGTTTGCAAGTTGCCAACCTTCATCCTCTATCATTTTCACGAGTTCGTCTGCTCGGGTCACTTGTTTGATGTGACTGTTCCACAGGGGGTGGTGAGCATTCATGTCGCCAGTAATGATACAGCGGTTGGGCAGGGGAAGCGGGGTAAGAGAGCGTGGGATAGTGTATAGTTTTGTGCGGGGGTCCCATTCGTTGTAAATATTGATTAAGTAGAAAGGCGGAATTAAGGGAGTGTGGACTTCTAGGATTTGCATATCGGGGTCAGAGCAAACGTCGGGACGGGGGGTGACGTAGAGAAAGGGATTTGTACGGGACATGTACGCCGCCGTCCTGATCATTGCGCCATGGGGGGAGGGGGGAATGAGTAGTAAGAAATCAGGGTGGGTAGTTATAAATCGTGTGTTGTTAATGCTTGCTTCTTGTATCAGTATGATATCCGCATTTGCTCCTGTGGTGTTCAGGAGGGTATTAAGGGCGGTATTGCTTCTGTTTATGTTGTGGGAGATGATATGGAGGGTTGCTGCTGATTTCTCCTGTCTATGCATCAGTGATCATAGCGCAGTCGGCGGTTTGGTCGTCAGGGTTTGTGTGGGGGGTACGAGTTCTGTCCCATGTTGCCTTGACGATTGCGAGGTGGGAAGGGCATTTAGGGTGGAAGGCTGGGTGGTTGGTTTCAGAGAGGCCTTCTGATTTGCAGTTGGCACATTGGAGGGGGACATGGGGGCAGGTTTTTCCCTTGCGGCTGGGACACTCAGAGCACTGGTGGAGATCGGTGGAGTGAGGTTTGGCGCAGAGGGCACACATGGGGCTTGAAGTGTTGGGGCAGATGGCATGGTGATGGCCGAAGCGAAGGCAGCGGCGGCATTGGTCAGTTGCACAGGCCGACTGATAGTCAGTGACCTTGTGGGGTTCGTAGCGTACAATCACCTTCGTGCGTTTTAAGCATGCGGGTGTCGTCTGCAGTCTTCAATGCAATCATCACACTGGATGCGGTCTTGCCGACATGCTTGTCTGGGTGGGTTATGTAACGGGGGGGTTGGGCTAAATGGACTGCGTTATTGCGTTCAATTTCGTGCTGTAAGGCAGTCATGCCTTCAGGGGTATCAGGGTAGGCATCTAGGGGGATACTGTGGACCATCAGTTTGTGCCATTTTTCGGCCACTCGGGGGCATTGTAGAGTCATGTGCACTGACTGTGTGGCTTCATGCATGATGGGGATGAACTGGGTAATTTCGTATTGGGTGGTGTTCGGAGGGAAAGTCAGTATGAGGTTGCCACCGGGGTTCTTGCGTACAGTCACCACCGCGATGGTTTCTGGTGCCTCTGCTTCACGTAGAGCTCTGTTGACCATATTTCCTACCTGAACTTTGATGTCATCTGTTAGGTTTTTGGGGTCAGGGCACAGGACAATTATGCTCACGGGGCGGGGGGGTTGAACTTTGGGGGGATTCTTTCGTGGGGTGGGGGCATTGTTTCTGGAGGGGTTGTGGGTGGGGTTGTTGTTCTGGAATAGAGCTTGAGTAACAGAGCCGAACAGCTTCCCTGGGACGTCTGCGCCTGTCCAGGCTGCCTCAGATGCAGAGGGGGGAAACTCAGGGGAGGGGGGAACTGGGATGTTATTCTTGGTGAGGGCTTCTTCGGCTGCAAAGCAGCAGGTTTTCCAGTAATTGACGAGGGCAGTAGATTGGGCGTCAGTGGGGGGGTTAGGGATGGGGGTAGGTTTGGTGGGGGTAGAGGGTTTATAGTTGGGGAGCAAGGCGCAGAGCATTTCCTGTGTTTCGCGCATGATGGCTCTGTCTCGGTCCATCGTACAGAAGGCCTTGTTGATGCGCTATTTGGTGTGATGGTCATTCAGACGGGCGGCATCAGCATAAGTGGCAACCGCAGCAAGGAGGCGTTCAGCCATGCTAACAGGCAAAGTCGAGGAGTCGGAGATCGGAGCATTTTGGGCGGACCGGAGGGCTTCTTGGATGACTCCCTCATATACCAGGGCTGGTTCGGATGAGGCAGTGGTGGTCGATGGCGCAGTTCTCTTGAGGGGGAGCGTAGGGAATGCCTGGGAGTTTTTTAGGCAGATGGTCTGGAGAGTGTGGGGAGACGTGATCGCTGAGGCCTGGTTTCGGGGGGTCGGTTCGGGGGTGGTCACGCGGCGCGTGGGGGAGGGTGTTGGGGACGCGTCCTCGAAATCACTGATGTCAGTGTCGAGGTGCATTGTTTCTTGCGCGTCGCGTTCAGTATGCGGCTCTGCGTTAGAGTGTCTGCTGGACGCGAGAACCAGGACAGAGGGTTTGTCCGGAGGGATTGGTTTTTTCTTCGCAGCAGAGGTGCGTGGGGCCATCGGCTTTTCGGGATAGGTTTACTTTGGTCAATTAAGGGAGGGAATGAAATGAGTTCGATGATTGAGGTGGTTGATGTTGAGGGGTGGTGATGAAGTCCATAGACGGGGGCTGCTTCAGGGGTCCGAAATCTCTTTTTCACCGTTCGCATGACAAAAAAGAGCGGACCTGGTCAGAAGATACTTCAGCTAGGTAAAGCGAGGTTGCTGATGACGCTGCCGCACGAAAATCTGTGGATTTCCACATGGTTATGGTGATAATCGTGACTGAGACGGTGTAATGTTCTGATGTGTTGGTTGTTCTCTTTCAGCAGTACCATCCTGGGGGATGGTTAGACGAAGTTGGAAGTCCAAAAGTCTATAAAGAGGTCTATGTCTCCCACAGTCTCCAAGATCATCAGCAACGAAATCCACAAGAACAGTTACCAAGAACAATCCCACCGAACCTGAGAGACGACCCCTTAAGTTTATTCCGCCTTGTGATTGATAGTTCGAATAAACTTCCTAGCTTTATCTGAGAGCAACAAACGAACCTTCGAATTCAAATGAAACGAATTATCGAACCCCCCTCCGCATAGCAGAAACTGTGCCCAGGGTCACACTTAGTCATACCTTGCACCTTGACTGACCATGACACCAAAATTGACACCCATGCACTTGTGGATTGTGGATGTACTGGACTCTCATTTATGAATGAGGCTTTCACATGCCAATACAACCTCCCCTGTTACCAGTTAAAAACCCCAAAAATAGTGGAAGTAATTGATGGCCAACCAATCTCTTCAGGTGACATCACTGAATATGTGGAAATCCAATGCACCATCGGCGATCACCATGAAACACTAATTGCATATATCACCTCTCTTGGCCACTACCCCCTAGTCCTTGGAATCCCTTGGCTCAAGAAACATGATGTTACCATCAACTTTGCAAAAAATGATATCCAATTCTGCGCCCCCCAATGCCTCCCACATCGTACCATGGTTAAGGCGACACCAATCAGGGGCCTGATGCCAGAACGAAAGAATAAGATCTGTGCTATCTCAGCTACAACCTTTAAATGAATTGTCAACAATAGCAACCAATGGTATGGCAAGGTCAAGCAGTTCAGCCTATCACTTAATGAAATTAACACTGCCCTGCAAGAACCAAAAGATGACAAGCCAGACCTCAAAACAATCATGCCACAAGAATACCACAAATACCTGAAGATTTTCGAAAAGGTTAATGCTGACAAACTGCCCCCTCACTGCCGGTGCAACCACAAGATCCCCTGAGAGGATGGGTTCAAACCCCCCTTTGGCCCACTCTACTCCCTCTCATGCCCAGAACTGGAAGAACTAAAGCGGTGGATCAATGAAAACATGAGCAAAGGATTCATTTGAGCATCATCCTCCCCAGCTACTGCACCCATCTTGTTTGTCAAGAAAGGGGATGGTTCTCTGCACCTAGTTGTAGATTATCAAGGAATTAATGAAGGAACAATCAAAAACTGATACCCTCTCCCACTCATGCAAGACACTCTGATGAACCTCTCTTGTGCAAAGTGGTTCACAAAACTTGACATTAGGGGGGCCTACAACCTCATCCGATTGGCAGAGGGAGAAAAATGGAAAACTGCCTTCTGCACCTGCTATGGTCTTTTTGAATCATTAGTAATGCCATTTGGTCTCACCAATGCCCCTGCAACCTTCCAGAATTTTATCAACGATGTCCTGGCCCCCTATTTGGACTGTTTCTGCACCGCATACCTGGATGACACACTCATCTATTCTGACACCTTCGAAGAACATCAACAACATGTGAACCTTGTGCTGGAGGCCTTTGAAAAAGCAGGCTTACACCTGAAGCCAGAAAAATGCGAGTTCCACTGCCAGGAAGTTAAGTACTTGGGCCTTATCATCAGTACAGAGGGAATTAAGATGGATCCCGAAAAGATTACAGCAGTCCAGGACTGGGAACCACCCTGCAACCTAAAAGATGTCTGCGCCTTCCTGGGGTTTGCCAACTTTTACCGTCACTTTGTCCAAAATTATTCCAAAATTGTGCAACCACTTACACTCCTGACACGAAAAGGAGTACCATTTGCCTGGAAGGATGAACAACAAAATGCATTCAATGAGTTAAAGAACACGTTTACATCTGCACCTGTCCTTGCCCAATTTGACCCCGACTGCGATGTCATTGTTGAAACTGATGCTTCAGACTATGTATCTGCTGGAGTACTGTCACAATATGATGATGATGGCATCCTGCACCCAGTGGCATACTTATCTAAAAAGCACTCTCCAGCAGAATGCAACTACGAGATTTATGACAAGGAACTAATGGCAATTGTGCATGCATTTGAGGAATGGAGACCAGAATTACAGTCTGTTATGAACCCAATCCGTGTCCTATCTGACCATAAGAATTTGGAATATTTCACCACAACAAAACTCCTCAACCGATGACAAGCCCGATGGTCACAATTTCTGTCCCAATTCAATTTCAAGATTGTGTACTGCCCAGGAACTGCTGGATGGAAACCAGATGCACTGACTAGATAATCCGGAGATCTTCCAAAAGAGGGGGATGACCGCTCCCTGGAAAACCAAACCACCATAATTAAACCTGAAAACATTCTCCATGCCCTGGCCACAACCTTGTCTGACCAACCCGATACTACCCCACCAACATTCTGCCCAGATGCCCCTACACTAAGCCGACTCTTCCATGAAGGATATGCTATCGACCCCTTCCTGAACAAAATCCTGCAGTTGCTGAGTGATGGAACAAAACAATGTAAAGACATTACACTAGCAGAATGTGAGAACTGTGACAACGTCCTCTTGTACTGACAATGAATCTGGGTTCCAGACTATGAACCACTCAGACTGCACCTTATGCAACAACATCATGAGACCCCTACTGCAGGTCACCCTGGCAGATCAAAGACACTCGAATACCTGTCAAGGACATATACCTGGCCCAAGATGTGCCAAGACATTGACTGCTACACTCGCAACTGCCATACCTGCCAATGCTCGAAATCCAGCGGACATGCCCCATTCGGCATCCTACGACCACTACCTATCCCAGACAGACCTTGGCAGGATATTTCAATGGACTTTGTAATGGGATTACCATGGTCCAATGGTCATGATGTGATCTGGGTTGGGGTGGACCAACTGATGAAGGAACATCACCTTGTACCTTGCCGTACAGATGTTGATGCCAAGGAACTTGCCAACCTATTCATTAGCCATGTCTTCTGACTCCATCGACTGCCCCTGACAATCATATCAGACTGAGGGCCCCAATTTGCTACACTGTTCTGGAAACACTTATGTCGCTGTTTAGGAATTGACCATGACTCTCAACTGCCTTCCACCCACAAACAGAAGGCCAAACTGAATGAATGAATGCAATCATGGAACAATACCTGCATGCACATGTCAACTACCTACAGGATGACTGGGCAGAATGGTTGCCCCTGGCTGAGTTCACTGCAAACAACAAAGTATCTGATACAACAGGTGCTTCGCGATTCTTCACCAATAAAGGATTCGACCCTCGATGCCAATTTGATCTTACACCTGCAGCTATGAATGATGTCAATGATCACCGTGCCCTGACAACATCCAAAACCCTTTCAGAAATCCATAGTCACCTGCGAGCTGAGATCAATCAAGCCAACCTCCATTATCAAGACAATGCAGACAGGCACCAGTTACCATCACCAAACCATCAACCAGGAGATCATGTCTGGCTGGATGCAAGAAATTGGAAAACACACCGACCATCATGAAAACTTGACAACAAACCAGGGCCCCGACCAGAGACAACATAAACCTACTTCGCCGGATCTCAGCCCAAACAGGGGGATCCTGTCACAGCTCAATAAATTCATCCACTTCTTATCTATCACTTGTCATCACTCATTTATCAGGTGGCTTATCTGGGTGGCTGTGTTCTTGGTGATGAGCCCCATGGACTAGGATAATTGCTCAGCCACATATGTTTGGAAGGTTTGGGGTGGCTGTGCTGGTTAGTTAAAGGGTTACAGGTTTAGGGTCTACTGGTTTAGTGTCTTGGCATGGAAGGAGAAAATGTGTATATAAGAGGACTTTGTCATACCCCACCTTTAAGACACATTTTAAGAATGGGGATTCTTACTAAGTAATGACTCAAGCCATAAGGCAAGAGCCATTACTAACCACCCTTCATCCACTTCCCGCAGGAAGTAGGATAATGGGGGGCCAGGAAAAAAGTCAGCATCATAAAGGGTTGGGAACCCGGGGTAGCCTCAGGAGGGATAGTTTCCGATCAACGGCTGAGGTTTCTAATGCCCAGCCGTATCCTGGGGAACGTACCGCTGATGTTGACAAAAACCTGGAATACTTATAGCCTGGGCAACTGTGGTTCTTACTTGCCACAAGTCCAAGAGGACTACCCTCGGCCGAAAATGCTTCGCCGTATTCGAACGTTGTGCCGTGTCACACAGGACCACCCCAACAGGCAGGCATAGAAGGGGCTGGGACAAGAAAACAGGAGGAAAATGAATAAGAAGAATTGAGATCAAGGAGGAGGAGTTCGCCGTATATGACTGAGTCTGCAGGAATGGATAGAGGAAGGTCGAAGGAAGTCAAGGTCGATGATGAGGATGAAAGGATTGATGGACGAGGAAAGATTGTAGGATATTTAAGAATGAATTAAATAAACACTACGACTGAGTGCCAAGTCCAAGATCAAGAATCATATGTTACCGAGGAAGATCAGCGGAGATGATCGGAACCCGAAGGAATCATACCAAACGACATTATGATAACACATGCGATAGCGGAGTCTAGTCGGCCGAAGGAGATAAGGATTGTCTTAGGCGATAAAGACCAATACGAGGTGCATTAACCCTGAGGCAGCCGACAATACAGGAAACCTTATCCAAAGGCAGCCTTCGATCAGCACGATATGACGAGACTGGATGCATACGGACAAACGGAAAGATAAGATGAAACCTATCGGAAGCCACAGGCGGCCCGAATGACATCTACCGTGGTGGAGAGTTGGCAAGGTGTACCGACGGCACAGGAAGCCGCAGCCCCTGATAAGGACGGATCAAGAGATCCGGCAAACAAAGTTGAACACTTCACCGGAGCTGACGACATATGCATGAGATGAGATATGCACTCGAATGCCCTACGAAGCTGATATTATTAGAAATAATATATCGGCAAACGACGGGATTAGAAGCGACATATGCATGATATGGCCGAGAGGATCACCAAGTGTCATCCGATTGGTTTGGGAACATTTTGGGGCGTTTGTGCTGAGAAAATCGAAATACGGAATTTGTATGCGAAAAATATCATGATTGCATGCTCTCTACCAACGTCAACCAGTACTTGGCGTTCCGACCACCGCAATGTACCCGGTGGGTATATGAGTGGGGAGCTCAAGTCAGAAAATATAAAATATCCCAAAAGCCCCCACTCGAAGAAGCGATCATCCAGCAGAAGACCCACAATTGTCCCATCAACTACGATCAAGTCCCAGAAAGATATTAGTATCTTATACTCGATTATTTACACAATACTCGAAAGACCACACAACCAAGACCCTCTTCAATACCTAAGACCCTCACTGATTGCTGTTCACACTTGAACGCAATTAAGAACGACGATCTCAAAAACGCTCCCTGAGATAAGCAGGAGAGTTTAAGATTATAATATGTTATTACTCATCATCCCTACGAGAATCCCTAGAGAAGTAAATAATTCCCATCACTGGAATTATTACTTCTCATTTTTCTTTTTCGGAGATATTGAGTTACCCTACTGTCGGTCACGAGACAGCCCCCGGTTAACACTATAATCTTACTCAACGCCTCACCGAGCGTACTGAGAAACGTCCTACAAGAAATTCAGAATCACAAACCAAAAGAACAATGCCTGAGTCCATGGAAATCGACTTCCTACCTATGCCTTCTTGGGCATTGGTTAGTACCAACACTGGTGAAATGGACAATATTCCACCTATCGAACCAATCAAACTTCACTCGGTCCCTGAATGGGGACGCACCCTCATGAGTCAATTACACCACACCGCCGCTGAAATCAACAGTCTCTGTGGACAAATCCAGAATGATGAATCAGAAGCATACTGCATCTTTATGCAAATGCAAAATGATTATCACAAGATCGAATCCAACCTCAATCTTGCAATTGCTCAAGCCCAGCAACACGCAGCAGATGCTACAGGAGCCCACTTCAACCTCACCACAACTCAATTTGCAGAGGTTGCTACGGCCCACATGGCCTTGAGGAGACATGTGGAAATGATCACCATAAATGCTGCGGAAAATGAGGAACGAAGACAGAAGGTGCTCCAAGATTTTGCTCAACAAATGGAAGCAAATCAGAACATCTGGGTGGATTACCATAAGGATCAGGCAGCCAAGCAAGAAAAATTCAACAATGACTGCCAACGATGGGCCTCTGAGATGAATACCAGAGAGGCAAAAGCCAGAGTAGATCAAGAAAAAGTCAAAAAGGATTTACAAAAGTTAAAACGCCTTCAGGAAAAGCTACAACAGGATCACCTCAATGCCTCAGCAGTCTCCCAGCAGGAACGAGAAGACATGCGACGATCATTTCGAGAAGAACTCCATGCCATTGGAGAAGAACTGAAGGTCCAATTCCAATCAGCACAACAGTCCCGCAAGGATATTGATGTACCCTCTGTCATCGATAGCATCCTAAAGCAACATGCCCAGCAAGGAAGAATTCCCCTGCCGAATAGTGATGACCCAGAGTCAGAATATGACCTTCCACTATCCCCACAAGGTGAGCAATTGGGAAGAGGCTCAATCCGAAGTGGAAGAACCACCGAATCCAGAGACAGTAGCCCACCGGGAGGAAGGGTACCCCCCCCAGGGCCCCCACCTGGAGGAAGCAGCTCCAGCTCCTCCAGCTCAGACTCCGAATCAGATAGACCTAAGGATTTAGGGCAGGAGATATCAAGACTCATCCGTGCCCTATGGAAGAAGGACAAAAAGAATCGCATCACCAAGCGACCAGAAGCAATTGTCCTAGGAAAGGCTCCTAAGATGAAGGAACCAGAGGTTTTCGATGGGGATAGAGAAAATTACATACCATGGATGAAAGCAGTCAAAGAATATATGACTGTGCGATCCATCGACTTCAACACCGATGCAACCCGAATCCACTGGTTGGGATCCCTGCTAAAGGGTGATGCCCGCCAATGGCACCAAAACCGTGTCGACACTACTGAGAAGGAATTACGCCCTGACACCTGGCCCTCATACACTGCAGCAATGGACCACTATTTCCGTGACCCCCACCAGAAGCGCAACTACACCAACAAGATGGCCAGGTTGCATTGGAAGTACAAACCTGGATGCCATAAGACTGGCCTCCCAGCAGATCAATGGGGAATCAGGATGGCCATCTACCAAGAGAAGGCCCAAGTTGAAGGAGAGGTCCTGAGAGAAATATACGATCAGGCATTCCCAGAAGATCTGGCCTGCCAGGCATGGACAGATGTTCAAGATTTGGATGACCCAAAGTATGAATGTTTCAAAGCCAGACTCATCAAGCTTGCAACCGCGAAAGAAGAACATCGGAACATGCATGAAAAGCCACTGCTCCACATTTATCAGGGCTCCTCCGAACCCAACCAGGAGAAGGAAAAGCGAAAGCGAGATGAAGACAAAAAATCTAACCGTGGTAAAACTAAAGAGACCACTCGCACACCCAAGGGCGACCGAGAAAAGAAGTTCCAAAACAACCGCGAAGCTTTGGCCGGGGTTCCCCAGGCTGAAATCGACCAACACAAAGCAGACAAGGCCTCCTGCTGGCGCTGTGGCCGTAACAGTCACCATACTTTAGAATGCTTTGCAAAGAAGACTTCGAAGGGAACTGAATTAGTTGCCGCGGTAGCAGCTGTCACCAAGAAGGCTAAACGCCAACAACCTGCAGAAGATTCAGATGATGATGAGGATGCTGCCAAGGAACCAGTAACCAAGCGGCTGAAGAATGTTGCCACTGTAACCCAGACAGTATCAGAACCAGACCCAAAGCCAGCAAAAAGATGCTGGGAAGTAGAGACCTCAGACCTCTCGGATTTAAACTAGGAAAGCCTCGTAAGATACACAGAGGCATCCAAGAAGAAGAAGACGTATCAGGTTCTCAGAGGATATCAGTGGCTGGAGTCAAACGTACGAAAAACCAAGAACACCAAAAACAATTCAAAAAATCAAAACCTAATAAAAAAGAACCCGAGACAAAACTGCAGTTGGCCAACAACAGGCCACCCCGAGTTGGTACCAGGCCAATCGTCCAAATGCATCTTTCAGTACCCGGACAAAAAACACAGAGTGTCCAAGTGATGTTTGACACTGGTGCAGCCATACCCATCATCAGCTCCAAATTTATCAAGGCAAATAACCTACCAACGATCACTCGCGATACCCCTCTACGAATTAATGGGGCAGATGGTCGCCCCTTATCAGGTGCTGGGGAAGCATTTACACATTCCTTGCTGCTTCAGTACAAATACCACTACACCAGAGAAACCTTTGAGGCTATGCCTCTAGAATCAGGTACCGACATAATCTTACCTTGCTGGTGGATGGCAAAACACCAACCTAACAAGTTTTGGGGAAAACCACAAGACATCACCTTAGACTCCGAATTCTGTAAACAACACTGCACCAAAGCCGCAGCACAAGAATTCTCCCTCACGATGGACAAAGACATTCTACACCACTATGATGCAACAGTAATTGGGTATATTGCATCAGTCAACTCAGACACAAATGAGGTAGACCCAGCTACAGTGGTACCTCAAAAGTTCCGACAATATGTCGAAGTCCTAGGCAAGGAGCTTGCAGATAAGCTCCCTGATCACAAACCCTACAATCATGCAATAGATCTGAAGGAGGGGGAACAACCACCATGGGGACCAATGTACCCCCTCAATGAAACCGAATTACAAGCTCTGCGGGATTATCTCAAGGAAATGTTGGAATTAGGAAAAATCCGCCCATCGAAATCACCAGCTGCAGCACCAATCATCTTCGTCCCAAAGGCCCATGGCCGAGGCCTCAGATTGTGCGTCGATTATCGCGGCTTGAATAAAGTCACCATCGCCAACAGATATCCCCTACCGATCATGTCAGAACTCCAAGATAGGGTCAGAGGTGCGAAAATATTCACCAAGATTGACCTCAAAAATGGATACAACTTGATTCGGATCAAACCAGGAGATGAATGGAAAACGGCATTTAAAACACGGTATGGACTATATGAATACACCGTTATGCCCTTTGGGTTATCCAATGCCCCCGCAACCTTCCAGAATATGATGAACCACATTTTTCGAGACTTGCTGGACCAAGGATTGATTGTATACTTGGACAACATCCTGATCTATGCCGAAACAGAAGAAGAACATGACCGCATTGTCATGGAAGTGTTGAAAAGTCTAGCAGAGAATGGGC
This sequence comes from Pyronema domesticum, assembly GCA_024516145.1. Classification (NCBI taxonomy): domain Eukaryota; kingdom Fungi; phylum Ascomycota; class Pezizomycetes; order Pezizales; family Pyronemataceae; genus Pyronema; species Pyronema domesticum. The sequence goes on from JAJJXL010000024.1 coordinate 313,419, forward strand.
TAGCCATATCCCAGGACAAATGTTTTTGGTCAACCAACCGAGTCGACTTCTTGGGGTATGTTATCTCAAAAGATGGTATCGAAATGGCCCAAGACAAAGTTCAATGCATTCGGGATTGGGAACGACCAAGAAGTCTAAGGGATGTACAGTCATTTATTGGCTTTGCAAATTTTTATAGACGATTTATCAGAGACTTCCCAAAAATCGCTAAACCCCTCAGCGATTCAACAAAAGGGTCACCAAAAGACTGGATCTGGACAGATGCAATGACAGAAGCATTCGAGCAACTAAAACACTGCTTTACGACTGCACCTATCCTTACACACTTCAACCCACAACAAGAATGCATCGTCGAGACAGATGCATCTGACTTTGCACTGGGTGGCACATTGTCACAAAATGCAGAGGACAAAAAACTACACCCTGTTGCCTTCCACTCCAGAAAGTTCTCACCAGCCAAAATCAACTACGAAATTCATGACAAGGAATTACTGGCAATAGTTGATTGTTTTAAGACATGGCGAAGATATTTGGAAGGATCACTTCACATGGTCCAGGTATTTACCGACCACAAAAACCTTGAGTATTTCATGACAACCAAGGTTCTCAACAGAAGGCAGGCACGCTGGGCTCAGGAACTGGCCGGTGTGGACTTCAAAATTTTTTATAGGAAAGGAACAAGTAATGGCAAGCCAGATGCATTATCAAGGCACCCGGAGTATCGCCCTGAAAAGGGGGGAGGTGGAAACCAGCCAATACAGACTGTTTTGCATGAAAAACACTTCGACACAATCTCAGCAATCAGTACTGGAGGAGAAGGAATGGTGTTCTGTTGCTCAGCAGTTCAGCTGGCTTATCTGGCATCATCAGTATCAAAATGGACAAAGGAATTTGAGCAGGAAGTAAGAGAGGCAGGACAACAGGATGCAGCATACTACCAGGCCTTAGAGGAACTGAGTGGAAGCGCACAAGAAGTAGAAGGAAAGGAAAGGATTTTAGAACTACAGGATGGATTACTATATCGCAAGGGATTGCTTTGGGTCCCTGAGAATGCACGACATGCGATTTTACATACCGAGCACAACAGCGCAGTAGCCGGACACTTTGGTCAAGACAAAACGATCGAGTTGATCCGACGCAACTTCTGGTGGCCTAAGATGGACCAAGAAATTATTGAATATGTCAGAAGTTGTTTAGAATGTCAGAAGGATAAGGCATCACGCCACAAGCCATATGGCCTGCTCTCACCATTAGAGCTTCCATACGCACCATGGACATCAATTGCCATGGACTTCATCACAGACCTCCCCTTGTCTGAAGACTGTGATCAATTATGGGTCATTGTAGACAGATTTACAAAGATGGCCCACTTCATACCACTCAAGAAGGATCAAAGGACAGCGGAACACCTAGTAAAGATATTCGCCAGGGAGATATGGAGATTCCATGGCATCCCAACCGATATTATCTCGGACCGCGACTCCCACTTTACCTCCACAGAATGGAAACAATTCCTTGGTATACTGGGGATACGACCACGAATGAGCACATCCTTTCATCCACAAACAGATGGCCAAACAGAAAGGATCAACCAGACAATTGAGGCATACCTACGGTCATTCACAAATTATGAGATGGATGATGTGGTTGGACTCCTACCCATGGCTGAATTTGCCTACAACAATTCGGTAACCCAAGCCACTGGCATGTCACCCTTCTTCGCCAACTATGGCCGACACCCAGGTTGCACCAATCCAAGTACAATACCAACTAGCGAGGATACTCAGGATGGATACATCAACCACATCCTTTCAGTTCAAAGTCTAGTTATGAAGAACCTAAAAGCAACCAAGGAAAGAATGAAGAAGTATGCAGACAACAAACGCAAGGATGCTCCAGAATTCAAGGTTGGGGACCTAGTCATGTTAGATGGAAGGAACATCCAGACCAGACGTCCAAAACATAAACTGGACCACAAGAAGCATGGCCCCTTCGCAATAGAGAAAGTAATCTCTCCAACAGCCATGCGACTATCACTACCCAGAAAATGGAAGATCCACAACACCTTCCATGTATCCTTACTCGAACCATACAACAATGGGACCAGACCTCCGCCTGATCTATTAAAAATCATTGATGAATGTGATGACATCGAAGGCAATGAGGAATGGGAAATAGAAGAAATCTTATCGAGTAGGAAAGTCAAGGGGAAAGTCCTTTACCGAGTCAGATGGAAAGGATATCCACTTAAGAAGGATCATACAGAAGAACCGTATGAATGCTTCATAGTAGGTGGCCTGCAGTCACTCCGAGAGTTCCACTCAAGGAATCCAGGCATGCCGAGGGACCAACATGTTTAAACAACCAACTATCTCAAGATACCTTTCCTCTATGAGGTTTTAATGGTCTTGGGATAGAAAACATGTTGGTGGATGAAGGGGTTGGAGGACTTCATCAAAAAATCCCGTTTCATAATCATATAGCTAAGAATTCATAAGCCAAGAATCTCAGTTAATGATTTCGGGTCGAAATCTTATAAGGGGGGAGGTAGTGTCATACCCCACCTTTAAGACACATTTTAAGAATGGGGATTCTTACTAAGTAATGACTCAAGCCATAAGGCAAGAGCCATTACTAACCACCCTTCATCCACTTCCCGCAGGAAGTAGGATAATGGGGGGCCAGGAAAAAAGTCAGCATCATAAAGGGTTGGGAACCCGGGGTAGCCTCAGGAGGGACAGTTTCCGATCAATGGCTGAGGTTTCTAATGCCCAGCCGTATCCTGGGGAACGTACCGCTGATGTTGACAAAAACCTGGAATACTTATAGCCTGGGCAACTGTGGTTCTTACTTGCCACAAGTCCAAGAGGACTACCCTCCGCCGAAAATGCTTCGCCGTATTCGAACGTTGTGCCGTGTCACACAGGACCACCCCAACAGGCAGGCATAGAAGGGGCTGGGACAAGAAAACAGGAGGAAAATGAATAAGAAGAATTGAGATCAAGGAGGAGGAGTTCGCCGTATATGACTGAGTCTGCCGGAATGGATAGTGGAAGGTCGAAGGAAGTCAAGGTCGATGATGAGGATGAAAGGATTGATGGACGAGGAAAGATTGTAGGATATTTAAGAATGAATGAAATGAACACTACGACTGAGTGCCAAGTCCAAGATCAAGAATAATATGTTACCGAGGAAGCTCAGCGGAGATGATCGGAACCCGAAGGAATCATACCAAACGACATTATGATAACACATGCGATAGTGGAGTCTAGTCGGCCGAAGGAGATAAGGATTGTCTTAGGCGATAAAGACCAATACGAGGTGCATTAACCCTGAGGCAGCCGACAATACAGGGAACCTTATCCAAAGGCAGCCTTCGATCAGCACGATATGACGAGACTGGATGCATACGGACAAACGGAAAGATAAGATGAAACCTATCGGAAGCCACAGGCGGCCCGAATGACATCTACCGTGGTGGAGAGTTGGCAAGGCGTACCGACGGCACAGGAAGCCGCAGCCCCAGATAAGGACGGATCAAGAGATCCGGCAAACAAAGTTGAACACTTCACCGGAGCTGACAACATATGCATGAGATGAGATATGCGCTCGAATGCCCTCCGAAGCTGATATTATTAGAAATAATATATCGGCAAACGACGGGATTAGAAGCGACATATGCACGATATGGCCGAGAGGATCACCAAGTGTCATCCGATTGGTTTGGGAACATTTTGGGGCGTTTGTGCTGAGAAAATCGAAATACGGAATTTGTATGCGAAAAATATCATGATTGCATGCTCTCTACCAACGTCAACCAGTACTTGGCGTTCCGACCACCGCAACGTACCCGGTGGGTATATGAGTGGGGAGCTCAAGTCAGAAAATATAAAATATCCCAAAAGCCCCCACTCGAAGAAGCGATCATCCAGCAGAAGACCCACAATTGTCCCATCAACTACGACCAAGTCCCAGAAAGATATTAGTATCTTATACTCGATTATTTACACAATACTCGAAAGACCATACAACCAAGACCCTCTTCAATACCTAAGACCCTCACTGATTGCTGTTCACACTTGAACGCAATTAAGAACGACGATCTCAAAAACGCTCCCTGAGATAAGCAGGAGAGTTTAAGATTATAATACGTTATTACTCATCATCCCTACGAGAATCCCTAGAGAAGTAAATAATTCCCATCACTGGAATTATTACTTCTCATTTTTCTTTTTCGGAGATATTGAGTTACCCTACCGTCGGTCACGAGACAGCCCCCGGTTAACAGACTTGTCCTCCCAGCATTCTGTTTCTTTTCCTTTTCTCCTTACACAGTTATTTGTTCATCTCACTGAATAAATATCAGTTCTTGTCCTTGTCTTCGCCACTGTCTCTGTCCCTGCCTCAGTCTTCGATCCTCTGTCCTCTGTCCTCTCTGCTCTGTTTTCCTGATCCTGTTCCTTGACCTATCTCTGCTCCTAAACATGGATCATCTATAGTTGTTGCACGTCACAGCTTCAGACATCCAACATTGGTGCCTTCCAAGAGATTCTGTCTTGTCTCCACGATCACTGTCAACAAGCCTAGAGCCCTCAGGTTCTCTGCCAGATACCTCATCCATGACCGCCGTTACATGCACATGCCATGGAGCTCTTCTCCAGTGCAAGCCCTCTTGGTATTCATCAGTTGCTGAGCACCTCCTCATTTATAAGTAGGTACTGTTTGCCCTTGTCATCTTCTCTCCATCATCGTCGCCAACAGTCCTTTCATGGCTGAGTTGCCATCCATGAGGTAAGTCCTCCCTTTTCTCCTTCCTGATCTTTCCCATGCTGATGTTTAATAGGTGTGACATGTTGGGCCGGGACCTTCATGAGGTCTCATTCGGGGTGTCACAAGTCATGTGACTTCGCTTGTCGGAGCTTCTGAGGGTTCCGGCCTGAATTGCTGATCTTAATATTCATTCTCCTGTCGAGTTTGCCATGTTCTCTCTCAAGTTATACATGTTACCCAATCTATTATCATACATTGTAGGGTGTGACACTGGGTCCCCAACCCTTTATGATGGACTGACTTTTTTCCTGGCCCCCCCATTATCCTACTTCCTGTGGGAAGTGGATGAAGGGTGGTTAGTAATGGCTCTTGCCCTATGGCCTGAGCCATTACTTAGTAAGAATCCCCATTCTTAAAATGTGTCTTAAAGGTGGGGTATGACACATAAAGTTAGGAATTATATGTCAGTGAAATCATAATTCATCTCCATAATCTGAGAATTCATTCTGTACATGTTGAGGGGCTTTTAAAGTTCTCTCTGAACTGTATCTGCAGAATCATGAGAGAATTCTATCTTTAATTACTGCTGACTCTGTGCAGATCCTATGATTGTGTAAGTAAACCAAACACACTGTTATTCAGGCATGATTAATTACTGTGTATAGCAATGATACCATGAGTATGTCATATGTTGCATAGCATATTTCTCAGTTTCATGTCAGAAGGAGTCATTGCTGTGCAGGACATCTGCTGGACATTCAAGTGACAATCAGCCTGAGACTAACTTGAGGGTTAACTGTTGCTGGAATGTGAGGTTGGTAGTAGCCAGTTGGCTGGCAGTCCATAGACAATCATTGATGATTTGATGGGTCTAAGCTCTATAGACTGTCCCTGGATTTGCCAGGACAGTGCTGGACAGTCACCAAATAGCTTACCCCTGGGCTGACAGTCTATGGATTCCAGGACTCATGTTAGATTTGCTAATGTACTCAAGTCAAATACACCAAGCTCTATGATTATTCAAAGTTATTCCAAAATAGCTTTTATCATTGTACAAAAGCTTACATTTTTTTCACTCCAAATGGTATACAGTCGAATTCAACCATCAAAGTGGACAGATTACCTGCTTTCCTCAGTCTTAAAGTTTCCCTGCAGGTCAGAACAAATCGATATCGAAATTCAACCATGAGAAAATCTACAACAATCCTAGGAACATAGTGTCAGAAGCCCTTGGGTAACCGGCTGAAGGTCAATAGAAGTCCCGGGTTACACCTATAGACGAACAGTTAGATCGATTAGGAGAAAACCCCGTATGATTCTATTGAAGATCTCAAGGTGCAGAGCTAGATACAGAAAATTTCCACCAGAAAGTCCCGAGTGCACCATCCACTGGGATGTGCACAATCACAGTCAAAACGGATGACCTAAAACTCAGAAAAATCGAACACCAAAACAAGGGCAAGCATACAGAAACCTACCTCAAAGCCTTCAACAGAGAAGCAGAAAAGGAACAGTAAGAACAAGAGCAAAAGAGACGGAGGAAACAGCAATCCATCCGAGAGAAAATCCATCCAGAAACTGAACCAGAAACCGAACAGACAGCTAATGAATCAGGCAACGAATCAGTAGCATCTACCACAGTCAGCCAACTACATAATGAACCTGTCATGAAGGCTCAGCTGAAGAAAAAACGCCAAAGAAAGATTTGAAGAACTTACAGACAAGCTACACCTTACACTCCAGATTATTGGAACCACGTCAGGACAAGAACAGCGAGAATATTGTCAAGTACTTGACGAGACATTCAACGAACTCAAGAAGGCCACACAAGGCCTCAGCAACTCGCTTAGCTTTCGATTTACTGGACACATCAACAAGGCAAAGCAACATCTAGAAGAAGTCAGCGAGGAAGACTATAAAGCAGCAGAACAACACTACGCTGATTGGATGCAACTGTAAGAAGACAGAAAGTACCACATCGACCCAAAACTCAGCAACCAAGTTACAAACACCTTAGACGCCTATTCGAAGCTCTATAGGCCAAGCACACTAGTGAAACCTCCCCAAATACTCGAAGATTTCGAGAAGACCTCTCGACCATCGAAGACTCCTAAGCCTGAAGAAAATGAACCAGGAGATCAAGACAAAGTGCCACCAGAAACTCTGAAGCCACCAGTGTCCACTAAACAACTGAACATGATGGACACATCTTCAGGAAAGTTTAAGGTTCCACAGCCTCGAACCTTGACTTGAGATAATGGGGACACAGATGCTGCTACCTTCGACGCATGGGTACAGGAAGTCAAAGACTACGTAGACATATCAAAGATTTCTGATGAAAAAGATACACTGCTCTCACTTCAGTATTTCCTAGCTAGAATAGTCAAGGAATTCTACCACACCAAATGATTAGAACAAGGACTCACCTTCGATTCTTTCCTTTAAAAGCTCAAGGACCACATCATTCCATCAACCGAAGTCAATACACATTGGGATGAATGTTATAAGATCAACCAGAATCGAGGAGGATGGATCGACCGGATTACTGCCACAGCTATTTGCCTGGAAAAGACAACAGCTCGAATTGGACCAGCAATCACCACTCAGGTCAAAGTACAGCGCTTCTTGGATACAATGCACCCACAGCTACGCTATGCTGTTGAACCAGACATAACTGACCGAGCGAATGCTGTCTGAGACGAAGTCAAGAAGTTGGCAGAACGATATGGCAAGCAGCCTAGCTACAACAGAAACCAGCACGCTTCTAGCAACGCTATGAGTTTCATACCTCACCCTCAAAACTATGCCGACTGACTATAACATTCATAGTATCAAGAATACATCTCGCGCCATTTCCATCCATCAAAGGCTCCCTCCCGGCTCTGGGGCCCCCGGCCGATTCTTCGGTGCAGTGACGAGTGATATCCCATGGTCAGTTTCGGCAGACATCGCAGTTGCAGTTGTATCACGGGCCATGATTCGTTCCCGGGGATACCATCCTATATTTTCCACACAAAAAAGCCGCAATAATTGAATCATGAATGAATAAAGTGCGGTACAAACCAAAAAACCATAAAAATCCTAACCATTTCAAGTCTAAAAAAACAAAATACCAATTCGGTGCAGTTATACCGATCCCAAAGCAACCCACCCAAAATCCAACAGCCTACAGGGGGAAAAAAAAGAAAAGGCGCCATAATGAGAGAAAAAAGGCAAAAAGACTCAAGAGAGAAGTAATAGTATACATGTGCACATGCCCCCGCCCCCCCCCCCCCCCCCCCCCCCCCCCCCCCCTTCCCCGGGTTCGAAAACTCTTATCGTATCATCTCATCGCTTAAAACATGGCCTATCACTCCCCACAAATCACTCCTCACAAACTGATCCCCTACTACCTATCTTATCGCTTCCCCCGGAAACTAATTTCCTACTCCCGCCCCGTTACTATCTTACTACTCGCATAAAAATCTTCATTCCGTATTAATCCCCCCCAGACCACGCCTTCCTCCTCCCCAACCCCTGATCCGCACCAGACCTCATCTCCGGCGTCCCATTAACCCCCCTCCAAAGCTCCTCATCCAAAAACCCCTCCTCCTCCTCAAAGCTCCTAGGCGCAGCCACAACCAGCACCTCTTCCCTTGGGGGTAGCGCAGGTGGTTCTCTATGTCTCATCGGCAACTCCGGCGGAGTCCTACCCTCCCTCTTCTCCCTAGCCGGTAATTGCGGCGGCTGCGACTGCTGAGGAATTTGAGGAATCTGCGGCGTCTGTAAAGGTGGCGGCAACGGCTTCCTTTTCGGTACCGGTATAGGATCTGTTTTACTCTGTCTCCTAGCCGGAGGCGGGGGGATGATGGCAGGCGGTAACGGACGTGTCGTAGGTGCTGCGGGAGTGGAGGTTGGGATAATAGGTCCCAAGTTGGTTTGTGCACCAGGGAAGGCAGGGGATTTGGGTAACATGTTGCTTGTTACTGGGAAGCCGGGGGATTTGGGGGGGTGGGGATGGGGGTGGCCTTCGCCTATGGCGCCGGTGGTTACGGATCCTGGGCCGGAGACTTTGCGGTTTGTGTACCAGTTTTTCACAGCGGCGGCGGCTGTACCGACGGCGGCTATTGTTTGGAGCGGGTTTTTGGCGGCGGCGGCGGCGGAGGAAATGGTGCTGCTACGGGAGGGAGGAACGAAGGCGTTGCCGAAACCTGTGGGACCGGAGCTTCCGAAGGATGTTGTGGAACTGCCGAAGGCGGTGGGGTAGCCGGTTGAGACGGAGGATACGCTGGATGCGCTGCTTTCTCCGGGGAATGATTCCGGTTTAGCAATGCTGGAGGATTTCTTTCGTCTTGGGGTTTGTATCGAGATTGGTGAAGGTGGGTGTGGGCTGCTGCTTGACCGGCTTCGATTATGGGAGGAGATACTGGGATTTGCTGGAGCGGATTCGGTTCGGTCTCGATGCGCAGTTACGTTGATTGCGTCTGTAAGTATAGAAGGAACTGGTGGGGTTGGGGTTATTGAATTGAACGAACGGGCACCTGGCTTGCGCTCACTTGAAGATGAATCTTTAGATTTGATTGAAGCTGTACCACTTCTTGTTGGTATATCAATTGACTGGGTGTCAGCTTCCTCTTCTACTGGGACGAGAGGCGCGTTTATTGGTGGGGTCTCTCTCGGTGGCAGGTCTGATGGAGAGCCGGGTTCGGGTGGTGAGAGAATGCCGTCTTCGTCGGTTGTTGGATCACCGGTGACTGGTTCGGCAACGTCGATGGGATTGCCTTCGGCGTCGACTGAGGGTTTCGGTGCATGTGTGCGAGGTGGCGTCTTCTTTTCTGTATGCCATATTCCTCCGCGGAATTTTTGGTCTATAGTATCTGTAAATGGAATATCGTCATAATATGGAAGAACAACAGATTCCTCAATAACCTCCCTAATTCTGTTTTCGATGACTCTAAGAATTGGACCCCAAGCCACTTGACGAGACCCGACAATGGGTTCGATTATGAGCTCCATTTTGGGCATCTTTTCAAATGCAAACCATAGTCGGTTACTTGGTGGTGGTTTCATTCGAATAACGCAGTGCCCATCAAGACGTTTGAGTAGGACCGCAAGAATTAAGTCAACTTCTCGGGTTTTGAACCGTGCACCGAGGTTTAATGTAGCTTTTGTCGCAATTTCCTACTACTTTTAGTATTTCGATCCGGGAGCTGGATATCAGAACCAACCAATCTGAAATTTCCACTGTAGCTTATATCAAATTCACAGACAAAGTCACCCGCCGAGTTCATATCTCTCATTCTGGGATTTGTAAGCGCGGGCACAGAGTCGCCGACGTATATATGCTGGATATTGATATCCGTAAGGAAACTCGGCTTTGCAACTCGAGTCAACTTTTTCACAATCTTGGCTCTGATAAACTGCTCCACGTCGGGTGTTCTGTAGACGGACAAAAACATTCTTCCGGCTAACCCATTCAACCAGTTCATAGCCAACTGGTCTTCCGAAGAATGTAGACCCTTCACTAGCTTAATGATATCTTTTTGATGCCAATCAAGCGGGCGTGGTGGCATTGATGGATCTCCCTTGGTCCTTTTCTGTTTGGTGACCAATGCCAGGTAAAAGTCCTCTTTGTTGGAGCAGTTTTCTGAGAACAAGTAGATTGGAAACGCTGAATCGGGGTCGACCGAGGTGACATCTGGTAAGCCCTTACGACGGGTCAAGCATATCGCATTTCGTCGAATGTAGAGCTCGCCCTCCGGAATCTCCTCTCCTCCGCCGTATATGCTGACGGTGTACATTTCTAACGATATAACAAAGCGAACCTCCATTTGTTGTTCGTCATCGTAGAGCATTAAATGGCCGTGTCTACACCAGTCAGCAGTGATCGAGCTGTCGGTCGCGCCAACATACCTCAGAACCACATAAAACTCATTGTCAGCACGTTTCCTGCGAAGCTTTTGGCCATTTGGTGAATCGGTAGCTCCAATGTTGCTCTTTCTGTCAAACAGCGAGCGGTACATGCTCTGGTAAACTGAGGGTGAGTTCGTGGAGGGCGAAGGTGTGGTGCTTCCTGCCGGGGAAGCTCTCTCTGGTGCCTTGCCATTGACTCCGCCAGGAACAAACTCTCTTGTTACCAGAAAGTAGCCCTCTGCATCGTCAACCGAGTTGGTAAGTCTCCTCACGTTCTTCTCATCGTCTGTACTCGTAAAAACATCCTCCTCTCCTTCGCGCTGCAGTGGCAGCTCCTTTGGTGGGATGACAGCTTCTGGAAAGGTGTAGTAGGCGACAGCGAAGATCAGAGCGACGACAGCTGGAATGAATGTGATCCCTCCGAGAACGTAAACAACCAGGAAGGCGGTGAACGAGGTCATAGCAAGATTAGATTTCTCGTGTCGGTTGTGCTTCACTCTCTTGCATGGTTCTCAGGAGTTGTTTTGGGTTGTTGGTGGTGGTGTAGCAGTTAAGGTAGGCGACCAAAGAGCCGCAGAGCTATCATTAACTTGTCTGTTGTCAGGTGCCGGGTGAGACGGGAGGCACCCAGTTGATGTCAGGTCCGACGGGCTTGTTGGGGCTTTGTTGGTGAGATGTGTCTTCTTTCGGGCGGGCGCTACTGTGGGAAGCGATGAAGTGGTGTTTTAACTCCGTATGCGGACAATTCACGGTTTGCACCATCACGACGGGCATCGGACTTTTTTTTTTTTTGGTGTGCTCTATGGGTTCTCTATGGATGCTGTTCAGAGAGCTCTTGAGTTGGCCCTCGCTCGTCATCTCGCGGGTTAGCAGTGTCGGTTAGGTTGTGTTAGTGTCCGCCCTAACACGGCCCCACTCTTTCCAATTTCGAGTGCATCTGGAGCTACGGGGGAGTTGCTGGGCACGAAATGAATCTATTTACTGTGTTCTAGTGGGAGATCATTACTGGGGGAGCGTGGAAATGGGTGGGGGGGGGGGGGGGGGGGGCGAGCGATCATCATGTATTTATGTTGCACGGGGGGGGGTGTGGTGGATGTGATTGTAGAGAGTAGAGATCATGATTGAGAGCACGAGACTGGGCAGAAGAGAAGAAAATGGGCAGAAGAGAAGAAGATGGGCAGAAGAGAAGAAGATGGGCAGAAAAGAAGATGGGCAGAAGAGAAGAAGATGGGCAGAAGAGAAGAAGATGGGCAGAAGAGAAGATGGGCAGAAGAGAAGATGGGCAGACGACAGCAACAGACGGGCAGACAGACACGCAGCAGACAAAGAGAGGTGACAGACGAGCAAGAGCAACACCAGCAGACAAACAGAGGTGACAGACGAGCAAGAGCAACACCAGCAGACAAACAGAGGTGACAGACGAGCAAGAGCAACACCAGCAGACAAACAGAGGTGGCAGACGAGCAAGAGCAACATGAACAGCAGTCACAGACAGCAGACAGACACCGACAGCTTCGATAGCTTCAACGCACACAGCTCCATCAGCATCTCCATCTCCATCCCACAACACACAACAAACAACCCTCACAAGGCGTACCCTCTGGCACAGCTATCCCGCCAAGACTCCCCACAAACTGCAACCACAGCAACCAGCTGTTACAGATACTGCCGCTACCAGACAAAGCCCACGAAACCGCACAGCAGCTGGAACAAGAGCAGCACAGCAAGGAATGTACAACAGGGACCAACGCCGGTACCGGTACGAAGCACGCAGAGATTACAGAAGTGGCCAAGCAGAATAGAAAACCCGAAGAATACGGTTGAAACCAACTAAACACGACTATTCACCGTTGAATCCATCTTAACGATTCTAGACATTGATCGTGACCGATTCTAAACATTGAACCTACCCAGCGGTGAAGCTGTGACAGACCAGACTCGCAGCCCCATCACTTAAAAAGACCGAGCATCGCCTTACTGTAATGCATGAGTAGTTGAATGGCGTTTCGCATAGAACAGAACTACTGCCCAGCTAGCATCTCTGTCCACTCAGCGATCACAAAAGACACAGATCTGTCCCATCGTTGAAATCGACCAGTTCGAAAAACCCAGCAACTAGAGTTCAGCAAAATCCCAACTCTAGCTGAAGTCCAACTCTAGCTTCCCCCACAGTGAGATTTCTCGATTTCTCGATTTCCCGATTCCCTATTTCCCTATTTCCCTATTTCCCTGGATTTCCCTGGATTTCCCTTATTTCCCTTATTCCCCCCCCCCCCCCCCCCATTCGACAAGTACTCTCCAGTATATCAGCATACTCAGCATACTCAGCATACTCAGCATACTCACCGTGCCCAATACTTCTCCTCCCCCTCAACCCCCAAACTGCGGCCTCAACCCCATCGCAGCACCCGCAGCAAGGATTACAGGCACAAAAAGCGGGCACAACCAGAAAGTGCGGTTGGCTCGGCATAATCAATTTCGGCGGCGACTCTCCTTATCCATCGACCGCACAGACGAAGATTAATCGAACGAACACACCAACCAGCCCAAAACATCGCAAAACGAAATATATCCCCCAAACGAAAAAAGATACTTGCCACACCAAGAAATTCGCCGCAAGAAAAGTTAAACGTCACCATTCAATAGCTCTAACCAAGCGCCCTCTCCCAACCCCCATCGCACCTGTCCCACAGCTCCAGACCTCCAGGCAGCAAAGCAACGAAACCCCCATCGCTACCCATCGCTACCTCGCTCAACTCCGCGACAACCTCCTTTTCAGCACTTCTCACGCGTGCGCTACTCTTTCAACCGACCTCGATTCCTAACTGCTCCCCCCGCGCCGCTGCGACTCCGAAGCGATAGATTCCGATCGGCCCCAAGCTTGGTCTCTGCCACCGCCGCTAGGTCAGTCGCTCCACGTCACGTGCTCTCTTCTTTTTCCCTGACCGACGAAAACAACGCGCATAAAGCAGCCCCGATACCTCGCCACCCCTCGCCTTGCGATGCTGACATGAGAGAATAGAGTAAACAGCCCGCCGAAAACTCCTCGACAGAGAACAAACCTATGACTGCCGTTGCGCCTCCGCCGAACGTTCATGCGGTGCCGCGATCTTGGAACGGCGGACAGGGCAGCCTAGACTCAATGACACCCGAACTTTTCATGCCGCGGAGTAAAGGGTCGCAGCGTTACAGCATGTCGTCTCAACAATCGACTACCGGGTCGCTGGAAAACGGCAGCAGTATGGCGAACGGAGGTTGGGTGACATCTCTCGGTGGAAAGAAGAAGGGAACTTCTCGAGCAAGCACCAACGGCACGCAGGTTGCCGGCTGGCCAAAGTCTGACATGAACCACGCTAGAGCTAACGGGGTTGGACCGATCGCTTCTCAGTCGCCTTCTGCAGTCAATGGCATTCACCAGCAAGGACCTATTCTGGCCTCACAGCAGAATATGATGAGCGCACCATTGGTGCAGAATGGCCAGCCAGCACAGAGCTATCTTATGCTACTACCTCTCAATGCTACCTTCGAGCGGAAACAAATCCCCTTGCCGACATACCCGGATACATTGAGAATCGGTCGCCAAACCAACGCCAAAACGATACCCACCCCGACGAACGGCTACTTTGATTCGAAGGTATTATCACGACAGCACGCAGAGGTATGGGCCCATGACGGAAAAGTGTGGATTCGGGACATCAAGTCGTCGAATGGAACCTTTGTCAATGGGCAGAGATTATCCCAGGAGAACCAGGACAGCGAACCCCACCGGCTACAAACAGAGGACATTTTAGAGTTGGGAATCGACATTGTAGGGGAAGACAATAAGACGATCGTTCACCACAAAGTTGCGGCACGAGTTGAACATGCCGGAAACCATATTGGAGGAATCGACTTTAACTTTGGCGAGATTGATTCACTCATGAATGGGCTCTCTATTACACCTGGCCAACCCCAGTCACAATCCGGAAGCATACGAGGCCGCAACAACGGAGCCTCCCGACCATCATTACCAAATGGAGCAGCCCCAGGTCCTCCTCGTCAGCAACCTTTTACTCTCTCCGGCTCTTCCACAGTTGCCGTGGAGCAAATCGTGAAGCGACTAAACGTACGGTTCCTCCACCTCATTCCTCACCCCCACTAACCCCTCACAGATTGAGCTTTTTGCAGCCAAACAACAATCCCAAGACCTTCAACGCACCACCGAAGTCTTCGACATTCTTTTATCAACGGCCCCCAAACCCGAGTCACAGCCGGACTCCCAGCCCACACAACCCCACGAGCTCCCTAACGGATTATCTAAAACCTTTTCCCTCCCTCAAAAACACGACGATGACGACCCCGACCGTGACGGCACCTCTAGTCCCGACGCCCTTTCCTCCGGGAAATCCTCCTCCAAATCCTATTCCTCGGTTGACACACCCCAAGTTCTCACCTTAGTTGGCGAACTAGCCCGAGCCAAAAAAGAAATGGAGCTTAACAACGCCCGTATCCTTAGTTTGGAGTCCGCCTTAAATAAAGAAAAACAACTCCGGGAAGCAGCAGAAAGTAGAGCAACTCAGTTGGAGAAAGTGACGGAAACGCTGAAAGCGAACTTGCGTGAGCAATCTCGATCTTCTGAGATGGAGAAAGAAAGCTTACAAGTACCTGTAGCATCCTCAACATCCATAAACGAGGGAGATCAAAAAACTATCGCTGATGCTGCTGCGGAAAGTGCTACTGCTTTACAGAAAAGAATGGAGGAAATTTTGGCGGAATTGAAAGCTGCTAAATCAGAAATGCTGGCCTATAAGATTCGCGCAGAAGCGGCGGAATCAGAAAGAGATCAGAACCAGAAGACTTTAGCGGAAACTATCAAAGCGATAAGGAAAGCGGAGGATGAAAGAAAAGGGAAGTCAAGGGAAGGAGGTTGTCAAACAGACCCCAGGGAAATGATGGATGAGGGAACTATGACAATTGATAGAAGCAGAAGATCTTCTACCCAGGGAGCTATTCCGGAACTATTAAGGAAGGATTCTGGACTTGCGGTGCAGCTGGCGGCAAAGGAACAGGAGCTTATGCTCAGACGGCAAAGTGCTGCACCATACGCCACGATGCTAGGGGTTGTGCTACTGGGAGTTGGTTTGATGGCGGTTATTAATAATTGGCAGCGCGGGGAACGTTAGGTTCGTGGAACCGTGGATGGAGGAAGGATATTGGGTGTAGCCATTTCCGGATTTGTTTACAGGCTTGTGGAGATTCGATATGGTTGGATGGGGGGTTAAAGGTTTAGCAAGGTTTAGCAAGGCTGGATGAAGATTTGAAGATTTGACAAGAACAAAGAGTTGGTTGAATCAAGATTTAAGGTTTAAGAATTGCGGGTTGCGGGTTTGATGGAACGACACCAAGGTCGGAATTTTTCTCAGGATTGATGATGCACTAGCTGTGTTGTGGATATCTGTTTTGTTCTTTTGCTTCTGTTTTTGTTTGGAGTTTTTTTTTATTGTTTTTTTTTTGGCGTGCATACAGTAACACCATTACCTAAAAGATCGATTTGTTTGTTTGACGATGGCAGCGAAGCCAGCAAAGCTCGCGAAGCCCTGGGATAGGGAACGAAGGGGTGGATGCAGGTGGGTTAAAGGCCGATATATGTAGGATCCGGACAATGGCGGGTGGGGTGGCATTCACTTTTCTGATTATACCAATAACTCTTTCTTTTGTTATTACACCACAACCCCCTTTATTTTCTTTCTTTTTTTCTTTCTTTTCTTTTCTATTGTTTGTCACTTTTTATGGTTATTTTTTTTTAGCAAGCAAGCAAGCAAAAGACAATAGCATTTTTTTTTTTCTGAGGAACACGGTTTTTACATTTGAACTTTGGACTTCTTAAAACTGCTTTATACTTAATATGGAAATAACCACTCGATTGGGATGGATTGCTGGGCGTATCTTTTCTTTTTTTTTTTTTTTTTTTGCTTGTGGGGTGAAGGATGAAGATGTGAAGGAAACATGATGGTGATTGGTTAATCGGGATCGGTTATTTATCAGAAAAGAACTCGCGAGGTCGACGAAGTCGGGGAGGGAATACAAAAGGGATTTGCATGGTGGGGTAATGAGATGTAGATACATAAAGGCACTCGATACAAAGGTCCTTTTAAAGGTATTTCAAGAATCAAGAACTGGAGGGGATGGCGGGGAGGGGAATCGCGAGGTTGGAGAGTTGACAGGTCGGTGGGGAATGTGGGGGAAGGCGAGAAGTAAGGGCCATGCTTAAAGGGTAAAGGGTGTGAAATACAAGTTTACTGCTTTTTCTAATCATCAACGGGTTTCTAGTGCAAAACGTAGAAACGAATGAGGGGATAGAAGTGATATCTACCATTGGCATTAGACTGTTGGGCCCCTACTCGAGACAAGCCCCAACGCGAGACAGGGAATGACTTGAGATGGGTCAAGCATGGCAAGGGATAGAAATAGCACTAGTGTCCACATACGTCATTGAGATGATGACTTGTATAGGTTGCCATGCTCGACACATCTCAAGTCATTCTCTGTCTTGAGTTGGGGCTTGTCTCGAATGGGGGCCCGACGGTCTATTCCTGTATGACAAAGGTTTTTAATCAACGAAGAGTAAATCACATCCGAATGGAAGAATCACCAAATGGAATCTGAAAAGGGTTTACTTGCACTGAAAAAGCTCGACACAAAAAAATTAATGTAGAACAATGAATAAGCTAGTAAAGTTTCTTTTATAACCTTGATTGAGAGTTGCTTTGATGAAGAATAGAAGCTTCTTGCTAAAGCAAGCGATGAGCGTTTATCAGTGATATCCCATGATTCGCGCCGTAGATGGATTCGAGATATCGGTGGGTAGGTCTAGGGATATAGTTCAAGAGGACCCGATCTAGAGATTTTATATTGTAGCTGTCAATAGGTGGCCGAAACGCTGTTCTAAACGTCTTTTCGTTCGTATTGTTATTGCATTATTTATCTTGATTCTTGGGATTGCTGAGTAGATATAGATATAGACACTGCTTATATCCTAAGTCTTGTTACCTTGACAGTATACTAATTAGCTTAGCAAAGTAGAACTTTAATCGAAATCGTTTATCAGAATACTCGCATCTAATGTTGAGTTCAAACTTCACTGTTTACACAGGGGCTTGAGAAACGTAGGGCTGCATTTCACTTGGTTCCTTTTTTCCTAGAGATGCTAGCCCGGCAACCCTACTCCTCCTCCAAAACTATTACCTTGCCTACTTTCTATGAATTCATCTCCAAGTCTAGTAAATCTTTGCTTCACTTAAAACGTTTCGTGTTTATCGCCTGAGTACACTCGTTACTCATCCCTCATCACTGGACATCACTTCTAGGCACACTATCTCCATAAATCCAAAACCAACACTCATAACCTCTATTAATTAGTCCCATCACCTTCATTATAACACCACATTGGGCTCCCAATGTTCACCACTAAGCTTACACCTACTTGGCTTTCCCTCTACTCTTCTCATTTTTACGACCCTGCCAGCTTGTGCACCTCCATATTGCAAAACTACCCACCCGTGAAGGCGTTCGTATCACAGGGCCTTGTTGGTGTACAGTAGTGTTGCTTATTACTACTGGTTCTGTGAAATTTTAGTTCGATGAATCCTGAGCAGAGGAATGACAGTTGACATGTTAATTCAGCCTTAGCCTAGCAGCGAGGCCAGCCTAGTCGGTAGCCGAGATTTTATTTCAGCCTTACCGTAAGGCTAACGCCTCAGATGTTGTAAGGGTATGCCATTGTAAGCACAAGTACAATCTCATCATTATTCCCGCCCGATTAAACTATCCCCATCAATCTCATCAACTTGTCCTAGCTATAAGTATCCCTAATACCTTGGTAATATATTCCAGTGTCCACCCATAACCATACCATTAAACAGAGCCTAATCCATAAACCTAACTCCAAAACCCCGGATATCATCATTAATAACTGCAAACATCAATAACACCAATCCAATGTACCCCCCCTCGCCGCCTCCAATATCCCCTCCACATACCCAACCCCAATTCTCCCCATCATCCCATTCTCAAAACTCCCTCCCCGCAGCCCTTCCAACCTGTTCCAACGCCCTCACCACATCCCCCAACAGATGCCCCACGCCTCCCAATTTCGCAAGACAACTCATCAAACTCGCATCCATAGCCTCAACCCTAAGCCTCTCTCTAATCCTCGTCTTTCTTCCCTCCCAAACCACCTCCTCCCCCTGAACTTCTTCAATCCCAATCCCCACCGCCGCCGCAAACCTTGACCCAAAGCTTCCAAGCCCTCCTAATCCCCCCAAGCTCCCCGAGTCCAATATAGAGGAAGAGGAGGTACCATCCAAGGGGATTAAAGTCCGTAACTCCAAAATAAGAGCGGCTTCATGAATATAAAGGTCGATGGCGAGATTCGACATAGGAGGAACAGGAGTAAAGGAGGAGGCGACGGAGGAAAAGGGGAATAAGCGATGGGGTGGTTGGATTGTGAGGGAACGGACTGCAGAGGTGATATGGGAGTTGAGAAGGCGCAGGTGGGGGAGGGCTGTGGTAGGGGAGGAGAACAGTGGGTGTAGGGAGTTTAGAGGGACGGGGGGTGCTGAAAGGCCTCGTGGACGGGATGGACGAGATGAGCTCGGTCGACGAGATGGGGTTTGTTGGCTTTGCTGGCCGGATAGGTCTCCGGTTGCTGTATTCTTTGTAGGATCTTCAACCTCCGAAGTAATATCGATACCCTCAGCTGTAAGCTCTAAACATAGCTTCACATGACCCCTAACATCTGCCAGCTGTTCTAATGCAATCGGATTTGTTAAGCTCAGGGTGTTTGTGCCATGGTTTAGAGAAAGTCGTATATCGCCTCTTGTTAGGTCGCTTCCGGATCTTGTTATAATCCCTTTTAAAGACTCGCTTCGACTGGTGGATAAAGCGAGGGTACTCGTGGATGAGAGGAGGGTGTTGACTTCGTGAAGCGCGGCGCGGATGCTGGAGAGGGTTGCGGGGAGAGTGGTGAGGAGCCAGGTGAGTTCGCGGGCCTGGGAGATAAGTTAGTACGGGGTTAAAGGATTTTGGATGGGGGGGAGGTACGGCAGAGGCATGTTCTTCTTCAATAGTCATATCGGGTAGGGTGGGTTTCTAGATGCGTTTGTGAGGTTGATCGTGGTGAGACGTGTAGCCGCTTGATGTCATAAGCTATGGTGAGTACGTATCTCATCTCTCTAGTCCACACCAACCACCATGCCACCACGTTCATCGTCTGTGCTCCAGCTACCCCGCGCGCTCACCATCAGCCATATCGTGAACCCCACCACTTTACCGACGGCCTACGCCCTCTCTCGATCCTACAGCACCCGCAAAACTCCCAACTACCCCGGCCATGTCCACCTCTCTGTGCCGGAACGTATCTTCCTCGGCCTCGGAAGCGCTCTTGGATCTTTGATCAATCCCCGGCGCGCAGACCTCATCGCCACATGCGGAGAAACTACGGCGGTTCCTTACTTTCTCCCCAGGCTGAGGAATATAATGCTGCGTCATCCCACCGGTCGACGAATTTTGCGAGACAGGCCCCGGATCACTTCAACCTCGTTGAACCTACCCTACCTTCGTTCGCTGCCAGACAACTCTGTGGGGCGGGAGTATGTCCGCTGGTTAGACCGTGAGGGAGTTTCCCCCGATACAAGAACAGAGGTAAAATACATCGACGACCCGGAAGAAGCCTACGTGATGCAGAGATATCGGGAATGCCACGATTTCTATCATGCCCTTACTGGGTTACCTGTAGTCAGGGAGGGGGAGGTGGCATTAAAAGCGTTTGAGTTTGCGAATTTGGTTATTCCCATGACTGGTGCGGCGATGGGCGCAGTGGTGACGCTGAAGAAGGAGGAGAGAGAAAGGATGTGGGGGGTTTATTTTCCGTGGGCGATTAGGAATGGGGTTAGGAGTGAGTGTGTTCTGAATATTTATTGGGAGGAGGAGTTGGAGACAGATGTGGATGCGCTGAGGGAGAGATTGGGGATTGAAATGCCGCCGGAGTGAGTATTCCTATTTATGCTATGATGAAGGTTGAAAAGGATACTAATAAGGGATAGTTTGAGGAATATCAGAGCAGAAAAGAAGAAGGCAAAGAAGGCGGAGAAGAGAGCGGCGGAGGCTTTGAAAATGGCGTAGATACATGCTGAATCACTCAGAGATTAGCTGCAAGATTGACTGCGGAAGAGGTGACACAAAGTCATCGACGGTCGAATCTAGAGAGATGATGGGCGGGGTGCACTTTTACGATGGCTACAATGTGTTTCGAGCGTCACTACGAATACGAAGCATAAATCGTCAGTTTTACACGTTTTTTACGTTTTCCATTAAAACACTATGTAGACCCAAACCAGAGCCTTCCCGCACATAGTGTAGGATAGTACGAACGCAAAGGCCAGCATGTGCCAACAGTAAAAAAACAGAAAAAAAAATAACAGAGTAAGAGCTGCTAGCGAGTAAAGAATTGAACGAAACACACTATCATGCCCCGCACTAGGCGCGGTGATGTGTGCAGAATGCCAATATTCTTCTCAATCTCAGTAACGTGGTGGTTGTCGACAGTTTAGAAACCGTGAATCTTGATGTGATCCTTCTGGAGCGCGTATTTACCCATCTTGGACTTGTCCTTGTCGGTAAGGAAGTCCATGACCTTGGTACGGTGGTCGCCCTGTAGCTGGATGACTTCGCCCATGTCCGGGTCTATAATGACGGTTCCATTGCAAGCTGTGACGGGATGGGGTTAGTCTTGCTCGTGTGATGGTGGGGTAGTGGGAGGAACAAACCGTATTCCTTCTTGAAGGCCTTAAGCAAAGCTTTGGGACTGTACTCCTTGGAAAGACCTTGAACGGTAGTCAACGTCTTGCGACCGTTTCGCTCTGCGGGGGTTGTCAGTAACGGGCACCATGGCACACGACAGGATGTGCACTCACGCTGGATACGGATGTGAACGTAATTCTTAGGCTGCGTATCACCAACGTCGTCGGCGAAAGGGTCTGCAGAAGCTGCGTTAGAGCTAAACTTTGTCCGTGCGGCGCGGGGGAATGCGGCTTACCATTAACTTTGAGATTTTCGATGGACATAAACTTCTTCGTTCGCGGGGTAAGTGGGGAGAGAGTGTGTTCGGACTGTACGTCTAGCAAGGTGCGGGGGGTTCTGTATTTGTGGTACCGAAGAAAAGCAAGGGAAGGTAGAGGTTGTGTTGTGTAGGGAAGTGCAAGTGTGTTTGGTGGAAGTGCTGTACTGGGTAGTCCAACTCTACGCGAGCCGTTAACGCAGCAGTCAAACAGGTATGCAGTAATAGAATGAATGAAAACCCTTCAATGTTTATGACACAATTAAAACATATTTTTCTATTAAGAAATAATAATATCGCATTCACAGAAAATAAAACATCACGTAAACATACATTTGTCGCGATGTCAGACTGTGAACAAGTTTTGCAAAAGCACGGCGGAACCACACCAACACCCCTGCGAAGACCCTGTCACGACAGAATCACCACGGTGCCGGACAAACGAAAACGAGCCGAGCAAAACTCTCAATATGTATACAACCCCAGATCTATCAATTTTATGCGTTGCAGGGTAGTAGCGACGGTGCTATACAATATCCATTTCTTCTCCCCCAATGCCATCACAGCATTGTCGCAATTTAGTGACCAGCGTTCTTCTTCGCGGCGGGGTTGCGGGGGTCGTTCTTGAACTCATCGGCTGCGGGAAAGTGTTAGCAAGCAGTTTCAGTCAACTCGTGTCCAATCGCGTTTCCACCGGTAGGTAGCATCACGGAGAGAGGATGGGCTTGTGTAGCGGGGCAGGCGTACTGGAGGCAAGAAGGTTGGCGAAGCTGTTGATTCCGTAGGCAACGACGACACCTGTGATACATCATCAGTCTCCCTCCGTAGAATTGCAGCAATTCTCTAGCATACCGGCAATGAAGAAAGGAGCCATAGGCCTCACTGTAAACCCGTAATGTCAGCGCAATTCCCCAAACTATCCCGAACACCCGGCGGAGCGGAGAAACTCACAGATGGGAGTGTTGAACTTCTTTCCGAAGAGCTTCTCCATGGTCGACATTTTGACGGATATGTTGTTGGGTGAACGACGTTGGTTGGTTTTGCGGAAGGGCGGCGGAATGGAGTTGTAGATGTCGGTAGCGATGCGGCGGTTTCGATGTTGCTGTTTGGTCCGAGACCCGCCGCGATCATGACGGGTGCGGCTGAAAATAACGAAAATGCATAACACCTGCGAATATTCCTCTTAAACAGCTTTCCAAACCACTTTCAATACAGTATCACAGTAATTTTACTTAGATTATGTAAATTTCATGCATATTATACGTTGCATCCCCCGCGCTCATCACGTCCAAATCATTCGCGACCCCGCCGCGACACCATCACCATGTCGTCCAGCAATAACTCACTCGCGTTGTGCGTGCAATCCCTCCAAAAATGCACATCACTACTCGACAGCTCGATTGACATTATCGACAACGGAGTACGCGACTTTCCTCGTACTGCGAAAGTTATCCAAGTTTCCCGCGTATGGCCAGCTTCCCTACGAACCGCGCACCTCCCTAACAGCTCTAGTAGTACTTCGAATGTATTTCCGAACCCGCGTTATTCGAGGCGCAAACCGCACTTCACGATGAGATCGGTCCTGAGGTCGAACACCTTCTAAAGCGAGCGGAAGACTACATTACCAAGCTGGACCGCCGCGAAAAGGGATTGATTTCGAAGGCGGAGCTACAAGAGGGCCGAATTCGGCAATATCAGCGTGACAAGCCGGCGCCAATGCCCATAGACGACGACGGAAAACAAGAGAGACAGGAGAAAATGAAGGCATTGAAGATTAAGAGGGAAAGACTGCAGCACACAATAGACCGTCTGTCGCTTCAGGTTGTCCATAAGGTAGGAGGGTTCTGGCTACAAGTTTTAACCGGCTCTAACGACACTGCAGGAGAGACAGCTACGTATGAGGATGAATTACGGTCAAAAGTAAGATATTGGAGTGGCATATATCAGGTTATTACGGCGTTTGGGTCTTTTTTTTTACGATGTTTATGAAACTTAATTCTTCCCATTCACTTCCTACTGTATTCAGCGGTCTTCTTCGATGTATGACCATCATCCTTAACACGCTGAAATGGTCCCTCCTATCTTTAACAGACATATACCAAACAATGACACTGCCTAAGCCTAAAAATCGCGATCCTAAACAACATAGAATTTCCCCTCACGTACAACCGAATACGCCGATTCTGCCATGGTATCGTAGCAAAGTAAAAAGAAAAAACACAAAAAAAATATCTGCAACATATTACTTGTAAGTTTGCACACACATAGCCACTCCAGGATCCCAGAGAGCTAGTGTTTATTTCAATTTTCCGTCTCATCTTCCCACATTCTTCTTTCCAACTCATGCTAACACCTCCTGCTACTTTGTAGAAAAACATTCTTGAGGATTCATACCCTGACCATGTCTTCTGGGCTCCACTGACAATTCAAGGCGACTAGCCTCGTATCTCCCATTGACATTTCTAGCCGCGGGGAGAGCAGCGCGATCCTCAGTCTCTCCGATCTGTTTGGCACGATCATCTGGGTTCATTATGTAAGACTTAAGCAAAGCCTCTTCTTCATGGTAATTCCTCCAATGCGGATCCGCTGGCGGTTGTGTCTTTGGCACGTATGGCGGCACCATACGCCCCGGCTCATACTTCCGATTGACGAACTTGAAACCTCTGATGTTTTCAAAGACCCTGTTAAAGATTTCTTTCATCTGTTGATCCTTCGGAACACTACTGACTGCGTATGGGAGTAACGACGGGTTCGGCAGTGCCCCAGCACCCACTTCGATACCCTTCTCCCTGGTATGTGTCTGTTCCCGAAGCAGGGCAATCTCGGCCTCGCTGTATACCTTCACTCTAGTCCTACCATCAAAAGCCTGAGGGGTTGGACTGAGGCCAGGAGGTGGGGCAATATCGAGACGTGTGTGAAGAACATCAGGCGCAGGCATCGTCCTGAGAATAAAGGCGTACTTGATATCCTCTGGAAGATCTTCCAAAGACAGCATTTCTGGACCGACTTTTCCGGCCCTAAATAGGTCATATAACCCAGCTGTTTCTCCCGCAGCAAGCAGAGCGTAATACTTTTGGATATCGTCGTGAGTAAGCTCTGTCCCACCGAATTTCCCGGCTGTGTGTAGGTCAATAAGCGTGGATACCTCACTATCAAAGGCGATGGAGTGATGGTTTCGAAGATCTTCGAAGGTAGGGTTTTTGCTGCCCAACAATGTTCCACCTCCATTCAGACAGGGAAGCCCATAATGGTTCTTGTTATCGGTGATGGCGTGTGAAGGTTGGGTGGCAAGCGAGTGATGGGGGAAGGTCTCAAGTCGAACGGTGCTGGGAAAGCCAACCGCAGTTTCGTTCGAAGTCGCAGCCAGCTGAAGTGTCTCCAACCGGTGGAGAACGCTGTTCCGGTTCATCATCTTGTAGATCCGCTCGTTATCCTTTGCCTTAAGCTCCGAACCTTCATAGATGTCTTCGGGGACAAATTGCCAAGATGCCGGAAGTGGTGAGTTCTTCTTAGGAGCAGACATTTCTACAACTTTCAAATCTGGAGCGCTGTATCTCTGTGCCATATATGACTTTGGTCCCTGAGGAGGAAGCTGGGACGGTAGATGAACCTTAGATACTGGCTTGACTGCGGGCGTCCCATCTAAGGATTCGTAGCTGTATCCAAGGGCGGTTCTACTCATGTTAGATTTAGAACTCAGAATATAAGCAGCATGTACGAACCTATTTTGCTGGATTTGTGATGCGGGCCTTGTGGGAATACCTGGTGGGCCATGGAAAGTCATAGCGGTGGGACCTGTAGGTGTAACAACACGGCTATTGTTTGAAGGTGTCGAAAAGCTGATTCCACCGCGTCTTCCTATATCGTCAACTGGAGGCTGGGGGATGCTCGATCTATGAACGCCATTCTCGGTTGGGGATCGATTTCCAGTTGACAGTGGAGATCCGAAATGGCTTCCTGAGACCGAAACATTTTCTTGGTGTTTATCCGCGAGGTCATGAAGCTGCTTTTTCATAGCTTCCTTGGAGTCTGCGGTTTGGTTTTTCTTCTTAAGAAACTGTAGTTTAGCTGGGGCCCACATCTGCTTCTCTGTGATTGTCTGTCTCTGCTGTTGGTTGGAGAGACTCGGATGCTGGTTGATGTTTTCCTGGCTGTTCGTTTGTTTGACTGCGCCGCTGGCTTGGAAGCCTTTAGTTGTTGTATTTGGGCCCTGCGATGGTTGTTCTTGACCATTACCATCCTTTCGTATCCAATACTGTTGCATCAAAGCGCCGACAGATTCGGGTTGCTTTACGTTTCTAGGTGCAAAAACAACCTTTGCCGAGCGAAGACTAGCATTTGGGTTCGAATTCGTAGTAGAGCTGTTGTCGCTCCGAAAGTTGTTAAAGTTCGAAGTTGAGCCAGAAGTCTGATGGCCCTTTCTACTTGGCAGCATGCCGATATCTCCAAAGATTGGTCGAGAATCCGGCTCGACCTCCTGTACGGAAACATTCATGCTCTCTTTGAGCTTACTGGCAAATGTAACCTGTCCTGGCTCGACTGCCGGTGCATGAACCTTTGACGCTGCATTTGCAGAAGCGAATACAAAACCACCTGGAGGAGCCTGTTTCTCGTCTTTGTAGGTGCGGTCAGGTGCTGGAATGATGCGGATGTGTGAGTGTGTACTGTTCGGGCCGGAAAGATGCACCCCTGACTTGTAGTTGTGCATAGTGTTCCGGTTCTTGTCACGGGTTCCTGTGCGGTTTGTGTGTTTAGCATGTCGCTTTGGATAGGCAGACATGTCTCGGTGTTACGGTTAGAAAATAAGTAAATACTCAAGGTGCCGCTTGCGTTTGGTGGAGCTGGCTTGGTTGTTCGCCAGTTTGATTTCCGTTTGTCAGGCAGTCCTCGAACGTCTGTTTGTAAAATTTTTGTTTGTTTGGTGATGTCCGGTGAAACAAAGACTGTCGATAACGTTTGGAGATGATCTTGAGCTGAAATTTTAGTGGAGTGCAAATATGTTGAACGAGAGCTTGGGGTTGGGTGTTTGCTGTATCAGTGTTGTGTTCCAGTTCAGTGGTGAAGAGAGAGATGGAGGTGGAAGGGTCATTTCGTTTGTTGGGAAGGCAGCCGTTTTCTATAGGCTCACATACAACCATTCTGTTGTTCGTTTACAAACATTCAAACAAAGATGTATGTATCTTCGATTCTGTACATTCTTCAAAGATATTCACAATTACTCACACCAACTACAAGCACAAAGGTTTACGAGAACTAAATAGCTTCATAATAATACTCATTTTTCTGCGCGTTTATAGCACCTAGCATCATCATCGTATGGCATGAACATACAGACATGTAGTTTGAGGGTCCAAACCTGGGTGTAACATCAACCACAAAGAAACCAACGGAATGTGGCGATGGTTACTAGTCTGGTCAACATGAAACGTTCGTTTGCACTCATCCACCCGACCCTGACTTGCTCTTCAGACCCTTCTCTGGTTCGTAAAATCGTACCCCAAATGCACTTTGTACCATGAGAGGAAATAAACTTCTTCAACGCCGACAAAACCGAGGCCTTTCACCACAGCGCCGGGAATATGCTACACTGACACCGTTTTCATACCGTGTCTATGCCGCCTTCTACGCACTTCCCGAGGCCTATATTCTAAGGCTACTACCAGATCCTCTTCAAGAACGGATAAAGTTACAGCAGAAACTCGCATTC
Source organism: Pyronema domesticum (assembly GCA_024516145.1). Classification (NCBI taxonomy): domain Eukaryota; kingdom Fungi; phylum Ascomycota; class Pezizomycetes; order Pezizales; family Pyronemataceae; genus Pyronema; species Pyronema domesticum. The sequence continues at coordinate 340,883 of JAJJXL010000024.1, forward strand.
CAGCTCGGTCGGTTATCTATGAATATCACTAATGCTATGAAAGATATCTGGCAGATTCGAGCGAAGCAGGAGAGGGAGAAGGAGTTGTGGCAGGGTATGCGAGACGTGCGGAAGCTTGTTTCAAAGCTTGCAGAAGGGGTTAAATCTTTGAATATAACTAAGGAATACGTGAAAAGATATTGTATAGACGGGTACGAAGATTTGTTGTGTGGATTTGAGCGCGAAGATCGGCGGATGATGTCTTTTCTGGCAGATGTGCGTAGTAAAGAGTGGCGGCTTACAAAGTACTACTGAAAGGTTAAATGTCTGTTAAACGATCCCAAGACTGCTACTGTAATCCATTGGCTGTAGCCCTATTTATGTAGTTACCCTACTTTTGCTTTGCCTTAGCCGTGTATTTAAAGCTAAACCGCCGCGCTACAAGTGCTTCCCTGAGAAAAGCTATAGTGTGTTATGCGGTTACAGCATGGGGTGATTTAGATGATACTAAACTTGTAACCACTTTTCATAAATTATATGATAAAGATAGTAATATTTCTCTTTTATTCTGTGTACGCCAGTCGGCAACCGGTTTATTTGCTTCTCGCCGCCTTCTTGGTTATTTCGATCCATCCTGAAGTTAGATGCCCATCATCCTGTGTCACTCGATCAAGCAAGTTTGCGTTCGATCGTGGTAGATATTATGAAGGATAAGATAGTAGAGGTGTGAGTTCCATTTTCATGAATCGAAATATCCAAGAAGGTGGCGAGAAGTAAAGGAACCGGTTTCTGACAGGCGCACACAGAATACAAGAGAAATATCACTTTCTTTGTTATATGTATGATGAAGCATGTTTGCAGGTTTAGTATCATCTTAATCATCTTTTGCTGTAACCTGCAGACAGTAACATCCTGTAGCTCTCCCCAGGGAAGCACTTGTAGCACGACGGTTTAGCTTATAATGCATAGCTAAGGTACAGCAAAAGTAGGGTATATAAATAAGGCTACAGCTAATGAATTACAGTAGCAGGCTTTGATATCGTAGCTAGAAAAAGACCATACACCGGAAATAATACACAAGTACTCCGAAAGCAAACGCCGACACCTAAAACACCAGAAAAACACACGTTTACGTCATACACTAAAGCCGTACTCACTAGACAACAACTTCTCTTCGACTTCCCAGCATTTTTCCGCTAGGGGGGTAACGATCTTCCAGATGCGTTCCCGGTTCCTCAATCCTCTAAACTTCGGATTATACTTATCAACAACAAGTTCTTCATACATGGATCTCCAATCAACTTTGGACTCCATTATTTGACGCTCCCGAATCTCCCAGAGCCATGGAGCATCGTGTACTATGCGGGCTCGCCAGAATTCCTGGACCAATGGCACAGCTGCAGCAGTTCTAGATGCGATTCGAAAGTTGAGAGCGTCTTTCCTGGGGAGATGCTTGAGAATCTCTCCAATGACTTCAAGAGGGAGAGCATGTAGGTTCGACTGAACACTATCAGGCTGCCATGCATCAGTTAAGATGTCGTATGTGTAATTTGGCTGCGGCGGTTTCCAGAAATAGTCCAGTAATGCCTCGCAGTGTACCGGGTTCGCAACGCACCACGAGTCGGATGTAACATTTCCCTTCCAATGTTGACCTCGTAGATCCTTGTCCTTTTCAAACCCTCCGTCGTGGTACTCCATTTTAGTCAGAACTTCAGCTTGTGCATCAAGTGATACAGTTTCGTGTTCTGCGCTTGGGCACGTGAAACGAACCGCGTGCTTAAACACTTGATAGCACAGCTCGTGAACTGCCAATCGTCCACTCTTCGGAATAGTGATGTAGGACTTGCCAGGTCCGCCGTAGTTTTCGGACCAGTCGCGCTTATCCTGATCCTCGCCGTTGTTGTCGTAACCGTCGTAGTTGCCATAGTAGCCACCATACTCGCCCTCGTCGTTCAAGTCTCCGTTCCCATTGTCGCCGCCACCATTACCCCAGTCATCGTTATCTCCCAGAGAACCGTATGTATCGTCCTCGTCCTCGTCTCCGTAAGACCACTGGTAGGCTTGCTCATAATCTCGTGGCAATGTTATCATACCGTCGAACTCGGTCCCGTGTTCCGTGAGATACGAGCCCCTGCAAAAGTCAGTGCTGCAAAGAATAGAGACGAATTGATAGCAAGAAATGGACCTTTCTCCTTCCGAGGCCGTTTGCTCATGCGACAACTCGAACTCATCTCCGGCTTCCTTGACGCCAATGACGATACACCTATCTAGCCACTGATTGGATTGTCAATTGAGCGCCCCGATCACGAACGGACGAAGAAAAAGCGTACCTTGACGTCTTCCAGGGATATTACGCGCTCTCCCGTTTCTTCCACTTCCTGCGCAACATTGGCAAGGAATTCATCGTACTCATCTTCTTCGCTGGGGATGAGGCAGTTATTCAATGGGGCAGCACAGATACCGCAATATATGGTGAACCTGGCCATCTTCCCCGAGTGACCTTTTGGAATTCGCGACGCGCAGCGGCGGTTGCTGGACAAAGCAGATGTGTTTGTTGCCATGGGTTCGCTTGCGGCCGCCATCTCTCTTTACCCAGTGCCCAGCACCTTGTGGCTATGTACTCTAGTGGATCCACAGCTTTTAGTTCGCTAGTCGTGAATGGTGTCGTGAATGGCGGCAGACGATGGTTGATGGACCTTGGTGGCGAAACAGGTTTTCTTCTAGCGTTTCGATGGCTCGTTTCGAAGGGTTGATGTCGAAGGATGAGAAAAGATTTGTGGCAGGAATTGTACTGCAGGAGGTGTTTGAAGAATCTTTCCTGTCCTGTATCTGCAGTATATTGCCCGGGGCAACTTCACCGGAATACCAATGTTCTGAGCTCCCCGGTCGACTCGGATAAGGGCGGCGTTGCGAGGCAAGTGATGACACAAAAAATGCTCGGACAGAGTACAGAAGAGAGAGGTTCAATGGCAACACACTGGTGAGAAATGTAGGTAATGATGGTGGAAGAAATTAAATAGAACTCGACGGTTAGGATAGAAAATTGTCCACATGTCGCGATCACATTACGCCATTCTTTTCTTACTTCCCTCCCATAGAAAAGAAATTCGAAACAATTTTTATTAATATCCATCTCCAGGGCCGCTCATCTGCCACTGCAGGAACATTGGGAACTCAATTGGTTGCTGTACTCTGTGATATCGATATTTATTCCTTCCCTTGTGTCAAACTCAGACGAAAGAGCGCCTCGTCACACGAGCTGCGGGGAACCCTCAACTGGCTCTGCCGAGGGCCGATCTTGGCTATCAAGGATGTTTCAGATTTCTTCTTCACATAAAATGAGGCCTGCGTTGACTCTACTCGAGAGTATCAAGGCGCGGTGTAGTTCTCAGAACGGTTCCCGGGACATGGCACACGCCGATGACGCGTAAAGTAGGCAGATCCATAAACGCGCTTTACCCACGATTTGGCCCCGCATCCTCCATCGATCCCCACCTCGCCGCCTCCATTTTCAACAATTCAAACTTCGTCAAAACTACAACATGGTCTTATCTAAAGAGCCGCTTGTTTGGATCGACTGCGAAATGTCCGGGCTAAAACGCAGCGATGTACTCCTCCAAATCGCCTGCTACGTTACGACTCACGACCTCGAGCTTGTGGAGCCAAATGGTATCGACATCGTCATCAACCGTCCTCAGTCCGTTCTCGATGGAATGGATGAATGGTGCACCAAGACACATGGCGAAACCGGGTTGTCGGCAAGAGTCTTGGAATCAAAAGCCACTGTTGAGGAAGCCGGACAGCAGCTGTTGGACTACATCAAAAAGCACGTACCCGTAAAAGGAAGCGGATTGTTGGCCGGAAACACGGTCCACATGGACAAACGCTTTTTGGAAATTGAGATGCCAGAGGTTATCGATTATTTACATTATCGGATCTACGACAATAGTGCTATTAAAGAGGCCGCAAGACGCTGGTGCGGCGAGGACATTGTAAAGGGGCTACCACCGAAGTTGATGACACATGAGGCGAAACAGGATATTCTGGAGAGTATTGCGGAGGCAAAATACTGGAAAGATGTACTGTTCGCTCCTGCGAAGCCTATCGCGTCTGCAAGCGAATAAAGATATCTGTGTCTCATTGAGTGCTTTACTGTGATGTGAGCTCTTGAAACTGTGATTGGGGTATACTTACTCAATGAAATGTTTGTTGTATGTCTTCTGTATCCTGAAGCATATAGGTTGATGGATATCGAGCTTCAGTTGGATCTTTTTCCAATCAAACAGGCCTTGGATACCTAACTCTGTCGATTGATCGTACTGGGACCCCGGGCTGAACCAAGAAAATCATTCCACATCTACGACATCAAACACATCAAACAAAACACCCCAGGCTTTTGGACTCGGCATAGACGTTACCGCAAAATACATGGATTATCTATTATCGGTCCATTCAAACCCTGATCTCCCGCGGACACGCCGCTATCTATGGTACCATATGGGTGTCACGTCACAAAATGTCACGCAACGTCTCTGACGGTTAAACATCCGGCACAAAGATGCAGCACTATCGGGTCTTGACCATCGGTTGAATCGGTGGGTATCGACCTTCGAACCCCAAAACATATTTAAAATGTCCATTTGATAACGCACAAACATGTGCCGATGCCATGATAATGACAGTGTTTGGTGTTTCATCCGTATCTAGTCTTGCCGTTGGGAAATCAACTTTCCAGAAGTCAGCAATCATCATTTCATATCGCTATTGCGGATCCGGGTGAGAACAATCTACCCCACATTCAGAGACGATGGCACAATTGAACCTTGTGTACGCCAAATTATTGCTTCAAAGTAAGTACGTCATTTCTATCTACGCTGTGGCGTTTCAATATACTGACCTCAGTCTCGGTAATTCCGGTGTATAATCAATCGAAGTTTTTTGTCTATGACGTTTCTTCATCTATCTCGGCATCGGCCCGACTCGCGATGCTTTACTGATGCGCAGAAATCGACAGAGATCGGATACCCTCGGCAGGTTATCCAATCAGATTAAAAGTGTGGAGTTTTCAGTATTTTTCCACTATCTTATGATTCATAAGCCGGCCACTGTAAGTAAGCCACCCGTCTTACGTCTTACTGAGGCAAATCGAGTGACGATCGATGTAGTACACAGTTACATCGGGTTTTTCTAGCCACACTGCACGTCATTCTGCGCCAATAAAGTTTTATGTCGGTTACTCTACATTTTTCATGGATACCAAAGTACCCAATTCACCATGCTTCAACACGGCATGTGTACTTCTCGATAACGTGGTATTCCATGGAGTTTGAGCTTTGGCCATATTGCAGCTCTCATGGTTAGGTGAACTACTTAATCGCACGGTAGAATACAACTGCCGATCTTTTACAAGAATTTTATTAAAGCAAAGTCGGCTCTCGCTAATCTACTGCCTACCTGGATCACAAGCATACCTCCAACCGGGTACGGAATGGTGTTGCGTGTCGTTGGAAGATTGGAGGTTAGGGTTTCAAACAAACCGAGGTTTTGACACAACCATATGATGTGCATCGATCCACTGGCCCCGCACTCCTTCTCAATCTTTGATACTGACACCCCGCGCCCATTTAACGAAACATTACCTCATACTACTCAATCATGATAAAGATTAATTGGGCCAATATCGGGTTGCCCCGCACTGCGACCAGTCAATCTTTTCTCCCACCCATCGAACCCGACTTTTGGATCGCTTCTCTCCCAACTTTCTGGCACATGAAGTGCAAAGTCTTCACACTCGCAGACGTATTATTCCCTCATCATCCAATCAAATCATCACTGACACCCATTCCTCAGTCCCCGAAGCATGGTGTGAGCGGTATTTATGGCAGCAGCGCATCCCCGAGATGAAGCCAAAGATAAACTTTTCAGGTGTCTCATAAGAAGCATCCCAATAGGTAATCGGTCCGGCGTTCCTTTCTGTCAGCCTAAGATACCCCGCTCTAAATACATCGGATCTTACGTACCAACATTAGTGCGTGAATGGCCTACAGCTAATACGCAGTGCATAGGCATGTACTTGACTGCCTGCGATCGGGCGAAATTTCTTTTCTCGAAATTAAATCGATGCCTTCTGTGCAGATGAAAGGCTTTCGCTAGTCTGGGTCACAATGCATGTACGATTCCTTATGAAAAAATTCTCAGCAAAAACTCAACTCGGCCGATGCAAGCCACACATTACCGGCTCGGTAGCCGCCGGGGAAATAAATTTCGGACCAGCATCTCATACCGCCGTCTTGACACGACAAAAAGGAGACTACAGCAGGCAGAATTCTTCACACATGGAACACATGGGCTGTGGCTCAGATCATTCCTCAGAGCCTCCGATCGGTCAGCCCTAGATGCCTGCTACCTTCTATGATTAGCACTGTGCATCGGATTGGTGCGTCATAAACCAAGGGGTGTGTTCGTTTGTCTACGACGTCGACACGTTACCGATTAAGCTATGTCCAATATATTTCTCCAGGTGTTCTCCGCTTGGTTTCTGGTTTCCTCTGACACTGAGGTTTTAAAAACTTGCTTTGTCGTATTGTTGGCAACCATCAGAGGCGGGAACTGCGGTTGCGACTGCTATTGGGCCGCCTGTTTTGCTTCGTGGAGGATGCTAATGCGCCCTCCAGGGCGAATTCGAAAAAAATTTCCGAGTCGGCGTTCTGTCAAAGGATAACCGATCGCAAAAGATGCCCGATCGCAATGTTCATTGAACGTGTATGCGATGGTGCAGTTATGGACTCGCTTCGGAGCCTCGACGACGGGCGCCTAAGCATAAACTTAGGCAGGTACAAAGATATCGATGTTTCCAACGCATCCAACTCAAGGCCTCGAAATTCAATGACAACATCATACTATTGCATAAGCATTCCACCGATGGAATTAGCGATGTACGTACGATGACTATGTTGGACATTGTCTGCATCTCTAGCCCGAGTTATAATTAACCGCTGTTCAATGATGATATGTTGGAGGGATCAATCTAAACACAAACTGCGGTTCTGAGTGTATCAGATTCCGACAGCGGGGCTCTCGGGTTGGTGGGTTGAAGTTCTAATTTACCTTATGTGGCTGAGAACACCGCTGTCTACGGTGCCAACACGCACTTGCATGATACGATCCACCGCCTTGTACGCTGTGCACCATCGGTTGCTTCCGTGACCCCCAGAATATGTCTCCACGTCTTTACAGCTGTTGTCACTGTAACAAAAAGACGGCCGAAGGAAATCAATGATTTTCGGTATAACGGCGATTAATTGGAATCTGCAAACTCATTTATTGAGCTGCTGGTGTCCTCCACTTTGCCGCAATTTTTTTTCTCTTCAGCCACTTTGCAACACACCAAGTATCCCGGTTCATCTTGCATTTTGCTTATTGCATATTTCGTCAGGAGGCAGCAGTTATACTGTACAGTATATAATAGCGCCATTTTGGATCTTAATTCTCGTATTATTCTTTTCAGCCCCATCTTACATCATGACTACTATTTCAGCGTCCACAGGTTCCATTAGAGGTCTCTTATCCTTCCTTTCCGTGTTTGTGGAAATGGTGTTCTTGGAGATGGTGTTTTTTCCAATTCCGAGATTGACATCTTCTGATGTAGATGGCACATTGTTCATTGCGCCTCTAGCGTACCTCGCGGCAACTTTGGTTACTGCGCTCTATTTTAGCCAGGTTTGGCTATTTACCTTGTCAGCGTTTGGCGTCGTTTGGCTCGACACTCAAATGGCGTGGCGCGCACAAGAGGTGCTTATCCCTTCTTGTTCAACGCTTCCGAGCAGACAACGCAACTGAGCGCTAACCTGAAGGGGAGTAGATCGGGAAAGCAAAGATGGAACAATATATAATGGAACAACCCCAGACGGTTCCCGCTCCCTCATCTCGAATTAAGGCCGTTGAACAGAAGCCCGCACAGTCGGTACCCGAGAAGCTTGACGAGGTAAGTGGATTGGGAGTGGTCTATCATTGAACGGACTTGCAGTGGTCTACCATTGCAGTGGTCCGTCATTGAATGGTCTATCATTCCAGCAACTAACATATAATAGACACGCGCCCCATCAAAGGTTAACGATAACTCTAACGACCCACGTATCACGACCTCTGTTTTATGCACCGCCCCGACACAGGTGTTGAACACCCAGCCAATTGATCCTACCTCGACCCAGTATCATCATATACAACAACCCATCCATCAACCAAACGTCCACCCACCTCCGTCGCGGCACGACATCTTACAAACGATCCTAGAGCAGGAAGAGATATCCGCACTTGACGACATTAACTTTACACTTATGTCTGGATTAGAGACAGTCCAGCGAGAGCTGGCCCGCGTCATCGAAGAGGCAAGACGTAAGGAGGCCAGCAGAAAACTAGGCGCATTCCGCACTCCTTCCTTTCGGATAGAGCGCGGCCCTCCCCCAGCAATCCCACCCAGACCTGTTGGACTCACTTCCGCCATGGGTGGTCTTTCTATCCACGTTCCTGAAGAGCAGTCAGGGTTTGATATCATGAGCATGGAGCAGCTCGACGATGGTGGATCATCTGCATCTTCCGTCCAATCTTTCGGTCACTTTATCGAGATGGCCGCCATTAGCGGTGGTCTTGATTTTTCCAAGCCTCCTACCGCACCAGCAATGATGAAGGAAATCCCCCACTTTCCCATCATCGAAGACATCCTTTCCGACTTTGAAGCATGCGTCTCTTCTCCCGAGCCTACCGAGCGCGGTGATTATGTAGATGATGGATTGACCAGCTGTGATGAGTCCCGCAACGGATTCTCGGACGAAAGTTTGTGCAATTCACCTACCACGAGCGTGAGCAGCACCGACGAAGACGATATCGATGTTGAGACTTTGGACGGAGATAAAAAGATCCAACGCCCAACTTTCCTACAGATGGACTCCGGATACGGAACCGATTTCGATACCGAGAGAGAAATTCTCGAAATGCCCGATACCATCTCGGAGGAACCCACAACTAGCGAATTACTAGTCAAGCAGCCCCTACAGCTAGTCCGTGCTACCCGTTCGCCCGCCCCAAAACGTGCACCAAAGAAGAACAACGGCCACAAGCGAGTACCAAAGAAGGCTCGGTTGTCTTCAAGTGCGAGACAACGATTCCTGAGCCGTGCGTTCTGGTGATCATTTTCACACAATGACGATGGACGATGAATTTTATTAATTTTTGCTTCCATCGACTTTACGGGTGTTTGGTTTGGGTATTTTTCGTGCTCTGGTGGCCGTTATTCGTTTCTTGCAAGGGGAAGTAGAGCATACTCGAGAGAAGATGTAGAAAATGGGTATGGCTTTTACATTCACGATCATTACAAGGGGGTTCCTTTGTTTCTGATGCCGGTGTTGGCTGCATTTGGCGGTTCTTGTTAACATGGGATGGCGTTGAGTTGTTTTTTCCTTTTCCTTACGACGAGATCAGACGATCATTTCCTTTGTTTTATGATTTGCGAGGTTTTATTAGGACGAAGCAATGAGTAGTATGATGCGCATGTGGAATGACTTTATTGGATATAACGATGGTTTAATGCAAAAGAACACATATTGCTCAGATTTTACTTTGCCGTGATTGATGGATGAAGATTTCCGAATGTGACGCTCTGCGAACATACATAGGGGTCACATTTTTATACTGATTAGGATTGGTGTACTGATGATCGTATTTAGCGAAGTCAACATATGGTTGGTCAAAATTTCGGGCGTATTCCCTTATTCAACTTTGATGGTTCGTTGGATGGTGGATGGTCCGGGGCGAGCACTCTATTATGCCCCGCTCATCGATTACCGTAAGCATTGACCATGCCAGCGCGGGGTGGCTGTTCCGTCATCAAGGTGGCTTTGTATCGATCAGTATTAAAGAATACGATGGATAGAGGCATAACCTCCGTGCGGCGTTCTTTGCATCATCTCACTTACTTCATCAACCATCAGTTTTTTTCCATCAATCAGGCACGTGAGCGTTCTCCCTTCTGGACTTCCATTGAATTCTCCGAGCGAGGGGTATTCCCGTTCATGCTTTTGGGTTTTTTGGCATTTCAGGAACCGCAATTCATTCGTAATTCTGGTATGCCATATCGGAAGGACCTTCTTCGGGAAGCGAATGCAAGTGATTCAAGCATGCAATGCACTCCGCAGTTTCAGCCAGCTCAAATGGTTTCTGTACCTGTATGTAGGTACTAAGGTGTCTAAGTTATTAGTCCGTACCCGTCGCTGCTATGTTAGTGTACGCATAGAATCGGCGGAGCGCTAAGGTGGTGAAGAGAACCGGAAGTGAGGCGCTGCGAACCGGATGTCTGTCGCGCTAAAGCGTTTCGGCGAGTAGGCAAGCCGGAACGGTCGACTAGCGTGGCGGGATTTCTACGCGGCGACGGGGGCACGCGCGGAGGTATCACGGGAACCATCCAATTGGAATTCCGACGAGTTTTCTGGAATCATCATTTCCATCACTTTGGAGCGAGAAGAATTTTTCCTTTTCATGAACACACAGCAAAGCACGCCACCATCATGATGACTTTGTATGTACTAGGGAATTTTGCGAGGCTAGCCAGCCCCGCTGATTGCAAGACTAAACGGGCTGCATATCCTGTACTTGGTATGCAGGTTGAGTGCGGCCATCGGCTGAACGTCGTCACGCAGCGGATTCCAGGGGGTTATGTACAAAGAGTAGTGAACACCAGCGGACAAGGCCATTGTTATCCCAACCAATGTCCCATCTTGGCCGGCGGCGCATATGAACGAGTGATAATCCCCGGCACTGGGGACTTCGGGCTTCGGACATCCATCACCATCATACTATATGAGGTGGGGTCCACGAGGTTGTAATCCTGTACATGTTAATCAGGAGCTTTGCATGCCGCAGTTGAAAATCACGTTTGCTTCTCCTACTCCACCGGTTTGCCGTCGCCTCGCTGGATCACCACACGTGCCCGCACCAGCCGGCGGGCTAGGCAAAGCCAGGGCAAAGCCAGGCAACATCTGGTAACGCTGGGCATAGTTAGGTAACGATGATGCTTCGCTAAACGGAAATAGAGTCTCTAGACGCGGCAGCAAAAGCAGGCAGGAGAACTTGATGAAATTTGATTCAAAAGTAGATGCACCATACAGAAAACTTATGTATCACTTATGTATCTTCCCAAATAAGGTTTGATCTAGAGTTAAAGGCCGAACGCGGCTTCGTTGTGTTCGTCGTTACTCTAGTTAGCGGCTCATGCCGAAGCCGGTAATGTTTCTGATTTGTGTTTTCCAGTACATACTTACTCTACATTAGTTCGGCGTTTCCGTCGTTTGCTGTAGCTGCTTTAGTTGTGTCGTTCCTATTCCCTGTTAGAACGGATCGAATTACCATGTAGTGATTCTGGGACCCGAGGAAGCGAGAAGGCAAAAAAGATGGAAACCCATGTAGCTGTGTTGTTCATGAGATGAAGAGTAGGGAATCGCTAAACTAAACCTTCAAAGGCTACGTGGTGCGTACATAATAAATCTAGCTACGGCGTAACGGTTGGACTAGAGCCTTTCTAGCTATGTAGATATTTTCATGGATCATCCCTTGATCAGTTATTTCTCGTGTCTCTAAATCCAACCGAGAAATCCGAATGCAAACTACATACGTGGTTTAACGGACCAGTTTGTGCCTCTAAAGTACCTACTCCTGAGCCGCAATGTTTTCTTCTTCGCACGTCCGTGGCTCACTTATCGAGTTATCGATATCGGTTATTAGTTCACGAAGCCATCTAAACTAAATTTGAAATCTTTAGTGATACCCCGTGCAATGACTGTGCGGTCGCAGTCGATCGTAGACTAACCTCTGTCGGTATTTTTCTGCGATGATCTCGTTGTGTGGTTTAAGCGACGGACCGGACTGAGGGACTGACTCAGAGACATCACCGGTCTTCGTCCGAGCTTTAGGATTTACAAGCTCTAGAGAAGCGAGATTAAGGAGTATGTAAACTAAAAAGAATTTTTACACGACGGAATTAGGGTTGAGATGACCGGTTGCGTTGTCGTTGAGGGTGTCGAAAAAAAGATCGACAGTCCGAATAGCGTCGAGTCGAAAATCAAAACAGAGTGATTCACGATGACGAATCTGATTGGCTCCTTTTACAGTTGTGTCACGTGCGTTGCAAACCCAACTTGAATCAACGTAGTACTCGTGTTCTAATCAGAAACAACTTACTGTAATTTAGATAGCCGAACAGTATCAAATTGATTGCAGAAATGTGGCGCCTCTAGAACAATGTTGTTATGTGGCGTTGCAGTGTAACGCAACTAGGATACTTATGGCTGTGGCTTCGTGGCGGTAGTTACGTTACGTTATGGGCTGTCGTGGCTGTGGCTTATTGAAGCTTTACATTCTCGTTTAACGCCATGTGGCGCATGTGGCGCAGCACCGGCTTGGTACCTGACAGAACCACAATGTGCAATGTGTAGAATGAAGTAAGTAGCTATCCAAAATTTCCTCTCAGCTCTGAAATTTCCGAGTTTTTCGTACCCGTCGGGCATGTGTTTCATAAAGCGTTATGCAGTATGTAGGTTTCCGTCTGCATTTTACGTGCCTTCTTTAGCTACTTATGTGCATACTTACCAATAAGTCAGTTCCCGGCGGGTGATCTACAAGACATAAAACATGCGGAAGTGCTACGGGAATACGTACATACGGGAAGCATAGAACAAGATAATTTGAATTTCAAGCTGCCCTCGTCACAACTCCCGTAGCTTCGGGAAAGCTGACTCGGGAGTCAAAGTGAAGTTTGTTGGTGGCCCTTTTATTTCCGTTCCCGTAGGATACGGAAGGGAAGACGGGCTTACAAGTCATAGGCCAACAAATGGGGGCCGTCAGGAGGGACACGGAGAGTTTAGATGAAAGATAGTAGACACCTGGGGTGGGGTTTGCAAACGAATTGAGTTGTGCGTTTACAATATGCTAAGCCGTCGGAAGGGCTAGATGAAATTGAAGCTACCCGGTGTGACTATCGGGTCTTCTAATTCCTTAATTCATGTACTTACCATTACAGAAGTTGGAAGTCACAGCTGGCTGAGAATGCAATTATGTCATACCATAAACTTTGAGGCTCATAGCCGTGGTTCAACTCCTTCAAGGGGCCCATGCAGAGTAAGGCTGTGAGATCGGGCTCCCTACTTACGTGGTCAATACAGCGCATAGATCTGACGTTACATAGGGTTGTAGCCTCTAGGTCATGGGGTAATTGTTAAAGCAAGGGGAAATGCATATCACACGTGTTCATCCCTGAGTGGCTTTCGGCTCATGTACATCAAGTGTACATCGCGTGGGTCTTCTGGAAGGGGAACAGAAGAAGGCCTAAATCATACTTTACCAAAGCCGCGGTCAAAAGCGCTTTAAAGCGGCAAGCGTCGTAGGAAATATAAAATGAATGTTCTATCCGACGGCCTGTGGAATATGTAAAGAAATATCATGCCAGGGAGTGCATAAACATCGACCATGTTTCGACTGCGTGCACTTCACTCGGGTAATTTAGCTCTAGAAAGAATTCTTGATCAGTGCCGACGGAAAGGAAATTATGCCAAGAGCGGGATTTACGTTGTGTATAAACCCCACAGAGACGGGACGCTGTAGCATGATCAGAATTGCATAACCGCCATTTTGTATTGCGGAAGGCTACCTGCAACATACAAGTAATGTAGCCGAGGAATCAACTGTTGTTCAAAAACTATGCAGGGCCTTCCGTTCAGTTGTATGTAGGCATCTCGGCTGTATATCCCGGGCTCCCCGGCTGTACTAGACGGGTGTTTGATTCAAATACAGCCGGTATAAACACATGCATTCTTCACGGAGATTTGATATCGGGATCGGCCAATAACTCTGGCGGCTAGCTAGCTAGACTGTATCTATGTATGTAAGATATCACTCGGGAAAGCCACCTTGCGCTACTTATTTACCCGGTGCCGATGCCGATAGATACAAATTCTGGGAAGTTATATTGAGGGTTTCTAGAAGCCTTTATGCGTTATGCCGGTTTGATCAGAGACATGTGGTGGTCAGATGTGCTGGGTTGGAGTTTTGGCAGATTGACAGATATGTTACGCATGAAATTGCACGTTCTAGAATAAGTCAAGTTGACTGTCGCTGGCCTACAATGCCGTTCGATCTTTTGTGCCTGTTTATGTACGATTGTGCTTCATGCACGATAGATCATAGCGTTCTCGGATGATCTTGCGGTGTGGGGTGATCGTCGTAAGTGTGAACATACGGCATCATGCTCAGTAATGGCTCCTGAGTTAGCTTACATTTCTGAAATGCCGTGGTCTCTAAATTATCGACTCGGCTGGGCCTAATTGGTCATGCGTTAGCGAACAACCCTATCGTGACTAAATAATTAATTGATGATTAAGAACTGCGATATAAAAAGAATCCGGATACTTTAGAATCCGAGGAGAGTAGGAGTACCATACAGCCGATGTTTGAACGACTAAAATTATACGTTGAGACACCGTCCGGTGTTTCCACTCCGCCCTTAATGATCCTCCGTTCATCTCGACGGAGCGGGCGGCAAACTCAGGGAGATGTCTACGTCTACCCGGTAATCCGTGGTCCCAGATCTAGACCAGCTACCCCTAGAAACGAAACTATTCCCGGAACGCGTATGTGCGCCTGTGTCCAGTGCGCACGTTGACAGGCAACATGCCTAGCGAGTGATTCCTCGTGCACTTTCGTCTGCGCTTATGCACCTCTCTTCACTTGAACTTAAGGCGTATCTGCACGACATAAAGATCTCCAGATCATAGTGCGGGTGGCTGTAGCGTTTTTCACTTCCGTCAACACCGCAATATGGAACTTTTTGCATACTGGGTTGTGATGAACTGAACCCCGTCAACACGGAGAATAAGGGCGCACGTCCCAACTTCCAATTTACGAACCAACTCCGCGTTTTCTGCCTTTTGTTTCGTGGGTAGACCGTCCAACAAGTTACCAGCAGTTGAAACGACGCCAAAATATAAGCTCGGGACGGAGATTTCGACGGAACCAGGTTCAGGTATCAACGGGAGGTAAACATTTAGGAGAGAAGACGACGGGCGTACCCAAACAATCGGAACACTTGTTCTTGGGGAAGCTCGGACTGTCCTAGTCTGGCATAAAGTGCCGAGACGAATCTGTACTAAAATTGCAAACCGTTTTGTCTTTACAACCCTGCATTCGATGCGTTTCATCCCTACCCCACCCCACCCCACCCCCGACCCGTGAACCCCACGCGCGCGAACCACAGGAAACATGCAAATCATCAACGGATGATAGTTTCGGGACAGAATTGATAGTCTATACGATGATGAATCCGAAAGTGAGAAGGTTTCTCCATCAACTATGGGACTGGGATCCTGCGACGACAAATCCTTCTCAGAGCAAGTCGTCGCGAGTGAGTGCGCATGAGATTTGTCGTTCGATGGAGCAGAATTTAGCCTTCGACATCCGGCTCTCTATCGGATCGCCCATCGTGACGATACGCCCGGTGCTGCAGAATAGATAGTCCTGGACATCAAAATCACACTTACGACATGGTTGGTTTTGAGTATAGGTAGGTGGAACGGATTCATCGCGAGGTGCAAGGAAAACACCCGTATAGGCTTTATTAATCAATACAGAAACAGATATTGCGTTGGTCCGCCGTTGGTCCGAGCATTTACGCGTAAAATGAGAAATTCAATTCGTACCGACTTCCATATCTCAGTAGGAGAAAAACGGAACTGGCATATCTTCTTTCCCGAGGAGTGGCGGATCTATGACGTGAAGTCAAGTTAGTTTAGCTGCTTATGTACGCAAACACGTGTAGTTGCTTGACTATTTTCAAGCGCGTGCATTTAGCTTGACTTTCGCGCGTCCGATCATGCAGCACAAATCTTCAGCCCTATCAAATCAATTGAATATGCCTGAACGCAGATGGTACCACGGCGCCATGCCGTGCCTCAGTAAGCACCTAATTATTCCCCGACTTTGGTTAACTATCGGTACTTTTGCAATTCAAAACGGTTCTTCATAGCAAACGAAGCTTGAATTCGGCACTTGATCAATCATCCGGACCATAGATATTGCAGGTTTCCAATGCCGGATGATGTTGTGCTTCGAGATACATAGCCAAATCTCATCCTGGCTACACGTGCTGGCCATGCCTGACACCCTCATGAAATTTTACTTTTGTCCACCCGCATCACCGTTTTATCTTGGCTTTCAGACAGATCTGAGCATGCGGTGACTCGGCAAAGTCAGAACTGTGTTTTGACCGGATAAGCGAGTTTGTGATTCAGATAGATGAGCTACTTTGATGTTTTCGCCGAAAAGCTATTCTTCAGCAAGGTACAGAACATATTCGGATGTAGTGGGTCAAAATTCTGAGGGTAAATAGCGGCGATGGTTATGGTATATTCCGCAACGGATGACGGTAAATAAGGTACTAGGCCTGTAACTAAGGGCACTACTGGAAGCTTGTTTAATCTAGGGGATTTTTTCCGTATACGGAGGTCGCGAGGAAGGTGGATCCACTTCCCTGATGATAAAACGTTCTTCTACAGCCCTGTGGTGGTGGGGGGGAGAGAGTTGCGTGGAAGAGACCGGGAGGGATTGATGGATAAGGGTGGCATCAACTCTCCGGGAGGGATGGGAGGGAGTGAGAAGGGAGGCGACATTTTCCTTCGGCTGCGTTTCAAAGACACGCACGTTGCCTAGCTAAACATAGGCCGAGACGGTTGAGAAGGAAAGCCAGGTTCCTCCTTGCGTCTGAAATTCTGGTTTAAAGTCGGGACATCGACCGCTTCAAATCTTCGGACAAACGGACAGAGGTTATCTCACCACCGCGCTATCCACACCACACCCCACCACAACACAACCACGCAACACACAACAACCAAGCGAGACATCAATGAAGATCCAAAGCATTTAATTCGCGTTTATTCCACAATTTCAAAGCAAGATTTTCGAGTAGCCATCAATTTTGATTCGCAATGGAAATCAGCAAGATGCTAAATCCTGCGCCGAGCAATTCCGAAGACAGATCAAGTAGGCAACCCCTAAACCTGCAATTGACACAAACAAAAAAAAGCTAACCAAGTGCGCAGAACAGCAAAGAAAGAAGCTCAATCAACCAACACCGACAAGCACCGAGGCGGCGAGTCAAAAAGACTGTGAAGCTGAGCAGAGGGGGAAACGCGGCATGCCAAAAGAAGGCCTCAATACATTTCGAGTCAAAAGCCAATAAATCGCCAGCAGCTCTCAACGGAAATAGTCATTGCGACGCAAAGAGAAGAAAATATTTCGAAAACGGATTTTTTTCTCCCGAGTCTGCATATGCATCTGTGTGAAAGAGAGGACCGAGGCCGACACGTAAAATGGGTTGTTTTTAGGAGTTAATGGCCTTATATAATCTTCGCTGAGCTTTGAACTATAGAGACGTGGCAGTGATAGATGCGGATGGTGGTCTTGTCCGGAGACGAAGCGTGGTAATCACAATGCCTCGGTAGGGCGGCATGGACGGGGGGAGTTTTAAGGCTCGGTATTTTTTTATCATTCCGTACATATTTTGTGCCCAGTAACGTTTTTTGTGCAGCATGGCATTCTCGGATGGTGGGATGTGGGGCAATGACTGGCGTTGACCGTTTGTATTGCGGGGAGTGTAATTAATCGTTTGTACATAAATCATATCATGTCAATTAAGGCGGAAATTCCAATCCGTAACGGTAAAACAACAGGCGGAGCGAGCTTGTGATATTTTGAACGTTGCAGGATCTGATGTCAGTTGGTATCGAACGACAGCACCCAACAGAAAGCTTATTTGTCGGGATTATGTACCACTCAAGGGTTAAATGAGAGTCCGTTGGCGTATTAACGCGGAACACCCAGCGGCATGCAACGGTGCGGGGAAGTCCCTGGTCATTTCCAGCATCGGGATTGGTGCCACAAGCAGGTTTCCAGGTTAAAGTCACAATTCAGAGCTTCCTTCTGTGGTACCAAACATGATCCTTGTGTTTATCATATTCTATTTGGAATATTAATTAGATCTCTTTGAACAGCAATCAACGACTGCCAGCCTTGATGTGAAACAAATGCCTAAGTCATAAAGATTACTAAACTCATTCTCAAAAACACATTTTACTTAGTCAGCACACTCAGCGAGATTTAGCGGTCATACAGGACCACGGACAAAGGGAGTTGGTAATTTACTTCTCGTAATTGCGAAACGATCACCATAACTGCTAACAGAATGCTTACGCAAGCCAGCCGGACTAAGTTTAGACGAGTGACGAAAGCACATTTGACAGTCTCGTGGGCTGCGTCACGCTCCTTCGACTTCATTGTCACTTCCGGTGACAGGAATGCCGGTGGTATCCGGAAGTTCTTCTGGCGTTGGCGGTTTTTATTTTGGAAGACTGAGAGAAAGAGGGTGTGCGCCCATTATTGCGACCCAACCGTTACGGATATGGTGTAGATGAATTCAGCGCGCAGATTATGGGTCGCTGCATATTGCCGGTGAAGTCAACCAAGGCTGAGACTTAGTAAGTGGATTGAAGACTTTTACCGGATTGGAGGATATTTAGCTCATAGAGTTGAAACACCGCTCAAAATCAGCTTGTCAATGGCATATTTAATCGAAGTCAGGCACTTTGAGGTTCATGATAACTTCAAAGTTTTTGAAATGTTTTTCATAAACTTCGGATAAAACCACGTGTGTTACAGTAAATTTCTTAGCAGTCTAAAGAGATATATAATCCCAGATTTTCATGGTTTTGAGCCTACGTAAGAAGTCCAGTCTATGACGTCATAACCAGCCTAACGTAAATAAAAAATTCGAATATCTAGGCAAGCCAACATCTTTCACTCAAATACCTGACTATTGTATTAGGTATTTTTCAGTAATCAACAAAATTCTCAAATACTTACTCATTGCTATCCATCATTTTAATCATTTTGGCTCTATCACGTGCAAATGGTTGATAGGACGTGCCGGTCACCATAACTGGTCATTGATAATGCGCTTTACTTGGATCGACAGCTAACGCCTCGCGGCTATCGATTGTGCACCCTAGGAAATTAACCGAGATCCATCATGGTGGTCTTCCGAAGCGTTGTAGGTATTGTCAGGATTGGACCCTACGCAGTATGTAACTTAAAGACAAGCTTCGACAAGGGGTATGTGACCGTATGTACATCAGGGTGCGGATGTATGTACTTCATAGACAGGGAGTCAACCCGGACTTATATCCATGTGAACTTGAGAAAATCAGGGGTATTCCACGTTCATAAACTGTTGACAGGTCAGGGACATTGATCACTCGTTATGGTAGAATGCTATCGGCGCGGGGGTCAGTGTGCGCGGGGTAAATACTTGGAAATCATCTTCCCAATATCCCCTTCAGCGTGAAGGGGAACCCATGGTATTTTGTGCCATATCCCCCGAGCATGTGCTCAATGATGAAAGGTGATTACAAGCTTATACATAGTTTGTTGCAAGCACATATATATCTCTCAAGTATCAGAAATTCTCAAGACGAACATTGTAATCCACTACGCTGCACGGCACACACCACCCCGTTCCGTGACTCCATGTCTTACTGTGTGCCACTAAAATGAGCGTCTTCCGCGTTACTTTTATCCCTCGACAACTTCCGGGTGGCAGGCAACAAGGATCGCGTAGAATTTTCCATACACATGTGGTCACGCAATGACGAAACCCCGGAACTTACTACAATGCCGACTCAATAGGTACCTTGTCGGCTTTAACTAGTGCACACACCTTGATGAAAGCCTAGGGTTGCAGTTTCAGTATCTTTAGTGTTGGATCTCGATTTATGAATTTTTTTTACAATTGGATTTTGTCAGTCTCACTCGGCCGGAAGCGTGCGGAGGTAGATATTTAGTCTTCAAGATTACAAGAGCTACTTTTTTTACACTGAAAAGATATATATGCCAGTACTTTCTATAAGGCTAGTAAGTCAGGTTGTTTATTTGGACGACATAATGTATGCCGACTTGAAATACATTTCAACCGTGGCTAAGAGGAAAGCCATGCATCCGCACAGCTCAGCAATCGAGATTCTTTCTCATGCCGACCAGATGCCCTATTGCGTTTAACCATGCTTTACCTCCACTTAATATAAGGTGACTTTGCAGTTACATATAAAATCGCAAATATGGAATTGTGTGCTCTAGGCAGCATCCGGAGGACTGACTTTCTTCACCGAGGCGATAACCATGCAGTATCGGTATCAACTCCCCGATGTATAGACCAGTTGAACCAACAAAAAGAAAAGACACCACTCAGAGATAGCTTTATCGTCTTATCCGATTGGCTAAAACTGGTACATCGGACCGGACTTGGAATCAACTCGACTAGTGCCATCATGAAACGCAACGGGGTTGGGTTTAAGCCTGGCCATATCAATAACGATGAAGTATCGATGTGGGGTGGGTGCTGGACACTCTGCGCCTTCTCATGTGCAATCGATTTGCTTTAGAACTAACGGTAATAGCCGTATCTAAGACTCAGGAAATACACCTCATTAACACGGAAACTACCTGCGGTTCGGTCGGATCTCACGGAAAACCGCCGGAAGCCTTGTCGAACAGGCCTTGCAAAACCATGCCATATCCGGTACAGTGCAGATTTATCCTTTGCGGCGGCGAACTCTCCGAGATATCGCAAGTTAACTCCGAATGAAACCGTGGACGCTTCCGAAATGTCGCCACCTCGTCCCAACAACGTCTGGTTTTCAATCACTTTACAACTAGTGACGCTCAACTCCAAGTAAATACCCTACCTTTGAGGCAGAAATAACGCTATCTATGTACCAATTTGTCCTTCTTTTAACCGTAGAAATTCGATACACCAACCGAATGAAACAAACACCAACTATTTTGCCCCGAGTACATGATTTTATCGAAAGAGGAAAATTTCCACTCCTGGTGATTGAGTCGCTATTCTTCTTTCTGAGGTTACTGTACACTCGGAATCTCTGTCCTAAGAGGAGCTGATGATCGGCCTTGAACAGGAATATGCAGACAATCGTCCAAGTCCGCATTCATCCAACCCCCTCAAGTCCAGCGAGAGGTTGGTGTTGTACATACCAGTTAAAACTCAATTCTGCGTGGCGGGTGTATAAAAGCGCGATATTTATCCATAGTAATTCACGACTGGCGGAGCGGAACAACAGTCGTTGAAGGTCGTCGTGATAAAAATCACTAGAGATTGGTTCCGAATTCTGGGGAAGTTGTGAGCCGTCCGTAGTATGTACTATGTACCTCATATGTCTGGTTGGTGCGCTAACATGATCTGCAGCATGCGCCGGCGGGTGTAAGCTGTCAAACGTCGTTTCTGTTCCAGGAATTTAAGGCGTAGTATTAACGATTGTGCGTGTGCGGCATGAGGTGTGTACGGAGCTTCGCAAATGACTAGCCTTGAGAGTAAATCTCTGCATTGATTATAGCACGAGTCTCGAAAAATAAATCGCTAAAGATTTGATATGAGTCAAAGATCGAGATGTCTCCCGACCATGGAGAGATATCATATACATATTTTACAAAACCGTTGCAGAATCGATCGATCCATTGCCTTGCCGTGATTTATCAGTGATTGATAGAATATTCACATGCTTCGCTTAACCGAAATTTAGAATCCGGCTTTTTGAAGGCAGCAATCCACGCAATCTACAAGCAGCTAATGATGATTACAGGCTCAACGCGCATACGGCACAGCTTTCTTGGCAGCAAACGTATTGGATCTCATCATTTACTTCGTTTGTCTGGGTCACAAAATCTATTCTATACATCCATACTTCTTTCGTGGTACTCAAATGTTATGCAATAGGCAGTAATTCGTCGTTCACGGAACATTTCCAGGTGTCCCGTCAATGCGAATCATTGTTCATGACGAAAACGGCGAGATCTCCCTGACCATTAATTCTTACTGCGCCGTGCTAAGAAGATCATTCCAGACGCGAAACTCCTGAAAGTATCTTTTTGTATCAAGTTCACACTAGTTGGACTTTTGCCGCTTTGAACGGCTTGACACTGTTCGACTTGCCTAGTTTATCCACTCACGTGATGATAAAGCGCTTGAGGCTCATCGACTGGCGATCGCTAAGATCTTAACATTTTAGATTAACCTTGACTTAGCCCCAGAACACATCTTGTATCCCACGACTGGGTAGGCCACAATATGAGAGTCAGGGTCGAACGACCTAAACCCTGAGAACCTTCCCCAATATACTTTAGGGTTTAGGGTACGTCGATTCACAAGCGTCATTCGGGAGCTTCGCAGCGTTTGATCCCACGAAACCTAATAGCTAAGTACCACCAAACTGGAGTATTCTTTAGAAGAAGCATAAGAAGGTTTCAATGCTTACTTAATTCGCCATCTATACTATTTGTGACCATGCATCAAAAATTCCCCGGAGGGCCTGCGTGGAATGAATAGTCCGGAAGATTTCGTTCGTGGGAAAGCTTCTATGGCAAACTCTATTAGAACACATCGCTAGATCATTTACTCCTAACACCGTCATTCTACCCTCACTTGATATACTCACGGTGTCACCACATCCCGTACCGGCAATCCTCGGCTCGGACAAGCCCCCGAACGCCCCGGCTTCACATGAGCGCACATCCCCGAGATAGATCCAAGATTGTCCTACATAGCGTCATTATTCTTCTTTCTAGCCAATCAGAAAAGCTCCAGTTATGTAATAGAAGCTTCGGATCCTTCCGTGCTTCGCCACGAGGAGCCCGGGGAGCTCAGGGAGCCCGTTGAATGAAACAGCATGCAATATCGAACGGCGCGTGGGAGTATTCAACCGCACGTCTTCGTCTGAACGGGTAAGCGGATATTGCACCGGAGAGTTTACGATTACTATCAATATGCCAGGTAGATGATGGATATGTTATGCTTGGAACAAAAGAATATTCTAGGGATTCGGCATGCGCAGAAGAGAATGTTCCATGGTGTGTAGCACAATTTAGTTGACAGGATCAATCCTAGTTCAAATTCACGAGAGGTTGTTCTTTACAATTCCAAGACCGTTTATTCCAACAAATATTATATTTAAGATAAACAAGTATAAACACAGTACATCGGCTGGTACCCATCACATTACAAAATTCTAAGCCCTCTTCCTTCAAAACTCGGCGATCCCCTTCATATGTAATATTGCATATGCGTGTACAGTCTCATCAACCCCATCAGAATACACCCATGGAACAACGTAACTGCACGATCTGAATCACCAGACAGATCAGCTTCGTCCAGACGAGAAAGAGAGAAAGAAATATATTGATTACCGCTAGCTCCGAAAAGATTGTCATAGCCGTATCTCCAGCTGAAAGGATCGAATAAACCAAGAGATAACCCGGAATATATTGGGGTTCGCTAGCTGTAAAACTCACGCATCGGGAGTGAGCTTTAGAAAGGAGAAGTCATACCGCCTTTGGATCTACCAAATGACATCTACTTTGAATGGGTAATGAAGTATCGAAGCTGTATTCACAGCGACAGAGTCTGATCCCTCCCTAATCTTAAGAAGAGCAAATCCATGACACCTTCCAAGGATCAATCAGTTACCAACTATCCCAGAAACCCCATGCTCATGTTCCCCCACCTGCACTTGCACAAACTGCAACTTTCAGAATCATGAGGGCAGTAACTTTTCAATCCAGTAACTCAACGTCTCCTATAGAAGGGTATGAAAGTGTGGAACTTATCGATTATGGTGAGAATTGAAGTTCCTTGGAGTTGGGTGATACGAGCATTTAATTGGCGATCGATCACTTACGGGTGTTGATTTGTGTTGTGTTTGATGGATTTTGACGAAAAGAAGTATGGAGCTCGAGAATAGCCGATGACATGGAGTGGTGTGGAACGGCCTGCTGCACATGGAGACATCGGATGTTTCCGAGTCAGATTTGGTGGAACAGCTGCATAAACATCTGACAGATGGTGATACTTTATGAAGGCTATGTTTTTTGATTAAATCATTTATTATTCTGTCCCCGGTACGGGCACGCTAATTTAATCTACTTTAGGCAATCTTGCCTCAAAACCCATTCGACGGGGGTAAAGGGAAAACCTGATTGGTTGTCTCAGGAAAACCTTTACCATTCTTGTTAACAACAATTACCTCCGCCCTGTTGTTTCTAACTTTGCTTGGTACATGATTCCTCCATTCCTTCTGCTCACTCCAGTCTCGTCGCATCACATGAAGGTTATGTTAGATCACAGTCGATATCGATTCACTCTTCACAATTCCCGGATCAAGAATATAAGTAACGTAACTTAAACTTAAAACGCATATTAATTTGCACTAATCCTCCAGAACCCCCCACCCCCCACCCCTACCAAAAGCAAATCCGGGTATATATCCGCTCAACTATCAACATCTAAAAATCTCTCTCTAAAAAAAATAAGGAAAAACATGCCATCATAACATCGTCAAGAAAATCATCTTACTTCCGTCTTCTCAACTCTCTAGTAACCGCCGAGCTCTCAACCTTGGGCTCCGGCTTCGCCTCAACCGTCGCAGGAGCCTTCGCTCCAGGAACCTTGGGGTGCTTAATAGTCAAGCACCAAATATCAAGGTAATCACAAATATTGGTGATAACATCAACAACAAAGCTTCCATGCACACCAATCGCCAATCCCAAGCAAGCGAAGACATAAGCAATCTCATAATGACCCTCACCGAGGACCGACTTCCAACCCAATCCAAGCGCTGGACCAGCAGCGTCGAGCAAGCCGGCAACAATGGGCATAAACAAGACGTTAACGAAGGGGAAAGGTGACTTTGTAAGGTGGGCAGTGATGATTAATCCGACCTGGTATGCGAAGGCGATTCCGACAAAGAAAAGGAATGGGATAAGGTGCTGCTTGAGGATTTCTTGGCGAAGGTATAACCATCCGGGGATAGCGGCCCAGGTAACGAAGAAGGGGGCGAGTCCCATAAGCGCAGGGATAGCGGAGAGGCCTTTGGCGTTGCGCGCGCGGATAACGTTGATGGAGCTGGTGGGTTTTGTTAGCATGCTTCGCGGGGCTTCGTAGGGCTCACGGCGCAGATAGAGCGCTGGATATATTACCTCTGGACAACGTTGAATCCAAGCATAACTCCTCCGTAAACCAACCACCAGGTGATGAAAGTCATATTCTTCGCCTCCACGGGCATCCACTCGGCGTCAATTCCCATTTCCGCGAGCGCAGGACGGTGCCAGAAGCTTCCTCCCTTAATGGCGGTCATGAAGTAGACTCCGCACAAAGTTAGAACTCCCTCAACGGGTCCAGAAACGATTCCAAGGTAAAGGGTTCCCGTGTGGTATTCCTCCCAGGTGGTGAGGTAGAATGCGCACAAGGAAGCGAACGCGGTAAGAAGAGTTGACCAGGATTGGCCGAGATTGACAGCTCCGGCGAAAATTATGCATCCGAGAGTAGTGTTAATCGCGTCTACTCCATGGTCGAAAAGCTCTCCCAAAGGACCGGATTGACCAGTGCGGCGCGCCTGAGCGCCGTCGCATGCATCGAAAGTTTGGTAAAGGAAAAGGCCGACACCGAAGGAAGCATAAACCCAGGAAGGACAGTCCTGCTCGAGCGTAGGGTTGTACCAAAGGAGAGTCAAGAAGTTAACGACGACGAAGAGGAAGCCAGTGAGGGTGATCAAGTTTGGGCTAAAATATTTTTAGCTTCTAAAATTGGTGGGGCATGCGGGGCAGGACAGCAACGCACGCCATGGACATGGGGAAGACGTGAATAAACACATTGGTGTAGAACGGCTTCAAGATGTAGCGAGAGACGAGCGAGTGATCGACTCCGGAGTACTGGTACTCGCGGAGGTGGCGCAGTTTCGATTGCCGGATATACATGACTGTCGCTGCTGGCGGAGAGACTGCTGCTGTTCGCGATCACTCGGGCGGGAGTGCGGGAGGTGTTGAGAAGTGGTGAAGAGGACCTGTTGGGAAAAAAACGGTGTCTTCAACAGGCCTTGGCAAGGCGACGTCACAGATTGGGCTGTCGAGAATCAGGGATTCGCATGCAGGCCGCCGCATTAGAATTCACTGGGAACAGACAGATACTTACGCACAGCAGAAAGTACCCCACAATCCAGAGAAAATCCCTACGTGTCGTAGCCCTCGATTAAGGGAACAAGAAGATACAAGACTAGCAAATACCGTAGAAACGAGTAAAAATGTATAGCAAAAAATGGTTACCAACAGAGCAAGAATAAAAGAAAAAAGTGACCGGAAGGCTACAGAAAACAAAATAGAAGAAGAATCAACAAAAGAAGAGGAAAAGTACAAAGTTTAAAACTACCCAGAAGTATACAATCCAATCTCGCTCAGCTACTGCAAATAGGCCTTCCGATTCGAACGCCGCCAATTCCGCGATTTGCGGTTTCAGATCCCTACACAGCGTGTAACCATCCTGCCCAATCCTGTCTATCAAATTCAAATAAATGCTTTCCCGATGTCAACACCGTCCCATTACACACTACACCGTATTCAAATTTTCTCCCCGTGCCACATCTGCAGCTTTAGTTCCCGCCTTACAAGGCCTTGACCGCTTTGGCCGCCTTCCGCCGCGCCTCGACGTCTCCTTCGGCAAGAGTAATGGCCGCCTTGACCATCTGCACGACGTTGATCCATTGCTTGGCGGCACAGATGGGGAAAGTTGCCGCAGCAACGACCCAAGGCCAGTTGTGTCCGTTGGCAAAGTCGGGGAAGCTCAGGAGGTAGAGGGCGAGGAAGAAGATCTCGTTGGCGGCACAGAAGGTGAACAAGACTTTCTGTGGGAATTGGTCAGAACACATTTTAGATAGCTCCAATTGAGGGATACGAACGTTGTTAGAGTAGTAAAGGTTAAGAATCTTGCTACGCTTCTTCTCAACCTTCTTGTGCGAGGTTGCTCCAGAATCTAGCGACGCATACCTATCCGGACACCCGGGTCAGCGTGTTTCTATTAGCAGTACGATGGAAACATACATGTGCATGTAGTGACTTGCCAAGTCCAGGGAGATCAACACCTGGAACAACACGGCGTAGTTGGTGTAAGCAGCGCTCAAGAATACAAGAAGACAACTTGTTGTACACCGGTCCGTCACCATGTCCAACACCGCGCCGAACTTGGTTGACTGGTTGAACTTTCTGGCAGCATATCCGTCCAAAGCATCCAACAAGCACGAAATTGAGTAGAGGATTGCGCAGTAGTTGGGGTGGTATGACATAAAGTAGAGGGAAGCTCCGGCGAGAACCACACGAGAGTAACCTGAGGGAGGAAGCAAGAGTCAGTCCGCTGGGACACGCTCATGGCTGGCAGGCCAGCATGGAAGCTAGGGGGTGCGCAATACCGATCAGGTTGGGGATGAAGAGGAAGATGTTTCCGACATCAGCTTCGGCCTCGGTGGGCTGGCCATTGGATTTGGATACAGACATTCTGTGCTGTTCTGTGGTAGGTGGGTTGTCGAGGTGTTTCGATCGTTAGGGGGGGCGGACCAGATAAGGGTGCAGTGCAGGTGTTGCTATCGGAGGGGTAGATCGGTGCTGACTGGCAACTCTAATACTCCGTCGTGTTGCCGAGGGTTCCGCCTTGTCTTCGCGTTGGTCGATAGAGTTGCGTCTGAAGCTTTCGCAAGGTTGGCGTAGTGAACTGGAATGCTTTACGGTGACTGCACGTCGCGCAGATGAGGCTGTGGGTCGACTACGCTCGTTGTGACGGGGTGGCTTGGACCGGAACAGCAATGGATGAAGCCAAAGGTAAAAGGAGCGTAACGGTTCAGCTGGAGAAGTATAAGATTGATTAATGGAGATGTCGGGAGTGTGTCGAGTGTCGTGTGCGAGGACTCAGACGATGAATAAAGAAGCAAAATCGGAAAGGCGTGGAAGGGGGGACAGGACAGCGTGTAGGGATAGGTAAGCTTCTTTGTTCCGTGACACAGCACACAAAATTCACGCTTGAGAAATCACTCATCTCCGCAATATTCTCCGACTGCCAATCAATTACGACGACGTCTGTGGAGCCGCAATCTAGACACCAAGTTGAGCGTGAGATCTTTAATTTTCCAAGCAAGCCCACGGTGGTTCGGCTGTTATTGCTTCCGCGTCATGGGGCATGACTCTCGGCCCGGCGCCATGGGGGGTGGGTGAGCCGCAGGTTAAGCTCCCGCAACAGACCCAAGATCCAAGGAAGGCTATGATGCAATATACGATCCATCCCACTCCGTCATCATCACCTGCGCATTGATCCAAATCTGAAACTGGGCAGTCTATTTACAGCAGATGGTAGATAATTATGTAGATGAACTATTACGCTTTTACACCACAACGTTCAATCGTTTCTCTGAGACGGCTCAACGTCAGCCAGACGGCATCTTCTGTACGGATCGTCCTAACCCCCTGACCCGGACAAGCATTGACCCAGAAATCGAACATATCCTTCACATGCTCAAGTCCAGCACCCTTCAGAGCCTCATCGTTTTCGAGCGCACCCTCGAGTCCAGTCTTTCCACCAAATGCAATAAGCATGTGTTCAAACTTTGGCAGCTTGGTACAGACTCCAGCAATATCGGTGCCATGCTGTGAAGTTCCCAACGAAACATTGTATCCACCCTCGAAGGGGGCTTCGGTGAACACAGCACTCAAATTTGCAGCCTGTCGTACTGTGTATCCCCAATAGAACCCATCCTCTACCCTCGGTGCATCAGGAGCAACTGGCTCAGCAGGAATGTACTCCAATCCAGCAGAGCCCTTTCCAGCACCTTCTTCAATTGAGGGGAACCGCAATGTTAACCTCGCACCCGCTGGGATCTTAGCTTCCACCAAAACTTTCCGATCCAGTCCAGCATCCACTAATGATCCTCCAATAGTTTCCCCCACAACGACTCCCTCACGATATAGTCCTCCTTCACCCGGGTGGTAGTGGTTCGGTAGGTCAATTGGTCCCAGGACTCCAATGCTCTTAAGGTTCTGGTGCTTCTTGAATAGGTGTTTCCGTAGGTATGGTGCAGTCTCGAGGTAGGAAAGAATATGGACCATCATTTCGGTAAAGTGTGTGTTCTCGTCTCCATTGTCGTTAAAAACTACGATTTCGTCTACACAAGAGGCAGCGGCGGCGCGTGCAATGCTTCCAACAAGAAGGGTCTGGTATTCATGGGAGTAGTCGTTTGACAAGATCGATGAGGGAACGGCGAGGGAGACGGTGTAGAGTCGCGACGAGCTCGTGGGGGTATAAAAAGTGGTAGGCGTCGAGTCGCCGGAGCTGTGAGATGACTTGAGTTTCTGCAGAGGTTAGCGGTGCGCACGCGCATAAGATAACGTATCTAAGACATACCTTTGCCTGTGGTTCGCTCATGATGTCTGATGTCGCAACGGGCCGCAATTCGTTGCTAAGAAGGCTGGTGGTGGATTATTTTTT
Organism: Pyronema domesticum; assembly: GCA_024516145.1. Taxonomy (NCBI): domain Eukaryota; kingdom Fungi; phylum Ascomycota; class Pezizomycetes; order Pezizales; family Pyronemataceae; genus Pyronema; species Pyronema domesticum. The sequence continues at coordinate 370,314 of JAJJXL010000024.1, forward strand.
ATCGGCAAAACTGTTTCACAGTTTCAGTGCCTTATTTTGGAAGCGCTTGTGTAACACCCGCTATTCACGCGCATTCTTGGCGGCGTGGAGGCTCTTCGGATCCCACCCGTTCATGCAGTTGATCTTCGCAGAGCTTGACAAGGTGCGCGACGCGCTTTACATGGTGTTTAAAGTATTCCATTGCCAACATAAAAAGGTTATCGCTTCTCAAATGAAATTGTAAAAAAAAAACACGCTGAAGCAAAAAGACAAACATCGGGTAGCCGAACAAACTTCCAGACATGATGCAAACTAAAGAGGCTTTGTGTATGATATCTCCCAATCATTCGAACCAACTTAAATGGCTCCGTTAACCTGGGGAGCGGGGGTTCCTTCCTCAAACTCCTTCCATGCCTTCTCCTGACCAGGAGCAATCCAATCCTTGACGGATCCCTTGTGATCCGCAACGCGTGCCCAAGAAATGGCTACAACAGCGATTCTGGTGCTCTCCTCATTAAGGTAGCACATGCTCTCGCCAGCTGCAGTGCAGTTCTCGGTGTGAACCTTTCTGTAGTATTTCTCTTCTTCCGTACCAGATTCTATGAGGTGCGCATAACCGAAGAGGGTTGCTGAAATACTAGAAAGTGCGGCCGAGTTCAAGTTGCTTAACAAAGATGCGAGGGAGCTCTGGGGTTGCTGAGGTGCTTCTGCGGAGAAGGAGGTACGGTGTGACACCCAGTCGTGGACCAAGAGTGACACGCGCGGGTTTGCCTGAAGATTGGCAATCTTCTTTGCCGAGGGCTGGATAGTAAGGACGATCACGGGCTTTCCCTCAGCAGGCAAATCGAACGGGTTCGACGGAATGTAGGTGTAGTTCATCAACGAGACATGAGGCCAAAGACCACCCGAGGTAGCAAAGTGAAGCTAGTATCAGTTAGTTTGGGGAATCCTTTGGGTCGTGTAGCTGTTCGTACGTAGCGGGCATTCTTGACGCAAACTTCGACCTCAGTGGGGAGCTGATGTGAGTCGGTGGCCATTGTTTTAAGAGCGACGGGGTCAGTCAGTGGTTGTGGTGGGGATGGGGAATGTGATGGATTTGGCTGTTGGTGGCGAGCGCGATGGAGATAGAACACGACTCGATCGTTAGTCAGTCAGCTTCGCTTCGATCGTTGGATGACGTGGGGAGCGCGGGGTACAGAGGGGACTAGCGTGGGCTGCCAACCTTCGAACCGGTCTTTGAACCAGGCCTCCGCAAAGCAAGAGTGGCTGATAGGCCAAGGAGGACATGGGGCGAATCCCTGTCGATGATACACAAGAACCAGGAACATGAAGCAGGTGCATCACAGCCTGAGCTCAGCTCTTCCCCGCAGCCGCCTAAAGCACCTTGTATATCACATCTCCTCACGGCTGCTTCTCTCCTTCCCTCTTCATCATCACCTCCTCTCCCCCCCACACACGAACAAGACGAAAACAAACACAAAAGCAATCCATTACTTCTGTGACATCCATTTTCCTCCAGGAGCTCACCCCGCAATCAACTACTATCCGAGCTAGGACAACAAGCTCAAGCCATGTTTACAACAACCACCTCCGCACGACAGCTACGGCTAGGTCTCCGCAGCATCTCCACTACCCGGATGCTCAAGAACAAGCTTCCCGCCCTCGGCGATATAGTACACACTCCTGAAAACTCAGCTGGATACAAGGAACGCCTGCGTGCCTTCCGGGCCAAGTTGGAGGAGCAGAAGAAAGCACAGTTCGCCGCACTACATGGAAAGTCATACGATGATGAACCCAAGGCTGGAATTGTAAAGAGCATTCTCTATGGATCTGAGAAGGGACAGCGAGAAGATGCGGAGCTGGAGCAATCCTACTCTAAAGTCCTTGCTAGAGGCAAATACGTCCACGCCATCGAGATCCACAATGTCAAGCCGGATAAGCAGCAAGAGTATTCAGATCTAGTTGGTAACATGTATCCGGACATTGCAAACGACCCCAACAACTCATGCCATCTCGTTGGAAGTTGGAAGACTGAGATTGGTGATCCAGATACTTTCAGTATGTCTTCCTTCTTGAATGCTAATAAACCTGAACACTGCTAATCGTCATTCAGTACATATCTGGGAATACAAAGGATACGCTGGATACCACGATACCCTCAACCAGCTCCAGAACTCGGCAAAGTACCGCGACTACTCCAAGAAGCTTCCTCAACTACTATACGCACGCCGCACAGACCTCATGCAGGAGTTCAGCTTCTGGCCCACTACTTCCCCACGATCTCTTGGTGGAATCTTTGAGCTCAGATCATACACTCTACACCCTGGAAACCTCCTGGAATGGGAAACACACTGGCGTGCGGGGTTGGCAGCGAGACGGAATGTTATGGAAGGTGTAGGTGCGTGGTTTACTCAGGTCGGGGCATTGAACATGGTCCACTATTTGTGGCAGTTCCAAGACCTTCGAGATCGTCAGTTAGCCCGTGAGCATAGCTGGAGTGAGCAGGGCTGGAGTTCAACTGTGCATAAGACTGTACCTCTTATCCAGAAGATGGAGAGCAGAATTCTTGTGCCCCTCCCTTGGAGCCCTGTTAGCTAGAGCACTGCTCTAGAGAAGAACTTTAGATGAAGGAGGACTACAGATGAAGTCGAGCGTAGTGTGCATGGTCTGATGGAGATAACTACTTACTTTGCATCTTTTATGGTTTACGGTTTTATATCATGGGTCTATGTAATTTCTTTCTGTTTTTTTTTTGTGCGGGTTATGCTATGGCATTTTTTTCTGATGCAGTGTTTGAATTCTGCAGGGCGGATTGGTTCTAGCGTGCTGCGTGTTAGTTGTTCATACCTTTCACCTCAATATACCATTCTCATTTGATGTTTTGAGACTTCAAACTTCGATAGCATCTATGATCCGAGTGATGTCTCTGACCTTCTCATGTAGGTGTGAAGTTGCGAAGTCGCACAACACCGTTCACATCGACACTTGCTTCACAATTTCTCACAATGTCTCACCAGTGTTCACTCATCCCTTGTTGCTACCATTTATAAACCGCCCCACTTGAAACCCCATTCCAGCCATGACTCAGGTTGACAATCCGCTGTATCTAGAGTATCCGCCCACATACCAATGGCGCGATGCATGTGACAATTGCCCCAATTGCCTGGGCTGGGCTGGGAAGTGGGCCCCACAATTTATGCCATAGTAAAATGCGGGGTAAATTCTAAATGCGCAGGTCATCACATCCGGGGTTGCCGGGTATGTATGGTATCCATCGCGGCTCGCTTGGTCGGATAGTTCACCGAGACAAAGCGAGACGAAGCGATGGGGTTGTGCCATAAAAATTCGAGGCTGAATTACTACGACTCTACGAGCCTCCACTTTTTATTCCCGGAAAACCAGTTTGACAGCTTACAATTGACGGCTGCCGGGCTCAAAATTAGGAACCAGGAGGTTTGTAAGTTGAGTGAAGGTGTTTAACGTGTTTTGATTGTTAATGTAAAGCTTTGCCGAGAAATTTGTAGAATACACATCAGACGGTCCTGTAATTAACTGCCTTTCGCTCTCTCTTTTTTTTTTCCCCTCTCTATTTTACCCTCTACTTTACACACTCTACGTACTCCGTTTTGCACTCGCCCACGGGGCTCGGGTGTAAACCAATTCGCGTACAAACTTACATATGCACCCCGGTCCCCATCGACGAGCTCCTAGAGTTGGGCACCGAGGTAAGGAGCTTGCTAGCTTCGGATAACAGTGAAGGAAACAAAAACTTTTTAGGTTACAGGCTGCAAACTGCGGCATAAAGGTAGATAGATATTGTACTCTAGGGGAGCTGCTCATAAAGTGAGAAGTGAAGGAGGTCCGGGGCAGTGAAGGAGGGAGGTGAAGTAAAAACGAACAGCCAGCAAATCTAGAGATAGAAAGTATTTCAGCCTCGTTAAGAGAGGCACAAACAAAATAGAGTGTGACAATAAGTGTAGGGGTACATACTCTACTCTAGATACATACGCCCGGCGCCCAGACATTACGTTGGCATAGAATTCAAAAAGCACACAATGGCTTCCGACCCTTCCATCTGCTCGTGAAATAAGTACATGTAAAGGGATACATACCTACCAAAGCATCGGGATTCGTGTATGTAGGTGCGCATTTTACAGTCGACGGATGCAATGCAATGCGGAACATATCTTATGCGCATCTGTTCACTTCGCGCACGGACTTCTGGTCTTTAAACTTTGGAGGCGTGTGTGTGTGTGCTTCACTTCGGGTGTTTAGGCTTTGGTTTGGTCACTTGCCGGGAGCTTTGTACTTCGCTTCGGCTGTTTGACATACCTTCCGTTGCACTCGGGCCCTGTATGTAGTGAAAGTTTCTTCAGGTTCTTTCACTTTCTCTGGTCTAATTTATCCTCAAGACAAGAATGTGGGGGTGCTCCCGAGCTTTTCCATTTCCCCTAGTAATAAGTGAACCTTGAAAGTGTAGGCAACATTCAATTACCATTGATTTGTACACTGTTTAAACACCCCGATTACAATAGCTAGCCGGATTTATCAGATAGGTGTTTACATCTCATCTCCAGAAGCCGTCGTTTTAGAAAGAGTAGATGCCGATGTTGCCGAGGAGTGGAAAGTGGAGACCGCCGTGTTTTGTATGGAAGGTTCCGCGGCTGTTTCCCCGGGCTTTCCTGGGCTCCCTCGCCGGGTTTTACGATAATACGATAACGAACGCGAGAAATGAATCCTAGGGTTGGATATGACGGGAGGTTTACTTGCCTATTGAATTTCGGATAAATAAACTTCCCGCTTCGTATCAAGGTATCAAGATTGCGGGGATAAAACTGTATCTACAGACAACGGTCAGTAATCCACCCGCACCCTTATGTATCGGGATTTGGTATCAGTAACCCGCACTATCTGCGCCCCCCCACAGGGTGTTGCTCCGCTCTACATCCCCGCACTGCGGCCTCGTGACGGCGTCGGCGTCGGAGCAGACAGCTCTGCCGATGCATCCAGATCCCTTCCGATTGGCGAACGGGAGCTAGCTCCGCAGAGTTCGCGACTTTGCCTTCGCACCCTTCGCAGACCAGACTTTCATAACTTCCAGACTTTGCCACTTTTATCAACCAGACAAAGCTAGCATTTTTTAGCACACGAAAGACATGAGCGACCAAAGGCGAACGCCGATAAAGAATCTTCCGCCCCGGGTCATCTTCGAGTCCGGAAATTATCGGGGTTTCCGGGTGGTGATGGCGGTGAGATGAGTGGTGATGGATGATATCGATAAGAAATTTGAGACTTTGTCAGGCTGGACGCGAAGAAATCACGAAGACCAAGTGACATCATGAGCGACGGGATGTTTTGAGTGCCCTTTGTGCCCTTGGTCCGATGCTCCCCGCTTCACTTGGTTCACTTTGGTTCCCTTGGTTCGCAACTCGCTTGAAGGATCCTCTGCTCATGTCGATGTTATCACACTTTGATCTGCGTCGCATGCATTTCACTCGCGGGGCTCACAGCATGGCGTCGCTTCACCACTTGCTTCTAATTACGTCGCGAGTTGCTAGGATCGGCGTTTAAGATCGACAAGACTCCGATGTCATTTTTTTACTCATCTTGAAAAATGACTTTTGCCCTTTTCCATCATCTCTGCTGGGCTACAAACCTCAGATTCGGTATTCACCGGTGTTCCGGCCGTGCACAAAAAGTTTTCTCCAACAGACTGCGGTAAAATTTCAACGCGCTGACTCGGCGTAATTTCAGATGGTGCACTTGCGCGGTTTCAGTTCCGGGCCTTTCGGGGCCCACCGCGCTCGCTGCTGCTGCTGTGTGTCCGTGAGAATTGAGTTTAATATTTGTTGTCTTGTCCAAGCTGATGTTGGTTGATGCATTTACAAACAGACTTTTTCGTTGCATCGGGCTATTCTATGGCCGGCGACATGGGGAAGTTACAAATTACGCTTCTTGTTTATCATTTTTGTGCCCGATTTATACGTCATACATCAGCGTGACCGTCGGGCAACAAACGTGGATTCCCAGCCCTCGCCTTGTTCTACGCCGAAAACAGACAAGGCCCGCCGCCCTGGCTGCAGCTCAGACTGGAGATGCCATGCCAGAAGTGGGCAAGAGCTGCTTTGTACTCCGCCTCGATGACAGTCCTTTGGTAATTTATGCGTGCTTGCGTTAGGGGGGGCGCGTCTGCAAAATAATCGGCAGCTTGCCTTTGTCTCTTTGCCTGGCCTGACACTTGCTTGAACGATCGAACGAACTTTGTCTTTTCATCCTCACTTGTCAATTTCGACTCAGTTCATCCGTCGCCGTCCTGTGCAACTTGCTCTTCTCGGCCGTCTCTGCAGAAGCATCTATCAGGATTCCCACCAATTGCAGTGTTCTTTTCGCGATTCAAAAAAAAAAAACACAATAATCGTCCTCACTTCGCCAGCAACTTAGTATCGCATAAGTCTTGTGCTTCTGGAAAAAGTCGGAGTATCGAGACCGTTCTGTGCGCCGTGCTCAAGTTGTTGTCTACATATCCGTCGATAACGTTTGTGCTGTCCATTTGCATAATATCAAACAGTCAGTTGCATCTGTCAGTCGTTGCATCTGTCAGTCGTTGCATCAAGGTCGTTCCACCTGTCGCGTTGCATCAAGGTCAGTTGCATCAATCAATCACACTGTCCCACCCAAGCCTTCTCGTTGTTTGTCCTCTCGCCGGAGCTCGCACGTTTTCAATCAACTTCTCCGTTCCTATCCGCGCCACACGCCTGCAACTGCAACCTTTTCTGCACCGCGCTGCACTTTCGCTCGCTTCCCACCAAGCTCGTCTGTCTGACCTTTGCGCTGGTGAAGGCTGATCATCTATCCAAGATTCGCCATCGCTAATCCGATTCAAGAAAAGTGGAGTCGCAAGCATAGTGTTGCTCTACTTAACGGCTGCCCTCTTCTCAAAAGTCTGACAGCTTGATATCTACCGCCCGAAACCCACCCACGTTCGCTACTCCCGCCTTCGATTCGTTTCACCTCTTCACAGCTCGACCGCCGTTTATTTTTATGCGACGAGCCAGCTTCTAACCCTCCTTCAAAGAAATTTCCAGCGTTATTTCTACAATCAAGCACCACAAAGCCTCAGTCTTCCTCAGCCACAGTTCGTCTCCACGCGAACCACCAGACTGAACACACCGCTGCCCCGCTCTCTGCAAAGTGACTATATCTTGTGACGTTCTGTCGCAGGAAACTACCGCTACGCTTGTGCGCTTTGCCTAGAACACCGCAAAACTGGCTGAGTGAGTAACCGCCCCCCTCCGATCGCCTAATGCCCTTCCCCCCATCGCACCAAGACGTGCTGTCCCCCCCACACACCACCCCCGCCTGCACCCGCCGCCTGACGGAATGGAGGGTTTATGCCTGGTTCCAGCACCGAAACAAACTTTACTGACGCCTCTTTTTTTAAAGATTCGTTTATCTTGTCCACAATGCACCACTCACCTCCTTTACATCCGGGAACTCAACAAAATCATCGCACAGGCCGCTGTCCACACCACCGACTAACATGAAGCCACCGCAACTACAATCTCGTCCACACTCCCTAACGGCCGGCTTTTCAACTATGACCGCCCCAGTAGTCCGCCCAAACCTGGGGAGATCCGCTAGCGAAACGATCTTGAACGGGGAGGGGCAAGCGAACAGCGACAGCAGCACGGACAATGGCTCGGATCTTAATAGGGAAGTCGCCGCTCTCAGCAACAAGCTCATCAGCGCAATAAATCACCAAACAAAGTTGGACGATTCTTTGGCGGCGACGAAACATGAACTCGAACTATCCAAAGCACGAATACGACAATTGGAGGCGACCGCTAAGGAACATGCCGACATGATGGCCAAGGGATTACTGGTGGAGAAGAAGGATGTGGAGGACGAAACAGCGCGGCTAATGAACCGGCTGAAGGCAGAGAGTATGCAGAGGGGACAGGCGGAGAAGGATAAGAGGCAGATTGAGCAGGAATTGGAGAACTTGACGACGGCACTGTTTGACGAAGCACATAAGGTAGGGATAATTTTCGAAGGGTCAGAGAGCTTGGTTTAACTGTTTTAGATGGTTTCAGCAGCCCATAAAGAACGAGATGCGGTACAGCGGAAAAACGAACAGTTGAAGGCTCAAGTCATAGATACCGAATCGCTACTCGCTTCCCACCAGGAACAACTCGCCGAACTCAAGGAGGTCATTGCACAAATGACCCAGGAACGGGAAGAGCGCGAAGGCGCAATTCCCGGAACCCCTAGAACTCCTGGTCTGAGCCGACGGCGCTCAAGGGCGTCGCTTGTCCAGATTTTCGATGCACTAAATCTCTCGGGCTCGGACGAAATGCCGCCTTGTCCTCCAACATCTTTGATTAATCTTGTACACCCTGTACTGAGACACGACATCGCCTCGTATAAGGATTTTTGCGAGCTGTTTTGTCAGCCGAAACCCGTCGAGTTTCAAAAGACCCATCCGGCGGGTAGAGTGTCAGGCGGATCCTTCACCTCAATTCAACTTATGGGAGTGGGATTGTCAATGCCATCTCCAGGACAGAGCATGTTTGGAAGGAAGCGGGTAGAGTCAGGATCTACAACCCACTCTCCTGCCAACTCCACTAGCGGAGGATCGATGGATTCACAAAACCATCTTGCTGCGCTCAAAGAATCCAAATTCTACAAGCGAGTGATGCTAGAAGATGTCGAACCAACGTTGCGACTAGATTGTGCACCGGGACTCTCCTGGCTAGCAAGACGGAATGTACTTTCGGCTATTACGGAAGGATCCTTAGTTATCGACCCAATGCCTTCGTCGCCAAAGGTTACCATATTCGCATGCGCCTTGTGTGGAGAAAACAAAGCCGACGAACAACACGCCAGAACGCATAGGATGCGCACAAGCGAAAGTCCGAATGCACAAAGATACCCACTTTGTTGGTACTGTACGAACCGGCTCCGAAGCGTCTGCGACTTCATGGCCTTCATGAGGACTCTTAGGGAGGGTCTTTGGAAGTGCGAAGGAGAAGGAGATCAGAAACATGCTTGGGAAGAGAGTGTGAAATTGAGAGAAGCAATGTTTTGGGCTCGTATTGGTGGAGGTGTTATCTTTTCGGTTCACAGTCCGGCATTTAGAGAATTCCGCGACGAGACCTTAACAAATGGACAAACCGAGACGCCACCAAGAACCCCAATGATGCCAAACATGGCTGACCAGGGTAAATTGACAATTCCCAAAAAGCGGAGAAGCCAAAACAACCCTTTCCTCACCCCGGAGCGACAAGTCACCAGAGGAGGGCTTAGAATTCCCTCCCCTCTAGATCTTTCCGCCCCAGACATGTCTGACACTGACGACAGCTCAACAAACGGCACGATTTTCATCGAGCGCGCTACTGATCCTGAGAAAGAGGAATATGGCCAGCCATACGACAGTTCCGAGGAGTTATCAACCGTGATTGAGATCGACAACGAAAAGCAACCCGACATCCCCATCTCTACATCGCCGATCATTCTAGGACAAGAAGAAGAACAAGAACAAGATCATGATGAACATGATCTACCTCATGCAGAAGAAGTCCCTCTTCCTGAATCTCGACCTACTAGCCAAGCAATCTCTTTAAGATCACCAATCATCATCACCCAAGACATTCCAAAGCCTCCTCAAGTTCTTTCTCCTACTCCTATTGAACAACCTGCATCACCACAAATTCCTGGAGGATGGTAAATGTGGTGAATCGATTCGATTTCAAATTACAAAAATTCCAACAAACTGCATGCTTCATATCATAATTTCTTTTCGACAAATAACTTCAGTCTTCGTTTCGTTTTATACTTTCTTTTGTTATTGGTTTTTTGCTCAAAGCGTATAAATTGTAGTGCTATTTTTTGTTAGCTTGGTAGCTCGCGATGCGAACTCGGAATCCAGCGATTGCGGAATATTTTTTGATTATTTTATTGTAGTTTAAAGGCATGCATACAAGGATACCGGGGTCATTATTGGATATCCAGGATAGGGTTTTTTGGACTTTTCTTTTGTCTACATATTGTATTATATCACATGGGGAGCGAAGCGGAGAACGGGGGTTTGCATGGAAAGGAAGGAAGGAGGGAGTGAGGAAGGAAATCAGTTGCAAAGAAAGTGGCAGAAAGGATTGATGGATATGATTCTCAAACGCCCGGCACGATGGATGACACACAATGGATTATATAGATTCTTGGGTAACAAAATTGCTCAATAAAAGACGTCGTCTAAACAATTATTTCTGTTCCTTTGGGAAAAAAAAAAGTGATCTGGGGAGTTTGAGAATCAGAAAAAGAGGGCGATGATGATTGTTGGGAGATAACTCAGTCTACTCTATTAAACAGGCAAGGTTCGGAAAATCCACAACCCCCCAACCTTCAAACTCCATATTCAACTTCGATCTTCCAAAAATCCCCACTAATCTCCCACCTGGTACCCTGCCTATCATTCGTCTCTAATATCGTAAAACATTTTCTCTTCACCCCTCATCAATCCCCCCCCCCCCCCCCCCCCCCCCCCCTTAGATCCCTGAAAACCATTGTGTTTCGTAATGTTTTTATCTTTAAAATTTTTGCCTATAAAAATACAAAGAGCAGAGCCAGATTATTTTCTTCCTCCCTCCGATCATTCACATATTCCTCCACATATTCTTCCAACATATCTACCCCTTCCCAAGGAACCCAAAATTTATCGCCTCTCCTCAGCACGCTTCGCCTGAACCGCCATAAGAATTGGGGCTGCGCGCATGGCTGCAAACTTCTGCATTGATCCTTCGGGACCTTCGGTACGGATGGCGGATCCGATAGACATGAAGAATCTAGTAGTAGTGTTAGCTTTGTTATTTATCTATTCTTATTTCCAATTCCGAATTCTAATCTGTGTGGTGTGGTGGTTTTGGCAGCGGGACACAGGTGATACGGGGCGCATATCAACCCCCCCCCCCCCGCGGGCCCCGTAACCGCAACTAACAGAACAAGTAGAAAGAACCTACCCAAAAGTAGTAGCCGAACCAATCATGTACTGTCCCAAACTTCTAATGATACCGTTAGGACCAGGTCCTTGCTTGATAATACTGTAGGATCCGAAAATGAAACCGATGGAGAGTCCGACGATTCCTCCCATCATCGCTCCCATCTTCACTAGGGGTTTGTTAGCATTATTCTGAACAAATGTTTGACCGGCCAGGGCTACGCTGGGCGAGCTGGGCTGCGTCGGACTGAGTCGGGTCGCCGGTATAACTTCGACATAACCACTGCTGCTCCACAGCGCTTCACGGCGCTCCTTCGGACGTTGCTGGGCTTTGTTGGACTTCTTCGGAAATCGTCAAGGCTTTGCAGCGGCATTGCCGAGTTTCGCAGCCCTCTTTTTTTCGCCACCACTCTGCGCCCGGGATATGTCCGATCAACTCGAACTCGGAAGAGAAGACGTACTCTTATCGAAAGTGCTAGGAGCACCATGTCCATGGCCTTGAGGGATCTGAGCGACGGGAGGCATATTGTATTGTTGGTTTGGGTTGAGCGAAGGTGAGGAACTGGACTTGGAGAAATGGCGGGGTGAAGTTGCGGCGATGCGCGAAGACGACGGGCGCCGTCATGGATTTTTAGCGGGGCTTGGCATGGTGGGTTAACCGAGATATTAGATACGCCTGGTGATTTTGAGGAAAGCCAAGGGAAATTTTTTGCGAAGATTATGGAATTGGCATTTCAAAGACGGTGGGGGGTGACAAATTGAAGCAATTGAGGTGCAACTGACGGGACGGGACTGTGGGATCGCTGCAATCAATGAGCACTGAGTAATAATCACCGGACAACAATAGGTAGTTAACGCAGTGATAGTTTGTCATTAAACCAACGCAACTCCTTGATTCTATATCCCTAAAAAGAAAAATCCCATGCAAATCCAAACCTTTAAAAACAGAAGATATCAAAAAAAACAAAAAAAAGATCCCCCTAATTACAAAATGTGCGAAGTTCTACTCCGCGCGCTTTTCCTCCGTAGGTGCAGTGACAGATGGTGCAACACCAGCCGCTCGTCGCTTCTTGAGGACGTTCTCAATGAAGGCCTCTCCGGCCTTGTAGGAGCTTCGTACCAAAGGTCCAGAGGCAACGTACATGAAGCCCATCTCCAAGGCCTTCACACGCCAGCTCTCGAACTCCTCGGGAGTGACGTACTTCTCAACCTTCATGTGGCGCTTGGTGGGGCGCATGTACTGTCCGAACGTAACGACATCGACATCTGCCTTGCGGAGCTCTGTGACCAAAATATTAGCATCAATGCCCTATTCAATGTCTGAGGTACTGTAGCTTACCCTTAAGTGCATCCATAACCTGCTCCTCCGTCTCTCCCAATCCCAACATCATGGAGGTCTTTGTAATCAATCCCTCCTTGCTCTCCTTCGCCTTCTTCAACACCGCCAAACTCTGTCTAAACGTAGCCCTTCTATCTCTCACAAACGGCGTAAGCTCCTCCACCGTCTCAACATTGTGCGCATACACATCCAACCCCGATTGCGCAACAATCTCCACCTGCGCAAGATCTCCCATAAAATCTCCCGTCAATGCCTCCACCAATATCGCCGGTGCTTTTTGCTTAATCTTCATTATCGTCTCCGCGAAATGTCTAGAACCTCCATCCGCCAAATCATCTCTATCCACGGAAGTAAGAACAACGTAACCAAGTCCCCACCGCTTAAGGGCCTCAGCAGTGTTCTCAGGCTCATGAACATCCAAAGGCGGTGGCCTTCTAGAAGTCTTAACAGAGCAGAAGCGGCATCCTCGTGTGCAGGTATCTCCCATCAACATAATTGTCGCCGTCGCAGCGCTCTTGTCAGATCCTCCCCAGCACTCTCCAATATTCGGGCACCTTGCCTCCTCACAAACAGTGTGTAAGTTCAATCCCCTCAAGTCCTCCTTGATCTTGTTGTAGTTGGTTCCAATCGGGATGTTGGTCTTCAACCATGAAGGTAGACGGGTGATCTCTTTTCCTTTGGCGTTGATGACGGTACGGATCATTTCCGAGGAGCTAGGGGAACGGAGCTCAAGAGACTCCTCGGGGGAGAGAATTTCATCTTTTGCGCCGCCGGTGAAGTCAGCGAAGGAAGGACCCGCGTTGAGCTTGTCGGTGAAATTGGTTGGCGAACGCTTGGTGATTCCGGCGCCGGGAGTGGCAGTTGCGAGACCGCGGGTTTGGCGGAGGAAGGTGCGAACGGTGGTGGTTGCGGGCGGCATGGTTGTGGGAGGTTTGCTGAACTCGACGGTTGCGGACGGTCGTGTGAGTCTGAGTCGGAGTTGAGAGAAGAGTTCACAAGTCGGAGTTGAGAAGTGAGCGCAGGGCTATGCTTAAGCGCGGGGCCTTGTTGTGGCAACGATGGATTGATTAGATAACAACGAGAATTCAACAGCCGGCGCCCGATGATTGCCGAGATTTTGTCAACAACGGCGGACCGCGTGCCGGGTGCGGGATTTCTGGATTAATGGTGCGTTGGAACGCTCTAGTTGGATAGGATTTTTAAGGCTGTGCGAAGGCCGATGTGAGTAATAGAATGGATCTTGATGGGATCTGCAATTGATAACCTGGGCCGTTTGTAATCAAGCATTGCCAACGCTAACGGTGAGCAATGATTAAGCCATTCGACTTGCATTAAGTTTCTAGATGCATTGAAACGGATCCTGGAAGAGCAGTAAGGCTGTTGATTCTTCACCATGGTGCGTTTCCTGTCTGCATCAGAGTGATATACTATGATACACTATGAATGTCTACTCTAGCGGCACTCGAGTCATTAATCAAAGATGCCGTACCGTGTATAAAGTAAATAAGCAGCTAGATATATCAGGGGAAGGATAATGAATGTAATTTATTCATCTCAAGAAAGCCCGATACGAGCGGGCCGTACCTGGTAGTAGATCTAGTCGTACTGCACATCATACCCGTAACCCCACCGTTGAACGGGTCTTAATTTCGACAAGATAGTTTATGCTTGACAAAAATTTCTGGAAGGAAACTTTATAACTTAACGGCAAAAATAGGCATTCGGACTCCGGGTCACCGTACTATTTCTGAAGCAGGTGCCTATTTGATGCATTTGGTTGGACCTGATGGTCCTTTGCATGCATATCAAGCCTCTGAGCGTTCACTAATTGCAAAATACTGGTAAATTTTCACTAATCTTCGCAGAGAAAGATCTCCGAAGGAACATTTATAACTTAACGGCAACAATAAGCGTGTAGGCATTCCCCATACTTTTTGGGGGCAAGCGAGAAACCCCAATACTTGTCTTTCGCTTCGGCTACATCAAGCGCGTTTCAGATCAACACTACAGAATCAAGCCTAAATTCAGGCCTCCTTTCCAACCACCGACCTCCAACCGCCCCCACGGTGCCACATGGCGGCTAACAATTTCTAGCCGAAGAATATTTATGCACAGGAATATATTCAAACATTTAGCCGAAGCCGATCCATTAACCTCCTGCTGAAAATAGGGACCATGGAAAAAAAAAATTGAACAAATGAACATATCACAAGCAGTCACAAGCCTTAAACACCTGACCGGTGGTATCATCGAATGAACTTAATCAGCAATACCGTACTTGATCCAGCTTACACTGCTGATATCAGATTTCCGCTACCACGTCAAAGAAGAAAAGAAAAACTTACATCTTTTTACCAACTGATTTTTTCTTAGAACCATCTTCCGGAGATAAATGAAGGCCCAGCTTTCCGGTCAGTACGTAAGTTTCAAAGTGAGACCATGAGACGTACGCGTTCAGCACCGATAGAGGTGGTGCAAGTCGTCGTGGTCCTTGTAGAAGTATTACTTGACCCTGCCTGAGATACCGGGGGGCTATTTAGGTAGGTCTTGGGCGTTTCCGATGAAGACGTGATGAGTAATGTGTAGGCTTGTTTATACTAAGGCGGGTTTGAAACTGTCTTGGGGAATATAAGCTCTATATATCTTGGCTATGTACTCTGAAGAATCAAGATTCATGCTTGCACCCTGCGTATGCGTAAAGGCCTTGAGGATTTGCATACCCGAGACTAGGATGAAGCATAACAGATGTTTTCTAGACCTCCGAGATGCAGCGGTAGTTAGTTATCACGGGTGAGGCGAACCGGTTTTAGTAAGTCTTTCGCTTGAAATATCTGAATATGCCATGCATGGAGACCAAACTTTAGCAGCTTCTATTGATAGAGAACGCCTACAGAGATCAAAGAATCTCTTCCGTTTGCAGGTAAAACGGCGAGAAGAAAACAAAGCGATCTGTACGATTTGTCACATGATTCGACGAGGCTTTCGTGCAGTGCATCATGTATGTTGAATGCATGCCCATTTTCGGGCCGAGAGATGCCCTTTTTCTTCAGCGTTTCGGCATCTGAAAGTCCATCATTTATTTCATCGCGTTAACATAGTTCTCGGGGTATCTCGATCCTTAGCAGTGGCCACGCGAGACCTCGACCCCAAACGATACGCTAGACTGATCCACCAACAAGCGAGTGAATCTGGGGGCGGGAACTCGCAGGTCGGCGCAGTAAAGCTTCAGCAATCATGTGCCAGCATCGCATCCCCCTACCCGAGCCTATTAGTATTTACACTTTCGAATCTTCTGCATCGAATCAGAGCACATATTTGACGGGTGCAACGAACCCTGCATACTCGATACGAGACATAGCTAATCATACGGACCTGGGTATGCCGCCTTTCCCCAGACACACACGCAAAGCTGAAGCACCAGCTGAGTTGGGTCCAGGGTATATAAGATCTTCCGTCTGCGCTCCTCCCAACCCAGTACAGTAGACGCTTGCCTCCCCCAGAACCCCAGAAAACTATTCATCTACCTCTTTCGCGGTCTCCGATAATCATGTCGCAACCCGGGCCCCAGGATACTACACATACCGCCCAGCCGGCTGCTGCTCAGGTTTATTCCTCTTTCCTTCTAGTTTCCTGAAGCCCAGCTGACCCGAGGATCTGAATAGACTGGAAATCAGGCAAACATAGATAAAGCCAAGGCCTTCGCTGAGAAATATGGGCTTGTTGACAAGCTGTTCGTAGCCCAGTACCCCACAAACCACTAGAACTCGGCTAATATCGTACAGGAAGAAGTTTGTCAAGAAGAAGTTGGGAACCGGCGGTTCTCACTAGGTGGCTGGGAGTACGGAAATACGGCGTAATGGATTGGATTACTATGGATACCCTATCACACGCATTAATAACGATTTTTTGGAACAAATAAGATGAGGGGGAAGGGATAAGCGCAGGTGTGGGTTGTCTACCGGAGTTTTTAATGGATACTGTTTTTTTACCCATCGCAGTGGTTCGTCTAAGGCGCTAAACGAGAGACGTTCATTTGATCGATGCATTCGCGAGTTCAACATCGCTCAGATGATCCCTAGATCATGATCATATGCATCTTCTCTGACAGCCGTAGTCCAGCGCCTAGAAAGTTCTTGAGAAACGGCAGGAACAGTCTGCTGTCGTCTAGTGTAACGTAGTAGCGGCGGTGCTGTAGGTCGCGTGGTACTCTGACTGAGAAAAGGCATGCATGTCAGACTTGCGGTGTTTGAGGTAAGTGATCGACTTACTCACTGCCTGAAGATTTGCGTTGTGTTTCTGAGCGTGCTCGAACTTCACAAAGCTTCGCCACGTCTTGTCCGGGCTTGGCGCTTAGACATTCCGTCACCCTGAGGTTCCTCTCGCTTCCTTCCTGTCGCGTCCCACGTCTAGATAGGAACCTTCGATACTACATCTACGTACAATTTTCGGAGTAATGCACGGCCAATCTCTAAAGGAGCCCCGATACGTTCTACGAAAACTTTCCGGCTGGAGCACATGCGAATTGCGAGAATACCCCCGGAGGAAGTCGGAGAATTAGATGGGATTCAACTTTCCCTATCTTCTGCTGGATCAGAATTCTCACGAACCTGCGCAAAACGGTTACGCGAGTTTGATTAATATTCACATCCCGCAAACACATCATAGTAGGAGAAAATTAACGAAAACATGCCGCTTACAAATGAAACTGTCAAATTGGAAGAGCCTGGATGTCCTGAATGTCTTACCATGCACGAGACTTGAAAATAGGGGTCTTGAGAGATTCAACATGATGGTCGTACAGATCAACCTGGAACAAGCACAACAGATCCCAAAATAACTTCCCCTCCTCCTGGAAGCTCAATGGAAAGCTCAGCACTCACGACCAGAGGCGATTTAACGACGGTCACTTAGACTCGAAGAGTTTCAAGATGCTTAGACGATGAACTAAGCATTCGATCTCAGACTACGGGTGTGGTTCAGCGTGGCTAAGAGTGGGGGCCAAGATTCTATTCGTGACTGGCCGTCGATCACTGACCATGCTACAAATAGACCAATGAGCATCTAAAGAGTGCTGAGCTATGACGGCGTTACTCACCGGTAATACGAATCGTCAAGATCTAGTTTATGCGCCTCAGCAAAATGCTTGTTTCTGTGAAACTTCGCTAACGAGCAGTCGCGGGGAATCCGTGAAGAATATTCCGAGAACTGTGGATACAGATTTTACTTAATATAATGGGATTTCCCATCACAGACAGGCTACCAAGTCATCGGAACTTCCATCAACGACGGCCATGAACTGGCAACCCCTTCGAGTCATCGTGGCCCTCTTGCTGGCTGCAGCATCGGCTATCGCATCCATCGTCATACTACTATCTTCCAACAACCAACCCGTCGATGAATGGTTCGGACACAGATCTCGTCCCACCGTCATGCTAGCCGTGTGTACCGTCGTTGCCAATATCTCCATCCAATACGCATTATCCGAAGGTCTTTCCATCCAATGGTGGCTCCAAGCCGCACCAAACCGCCGAGCTTTATCTTCCTACGAACGTCTACGGGATATCTATGATCAAGGCACCAGTATCTGGGTAGCCCTCTGGAGTGGACTTCGATTGAAACCCAATCGTGCTGGTCTTGCTTGCGTTGCCGGTATGATTGTGGCTTTAAACGGGCCTCTCCTGCAACGAGCATCAAGAGTCGAATCGATTCTTTACACTACGGATGTTGACATTATGACAAATCTGGCTGCTGAGGCTCCGTTTGGGTTCTCGGGATTGAAGTCCGGGAGAGTCTCGCAGGCTTCGGCTTTGCAGCCGAGGTTTGCACAGGTCGTGAAAAGGTTTAACCAGAGAGATAATATTGTGTTTGGGAACAGTACTGGATGTACCGGAAACTGCAAGACAGAGATTGAGGGAATGGGATTTTCAGTTAACTGTACTGAGGGAACATACTCATATGACTTGATGCCTATGATAAAGCTTTCGAACGGTACAACTGTCTTCAATTCAAATGGGGGTATCGGGTTTTCGTCCAACTTGAGGCTACGACAGGGACCTTCGATGGAGTCGATGATTGAAATCGCTACGCGGCATAAGACTAAGAATGATACAGTCGGAACTGGTATTGAAAGGAACTGCACGTAAGTCACAATTCTTTCCTTCCTCAAAAGACACGGCTGCTAATTCTAAAATCTCTAGTCTAATACCTGCCACAGTCAAATATCCCGTTACGCTCCTCAACTCAACAGTCTCATTGTCCGGCACAATTTTCGACGATAAAATCACCAACCGGACGAAAATAATTGAAATCATAAGCAGTTCACCAGGTGCCACTACCCTCGGTGGTTACCTATTAGTTACTGGTCTACGCTACGACTCGGAAGCAATCGTCTGGCATGCGGGCGGGGTTGGATATGCCATCCGAACGAGCGGAACATTGGGATTCGATTTCATGCAAATGGGGGAATATTCGGCAAGCTATGAAACAACAACGTGGGGAGATCCAATGGATGTTATCCTGCAGGGTATGAGGGAACTTATGTTCCGGTCAGCTGTGATGGAGGGACCTTATTCGGGTGCTACACTGAAGGCAACGAGGGGAACGATGACCGGGCAACGGCAGACATACAAAACGGACTATAAATTCCTTGGACTTGGAGTAGCGACTGTTATCGCGGGATTGCTTGGGATCATACCTCTGTTTTGGAGGATGTGGCAGCTGAAGGAACCAGCTACTCTGAATCCAACAAAGATTGCGGTTTCTTCGGCTCAGGGAAAACTTGAGATCTTGAAGGATGGAGTATCTCTAGCAGACACGGAGTATAGCAAGATTCTATTGGTACAGAGTCAACGGCAAAATTAGACGTTTTGGATAACGACTGGCTTCTTTCCATTTGTCTATACTTTTTAGTGACGAGGGTTTAGATAGAAAGGATGTTTTAAATTGCTTCGAAGAGCGATTTATCACAGATCCTTGTAAATATCTGTAAAATTTAATGGAAAAAAAGATACTTAACGGTTAAAGTTTGAGGTACCGCACCGGTATTTCATATTCTGGGGCGGTCAGGCTTCTGCCATCACTCGCCTCCTGCGAGGGCTTCTACAACTTGGTCTGACCAGCCGAAGGTTGCTCCGGTCGCTGTTTTGATCGGCAAGATGTATGGCTCGGTATTCTCTTTCCACGTCGAGCTGGAGTCGATTTTTTCACGAGAATATGAGTTAACCCTAATTCTCGCGTGCGTGTTTGCAGCTCTTACCAAAGTGTAGTATCGAAGATGTACTTACATTGGCTACGCCTTCGAACTTAAAGTCTTCGATGATATGTCGACGCGGATTCTCTTCAATATTACATTTACTTCTCGAAATACCTGCAACCACAAACCCAATAAGTGACCACGTCCTCGATTCTTAATTCTATTGCGGGACATGACATCCATTTTAAATGATCATAAACCGAACTAGATGCACGAACTGCTCGGCGACTTGAGTACTTATTTGCTCCACTCTTCGGCATCGAATACCTCCGATGTCAAATCCTTTAGATCATAAACAAGCATTCCATGCATGAACACATCATATTGACGATAGTGTGCGGGTATGCAGGGAGAGTGGGGGTCCCGGGAAAAAATGGTTTCCGTTTACACAGACATATCCGAAGAATATATTGCCCTCAATAGTTCCAGTTCCCCACATTTTGTTTCTTATCAGGTCTCGGGACTGATTGCTGAAACACCGGATGTGACCTTGTCACCACGTAAATCAGATTATGCGCGCGGAGAAATGACGCCCTCATTTATTGGTATCCGTAGGGCTTTTATCGCCGGATCTAATCTTCTATTAAACATGGATCCGGTCGATCATTTTATTGAATGAGACAAGGCTCGGAGTAACTTGTATAAAATTCATGGGTCATCCCCGTACCCCGCTAACTACTCTACGCGTCAACCCCTACACTTCAACTCAAACGATCCTCTTACATATTCCGGTGAAGGCAACATGACTCTATCAAACTCAGAACAGAACATCGGCATGGATTTTATGTCGCTTCCGACTGTAATACATTATGAGATCTTCATCCATCTCGACAGTTTTGTCTCCGTCGTTCGCCTTGCACAAACATGCTCGTATCTAGCCAGCATATGAAAAACCTACAGAAACGGAATATCTAAGGAGATGCTGCATAGGGACGGTCGGATAGTCGGCGTTTCCAAATCTTTCCCCACTCATTCCGAAGCGATGGAGCTTCTCCGTATTCAGAGTGCCGAATCCGGACCCGAAGGTGAGTTGTCAGTTGTTGCATAACCTCGCAGGCTCGCTCTCTAACAAAATCCTAGACATCATGAATACGGTACGTCGTGCACTGAGGAACTCATCGACTGTTTGGAAACTTTCGAGGTATCTATTCAATGACATACCAATCTGCTGTTATATGACCTGCCCGAATTGCGATCCCGTATCCCCGATGCTAGGTCCGTGGGGTTCATACGGCAGTGATCTACTGCAGAAAGGCCTCTATAAACTGTGGATTCGATCCTTACTAAAGAAAGAACTCCGCCGTCCATATGTAGGATTTACCAAGGATGCTGTGTATTCAAACGAGATGGCAATATTCATTACTACACCCGACTGGTATGGAGATATGCTCCGACGACAAACCGCGTTTCCCAACGTTGAAAACATTATCGAGAGAGGAACAGAAATGACTATATGCGAGCTTGCTAAAGGTCTCTTTAATGAGGCGGAGGCAGCAGCCAAAAAACAGCCCATGGAGAAAGATCGACCTGGAGGCAGTGAACTGTTTAATCTATTATTCTAAGCCTAAGGCTTGTTGTTAATTATATCACTCGGAATAACTACATGCATACTTAATCTGTTGTGGGTCCCGACTACGTGACTAGTTTAGTGATTAGTTAAGTCCCTTAAAGACAGCAAGACAATGCGTGTAAGAATTCCAAGCGCTTATATAGATAACCGTAGCGCGAGAGAAGTGAAATCTTTGCAGACTGCGCATGATCATGATCGGCCGCTAGCTCTGTATGATGCCCGCGAGACATTGTCTTAGATAACCGGTGAGAGTATATATCCTAATGTTGACAACTGATATACAACTAGTTAGCATGAACTAGTAGCCTTATGTCTTTGTATGAATTACTCATATCGGCTTAGAGGAACCCGATCACAGCAAGGCAACGAGGCCAATTACAAGGCACAAGCCGATGCATAACTACATGCTAACAGTGCATCCCCGTAGGTCTTACATTCCCCACGCTATTATCGACGTCAAAAGTTATGATATGTTCGCTAGAAACATCATGTTTATATAAATCTTCTTTGATAGCAGCCGCTCCAACCGTAGATCTTGGAACATCGTCACTGTGATTTTCACAAGATTTTCTTCGCATAGACTTCTCTACATTGACTATCGTTGTGTATTGTTCATGTTATGATTTCCGGATTTTCTCATGGTTAATCTGACAGTTGATCGGAGGCCATGATCTTCCATAGACTTTCCTGAAATTGAGATGCCTTTCGGCTCCACATTGCCAGACTCATGATCCAAACGTTACTCGTCAGTACTCAAGCGCCAATCGGGATCAGTAAACAGAGAGGCTTATGCGATGCATTAGAGTATCGCCACTATGATATGCAGCGAGGAAGTAAACTAGCTCTGATGGAAGCTTTCCGATGCTATCCTTTTAGGCAACAGGATTTCTATATTGGATAGTGGGCTTAGAATCACGAACCCTCGTACGGTGGACGAAAAAGACCCATGCAACACTATCATGAAAGTCTGACTTGGAACATCACTACCTCTTTCGAGGTTAATCTCATGTGGAATTTCATCATATCATTTTGTTTTACACCTCTCCAAGATCCGGTGAAGGTCCAGTGGAGTCTATATAAGCCTCCAGGTGAATCCACGATATTAGAGCATCAACAACAGCATCAACATCATCACTTCTCTCGAAATCTTCCCAAGCTTCCCAAGAAAACAAACTTCCATCATGCAATTTTCCAAGCTCTCCACCATTGCCCTTCTTGGCTTCTTCTCCTTCACCAACGCCTACGATATGTACCTCAAAGGCTGCAGCACCACCAACGGCTCACCCACCGTTGCCGACATCAACAAAGTCATTGACGGCTTGAACCGAAAGCACGGCTGCTCCCAGAACAACGCCTTCGGAACCCAGTGCACAACTATCCAGACCAACGGTGGTGCTCATGCCGGGCTTTGTGGCTACAAGTGGGGGTGGGGCAACAACAAAGATATGGAAATCGACTGTCACATTGTGGCGAACGCCGCTATGTATGTATCCTGGAATAAACTGTGGGGATATGAATGTGCTAACGGTTTCAATAGGTTGGTTATCAACAAGTGCAGCGGTGCCGGTGGTCGGGCAAGTGGAGAAGTCCAGGTTTCTGATGTGATGAGGGTTACGATCTTTTAAGGATGGGGTTTCTATGATGCTACGGGTTTATTATGGTTTATGAAAATTATGCGGTTATGATGGGAAAGGTCTGGGGTGTATTTAGGGTTCCGATTTACTTTTCTTGAATTTTACATGAGTCTTATGACAATACGGTCGACGTTCAATGCTGTTTCGTGTGATTCACATGCAATTTACTCGAGCTGTGGACTCTACATCGCATTAAGATTACACCAAATGCGAAGGACAAGCTCACCAGCGCTGAATTGACACAGCTGCCCTTCAACCAATGCTTCTTCTGAAGGCCGTGCTTGAATGAAGGAAGTTATCTTTCCGTCATCCCTACTTGCAAGCCAGTTCATCATATAGGCCTCGAAGCGGGCGGACGGACGTGAGGGCAAGTCATCCACCGTGCGGCCAGTCTAGGTACTTGTGACTTGTCCTTTGTTAAAGTCTGGAGTTAGACGTGGTCCCGTTCCGACTAGGAATTTTGCTTAAACCATCGCAGACGCACAGAAAAAGTCATGTAATCACATAGTTTGGATGTTGGATGAGAGTGATAGCGGGTGCATCCATCTATTTAACCAGCTATTTCAGCGGCACCAACACAAACAGCCTAGCAGCCTAGCAAGCAGATAAAGGTAAATTGCTGAAATCTTCCCTGCAGCGCTCCTCTCTCTAACGCGTAAATTCCTCCATCCTACAACACGCGTTTTACACCATCATCATCAACTAATGATGCTTTTCCATCTCAAAAAAGAGGCTACGCAGCTAGCGATCAGTTACTATGCAACATCTGCAATCAGACCTCTGGATCACTTAAAGAAGCTCGGCTTATCTCTCTTGAGAACTATAGTAAGTATTTCATCATCTTCACCTCCTTCTGAATAAGTACATCGCTAAGCATCATCCAGCTACAGAGTTTCAACTTTTAACAGTCTAATGCTACCTAGCATCGTACCAAAGTCCTCTTCAAAACCATTCTCTGGGTGAAGAAAGTTCCCAGCAAGCACTACGGCGCTCGTGGTGTTTGACACTGTTGGGACAGTGTCGGCTATGGCAGAGGCGCATGCCCTCATGGAAGCCTGAGGACTCCGTAAGTTAGAAGTAAGTTTGCTGTTAGACTATTCCGAAAACGAAACATTCGAAATGCTAATTTTGAGAAAAGGCAATCTACCACCTCCCCACCACTCCAAGTGGAACCCCCGAGAATACATTTGGGCCCTTGTTCCAATCGAGATTTACAAGTGGATGATTGCTGTTCGCGGGCTCATTAACCGGTAAGGCATATCCATTTCCTTTTTTATCTCAGATGCTAACAGAAAGAAGTTCTATTGAAACCGATTTGATGCATAGTTGTGGCCACGGAGACTTGACCATCTCCGAGGCGGATAGGGGGATAAAAGTGTTTGTGGAAGGCTTCATTAGAGGCCAACTTCGTTTTCTCCTCTTCGATAAGCCTCAGGACGTTGCGCCTGGCTGGGTGCATGTTGGGTAAGCCCTAAACTTTAAGAAGAGCTTTGAAACTGTTACTGATATTTTGCAGGCCTTATTTGCAGACCAACGTTGACTGCCGACAGTTTTGCGCGGCAAGCATTACGGTGCTTGCCTGCTCTGCGGAGATAATGGCGAACCGACCTCAAACTCCCACACCAACAACCGCACCCACGACGACTGTCCCCCCTCCCACCCAACATCATTTCATCGCCTGCGAGAATGCCCCCACGATTCTGGCACCTACTCCTATCCGCGTGTCTGCAGCCGCCACCATTTTGAACAATGTTCAGATCGATGGTGACCTTGCAGTCCCGGGGATTGTTGTGCAGCCCACCCCTTCCCAGTCCCAGGACGATGCAACCCTCTTCCTCCTACCAACTCCATCACCAAGTGCGGGAACTGTCCAGCTCAGCCTGGCAGTTCCTGTCACCAGACCCGGGCGCGGTCCCTTGCTGCAACCTTGGCCAACCCTCCGAAGAACGGTCTCCTATGAGAGTGCCATGCGCAATGCACAGCCTCTCCTCCGTCTCCAGATCCCAGTTGTGGTTGAAGCAGTCTCAGTCCCTCAAATCCCCATCAATACCACGACAGAGATCAGCGAAGATGATTTTGAGCTTGCAGGTAGAGAAACTTCAGTTTCGGCGTCTGCATTAGAGCCAGAGTCTCCGGAGGGAAGGACGAAGTGGAAGACGTGGTAGTACCGAGGATCGCTCTTGTTAACATCGGAGAGGAAGAGGTGGAGATGGTGCAGCAGGCGCCGGAACCGATTACTGCCGTAACTAACCGACGACTTGACGTCCGAGTACCAGGATGTCGTAGCTCCTCGCCAGAATCAGCTTGTCTGCTTCGAGCAGACCGTTGCGAAACCGACCGAATCGCCTTTGCCGCATTGGGAGGCTTAGAACAGTCTCCTATGAGAGTGCCATGCGCAATACGCTGCCAAATCTTCGATGCTAAGTCTAAATTCAAATGTGAACCCGAGGTGACGACTAATGATTAAGTATGGGTTGGAAACTATTAAGTATAAACTGCCACTTGGCACTACGAAACTACTCGTTGGGGCTTTTAAGGTTATTCAGACGAGGGTTGGCAGATAGGCTGTGAAAAGGGAGAACATTTGAAGATAGTGGGATATTCAGAAGGAAGATGAAAGGGGGTGTAGATATTAACGATAACAAATAAGAGTAGAGAGGTTGATTACTGCGAAGCAACATCTAGTAGACAGACTTGAGGCTATTCCAAAATCCTTAAAAGTTTCGTATTTGTGTCCATCGTAGGTACGAAATCAACATAGCTTTCAGGCTTCCTTCGCACTGCCACGGCCGATAGAGAGTGCTGTCATGTGACTAAAGGAAGAAAGTACGTCTATCCCGTTACCTTTGAGCATATGGCTATGCTAGCCGTGAAGGCAAGTATGTAACACTGTGCCGGGTGTCATATCCGTACGTCAGCAGTTAGAAGTCAACAAGCAGTGGTACAGGCACTGTACGTTACGAAAGTGATGAACGATCTCAGCTCCGCAGATATCGAGTGATGAAGCATGATTAAACGTGATTGTCAGCCACAAACGAACTTCAACACACATTATCTGAAACGATTACCTAGGCAAAATCATCTTGATAATTTTTCAAGATAAAAAAAACGCGTACCATATGTACTCGCTTGTATCTGGTGGAGTCTCAAGCCGTTTGCTCAAATTCAAAGTAAGTTATATAACCATTGAAGAAAGTTCTGCAAACTTTGTACAGACCTTCCATTCCCTAATTATTGTATTTGATGTTTTTGACAATAAGTACAACTCTGATATCTTTGTACTTCTTCATTCTTTCTTCATCTACGAGTACTTTGCCATAACCGTG
Source organism: Pyronema domesticum (assembly GCA_024516145.1). Classification (NCBI taxonomy): domain Eukaryota; kingdom Fungi; phylum Ascomycota; class Pezizomycetes; order Pezizales; family Pyronemataceae; genus Pyronema; species Pyronema domesticum. Next base: position 396,407 of record JAJJXL010000024.1, read on the forward strand.
AATATCTTGGCTACAGCCGGAAAAGATCTCACACCGCTCATCGACAAACCGATGGAACAAGTTACAAGCAACGCATATAGTACTCAGTCACCTGTGTTTCGTCAGATTAATAGCAGTATATCGAGAATGACAAGTATGTAACCCCTGTTGTAACAGCGATATTGATATTCTGACCTGGTCGCGCCGTCGTACAGATAAGTTTCCCATGGTTTACGTTTTTACATACTGCCGACACGTTGTAGAGTCCTCATTACCCAACGGTATTGGATTATGGAGCAAGTCTGACATGGATGATGAGGAAACCGTTGAGCCGCAAGCCAAGCCTAGTATGTGGCAGAGACCCGAACCCCCAGTGCCAGTAGCACAAGACGAGACACAATACCTCTATAGGTATTGTACCAACTGTTGCTACAATAAATTAGAACACTGGGAGAAGATTTTCGAAACGTGTGGGCCGTCACAAAACGACAAGCCAGAACTGCGAGAGATTGCGGAGCTTATCGAGGAATTTGAACAGAATATTGCACACAATGCAACATTGGGGTGTTAGCTTGGCGTCGGCACGACATGTAGAGTACTATTAATAGGAATCATCAACTGAGGCCATGAGGCGTAGTAAGGGTATCGGGTCTCAGAATGAATCATGAAAGCTAGGCAATATCAGAGGCGTTTTGCGATCATAGCTGAATATGAACATTCTCAAACGCATTCAATGTGATGTCTTAAAGATTCGGTGAAGTTCTGTTCATCGATTATGGTTGCAAGTACTTACTTATATCCCATGGTGCACATAATGTTTCAAAGCTGCGCCGCAATGCGGCTGCCGCTGCCATGTCAGGGCATCTGTCAATCCATTTCATGTTGTATAAAACAGTTCCGATATGGCGCATTACTAGATAGGTAGTAGTTAGAAAAGATTGTGGTTCAATTTATGCAAGTCTGAGTAGAGCCTCAATCTTGGAGTGCGGTGTGGTGAGGCTGGCCGATAAGTGCCCAATCACCGGTCGTCACACCACAGTACCGATGGTTCGGCGTGTGGTTACGTTCTCAAAACGGGGTTTGGATATGGTGTGACTTCGGCTGTTAAATTCCCGGAGCCTGGACTAAACTGCCAGGTGATACATATTCGATTTTCTTCTATAAAACGCACAGCAGACCCCCAAATTCAAATTTGGCTTGTGTGAGCTCAGCTTTAGAGGAAGCATGTGCCATTCACCGAACCTCACGATGGTTTTCAGCCCATTAATATCATTGAGGAGAAATTATATGCAACTATTACTGGAGGATTTTCTCCGTGGGGCTGTGCCTAGCTCACACTTTAATAGATCTTGGTGGTTTACCGGAACACAGTACTGTTACAGCGCTTGTACTGCGGATACCAGCATTATGCGCGACCACTGCTGACCTCTGAATTGCTCAAAAAACCACCGGGCTAGACGAACTATCACGGATTGAGAGTCATCCCTACCAACCGGGGGGTATCTTTGTACAACCTTTATGTTTGTGAATCCAGTTAATAACCCAACCAGTAGAAGAGATCTAATTCTTGTCATCAGTTAAAACTCTTGAAGAAATTATGACCTTTGAGCACGGCGCCCACCTGGAAATTTCAGAAGATGATTACATCACAATTCTCGCCGTATTTTTCACCATAAGTACAATATTAGTCTTCTCACGCCAATACATACTTCGACACCATGTAGCTACCACCGCATCAAGAATTACAGATGCCTCCATTTGGAGCTTTTCGGCACTCATAGTAAACGCTGGAGCGATACACTTGTACGATATAAGAAAGGAGAAGAGGATACGGGAACAACTACGAGCCGAACATAAAATTTACAACGCAGTGGTCACGGTGCCATATCTACAGGTTAATACAGAATCCGCGATTTGAGATGTGGCGATTGAATTCTTACGGAGCAATAGAGGCTGTTTGTTACCTGCGTTTCATACACTTGCATGCTCTGGTTGTTGAAGCTGGCTTTCCTCGGATATTTCTCAAATCTCCGCGGAATCTTGACACGGAAAGCTCGGAGATTCTTTCTCTTTGTTTGTGCCTACACAGGTATATCCTTTACGGCGGCTCTAGCATTTCAACTTGGTTTCTGTGCACCAATTCAAAGAAATTGGTATAAATCTCCACACGTAATTGAACCCGTGTCACCTCTAATCAATGTAATAGGACCCTTGACCCTGCTACACAATGCATTAATCTTCGGAAACTACCTGTTATCATAGTTCAGGCAGGCTTGAATCTTTCGGCAGATCTTCTAAGTAATCAGTCATTCGATCCCAAATCTTCGCAAGCTGGGACTAACTCTGTTAGTTCTCGCAATGGCCCTCACCATAATCTCATCCCTTTCCCTCAAATCTCGATCCAAATTCGTTCTCTTCTTCATCGCTGGAATCGGCTGAGTTTCGATAATAATGTGGATCGTACGATTCGCCAATATTTATCACGCCATCAAAAACCCCCGGAATCCGTTGCTGGTAATACGACAGATTCATGTGTGGGGATCTTTGGAGCTTAATTTTGCCTTGGTGGCGTTTTGTATGCCGACTTATCGAGCGGTGTTGCAGAAGAAGTGGTTTAAAGGGAAGGAGCAGAAGAAGAAGAGTACAATAACAACTATTGGCGGAGGAGATGCAAATAAAAGGGAGAGAAGTAGAGAGACTTTTGAGACGGAAATGTGCTTGGAGACTACCGGGGCGGGTGGCTGATGAAGAAACTCTGACTTCACGGGTATATCTGCAGGTTATGATTTTAAGTTTCAATCGACCATGATTCTTTGTTGTCAATTTTGTTTTTGAGTCTCAGATTGGTTGGGGTAGCTGTCTTTATTCGAAGGGAAGCTCAAAGCTCTGCTGCCTAGGAGCTTCTGAGCTCTTCAATTAACCAAACCAAACGCCTGCTCTACGCAATTACTCATTACAAGCCTAATTCCAATGGGGCTTAATTCCCCAATCCCAACAAATACCGGAGTCCTTTCTTTGGCTTCTTTGTAGACTCCGCGGTACGCACACTGCCCAAATTCCCCGTATCAAAACTCATAACCTCCGCTTCCTGTTGCTTTCCGACCGATCCCACTTCTCCCAATACCTCCCCTTCCTTCAACAACTCATGCATGTTACCTGAATCACAACCTGCTCTAATAGCCGCGTTCTGCCAACATCTCCAGAACTCTGCCAGGACTGAAACCAATGCACTGTCACTGAGATAGGCCGTAATATACTCCGGGTCACGCTGTAGTGCCTGTAGACGATGCATCATATGTTTGTTGTCGAGAAGATGAAGAGAGGATGAGTTGAATTTGAGAATAGCGGATAGAGTTTGTTCGTCGAGGATTGCGGCGAGGAAGGCGGGGTTTCGGAGGGGGAGTGCAATATGTCGCCGTCGGCGTTTCGGGGTATCCGCAGAGGGAGATAGTAAAACGCCAATCTACAATCGTTAGCTGCTGCACCCTATTATAATGTTGTTGATCTTACAGTTCCCGAGAAAAATGCCGAACGCTCGGAGGGAGTAAGAGTGTGGCTGCGGTCATTCATAGGCATTGTGGAGATGGAAGATATGTATCGTAGCAATCTTTGATAAGGTAACAGAATCCCAAACAGAACGTAATACAGTAGATAGTAGCAAGTAGATATGTAGCTCTAACAGAAAAGAATAAAAACAACACAAACACATCCTATCGCGTTTCGCATAAGTATTAACCCGAATCCAAATATTTAACTCCCAACTTGCCCAACTACACGCCCTCCTGAGGCTTCTCCTCCACTGCCGGCGGTGGAACATCTGGCATAGCATGCTGTACGCCCTCCTCCGACTTCTGAGACAAAGTTGCCTCCTCTGTAGCCTGCTCAATCTTCTCGATCTCCTTTGCAACTTCGTTGACCGGTGCAGGATTCTCCTTTGTCGCTGCGTCAACTGCATCCACATCGATCATCTCAACTTCCCTGCTCTCTCGTCCCTCCGCGAAAGCCACTTTCTTAAAACCCGGCTTTCTTCCTGGACGCTTATTCTTCTTCTTTGGTGGGGGCGGTGCGCGCTTCCTAGGCGCGGATCCAGATGCTTCTCCCTCCACAGCATGCTCCTTTCTTCCAGGTACATCGGGTACCTTCGCCAAATAGACGGGCTCCGGCGGTTCTTGGTCCTTTGGAATCCTAATCCAACGTTTTGTCCTGAACAACGGCTCCGGAGTTGCAGGGTGTAGTGGTTTTGGGGTTTCTTCACTAGTAGAACCCGCACGCGCGGCAGCCAGAAGTCCCTGAGAAGTGGCGGACATCAAGTGTGCATCTTTCGGAAGCGGAAGTTCTGGTTGAGGAGCTGTTTGAGCAACCGCAGGTCGGCCGACAGAAACCCATTCGCGAGCCCAACGGCGGACTGGTAGACCCTCGAAGACATCGTGATCATGTGCTTGGCGTGCGCTACGACGGGATTGCCCTGTGGGCCGGTACTGGGGGTTATTATCGTTAGTGGCGGAGCACGGAGGAGAGCGTGGAAAGACAAACAAATGATATGCGTGCGGGCATTGTTATGGGGAGACGTGTCGCGCGACGGTGTTGGGAAGGGGCGATGCCTTGCTAAAGCTACGTTACACGGGTCTAGCGTAGTTCAGCAGAGGCTAGGGTAACCATGCCTTAGATTCCATGTTTGTGGACGGACAAACAGAGCAGAATTGTTCACGATTTTTTTGTTCTTAAATGGGCCTGATAATTTCTTACATTTCGGTGGGATTTGGTGTGTCACGAGATTATTGTTCTAATGGTGGTGTGGAGGCTAGAACGTTAACTAGTGTCGATTGTACGGTACCTTTGCGGCCGCGGTCCGTGGGAGCTTAGAGCTCGGGATGATTCAGGGTCTCTGGATCAGTTAGAACAGTATAAATTTATCAGATAATAAATGTAGAAGCCCGTGATGATGGAAAAGTGTTTGAGAAACATGGTGAAACGCACACCGGACTCTACGCGATGTCTCGGGACTACCATAGGTGAAAATAGTTTGTAGGATACCACCTAATCAGCAACCTTATAGTTAGGATTGGGATTAGTCTTAGGGTTAGAGTTAGGATTCGGGTTAGACTTAGGCGTAGGATTACGCTTAGGGTTATTTAGAGTTAAGGTTACGGTTAAGCTTTGTGTTCTGCGGTATCCTGCGAATTATTTGTTATTTTTTATGTCGCTTTGGTGGTAGCGCTGTAAAACCTGCCGCCGTGAATACCCCCGTGAATACTCCCGAGGCATTTCCGGACTCTATGCCGCATGTCGTGGCAATTTTTCATGCAAGTGATAAACAGAAGCTGTGCATCAGGTAGTTTTATAGGTAAGCGATCAGGCTTAACATTTACCGAGACAAAAAAACTTATGTCAGTTTGCTCTTTGTAGGTCTAGGCTCTCGATGAGAGATTCTATTCACTTGGATTACAAAAGGCGTCAAAGTCTCTTATCCGCTGTCACTTATCACTAGACTAACATCTACCCCATATTTACATTGTTATAAACATACCCCATTGTTTATCATAACTCGAATAAGTTCTTGTTAATTCTGCCAGGGAGAGGGCTATTTTTCTTTACGTTCGTAACTGACTGCTAGTTGAATGTATGGAATTGAGGTAGAAGTCCTTCTCCTGAACAACGGAATATCAGAAAGTTTGGCTTTAATATTGTGGGCTTAAATTCTTACGTAACTTCAAAGTCTGAGGATGAATCCATAGTTTTCTATGTTTTTTACTTGGCTTCCGAGGAGAAGCCACTCAGAAGCACAAGCGGACCAGCTAACGTGCGGCTCTGCGGGTAGGGCTGAGCAACTAGATGCCATCACGTGCTTGGAATACACCTGATTTATTTATTTTCTCATTAACGCTTGCAACCTTAGGGTTATGGCAAATTTACAGTAAATAAAAAGGTCCTGAGATTTGCACTCAGAACCTTCTGGGCTCTATCCCAGTACAGGTCTTCAGTGGTGGGGGCCTGAAACCCCCTTGTCTTCATGCTCCAATCCATATCGCGTCATCTGTTCCAAGCGCCCTGTTTGCGCTGGAATACGCCTGACATCTCGAAGTTGCCGTTTCAATTTGGCAATCTCACTGCACAAGTTTTCAGAACTATATGTATGTGTAATATAAATATGTACCCATCATACTGTACTCTCTCTTACATCGTCGAAAGCTAAATACAACCGCGTGCGAGGTATCCTAATACGCAAATTTAAAAACCGCCCATAAGAAAAATAAAAACGTCGCTATCAAAATACAATCCACTCTACTTCCCCTTTCCGCTCTAAACATCCGTCACATAAGTTCCAGGGACTAGTCCTTCCCCAAATCTAGTCTTAACCTTCACCCACCCGCCTACATCCCGTTCTATCACCACAAACTCCTCACCCTCCGCCATCGATGCTTCGTCATCACCGCCAGCTTCGTATGCATACAGCGCCTTAACCTTCTTCTCGGGCTTCTTCATACCCCTTGGTCTCACTGGCGGTGGAGGTCCGCGGGACTTCTTCTCAATCTTCTGTACGTAGCTAGTCGGTACTATTCCCTCCTCTCCGTTGGCAAGACGGACTTGCATCCATCCTCCGTCGTCTTCGATAATAGTGATTGCGGTACCCTCAGTAACTGTTACCTCTCCATCACCCGTAGCAGTGAAGGTGTACAGCATCTTTCCGCTCTCACCACCATCACGGGATGAGGTAGGTCTGGACGAAGCAGGGGATCCAGGGGGGGAATCCTCAACCGGCGGTGGGGCAATATAGCGCTCCGGGGGTGGTGCTATCACCCTACGAGTAGGCGCTGTAGTTGTCGCCACAGATGGTACAAGGGATGGTGCCGCAGTAGTGGGTGCGGTTGAGGTTACGCTAGCTCCCGAGATCGAGGGAGATTTGGTGAGCTTGGCACCAGTTCCTCTGGGTGCTAGGGTGGAGGTTGTGCTGGTTACGGTGACGGATCGGGTCAGTCCTTCACCGGGGAGGTCTAATTCGCTGCTGGCTGTCTTGAGCGAGACCTTGTTTTCTTCCTTGAGGGCCTTCTTGGCGGCTTTGTCGAGGACTCCGGGGCAGGCAGCCGGAACCTTCATCTCGCACTTGGCGTGGCAGCTATAGCCACAGTCGCTGCAAGTGAAGCCCTTAGAAGTTAATCCCCAGATACGCTCTCCACAGAGATCACAGTCTGTGGGGATCTTGAAGCTGGTAGATTTGAAGTTGTGGGATTGTGTTCCTCTTGCTACATCACCGACGGCGTTAAGAACGACATCGATCTCAACTTCGCAGGTGAGAAGCTGGTATGCATGGGGAAGAATCTGTTCTTTCTGGTAGAGGAGAGCCTGTTTTCTCTGTTAGTATGGAAAATTGAAACTAAGTAAGTTAGGAATATACCCGTGCTATGTCGATCTCCTTCTGTACCTCGCTCTCATTCATCTTTACAGCATCCCACCGCTCTGACAACTGTACAATATCCTTTCCTCGCTTCTCAACCTCAACCTTCAACATCTTCGAATTGTTGCGACTCTTCGCAAGGATGTTTCGAAGATAGATCTGTGCTGGCTCGTCTATTACAAGGTCGGGGTTGTCGTGCCAGATCGGACTGGGCTCGAAGACGAAATCAACTGGCTCAACCCAACCTCCAACATTGTGCTGTGAAAATATTCCAGAGTCGAGAACGGGAAGATTGCGTGTAATTTCGGAAAGCTGGGTGTTGAGAAGTTCGATGGAGTTCTGGTGGCACTTGTTTTCGAGCTCGGTACCTAGAGTCCAGAGGCCGTTGACTTTCGCAACCCGGGTTTCGTTCAAATCTTGCAGGGACTAAAATTAATTAGCATCGGTTAATGTAGCGAAACGGCGGGAATAAGTAGTACGTTGATGATGTCCGGGAGATCCTCATGGAAGTATCGCTGCTTGTGACGGTTTGCAGCTGCGATTTGGAGAATGTAGGTGTTCTACAGTGCGTCAGTCCCTGAGCCCCCAGCTATTTAAATTCTTCCATTTAGACCAACCTTCACGTTGTTCATCTCAACAAGCTCATTTTGGTATGATTTCTGAGCTTTCGTTTTGCTAGAATCGTAGCTCTTGTCCACTTTCTGTCGCTTCTCTTCAACGTCTTTACATTCCGAATCGTACTTTGACTTGCACTTGTTGAGATCCGAATAAACGCCATCTCGCTCGCTTAAGAGCTTCTGCGCCAAAGACTCATGGCGCTTCCGGTAGTCGTCGTACCTGGTTGACAAGCTCTTCAAGGTGTCGGCAACTTCAGTAGTGAGCGAGTTCGACAGCGTATCGTGTTCTGTAGCTAGTAACTCTGTTGTGTTCAAGATCGTCGTCCATGTTGTTAAGCTCGCACTAAACTCGTAAGCTTCCACGCGGTCCAAGCGGGAGACTCCCGAAAACGTACCTTTCCAGTGACCCGGGGGTCATCTGAGGAGTATCTCCAACTGTAAGAGATGCGCTCTTTCTAGACTTCTTCTCATGAAACCGCTTTGACAGAGCATTAAGCTTTCCCGCATACTCCTTCTCAATCGCAGCGCGCTCGCGGTAAAATGATTGCAAGTCGTCGAGCCAGGCAATACCGTTGGACACCTGGATATCCTGGTCTTAGTTGCGAGGTATCGCGAGGTAGGAGGGTGTCTGTACCCATGTGTTGACTGGTTTGAAGGCATCCTGTCACGGTCAGCGCAAACTCGAGAAGCTGGCTTTCAAACGCACCTTTAGCTCTTCGCCGAGGTTGACAGGGGGAGGGGCGCTCATGGTTGATGTCGATCCGAGAGCGCCAGTGAATGTAGAGCTTCGAAAGCGACGTTGTGTTTGTATTTTGAGCGAAAACAAAGGAGAAGTGTTCTTTGGTGATGGCGGGGTATTAAGGTCTAGGTGCTCGCTCCATCCAGGGTCCGGGGAAGGAGGCCGGACTGGAGCGGCTGGGCATCCGGCGCTAAATGGGATGACGCAGCTATCAACACGCAAGCTCTTTTGTTTTAGGCAGGAGAAGACACGCGACAGCACTCGATCTCGTTTGATTTTTAGGCATTAGCAGACACGTAGGTATTGTAAGGCTGTGCAAACGTGATTAGTTGTGGAGAGGTAGAAGTGTTTTCTGAAGTAAGGGACCGCTAATTTGGAAGAATCAGCATGATCGATGAGCTTCGGGTCATCCCTTTGACCATTCAATCTCAATTACAACATCAGAGGGCAATAAACACCGATCAAGAACAGCAGGTCACATTGGCTAGGTATATAGTATGCGGGCACGGGCCGCGGTAATCGAGTGATATATGCTGCAATACAGTTTCATGCCGATTCGATTTACGTATCACCAGCCTGAAGGTAATGCATAAAGGCTGGTTACAGATGTAAAATCGTACGTTCAGCTACAACCAATGAAGTAAATAATATCATTATACAGAATTATTCTTTGTTTCCATGACTATCCGACATAATTTTTGAGCAAAACAAAATTTCTTGAGGCTAAAAGCGTCGTGACTTGTGATTTGTTCAACTTCGTGCATCCCATGGATAATAAGCTCAACGATGGAAATTATAGGTTGAAATTTAACACCTCAAGCTCTCTCGGCCATTCGTTTCGATTCATGCTGAGCTTTCTGAGGGTTTAGGGTTCCGTTATCGTTAGCGTCAAATGAATGTGAACAGGAGTACATGGGCAGCCAAACCCCACTTTCTCTTCGTGCTTCACCCCCTCTCTTCAACCCAACTCGCATTCCACGGTCGGAAACTTTTGAACCTCTTGTTCAACTGCTTCCTCTATTCAACTTTTGAAACTTCTAACCAATTATGGCAGTCCATTTTTGCGCCATACGACGACAACAAATCACCGCATCGGACGCTTTGATGATCTGCTGCACTCATGTAACTTCTTCTCGACCTTTTTTGCCTCTCTCTTCTTTCTGATTACTTGTTCATCTTTTCGTTTTGACTTTCTATCCTTCTTCGAAGGGGTCTCTTATTTCCTCACTCGGGGGTTCCTCCCGCGTGCCACCTGTTGCTGCTTCTGGGTCTTCGCGGCGACGAACAAAACGCCTACTCCTTCGGCAGGATGGCAAGACCGTGACCTGAGGGCGTCAAGCCACTTAATCTTCAACAGTAAGCTCAATACTTCCCTAGGGGTCCGCTCAAAGATAAAAGCTAACAGTTGTTCAGAAGTATGGGTCGGCTCTTCTTGTATCCCACTTGGTGTATGTGGTGACTACATCGGCACACTCTCTCCCGAGCAACTAGTGAGTACCTCTGAGCAAAGGTGAAGGCTTGAAAATGAACGGTTTAGATTGCTGTACTGTTTGTTTGAGCCTCGGACATTTTCTCCACATGGAGACAGAGCAGTAAGAACTACGGACTACCTATCCTCTGGCTACAGTTTGCTGATACTTTTTTTTCAGGCTCAATATCGCCCTCTGTTGTGAATGTCCTCGCACATTGTGCTCTCTATGGCCCTGTGTAGCAAACTGGATGTTCGCCTTCGATCTGTTCACTCCACATGGAAACTGAGCAGTAAGTCTTACCGGTAGTTTCATTCTCTCCTATATCTTGCTAATGCTTTGTTTACAGGCTAAACATGATTCTCTATGGTTGTCTTTTGTGGTCAGTGTGCTGCATCCTGTGCAGGGTGGTGGGTTTGGGCTGTTTTCTACCGATGGAGACCGAGCAGTAGGTCTTACCAATAGTACCATTCTATCTTATGTCTTGCTAATCTTTGTTTACAGGCTAAATATGATTCTTTACCGGGACGCGAATGTCGGTTGATATTATGTGCGAATTCCAGAAGTAGCTCGAGCAGAATTTTTCGGCAATGATGACGGTGATTCCTCATCATGGCCGTTGTAATGATTGTGGAGGATAGGAGGCTTATGGCCGCGAAAAACTCGCCGCCCAGTGCTGTTGGTGTGGTGCAAAGATAGAGGGATAAGAGAAGAAGATGAAGCGTGAAAAGGATAAAAGAAGAATGAATTATGAGGAGTTGAAATGGATTATGTGTCTTGTAATCAAATATTTAATTAATTCAATCGATGCTCGTATTCAAACGTACAGGTGAAAAACATAAGTATCGGCTCAAAGTGCATAAAGTTGATGTTGGTTATCGACTACTTATTCTTGTATTAGCACATTACTCTAGCTGCAGTACGAGATTCCAAGCGATGGCACTGATGAATTACGAAACGATTGAGGCTGATTTTCTGTAAAGATACATATTTAGATGCCTACAGCGTCGTAACATCTCTGCTTTTGTGGGTTTAACAACTACAAAAAATGTATGAATTCTGAAACTAAATGTATAGGAATTGTTCTGTAGTATTATGTACTGGTTTTGCTATATTTACTTGGGACTAGTGCCGTGATTAGCTTCAAAAAGAATAATGTGTCCATTTTGTAAGATTCTGGACGGGAGGGATACTTGGAATTCTTTTTGTCATGGCACGACTAATTATGACTATCGAGCTATTTATTAGTATGAGGAAGACTTCTGTGGGTGTTTATGTCACTGTTCAGTGGGCCCAGTTAACTATTTCCGCATTTTTGGTTGTCAGATTTTAAGTGGAGTAGGGGAAGTCAGGAAGCTAAGGATAATTTGTCAATTTTTGATGAGCAGCTGAATTAGTCTACATACACAATATCCCGAGGAAACATGCACAATATGAACCCTAAACCAACAACGTGACCTTGGCTTCGCACGGCGCCGCAGACGATGGCAAATGGCCATTAAACTTTAGAGTTCTTGAATCCCTGCATCGATCAGCAACGCCATCACGAGCTTATCCCTGCCGACCCTACGCCTAGAATCCTGATATCAATATCGAAAACCATGTCGACGACGGTACCGAGAACCTGTTGATGGAACAGCCATCTCGTTCCGTCATATTAAACTTCTTTACCCGGAATGTCACGGTACCGCAGAGACAGTACCATGGACTACTTGATTGAGCCGATGAGATGCATGTGAGGATGACACATGCTGCATAATACGTGGGGTTTGTAGCCATGATCTCATTTCCAATGCTGATAGTGGAAGCAGGACTAGTTCGCAGGTGGAGGATGAAGAATGTCCAAGCACCGTCGACCGAATCCTGCCATCGATGTCTACCTTTTATGCTTCTACCATTTCTCGCCGACGCAGAGTTAGCATCAGAATTCAACAGCGCCTGCCAGTTTATAAAATCGGCCATTATTATTACTTCACTCTCTTTTCCTTTTTTTTACCCGCGATTTGTGAGCTGTCATCCTGAGACACCACCAAAGCACACCACGAGACCCCTCCGGCCCGCCTACCTCTGTACTTTTCGTTATACTCACCCATCGCGTCCCGGCTCCCTGCGGAAGTGTATATTTTTGGAAGAGCACCTATCAGCTGCGTGCTAGATATCAAACTTCCCGCCTTAAACTACACCGCACCCCCGAGGCCATCAGATCTTTCGATCTTTCGCTCGCTGTTTTCCGCAAAACACTCGTTTTATATGGCGTACCGATCCTTGATATCGCTTTTGCTACTTCTAGTACTTTCGGAGTTTACGAGTGGGATAAGGTTGGAGAGACGGGATGATAGTCCTACAGATGTATGTGCCCGCTGGAGCCACCAAAGTACGTAACTGCCGTTTTGTGTGACGCTTCTCTGTTGCTAACCGTAAACACAGCGGCGGTAGTAAATGGAAAGATCTTTATCTACGGCGGACAAGCGAAGCAACAAGCGGGACAGAAAGCGAATACATGGAACAATAACTTCTTGACGTTGGATTTGACGGGAGATTGGGATGTGGGTTCTCCAAAGCTGAAGGGATTACCGATACCGAGCGGACCACCGCCGGTTGCGAATGGATATCTTTGGCACAATTACGACAAACTATTCCTCTACGGAGGTCTCTTCTCTGACGCCCCTGTTACCTTACCACCGGCATTTGAATTATGGCAATACGACATCAAAGGTGGAAAATGGTCGACATCAGACTACTCCGTGTCAGATGATTCAGGTTCCAAAGAAATCCAGCGAGCAGCCGAAGGAGCTGGCGTCAGTGTTCCCGGGCGTTCTTTAGGTTTCTACTTCAGCGGGCATCTAGACGGCTACACTACCGAAGGCTGGAGCCAAAGCATAGCCCGAGTATATCTCAAATCCCTCCTCGAATTCGACATGGACAAAAAGCAATTCCGCAACATTACCAAAAACGGTCTCGAAAAATTCAGCGTCCCCGAGCGAGCTGACGGCATCTTAGTTTTCGTTGGTCCCAATCCTTCATACCATGTCTAACCATACTAACCCTATGACAGGTCCCCTGGGGTAACGAAGGTATTCTCCTCGCCATCGGCGGCGGCAACAACGAAACCTTTTCCCAAATGAACATAATCGACGTTTACGACGTAGCTACCAAGCAATGGACGAAACAATCCACCGACGGTCCTACGCCCCAGTACCGGGTCAACCCCTGCGCCGTCGTAGCCTCCGCTCCAGACGGAAGCTCCCACAACATCTACTTCTTCGGCGGCCAAAACCTCGTTCCCTATCTATCCCAAAAGCAATACGACGATATGTACATCCTCACAATTCCAGCCTTTAAATGGATCTTGGTGGATCAATCCAACCAACCCGTCCCACCAGCTCGGGCAGGGCACACTTGCGACCTCGTCGGCTCCCAATTGATAGTAATTGGCGGCTACACCGGCCCGGACCTTTCCTGTGATGCACCCGGTTTCTACGTATTCGACGCCTCTTCATTGAAATGGAAAACAACGTACTCCTCCTCCATGGGCGGCTTTCCCCTCGATAACGGAAAAAACAAAAACACCTACCGCGTCCCACAAGCCGTAGTCGACGTGGTAGGAGGAAACCCTGGGGGTGGAGCAGAAGTCACCAAGCCGCTACGAGTCGCGGATCCAAATTCTCCTATCATTACTGCTGATTCAAATGATTATAAATACACCACCTATGTTCTCGGTCCGACCATTGCTGTGTCCACTGCACCTGATGGAACTGTCACCACTTCTACAATCATTCCCTCAGCAGATGGACCAGGCCCTAATATTGGAGCTATTGTAGGCGGAGTTGTAGGCGGGATCTTTTTTATTGTAGGTTTGGTTTTTGCAGGGGCTTGGGTGCTTTATAAGAGGAAAATTAAAGAGCTGAGAGCGGCGGCGGCGAGAGTGGGGACACCCGCGTACTCGACGAAGGAACGGGGGTCGATGGGTACAGAATTGCCGGGCGGGTTTACGAGGGAGAGTAATGGAAGTTCAACGGATTTAAATGAGTTGCATGGGGAGCCGACGTTTTGGGGTGTGTTGTTGAGTCCGAGGAGGAGTTTGAGGGTTGTTAATTCGTGATCTGGCAAGAGGATGCGAGGAGGGCTGGAGGGGTGTGTGTGTTAGGGGAATGGACGAAGGGAGCAAAGGGGATGGAGATGAGGATGAGAGGGATGACATATATGTTTGGCATTTGGCGTTATGGATCTTTTTTGTTTGCAGCGGGATAATTTTGTAACGATACCAGGACTGTAGTTTGTAGCTACTGTGTACTTAGATAGCGATATGAATATTGATGATTTTGAAGATTTACTTGAAGCTTTGATTGGTATTTGAGGCAGGGATTTAGGGCAGATGGAACCCTAGGTGCATTGGTGGGGTTAGTGTGGGGTGCGGTTGTGGGGTAGAGTGGGCGCCGACTAGTCAAGCATGTGATATCATTCGTTCCAACTGCGACCGGCTTAGGAAGGTGAAGTTGGGGGGGGGGGGGGTCATCACTCTGCCTCCACTTGCCCGAACGCTTAATTGCAAAAACACATGGTATTTGAATTTTCACATTCGCAGGCATCAAAGCGTCGGTAAGATTCAAATCATCGCTAATTAAAGCTAGTAAGGCTAAATCACCACTAATCACAACTAGTCATTCCTTTATCATGATTTCGCTTTATTTTCATGATCATAACCAGCATAGTATCCCTGGATGTCTACAAAATATTGAAATCCGGGTTCCACATATTTCCACCAACCGATTATTATACACTCATTTCTTAATTAGGTTGAGGTCTTCTTCCCTTGCCCTTCACCTCCTTGCTCTTCACCTTTGGCGCAATATTCGCCATCATTTCCTCCTGTAAACGTCGTTAGCCTTATCACTCGCTTAGCCAACCCCGTGAAGAAAGAAAACCAACCTTAGTAATCAAGTGATCGATTCTCTCCAACAAGCCGAGGAGACTCTTCATATTCCCGCTCCACTCGTTTAGGACATCATCAGCATCCCTTGAAGTTCCGAAGGTGATAATTCTTGCCGGCCGATCAATCTTGGCGTTTACTGTCTTCTCGCATACTAGCTTGGACAAGTAGGTTTCGGTCTCATCCTCGTCAAGGTCTAGTAGCATCTTCAGTCTGTCCATAGTGATGCGGGTGTAGTACTTGGCAACGACGCGGACGTTATGCTCAATCACACGCTTACGGAGGTCCTCCCATCTTGCGGGTCCCTTGGGGTCGTCGACTCCGAAGACCTCAGTGGCGCGCAATAGAGTCTCGAAACGCTGGGAAACACGGGCCCAGGGCATGAGCTCGATAACGGTGAAGAGACGGAGAAGCTCGGCCTGCTCGGGGATGAGCTTCTGAATCCGGGTGTCTGTACGGATGCGGTGAAGAAGGTCGGATTGTTCGTTGTCGTAGGGAGCGAGAATGACGTAATAAACAATGCGCTCAAGAGTCTTCTGGAGCTCTTCGGGGTTCTCCTGAATGCGGGGGGTGTCTAGGATTGCGCGGTAGTACTTGCAAGTGTCGAGGTACTTGGAGTCTTGTTTTGAGAGGTGAACCTGCTGCTCGTAGAATCGTAGCTTAAGCTCCATAATCTCGGGATCCTTCTTGCTGATATCCGCATCAAACCACTTGGTGGAGATCTTGCGGGAAAGGATGAGCGCCTGCGCGAAGTCTCCCTGCTCAATACATAGACCAACTTGCTCGAGGATGATGTCGGTCTTCTCTTTACGGTCCATGGATCCAAAGGTCTCGACTTGGAGCTCACAGAGCACTGTCTTGGCTTCCGCAAGATGTCCCTGCTGCTTCTTGATCTTGGAGAGCTCGCGAGTGACGCGGGCGCGCTCAACTTCCACAAAGATCTACGAAGCTTAGCTTAGCTCTAGACGCGGGGGTCTCGGAACAAACCTTTCCCTCTGTCACCGTCCGTAGAGCTTCGATGATTGATAGCCGGACATCGAAATTGGGCTCGCCGGGCGCCTCATACATGTATTTGATTGCCAACCGGACCATCTTGGTGATGGCAAGCTTAAGCTGTCCGTGCTTCTTGGAGAGGATGAGGATGTTCTCGTTCATCAAGGCCCATTCCTTGGCTTCGTGGCATAATGTAATTATCGTCTCGAGTATCCGGCTTGTAGAGGGGAGGTCTGATGCCTATAGAGCTGGTCAGTGGATGTAGGAGGTGTCTGGGAGGTAGCGACGGACCTGACGGGTCTTCTTCTCAAGCACCATGAGTTTTTCAATGGCTTTGTTAAGGTTGTCATTCTGGACTGTTAGCACATCTTCAACTTTCCTAATTGCAGAATTGAACCTACTTTGGCGATAGAGATAATCTGCGGAAGCTCCTTGTCAAGCTCCTCAGTGTCTGCAGGTCGCGGGAAATTAGCTTCCACTCATGTCCATAGTGAAATGCCCCGCGACATACAATCCTTCTCCGCCTTCAAGACCTCTCGTTCCGCTCCGGTTTCGGCCATGTTGAATTCTTGTATGGGTGTATCTGGGTCCGGGTATGTCTTTTAGGTTCGCTCGGGGAGCGGTTGGCGGCCGACGGATGGAGATGATGGAATGGTTGATGGAGATGGGTTTGGGTGATAGCAATGGAAGTAGTGTTGACCGCACACCTCTTCAAGGTCCAGGTCAGGTTGCTGGGCTGCCGCAGCTTACGCTGTGGCTTAGCAATCTTATCACAGAGCCGCATGTGGCGCTGTGGCTTACGCGCCGGCCAATGGGACTCCAAGTCTGTCCTAATTACTCAGGTGCTGAAAAATACGCGCAGAACTCAACGCTGCTCAAACATCGGCTCTCGGCCATCTTCCTCATTTTCCCGGAACTACTAAGAAATCACAACCAACAACCTCACCGTCCTCCTCTCCCCTCACCATCACAGCCGTCACAATGGCCGCCGCTCGTGTCGCACGCAACACATTGTCCGCCTCGTTGCGACGAAATGCCCTCCCGAGAAAGTTCCCCAATTTGACCCGGTCATTGGCTACCCCGGCCGCCGCCCACACCACCACCCAAAGCACCACTCTCAAGAACGGTCTCACCGTACGAATCACCGCCGGATGGATTACGGGAGGATATAATCGCTGATGGCGGGATAGATCGCTACCGAGCACTCGCCCTACGCGCAGACCGCTACCGTCGGTGTTTTCATCGATGCCGGAAGCAGAGCCGAGACCGATGCCAGCAACGGAACCGCACACTTCTTGGAGCACTTGGCTTTCAAGGTATGGGACACTATATGATGGATAGCCGTGGATATTCTGCTATGGGGATGTCAATGGCGGGGGAGTGCAGGGATATCGAACGTTGGTACTAATACGGGTGGACGCACAGGGCACCAACAAGCGTACCCAGCAGCAGTTGGAACTCGAGATTGAGAACATGGGAGGACACTTGAACGCCTACACTTCGGTACGTTACTCGGAGGAACCAACGGATACCAGAATTGACAGTATATCAGCGTGAGCAAACCGTCTACTATGCCAAGTCTTTCAAGGATGACGTCGGAAAGTCCGTCGAGATCATCTCCGACATTCTCCAGAACTCCAAGTTGGAGGAGTCCGCGATCGAGCGCGAGCGTGAGGTTATCATCCGCGAGCAGGAGGAGGTTGACAAGCAGCTCGAAGAGGTTGTCTTCGACCACCTTCACGCCACTGCTTTCCAGGGACAGGCTCTTGGCCGCACCATCCTCGGACCTAAGGAGAACATCCTTTCTATCCAGAAGTCCGACCTTCAGAAGTATATCGACACCAACTACAAGGCTGACCGCATGGTCCTTGTTGGTGCCGGAGGAATCCCCCACGAGCAGCTCGTTGAGTTGGCTGAGAAGCACTTCTCTGGACTTCAGTCCTCCGCCTCTCCTGTCGCCATCGGAGCCGCCCGTGGACCCAAGCCTGACTTCGTTGGGTCTGAGGTTCGCATGCGTGACGACACCATCCCCACTGCCCACATCGCCATCGCTGTTGAGGGTGTCAGCTGGAAGGACCCCGACTACTTCACCGCCCTCGTTGCCCAGGCCGTCATCGGCAACTTCGACCGTGCCCTTGGTAACGCTGCCCACTTAGGATCCAAGCTCTCTGCCATGCTCCACAAGCACCACCTTGCCAACTCTTTCATGAGCTTCAGCACCTCCTACTCCGACACCGGACTCTGGGGAGCTTACATGGTCACCGACAACCTCACCAACATCGACGACCTTGTTCACTTCACTCTCCGTGAGTGGAACCGCATGGCCCAGACCGTCACCGAGTCTGAGGTTGAGCGTGCCAAGGCCCAGCTTAAGGCTTCCCTCCTTTTGTCTTTGGACGGAACCACCGCTGTTGCTGAGGACATCGGACGCCAGATCGTCACCACCGGACGCCGCATGAGCCCCGCTGAGGTCGAGCGTGTTGTTGGTGCTATTACCGAGAAGGATGTTATCGAGTTCGCCCAGAACAGAATCTGGGACCAGGATGTCGCTGTCAGCGCTGTTGGATCCATCGAGGGAGTAAGTTTGATTTATTTGACTTTTATGACTTTACAGATGGCTAATATTTTGCGTACAGCTGCTCGACTACCAGCGTATCCGCAACGACACCAGCCGTAACTTCTAAGCAAAAGGTGAGAAAGGAAGGCGTTGATACCGGTTATTGGTTCAGTGAATAGATGAGGTTTCTTGGTTTGCTTCAAAAAACTTGCCAGAATTTTTTTATGTTTGCGTGTTTAAAAGACAATTTTTGATGTACATTACCCATCGTTCCATGCCATCGAAGTCTGTAGATACCAATACATGGTTCATGTGAAGTGTTTTCGCTGGGCTGAAGCGGCTGCGCCAGCCGAGCGATGTGGGGCTAGCAATGATGCAATTGCACACAAGTGCTACCCGTGCCACCTCGTAGCCTTTGTTATGATCGTCAGGCGCCGGGTAACGCCAAGCCTCTGGCGTACGGAAGCCTTCGCGTCTCGGGATCAAGATTACCCCCAGCTGGCCAACCGTTGTAGCAGCAGCCATCACATCTCCGAAACCCAGCCAGCCTCCCAGATCGTACAGACCTCGCTCCACCACACGTCAACCACAGCTTCAATACACATTCGCCCTTAACCAGCTCACTCCTCGTTTTTCGTAGCAGCTTAGACAGTTAAATTACAACCAAAACACTCACTCACAATGTCTACTGATCTTTGGTAAGCTCCACCCCTAGCAGTCTCACCCCTTGTATACAGAGGGCCCCACGCAGCCCGGGAAGCTCTCGCGACGCCTGAGAAGTGAAAAGAAGCGAAATATTCAGTTTATTAGAGTTCTTCGCTGACTTTTGTCCACTTTTTAGCCCCGTCTATGCGGTATGTTACCTTGTTTCTCTACTGTCGTCATCGTCGGTCGCTGCCGCCAAGGACGCGACGGAAGAACAGCTGGTCTCTCCCAAACAACAACAAATCCACCGTTCTATGCTCCTTGACGGCAGCTGTTACAGGTATCACCGAAAGCGATATTTACCGCCGAACGATATTTCGAGATCCGATGTTTATTTCGGTCACTAACATGACATATAGCCCTTTTTTGGTGCCATGGGTTGTACCGCAGCCATCGTTTTCACTTGTTTCGGAGCTTCCTACGGAACCGCCAAGTCTGGTGTCGGTATCTGCTCCATGGGAGTTCTCCGCCCTGACTTGATCGTCAAGAGTACGGTTGTCCGAGCCTAGCCGAACTGAACGAAATGCTAATCTCGACGGATAGACATTGTCCCCGTCATTATGGCTGGTATTATTGCAATTTACGGATTGGTCGTGTCGGTGTTGGTTTCTTCTGGATTGAAGCAGCAGCTTCCTTTATACACTGGATTCATTCAGTTGGGTGCTGGATTGTCTGTTGGATTGGCTGGATTGGCTGCTGGTAAGACTAGATTGCGTGGCGTGGCAAGCTTATCCGAACCTAAACTAACCGCTTTTAGGATTCGCTATTGGAATCGTCGGTGACGCTGGTGTCCGTGGTACCGCTCAGCAGCCGAGACTCTTCGTTGGAATGATCTTGATTCTCATTTTCGCTGAAGTCTTGGGACTTTATGGGTTGATTGTTGCTCTTTTGATGAACGCTAAGGCCGCGACCGACGTCGTGTGTTAAGTGGCGTTTTAGACATCTGAATGAGAAGCCCTGTCGACAACGGTTGTTCCGCACTACGAGTTTTATTGGCAGCTCTATGTGTCCAGACAGGAAAAAAGAATCGAGGGCCATGTTGTATTTTGCCGAAATGGAATTGCCTTATACCACGAATGAGCTGAACTGGAACGGACACGCGCGATGGGTTTCTTTGCTATGTATCTTAGTCACTGTTTTTTCGCATTGCATTTGGGGCTTGATCAGGATAGTCAGAGTGAGCACGGGTCGGGTGGCGGCCGGCGGGTGTTGTAGACGACGGGGTTGATTTTTGTATTTCAGTCTGTGTATTAAGCATGTTTTGATTAGCTGGCCCTGGGTGACGGTGGGCGAGTGGGTGTGGTCACTGTGCGTGCCTGAGCGTGTCGTTAGTGAGGTCCGCGATGTTTGTGTCAAGCAGTACAGCTCTTTAATGGTATTCCTATATTGGCAATGTAGTCATCATCGATCTATTCCAGCAGCTGCTAGAACACTTACACAATGACGATATTGAATCCAAATTAATAATTGTCTAATCCAAATCAATAGTTGTCTAATCCGAATGTAGCAGCCGCCCATCGATTGCGATACACGATGTCCTGTATTTCCAATGCCCCCGGTAGCCAAGCCTGCTGGCGCAAGATCAGCCATAAAGAAGGACCTCCCCACCTCATCCCACCACACCCGACCACGATCTGCAACAATGGCAGTCAAGAAATCTAATGATCGCCTTATTTCAGCGTTGGAAACCACGATGTCGGGTTTGACCTTCAACACCGACGAAATCAGTGGACTTGTACGCATTGAAGACGAAAATGGCGAGCTGCCTGGAAACGAAAGGCCCTCGATGCTGGAGCTCACGCCACCACCAACCCCCAAACGAAACGGCCATGCCGGTATCGCGAACTTTTTGCCAATGGAGATAATATGTTTGGTGTTGGAGTTTGTTGGATCCAAAGAGCAGGAAGTTTTCGCAGCTACTAGCCAAGTCTCGAGACTCTGGTATCACGCTTCACAGCCATTCCTGTACGTTGCCTCCCGCAGTTCGCCCCTCCGTGCAGCGCAGCAAAGCTGACGGAGCTGCGCAGGTATCGGTATCCAAAAATTACCGGCAAAAACTATAACGCGTTTGTGACAACGATATCGCCGAGTAGCACCAACATTAAGCCATGCGCGTTGGGGTCGCTCGTGAAGCGCCTCGATCTCTCCCATCTGGTACACGAAGGTCGCCCTTCCCAGAACGCGCGACTTCTCCGCCGTGTTCAGGCGAGTCTCGAGGAGTTCGTTGCTCCCCAAGCAAGTTTCGGATATAACTGCATCGTCGCACTCGGCCATTGTCATAAACTCCGTATCCTCGACTTATCCCTGATAAGCCAGGCGGTAAACCTTGACGACCTCTTCCGACACATATGCGACCTACCGAATCTCCAAGCTCTGAACTTTCCGCGATCCTCCATACTTACGCGCCCAAAGACAAAGTTCCAATGGCCACAGAAGCTAGAACGATTCTCTCTGTCCGGAGCAATCCTGGATTACTTCATGCAGGAACAAAGCGTTCCCGAGTCCCTCCAATCCCTCCAGTCTCTGAATTCGCTCCATATCTCTCACTGCCCGTTCACGAAACAGAATAGTATTATTTGTCTTCTTAGTGCCCTTTCCCAGCAGCTCACCACCTTGAGCATCAACTATCCCATGCCATGTCTCGCATTCAACGCCTTGGACAATGTCCTCAACCTCTGTCCGAACCTCACCTATCTTCTCCTCGCTGCCGATTATATCTCCTCGCATTTCTTCGACGAGGGAAGTAGCCCAGCGAATCACCCTCTCCGCCGTCTCGATCTCGATTCCTCCGGTAACCCCGGTGTCGAACACAAAGTCCAACCAAATGACGTTTTCATCGCTATCGCCGAAGACCGCCTACCACAACTTCGAGTCGTTCGCGTATCAAGGCGACTAAAATGGCTAGCGCTCGAGCGCTCCGAAGACGTTGAAGATCTGATCGAGATACTTGAACAACAAGCGGAAGATGCTGGGGACCATGGACCTACGGGAGTGTGGGAATGGGGCGACGAATCTGGACGAGGATATGGGTAAGTGAAATTTTTACGCATTTCCCCTCTCTGTACCTCCGGCGGGATTTCGAAGAAGGTTCGTTTTATGAAAATTTCTTTATTATGAGGAGCAATGAAAGAAAAGGTTGCAGGAGGTTGATATAATTTTTTTTTCGCTTCGGCTGCGCAGTTTTGGTGGTGCTTTGCAAAGAAAAAAATATTGGCTTTTGAATCCCGCCGATAGAAAAAATGTTGGGTGGCTGAATGGTCTTTTTGAAACGGAATAGGTATGGCTTGGACGGTGTGGGTGGTTGGTGGGCCCCGGGAGGTGCGGGCTGGGTCGTTGGGAAGTGGTGGGAGAATGGGATCGTTGTGTAACGGACGTTTGATGAGATTCGAGCAGGTATGGAGCGGATATTAAGTGGATATTAAACGGGAGTTGTGATTTCGATGGAAGTTGGTTTATTCTAGGCGTTGAGCGGAGCGTTTGATGATTATGTATGGTTTGAATTGGATCATGAGTTTTCGTCATACATCTGACAGAAATCTCTGAATGTGGTGGTTGTTACTTTTAAATTTGGTTCTATGATGCCAGTGTTTTTATTACAGATCATAATGTTTAAAACTTGGCCAGTGGAATGTCTGAAGAGGAAGTTGAAGTGTGATATCAGATTATCTCTCGAGTCGGAAAGATTACCGTTTGTTGTCATTTATGCAGTCTCAGGAGAAGTTCACGGGCACGGAAAGTTAGACTAGACCCGTAAGAAGGGCACGGCTTGTTCCTTTCCGATGTTTGTCGCCGGTGCAAATTTGCCCATTTCTAGAAGTTCTTGTCTGATTGACCCAATACAGAAAACTTTATATTTAGTGCAATATTCACAATCAATCACATCAGACGAAAACAAATTCTGCGATGCATGCAAAATAAAAATAAAAAATGAAAAAATTCAATTCCCATGGTAAAATCAGACGCCAATATGTAACAAAATTCAGATCCCCATTCCCGCAAATTTATCGCATGGCTGTAATTCAAACGCCCCAAACATCTACTGCCAAATCTATCACTGTGTCCATGTTACTGTACTAGGCCTTCTAGAACTTGTACTGTAACTCCCTAGCCAACCTTCTCAACTGTCTCTCGGCAATCTGAGTCTTTGCATCGTCCTCAGGCTTAGCATCTGCCTCAGCGGTAGCATCCTCAGGTTTAACATCGGCCTCGGTATCAGCATCCTCAGGCTTTGCCTCCTCTGTCTTGGCCTCCTCCGCAGCCGGCTTCACATCCTCGGTGCTTGAGCCCTTTGCCTTACATCCTCCGTCCCTCGGGAAATCACATCTGTGGTCGGCGACCATAAACTGAGTTCCCGGGGCACAGTTCATCTTCCTAGGCTTATTGTGATCACAAACCCAGTAGACATCACAGTTTGCTGAATCAGGTAACATCTTGACTCCGCCTTTAGCTGCAGACTCGTCACAGCTTCCGATCCAAGTTCCTTCCCCAGCTCCATCCTTTGGTGCTGGGGACTCGGATGGGGCGTCTGGAGTCTCTTCAGGAGCCTTTGAAGTTTTTGTAGTCCCTGGAATTTTAGGTAAGGTGGCAGTAGGGTAGGGTGCGGTATCTCCAGAGTCGGGAAGGGTGGCGTTAGGATAAGGCGGCATCTGAGGAGCTGGAAGAGTAGATGTAGAGTTATCACTCGGAAGAGGGAAAGTTCCACTCGGCCTGCACTTTCTGGGCTTAGTAGAATTGGCATAAGGAGGTAAACCAAAGCCTGCGGATGGGGCGGGAGAAGGAGGGAAGTCGAGACGGTCATCGACACTGCCTGTGGGTTTCGGCATGATGTTGGTATCGCCGGTGGGTCTGGCCGAGGCATCGGATGCGGAGGACTCTGGGTCCGGAGTTGGCATAGCAGAGTCGGGGGAATCGATCGATGCAGTAGCTGCGTCAGTGGCAGTAATGTAGTTACTGCTAGTGCTCGTGATGGTGAGCATGATAGTTGTTTCGCCTGCGTCGGCGGAGTCGGCGGAGTCGACTGCGTCAGATATCTGCGCTACTTCTCCTACTTGTTCGACATCTCCAGCCTCGTTGGCGGAGGAAACAGCGGAGACGGAGGCGGCCAGTGCGAAAAGGGCGAGATTGCGGAACAACATATTTTGTTTTTATGGAATCGAGAAGCTTTGTTTGATAGAGCGGGTTATTTCAGTTCTGAGAGGATGCTGAAGGACTGTAGTAGAGATGCTGTTGGATGACGAGGATGAAGATGAAAACAACTGGACTTACTTCCTTGATTTATATCATGTTGTTCGAGCTCAATTCTGTCTTGAATTCGCATAAACTTGATCATTGAATTTTCTAAAATTAAAAATTTCGGTGTAAGGTTGTTATGTTGAAAGGCATATTCAGCTCGGGTGCATTACGGTTACATATGAGCACTGAAAGCAGAAGCCGCTTACACGGGGGTTTACAAGGAGGGTTGGATGCACTTTGTCATATTCCGGTGAATAGCCGCGTACTGATCGCCGCGGGATTATGGGACAGGGAGCGGCCCGCTGACGGTATTCTCAAAATATCTTCTTGGCATGGAAAACTTTGCTATGGCGACATTTATCCAAACGATATTGGATGCAGTTTTTTGCGGGTGCTGACTAGAGAATGTAGGGACGATAGGAGATAGGGCATAGGGTTTGCTACTAAGCGGTCATAGTGGTTACGTGCAGCCGAAGTGCAGAGCTGTAAATGCAATCCGGTTTGCTCTCGTAAAAGAGCATTACGCCAAGAATAAAAACTCTAAGCAAAGTAAGATTCGGATTCGTCGCAAACGCCAAAAGTTTTGAGGACCCACGAAACAACTATTTCCGAGCCACATCATAAGTGATAAGCGATGACCTCGGTTGAATCCGTATTTCTGCACAAGGGTAATACGAGATCCAATACTATTCTATGACTTGGATGCACAAAGGTCATCAGTATTGACTCATAGAATTCTTCATACCTCGTATAAATTGCTGTCTGTCCTCGTATTTTCGCACCTTCAAACCGCAGATACTATGGCCTCCCAACCAGAAACCGTCCCGGCTAATGTAACAGCTACCATCTAGTCTGCACCCACTCTGCAACAACTCAAAATACACCTGCTAATGCGTCACCAGCCCTTCTATCATCGAATTCCTTTCCATAGCCACCGAACCCCTCTACCAACGCGAATGGCCGAATTCCATACCCCTGGGAATTTACCCCTCCTATCTCAGCGCTTCTACCGCACCTCCCCGTCAATATCCGCTTAAACCCGGCGAAAGTCCCGAAACATTCATTCTGATATCTTCGAACGAAGGTCTAGATCACCATATCTGTCTCGTAGCTACCAAAACTCCCTCCTATGGAGCATTGAGCGTGTACTCCGCTGTCCCGCCCGAATTTCTCGATATATCAGCCCATATCACAGTGTTAGTTGATGCACTTTTCTCTGAGAGAGATGTAGAGAACATACCCCGGGCTTATAACGGTGATTCGCGGCTTTCATTACCGATGGCGAATTCAGTGGCTGCGAGACTCGGGTTGAAAGTAAAGATTGAAGAGCGGTATACAGCGGCAGTTTTGACTGCGGAAACTATCAGCCCCGACATACCGCGCCAGCCGCTACCAGTGGATCATGATATTCGGAGGATGCTGCCAGGAGAACAGACAGGGAGGCTGATAGAGATGTATCGCGGTATGTTTCAAGAGACGAGGGGAATCATAGTATCAGAAGAGGCGGCGAAGGGGGTGGTAGAGAAGGCGGTGGGTAGAGGTGAAGTGTGGGGGTATTTTGTGGCGGGGGAGGTAGTAAGCAGTGCGTTGCTCGGGCGCGCAACAAGGACGGGAAAGAGCGTGACGAATGTGTTTTGCAGGCAGGAGTTTAGGAGACGAAGGCTTACACAGGCGTTGATGGATGAGATTGGAAGGAGATTAGTGCTGGATGAAGGGCTGGGGTATTTGGGGATTTTCTTCTTGGAGGGGGGAACGGCGTCGAGGATTTATAGGCGTACGGGGTTTTGTGGCGAGGAGTGGGGGATTATGGACTTTGTGTTAGCAGTGGATTTAGAAGGGTGAACCACCTAGGCAGAGTCTCGGATTTTTCGATTTCGCTCCCAAATAATCAATGCTCATTCATCAACTCAATAGTTCGCCCTCCTCCGTACTGCGCCTATGTATATACAAATTTTTCGAAATCTCAAACCTATATAACTAAAACCAGAAATACCGACTGAGCAGTACTAATTTCTCCCAAAGCCAAACACGGCCGACCCTTGTTATGAATCCGTCTATTCCGTAGCGGAAGAAACACACGCTTAGTAGCTACATACTCAGCTCCTCTCGTCTTCAACACCGACGTAATGGATTCATGGCCCGAAGATATTGCATAAAAAAGCGGTGTTTTGCCAGCAATATCAATACAATTGACGTCAACATTATCTCGCTTTAAGAACATCTTGACAATATCGCTGTTCCCGTGAACAACAGCCCATGCTAGCGGCGTTCGACCTTCGGTATCCTTAGAGTTAACATCAACACCGTGTCGCTCTAAAAACTTCTCGATAACTCGGAGGCTTTCTGCAAACAGAGCCCATGAGAGTGGTGTTCGGCCTTCATTATCTTTACAGTTGACGTCAACATCATCTCGCTGTAAGAACATTCTGACAATTTTGCCGTCACCGTACACAGCAGCCCATGATAGCGGCGTTCGGCCATCGTTATCTTTAGAATCGATACTTTGCTCACTTCTATGGAGTATCCAACCAAAAATCCAATTGAACCTAGAGGCAGAGAGGGTGGTAACTTTGCGTCTCGCATCACGGTAGGATCGAGTCATTGAGTTTACATCAACAGCCCCACTATCCAAGAGTAGATGAATAATGCTTTCATAATCTTCGTCGATAGCTAATAAGCCAGCGATCCAATACAGGTTACCGTATTTGCTTCTTTTTAGGATTGAGTTGCAGGCCGAAAAATTGAGGTGGTCAAGGAAAACTCGAAATAGTGGTTCTAGTCCGAGATATGATGTTAAGATAAGCCCGAAAAATGCGTTTATTAGTGCTTGGTCGAATAAAATTTTGGACAGAATCGAATAGTGGAATTTTTCGAAGGTTGCCAAATTTGTAAGATTTAACAATTCACACATAATTTTTGGCAAGAAGCAATGATTGAAATGGCGTTCCATAATAGACGCTGCTGATAACGCTAGAAGTTCCGCCGCTTCATCCAGAATTCTGGCGGTTGATTATTTGCTTTTGCGTGATAATGCCAGTATTTATGACAGTATCCAAGGAAAGCGAATTTTGCAAACAGATCGTCACCTTGATCTCTCCGATACGGGTTAATGGCCAATTTACCAGTGTACGACTTTGCATATGACAAGTACGTTAGACATGTGCACAAAATTTCCCTGTGCCCTTTGCTAAACAATGCACCAGATTCATACTGTTTCTTGAGGAAATCCTGGAGTGATTTGTGAACTAGCCAAATCGAAGACGTGCCTTCATCGATAATAACAAGGCCAAGACAGCAGTCTAGTAACGACTTTTCGGAGGGAAACCCTTCTTCGTCAAGTTCCTTATCTTCAAAGCGAACTGATAAAGCATGGCGTAGCTCCAAGGCCGATAACTGTTGTCCTGTAAGAAAAACCCACTTTAATACCTTCATGGCTTGCTCGGCTTTGGATTCCTTTTGATTCTGTATCCTTTTGAGTGTTTTTTCCAAAGGCGCCATAGAGTTTTTTCGGCATTGTCCTGAGGGCTACTCTTCTATCGCGAACCGTCGTTTGCTCCAGTACGGTTTTCATCTGGAGAGCAGGAAGCAAAAACCTAAGAAGATTTGTATTGTTCGAGCCCTAACTCGAAATTAACTTACATTCCGCCTGAATGTTTCGTAATTTCATCGATTATTTCCTTCTTAAAGCCATCCTTCATGACGACTTTACCCGTCCGAGAGTCCATCTCGATCTCGTGAGAAACGTATCGCATAATATCGTGTGTGCTAGCTTCTAGATTTACCGAGAATGATGACTCTGAGTCACTCATAAGAAACTGTTTGACATCATTCTCCACATGAGGCCTTCCGGTGACGAATATCTCAACCGCGTGTCCGAGAACCACATTTTTGGATGGAAAGAGATTTCTGAGGTGGCCAAGAAATTCCCCTCTGTGTTGCTCATTTTGGCACTCGTCTGATGCGTCGATACATATGTAAGCCTTTTTGAATCGATTCAGCGCGTCGACGAGTATCCGGAAAATATCGTCCGCTTCGAATCGCTCTTTTGTCGACTTTTTCTCCATTAATGATTCCATAATCTCCGAAGGTACTCCATGCAAAAGACTAAGAGCGAAAACTATTTGTTTGAGCAATGCTTTGAGCATGTTCGTGGGTTCTTGCTGTTTTTCATCCTGATAGTCGCAATAAAACCAGACGACACATGATTCCTTGGGACATTCTCCAATTTTTTTACGCAAGTAATCGATGACCGTGGAACTAAATGAGGATTGTCATACATCAGAATTAAATACTGCAATTAACAATAATTCAAATTTTAAGAAAGCATGCTTACCACATGATTGATTTTCCAGCACCGGGGATTCCATAGCATCCAAGTACTTGCTTATTGTCCTGGTTACTTTTCTCGACGTCTTCCCATTGTCTGAATTTCCTGGTTTCTAGAAACCACTTTCCCGTATCCGGTAGACGCTTCGAATTTATCTCCTGGTGCCGTTTTTGTGGGTCCATTGGAGAAATCCATGACAGAAGACCATCCAATTCTTCGTCTAATGGTATTAATATCTATTTAAGACAATACCGTCTGTTTTCAATTGGACAGACATCCTTACCTTTTAGACTATCTTCCAATCTGTCTATCCCGCGGGAAATATTATCAATCTTTCCGCCAAGTTGGGAAATCTCAGACACCACTTGAAGGACTGCTGTGATTTCATCGGCCATCTTGGCCACTTGATCTGGCACAGGAACAAGCATCCCTTTGAGGGTAGATCCTGTTGTTTCCATCTCCCTATGTTTTCCTTCCAACTGAGACAATACCTCGCTAGGTGTTTTCGATAGGCGCTTGCTATAGAATTCAAAAGTTAGCACAAAGTAGTATTTATACGCACTGGGAGAAGTTACACTAACCAGTTTTCCAGCACTAAGGCAAATTGAAAGGTTTGAGCAAATCTTTGCAGCGACGCTACAGACTTCTCGCACTCTTCCTGGAGAAGAGGCCACTTTATCTTCTCAATAATCTCAGTAATCTTATTTCCATTGGCTCCGCGAATATTAAGCTTTTCAAGTTTTTTGTAAAGTTTTTCGACTTCGGCTTGATAGATGGTGGCTGCAGAGCATATAATCGAGGTTTGATCGAAGGATATCCCGTTGGAATCATCGCTACGCAGAAACTCGACTAGTTTCTCCAGAAAGTAGCAAAGCACTGAGATTTCCGCAAAAAGTCGTCGAACATCATCGGAGGCGGACTTGACACCTGAAACATAACTGTCGAGGATCCTGCGAACCTCCAGTGCGAGACTAACGAGGCCCGCGACACTTGCAGAAAGACTCAAATGATCCATGAGAGTATTGATTGACTCCTGAGGTCGGGGATATGAAGAATGTTTTTCGCCGTGAGTATCGAAGATTTGAGAGAATCCTCGAGTTCGTGCTGTCGATGAATTGGGTTCCCCGCACTGTTTGACACGTAGGCTCCCCGCATGTAGTACTCTTGCACATGCAATGCTTACGTACGTAGAAGCACAATCGATCATTAGAGTAATCCAGGGCAGTGACTACATACTTGTCAACACGTGATTGGGCATCTTAACGCCAGCATGGTCACCGCACCTGGTGCAGGAGTGTTACATAAGCTCAGAGTATGTAATGGGCTACCATTGCTTGAACTCGGTTGTTCAGGGCCTTGCCCTGAAGAAACGAGTTCAAAAGCAACCTCGGTGCGGGGCAATTGCCAAGCACAAAGAAATAAAAATAAGTAAATAAGTAAACAGTGCCTGACAATTTCGTTACTGGGCTTAGAGGGTTTAACGCTCAACATGACTTGTGTCACATGCATTATTCCCTAGCAAGGTACACTGTACTAACGAGCTTGTACATGTTGTTCGCTTCTGTGGAGGTTCGCCGACGCGGCACGTGATGCTCCATCTCGTGCCTACTTAATTGTTGCGCTTCTCCGTGTCAGGTGGAATACTATCACTGTTCTCTCCGTCTTCCACCTGCCTCTTCATTTCTCGTGTCTCGTCTGTGCTCCGATCATGACCTTCGTTCGAGATCGTTCGACAGTACATAGTTCAACTAACAGTTACTACCGATATCTAACATCATAAAGTAAAGTGAGCACTGAGGCTTTTTAAACCTGTTTCAAATTTGAGATTTTAATCTACGCTAATAGCTATATATCATCTTAATCCTCAGTGTGTCGGACAGCATTCAAGTCCCCGGGTTCATCATCCGTGAGGATTGTTATACCCAGCAGTTCCTGTTAGTATGATGTACCCTGCTTTATAAACTCCCGCGCTGCTTCCAATGATGTTAAACTCTCCATTCTCCTAGAAATTTCGGCGCTGTTCGAAATGCTAACCGGCCATAATTGGTCGTATGTAGCACTCAACGGTCAATTATAGGGGAAGTTGGTGGTTGTAGTGCTCTGCTCCGGTCACGTGTTGCAACGCGGTCTTTTTTTTTTTAATAAATTTATTAACGTTATCCTATGGATTTTTGCGTAGTTAAGTCTAATGCCCTATTGCCAGCGTGCTTTACTAATCTAGTATGGTGTTTGTTACAATAATAAAATCTTCCCCGTGACCTTCTAAAACCCTCTGAACCCTCTAAAAATTCAAAACCACCGCCAATCTATACGTCCCCATTCTCGCCTCCAAACTCGTCAAATAACCACCATCCTGCTGCATGCCGCCAACGCTTCTTCCGGTAACACCGGTGCTGCTTCCGCCCCAACTAGCTCTTCGTCTTCCTCCCATTCCTCTTCGTTCCCATTCTCCTCCACTTCATCCCCGTTCTCTCCGTCGCCAACCTCTGCTTCCCGAATTTCTTCTCTTTCTTCTTCTTTGGTGGCCCTCTTCATACGAGTGCCAAGTCTAGTATCGCGGATAACCTCCGCAAGTGCTTCGTGTGCGATGTCTCTGTAGAGAAAGGCCTTGGTGTGCAGCGGAATGCGACTTTTCTTCGCCGCGATAAGGCGAGCTTCGGAGTAGCGCGGACAGTGGAAGCAACGCGGTCTCACACGCGGACCTGGGAAGTTCATAGTGCGATAGTTCAGGACATTAAACAGTCCGAGAATTAATCTAAAATATGTAATTTTTCAAGTATTGTCAGCTTAGTAACTATACAGTGTTTGCTTTTATGACATTGCACTACTTACTTAGTTAACATGCATGCCAAATAATTGCCAGAATATGTCCAACACCAAACATCACCCAAAATCGTTCCAACTTCTCAGAAGGGATGGGAAACTCGTAAGACTTATCCTACCTTCAAATTGCTAATGTAGCACATTTATTTTGCTCTTGTCCCAATTTGAGAGGAAGCCAGTGGTCACGCTATTTCAAACTCGTCTAGTTGAAAGTTTGGAACAAATCTATGTTTGAAACTTCTAGAAATGCATCTTGGAGCATTTAACCGATTCACCCTAGTTATCTGGCAACGCATATCTAGTAGATATCGCCTGATATAAACGCATTGACTGTGCATGTGGAGTATTGTATCACATGCTTAGACGCCTTACCGGTAGCATTACCGGTGCCGCCCGTAGAAAATAAGATCTGGCAATATAGATAGCCGAGATCGCGCATCCATCTCCACAGACTAGGTGTCATCCCATTGTCAGTGGATGCCAACATGTCTTCCAAACTTCTCCTTCCTGGTGGCGTTGCGCTTGTTGGTTCGTCCGTCAACCAAAATTCCCCTTGAATCAAGCTAACAGACGGCAATAGCTTTCCTCGCGTGGTTTATTCCTTTCGCCATCGAGACAAACAGCATCTTCAACATTCGTAGCGATTGGTCACCATACACAGCTCATGTCACGAACTTACAGTCCAAATGCCACAACGTACACCCCGAGCAGCTTAAAGGCTGCGAAGATATCCATCTAGTCGGATCCAGCATCTATACCGCCTGTGTCACCGACTTCACCAATCGCCAAAAGTACTGGCCACGTTACAACCAACTCTCCACCAGTCCCCGGAGCTTCAGCGGCGATAAACTCTTCCGATGGGATCTCGCTACCGACAGTGTCATTGAGCTTGAGCTTCGGAACTTCCCAACAGAATCAACTCTAGCTAGCGAGCGTTCTTTCCACGGTTTCGATGTCAACGAACGCGCCGATGGAACTGTTTCCATCATCATCATCAACCACATCCAGAACGGCAGTGTTATTGAGAAGTTCCATCACGATCCTACTACAAACTATGCTACCCACGTCTTGAGGATCCCTACGACGGACCCTAATGCTGCTATGCACCCTAACGACATCTTCGCCCTTCCGGAGCTCGACGATGACTCGGCTTTCTTTGTTACCAACGACCACGTCTACGCCGATGGATACATGAAGATGGTGGAGATGCTCGGACGTAGACCTTGGACTTGGGTTTCCTACTACAGTGCCTCTACTGGATGGAAACGCGCTGTCGAGGGCATGATTGGAGCGAATGGTATCGCG
Organism: Pyronema domesticum; assembly: GCA_024516145.1. Taxonomy (NCBI): domain Eukaryota; kingdom Fungi; phylum Ascomycota; class Pezizomycetes; order Pezizales; family Pyronemataceae; genus Pyronema; species Pyronema domesticum. The sequence goes on from JAJJXL010000024.1 coordinate 429,476, forward strand.
GGTGACAAGAACCCCGTTGACAGGAAGATTTATGTTTCTGAGATTTTCAACGGAGCTGTTCGTGCGTTCTCGCACAAAGGAGCTGACGTGTTGGAGGAAATCCAGAAGGTCCCTGTTAAGATGCTTGGAGACAACGTTGCGCGTTCTGGTGATGATCTTTATGTTGTTGGACCCGCGAGAGGGCTTCCTGTTGGTCCTTACATCCATGATATGAATTTCCTCGAGGGACCGGGAATGATGGTTAAGCGTTTCTCGACTAAGCAGATTGGAAGCTCGTTCTATGGTGGTGGATACACTGCTCCTCCCGCTGTTGAGGAGATTATCATGGACGGACATGGAGTCCTGGGAAATATGAGTACCACCGCTATCTTCGTCCCGTATGAGGCGGAGAAGAAGGAGCGTGTCATCAGAGACGATGATGACGATGAGGAAGAGATTGAGTATGCTGAAAAGCCCAAGGGAGACTTGCTCGTCACTGGATTGACCTTTAAGGGAATCTTGAAGTGCACCAACATGGAGTAATTTTTACATCTAGGACTGCTTTGCACTGTATATAATTTGTTTTTTCCCGATGTTTCTTCTTTGATACAGGCTGAACAGGCGTAATGGATGCCTACGATACCACGGCCGGCCAGTAAAATTACTTTTCTCCAAACCCTCAATCATAATTCCAATGAGCGTGTGTTGAACACTTCTCATACAGCAAGGGCGTAAAACATGAGCACCTGGCGTGCCATCCGATCTTCGTGCGGCGCACCATGTCCGGTACATCATCGGCCCCACAGTATCTGCAGGATGATGTCCTCTCCACCGGGACTTACCTAGTTTAGTTTACCGTGACAGCCTGCCTTCGCTTCCATCCACCATCGCCATGGAGTCGCCGAGCTTTCCCCACATTCAACGGAACAGCGTCGGAGCTCCTTGTTAACAGCGCGGTAGATGTGCCGCGGTAGGCAATGAATCCACTTTGTTGTCCTAAATTTCAGAACCATGGTTTGGATCAGGGCAGAATAGAGTAGTTCCTGGAAATCCGGATTGGCCGGTTTAGTAATCATGTAGTTGGGTTAGAGTTCGGAAAGTCGGCTGCACGCACACGACATGACATCAATCACTCGAGAACAACTTTCACGATGTCACTGAGTTCGTCTGAAAGATAATAACTAAATAAAATTGATCATAACAAATCAAATCATTTCCAAACGATTGACGAAAACTTCCAAAGATGAACTCTATGACAAAGTGCTAAACCGCCGTGCTTTGAGATCTTTGGCTTTCTCCCGCCATGGAGAAGCCACGGATATCATAAGTGAGGTACATGGGCCATTCATAGTTAAAACTTTGTACAAAACTTTCACACAATACGCATCACTATCGATGGGCTAAGGGCTTAGAATTACAGTAGTTAAAGAGGTTCACGCTCGAAAATCTGGTTTATCCGCATCATAACCCATCACTCCAAATTCACCATAAACGTATCAAGAAGTGAAATATCCCCTTACATAACTTACCCAAAGTTGTAGAGATTCCGAGTTTCTGCGCCATGAGGAAGTGTACTGTGTACACAAATCCACAGTTCCCAACCCATCAGCAAACTTTATCGTGAAAAAGCACTACATATTAAACGCCGCCACATGGGCTAGCTAAGTTCCATGAATTCCTGTACGTGATCAAAAAAGTTCACACCCGGCATTCGACAAACCCAACTCGACTATTAAAAGCCATAAGACATAGTATGTAATCTTAGGCCTTTAAAACATCATGCAGAACCATAAATTAGCTAGCATAGCCTCCCTTCTTGGCGTAATCACTTGGCTTCAAATTCATATATCACCAACTCATTCCTCCCTGAACCATAGAAGGAGGTATCGAGGACGCTGTTAATCGTTCCGGTGTTCGGCATCCCTTATTCTAACCGACAACTTCCCTCAACCAACGAAATGTCGAAATCACCCGCCTTCCCAGCTGGGCCGTTGAAAATAGCGATGATGTTTAGAGAGAAGGTGTTGTTTTGTGCCGGATGTATAGTGGCGACTTGTGAGTGCTGGAAAAGGAGTTTGAGGGAGAGGTAGAAGGGATATGGAGGAGATCTGTGGAGGCTGGATATTTTACAAAGACGGAGGATGTGAGGTGTTTTGTAGGACCTAGGTTACTAGTACGATATCACTTCAAGAAGAGGCTTGGAATTGATGAAGGGCCTGTGAAGCTGATGCGATGCGCCTCACATAGCGGTGGGATATGAGTGAGCACGGGAATTCACATAAGGTAGCAATAATAGGGTTTAGGGTTCAATTCACGATATTATTCCCCTATGCCATCCCAAAAAACCTGCAGAAAACGCAAATCCATTTAACATATATCAAGACCTGAACATTCATTCATAACGCTTCTTCTATATTCCCATCCAAACCCCACAATTTTTATGTCTCCCCAAAAACAACTCCAATTTACGCCTTAACCTGACCTCTGACACCATTCTGAGTGCCAACGATTCTCGCCGTAACGTTCAACTCACCAGCCTCAAGAGCCTGAACGGTAACCTCGATCTTCTGACCCTTCTCGGTTCCCTTCAACAAGGCCTCAGCAAGAAGCTTCTCAACCTTCATCTCCTTGCTCTTGACCTCCTCGGGCTCATCCTCCTCATCATCAGAGTCATCCTCGTCCTTAGGAGCGGGGGGAATGATCTCCTTCTTGATGACAGATCCTCCCTCGACGAACTTGATGACAACGTCTCCTCCCTCAGCAGGGGCGTTGAACTCGGCAGCGCGGCGAGCAGGCATGGCAGTCTGGGCGGGGAGAAGAGTCTGGAAGGTCTCGGTTCCGTCGGCGGCAACGATAACAACTCCGATGTCCTTGGACAAGTGGGGAGCAACGGTGACCATGGGATGGGTGGACTGGTCAATGTCCTCAACGTCGAACTCGGAGACGAGGGAAGCCTGGATGGCGGCACCACGGGCGGCGAGCTCAGAGGGGTTCAAGGCGGTGGTCTCGGTGGCGGGGGCGTGGATGGTGCAGTTGGGGAAGAGAGACTCGAAGCGCTGAGCGATCTTGGGGGTGTGGGAAGAACCTCCAGCGAGGATGACCTCATCGATGTCAAGAAGGTCGATCTCGGCCTTGGAAACGACGTTTTCGGCGAGCTTAATGATCTGGTCGAAGAGAGGACGTCCGATGGTCTCGTAACGGAAACGGTTGATGGTGGAGTGGAAGTCGTATCCGTCGCAAAGAGAGTCAATTCCGATGGAAGCGGAGGTGGCAATGGAAAGAGTACGCTTGACAACCTCACACTCGAGCTTCAACTTGGCCAAAGAGCGCTGGTTCTCGCGGGGGTCGGACTTGTGCTTCTTGATGAACTCCTTGGCGAAGTGGTCGACGAGGGTAGCGTCGAGACGGACTCCTCCAAGCTCGTAGTCGTGGGCAGTGGCGAGGATGGTGTACATTCCTCCACGGACAGCGACGACGGTGGCATCGGTGCGGGTTCCTCCAATGTCGGCAACGAGGATGACCTTGTCGGCGGTCTGGAAGTTGTCGCGGGCAGCGTAGGCAAGGGCCTCAGCAACGGGCTCCTGGATAACCTGAAGGATCTGGATGTTGGCGTCAAGAGCAGCGGAGGTCAAGGCAGCGCGCTGGGCCTCGGTGAAGTCGGTGGGGACGGTGACGATAGCCTTGGTGACGGGCTTTCCCAGGAAGTCGGCGGCGGAGGACACGAGACGCCTAAGGTGACGGGCGGTGATCTCCTCAACGGTGATGTTGACGGCGGGCTTTCCGGCCTTCTCGACGACGGAGAAGGAAACCTTTCCCTCGGCATCAATGGGGTGGGCGGAGTTGTGGGCGTTGGTGGGGTCGATCTCGGAGAACCTGGCCGCTATTAGAATCCATCAAGCAGACTGTAAAACGCGAGTAAGGTGTAGCCAAGCGTGAAGCCCAATGAAGCCCCGCGTAGCCAACCCAGCTCGCCCATGATGAGAGCACCCACTTCTTTCCCAAAAAGTCACGGAAGTACGCGACAGTGTTTCCGTGGTTTCTCACAAGCTGGGCCTTAGCCTCACCACCGTGGAACTCATCGGAGTCAAGGTAAGAAAGAACGGAAGGAATCTGTCTGTCTGTATTTCGCAATCAGCATCTGTCCAAGCTTTAATTTCCGGGGGTGTCATGATAACCTACCTCCCTCCTCGTTGGCAATAAGCTCAGGCTTTCCGTCCTATGTATCCCCAAGTAATCAGCTGTTGTTCCTTGGCAGGTTGGATATCACGAATATCCTAGATATTTTCGAGATATCTTTGAGACGCGGACGTACAGCGGAGGTGTATGCGATGCTACTCGTAGTGTTTCCGAAAGCAATACCGATAACAACGCCGGACTCGACTTCCTGGGTGTCACTCATTTTTGCGGTTATGTGTTGTGGGAGGGTGATTGAGGTGGGTGAGTGAGTGAGGTTGCAGCGAAGTAGGTTGAGGAGACGCTGATTTGGTGTTGGGTTGGAGGGGCTTCGTCCTGGCTGCGGGGAGTTGAGCTGGCTTCAAACTTTTTTTGTACTTGTGGATACGCTAGGGACGGTGACTAGCTGGGGTTTCAGCCTCATGTCGAGTGCGCGAAGGTGAGGCGTGGAACGTGGTCTCGGCACTTGGGCACCACCGGGACAAGGCCAAGGGCCTGCCTGCAGCCGGATTGACAATCGTGAGAAGAAACAACAGTTTCCACCGCGCTACCAGATTACCTAGAGTTCAATTCGTTCCAAGAGTTGAGTTGGAGCAAACTATGCCACAAAAAGATAGTGATTTCTTCGTTGATTTAATTCTTATGTTGTCCCAAATTCTAGGCACGCATGACTCTCCCTTACAAAGTTTCCCTTCCCTCTCCCTTTCCCGAACACAATTTTGACTTGCATTAAATATCGCGCTAGCCCCAATATGGTATTATAGAATCAATACATGATGCTAGCGAAAAATTTCCATGCATTTGGAAGTAGATTTCATGGATTGTTTCTGCTCGTAGACTCTTCAAGAGCAGGGATATTTGTATAGAAAGAATTGTGTTCCACATTTGTGAGGTTTTGGAAGTCTAAGGGATAAGAATACCCACATATTCCAATTCTCTCTTACAAAGTTACAATATATGCATTATCTACCTTCTTCACCCCGAGATCTCTCATATTCTCGACTGCCCTAGCTTATGATAACAATTCCCCTCCTTATTCTCTAGTCCAAGCAGACCCTTCTCAATCTAGTAGACGGGGGGCGATGATGATTCATTCTTGATTGAAGATTCTCGCGGATGCTCCAAGTTGCAAGGTTGCTGTAGCATACCGAGTAATATTTAAGTCTCCGAGTATCCAAGGAACATTGCGTTCCAGTGCAACGCAATGTTCCACGCAGACTGCAGCACGGCTGCTGGTATATGAAAACAAACAGGGTAACTAAGTACATAGTTTCCGGCCATACCTACCTATGTACACAACTCCCTCCCCCTCTCCCTCCCTCCAAATCATATCTCAGGTTTAATTTAATCTCACTCATTCAGAATCCCTTCTTACTGAAATGTTTTTTCTTTGTTTTTTTTTTTTGATAGAATTCTCAGATTCCCTTTTCATCATCACTTCTCACTTCTACCACTTCTAACTTCGTCACTCGTGCATAAAAAGTAAGTAACGTGGTAGATAAAAATCATTAATCCAATTCAATCTCCAATCTCATAGTACTGTAATTGGTTAGATATCAAAAAACAGTTCCAACTTCCAAACTCATTCCACCCACGCACCACTACAAAAGCAAGTACACAGATAACTTATCATCTTCAGCCGAAATAGCAAATAGGGAAAAAAAGATAAATCATTTTCACTACGGTCCACACTACCCCTGGTATCTCTCAATCTCCATACCCATCTTCTCATTCCCTGGTTTCCTCTCTGCAAAATCATCTCCACCCTTTCGATCCTCCTCATAACATCAAGAAAAGATCCCTCTCATACTACCAATAATACTAAAGTAGTTATAAAAAAGCACACATATAACAAAGAAAAGAAAATAAGCACAATCATTATCCACGGCCACCCGTTAAGCCTAAGCTACAAAAAAAAAAAAAAAAAAAAAAAAACGTTATAATAGAAAGAAAAAAAAATTCTCCGAGACTTCTGCAAAAAAATACATCCCCCTACCACTAGCTCCCCGTCTTCATAAACAAAATAACAAATACAACCCCGTCAATAAGATCCATAAACAACTCCCCCTACTCTCCTCCGGACGTTGTCAAGCTTCACCGGACTTCGTCAAGTTCCACCGCTTAGATAACTCCACCCCCCGCCGCCACCGTCGCCGCCGACGGCGCCTGCCCGCCATATCCCTTCTCCGTAACATTACTACTAGCACTCCTCCTATTATCTCCCTCCTCCTCATCCACCTGCAACTTCTGTCTCCACTGCTGAATACTACTCTGAAAATCCCCCTGCGCGGTAGCATAACCCCCCTGATTCGTCGTCGTCGGGCTTTTATCAAACTCAAAAGCATTACTCAACCTATAACTCTTATTGGCACTTTCCCAATGATTCCTCAATGCATCCAATTCGGAAGCAAGACTATCTAGTGCAACCGAAGTTCTATTATCCACTCCTGGACCATAGTAACTAGATCTAGCCGAATCTCCTCCGTTGTTGTTGTTTCCATTGGGGGGTTCAAAACGCATAGATCTTCTATAAGCATCGACACTATTTTCAACCTGGTCGAGGAGCATCGAAACTTTTTGTTCCGCCGACATAGCTCTATTTTCCAGCAAAAGATTTTCGCTAGTAAGTTGTTCAACTCTATTTCTGCTTGTCGATAATTCCGATTTAAATCGGTCCCTGTCTTCTCGAAGTGTATCTAAAGATTGTTTCGTCGTATGGATTTGTTTATCCAATGCCATTGCACTTTCTCGTACTTGTAAACGGAGATCATCAATTTCCCTATTAAGGAGTTCTCGTTCTTGGTCCCAATCTGCTTCGCTGCTGTTTCTAGCTGATACAGTTCTTGGGGCATCTAAACCAAGAGGGTTCGAAGCAGCGCGCGCCTCCGCTTCTTCGAGTTGGGATTGAAGTTGTTGGTTGGTGGCTTTGTATTTGGCTAATTCTTCTTTCATCCTCTTCAACATCTTCTCGGTTCCTTTGACGTAGTGGACTGCGGATTGGTAGTCGTTTTCTAACTGTTCGAGTTTCTCCCGGAAGTGTTTTTCTACTTCTTGGGCTTGTAGGTCCGCCGTGGATTTGGTTTCGCGGTGGGCGCGGAGGGATTCTTCGAGGCGGTGCTCTAGCTCCCTAAGACGGGAAAGTTGTTCAGGAGTCGCGGTACCGGAATCGGGGGAGGACTGAAGGGTGACCGAACGGTTGTGACTAGGGGTGGTGGTGTGTCCAGGGTGTGCATCAATTCCGCGTTCTTGGAGAATATCTTTGAGAGCATTATGTTTAGCAGTAATAGCATCGACCTCAAGTTGTCTAGCACTAAGCTTTGATAATAGCTCAGTATTATCTTTTTTCAACCTTCTAGCCTCTTCTCCAACCTCTGCCATACGTCGACGAAGCGCAATAGAATCTTTACTGGATTGTCCTTGCTGGAATTCTAATCCTGCTACTCGCTGCATTGCTTCCGCTAATTTCTCCCCGGTTTCGTCGGCTTGCGCTTTCGATTTGGCTAAAAGTGCTTGAGTGTTCTCGATTTGCTCCATAAGGACCACGACACGCTCTTCGGAGGCGGATGCAAGCATAGCTGGAACCTCTCTTTGGGCAACCTTATCCAATCCAGCAGCAAGGACAGCATTAGCAGCCTTAGCCTCCTCAGAATAAGTCTGCATAAGTTCTTCGGTATCCTTAAGTCGCTGGTTAAGATTCTGCAAATCGGCGCTTCGTTCTTCATTCTCACTCCTTAGCTGAGCAAGTTTCCTATCCAGAGCTTCCTTTGTGATTCGTTCCTCCTCTAGCTGTCGTTCCAGGGTATCAGATTTCTGATTCGTGAGTTGCATAGCTTTAGAAAGGTGTTCGAGAGATGATTTATAATTCTTATTCTCCGCCATAACTTCCTCAAGTCGACTAGTCAGTTCACTTTGATCAATCTGTAACATCTTCACAGACGCCGCAGCTTCCTGACCCGCCGAAGCTTCATCCCTATATGCTCTTCCAGCGTCCAGCAACTCAGCACGAAGGGTTTCAATCTCTGATGCAGCCCAAGAACGGTAATCATCCAACTCAGTAATACGTTTCTGAGCCTCAGCAGCAGTTTCATCAGCCAAACATCTGGCCTTCTTTTCAGCCGCAACTTCTAGGTTCAGCGCTTGATTTTGGGCCGATAAGTCTGCTTGAGCAGAAAGAGAAGCGGCGAGTTTTCGGGACATATCTGTCATCTTTTCTTGATCCATTGAAGCAGTTTCGCTACCTGGAGTAGGAGTAGCCGGACCACCTAGCGCAGCGAGTTTCGCTTTGGCGTAAACGGCTTCTTGAACAGCTACGTCGCGCTGACGCTCGATTTCTTGCATCTTTTGTGCGGCGATTGAGGATTGCGAGTCGAGCTCGGTTTGGACTTTACTTAACTCGGCTTTCAGGAGAAGTAATGCCTCGACAAATGGTCGGTCGTCTTCTGACATCTCCCTTGTGCGGTCCTCAAAGGCTGTGGCGTTGCTGGCTGCTGGTGTGTAACCTGCCCTTCGTGCTAATGCAAGCTCAGAGGCATACCAATCATTCAACCTTCGAAGTTTCTCTACCTCTGCTGAATCCACGGCTGCATCTAGGCTCATTGAAGGTGCATACACAGAATCCGGGCTAGAAGGATCAAACCTCGGCTGATCCTCCGGTGGTCTAATCCCGATAGCCGGTCTTTGGGTGTTGGAGGCTACAGATTGTGGGGTCCTTGGCTCCTCGGCGGCAGTTTCAGCGGACTTGATGCTATCGACAGAATGCTGGGGTGCGTGCCGGGATCGGGGAGTTTCGGTTAAGCTCCCGTCACGAGAATCTTTACGCTGCATCTGGGGTGCTCGATCTTGTGTGGGAGTTCGCATTCCGTTGGGTGCACTGGGGAAGCTTGCCGCGGTGGGTTTGGTGTCGATGGGGGACATGTTTTCCTTGCCGCGGCTTTGTGGGGTGCCGGGAGCTCCGGTAGGAGTTTTGCTTCTTGCTGCGGCACCTGGAGGGGGAACTCCATTTTGACCAGGACGGGGAGGAGGAGCTTGTTGAGATGGTGGTGGTCCTGAGGGCTGTGGTCCACCGGGTGATGCCCGGGGAAGTCGAGAGTTAGGACCCGGAGGAGCCACGGGGGATCCATTACCGGAGTTGGGGCCGCTCTGCATAGGGTTGCCGTTACCAGGATGTTGAGGACCGGGTCCCATGCCGTTTTCTCGGGGAGGTCCCATAATCTTCTGTTGCTGTCCCCGGGGGTCTCCTCGAGGGTCCCGAGGGCCAGTTACGTCGATTGATCCGCCTCTAGCGTTTGGTCGAGGTTGGCTTCCGGCTCGGGGTCTGTCTCCGGGGGATTGATGGGCGCCGTCGCTAGGGTATCGGATCTTGGCTGTGTCCAACACATACACCATTTGTAGCTCATCCTGTGATTTTGATGGAACACTAGGCTCTCCTCCAAGGACGATAATCTTGTTGTTTACCGTAGTCATGGTGTGGCCGGATCGCGGTGATGGTGATGGGCCCATGTTTTGGAATGTGTACCACCTACGGGATGAAATCCGGAATGCGGCAAGGTCCCCTAAATCCAGACCCTCTGATGAACGTCCTCCGAATATGTACATTACGTCGTTAACCAATGCTGCAGCGTGCCCTTCTCTTGGTGATGGGATGTATCCGATGCAGTCTAGTTGCGTCCAAAGGTTTGTCTTAGGATTGTAGGACCATACGTCGTTGAACCATTCGAGACCATTAGTTCCTCCAAACCTGATGCTATGTTAGATATCTAATCCCCCAATTCTTTGCAAAACCTACAGATAGAGCTTGTCTTCGTATGTAATAATAGTATGATTCGTTCTGCTGGCGGGAATATCTGCACCATCTCCGCTTGCCAAAATCTCCCATTTCGACCCAGCATGTTGCAGCGTGTTGAGATCGAAAGCAACGAGATCATTAAAGAATACCGTATCTACCTGCCCTCCAAAAATGTATAGTTTCGAACCTAGAATATTTAAAGTATGTCCGTATCTTCCGGATGGTCTATGACCATGTGGACTAGCTCGGGACCATTGCCGTGTTGCTGTGAATAAAACATCAGTGCTCGCGCTTAAGACGGATGATAAAAGAGGCCAAAACTTACAGGTATTCAAAAGATATAAAGTTTCATCTAGGACGTCTCTTTCATCTAGCTTAGTATCACCTCCAAAAACTGCGACCTGTCAGTAAGCCCTCCTCGTTGCGCGCAAAGTAATATCACCCACCAATAAACGCATTTCCAACCAGCAAACTTGCATGGCCAACCCTAGGACCCGGTCCTTCACTCGTCGTCATTACTGGATAAGATTCCAATCGCTCATTACTGTTCCCTCCTTCAATCATCCACAAATCTCCTCTAACATTCTGCGATCTAATCAATCCTCCCATGATATAGATATCACCCTCCTTACTACTAACCGCGTTTGCGGCATGACCATATCTCGGAAACGGCGACGGATGTGACGAGCTTAACGTTAACCGCCGTTGCGACCAAGGGTATAGGGAAGCATTGCTTGATGGCTGTTGAGCTGGGGAGGATTGCTGCTTCAAGATGTCAGCTCTGCGCGGGCAATTGAAGCTCGTAGAAACTCTAGACCTACCTGTAACAACCTCCCCTGGTTCGGATGAGGAGGACCAGAAACGCCAGAAGCGCCACCACTTTCACTATTATGCGCCTGATGATTCCTCAATCCAACCGGCGGACCTTGGACTTGGCCTTGACCTGATTGTCCCCCTCCTCCTAGTACTCCTCCTTGGTAACCCGCACCAGGTCTCGACCCGGAACCTGATCCTGACGACTTTTCATCAAACACAGGCGCGGATTGTAAACTGCTTAATGAAGAATTATTTATCGAGCTTGGAGGAGTAGTTGTAGCGATCGAGGAATTTGTTGCAGCGACTGCCGCGACAGGAGCGGGAGTTTGGTCACGAGTCCCCTTTTTCTTGCCGAAGAGAAACGCCATTGTTGAAGCTTGATGAAGTCCGACAACGGCCGGTGTCTGCTGTGTCTGCTACGTCTGCTGGTCTGCTATGTCGCAATGTCCGTAGGATCCCCTAGATGTGTCGGCGATTGCGTCGTTAAAACAACGCCTCAATAAACCTCCGCCAGCACAGCTGGAAATAATTGGCGTGTTTCTGTTCGTGGGTCGGTAGAGCGTAGAACCGTGTCGTAGGTATCGTTTGCGGGAATGGAAACTCGGCGGTAAATTGGTCTGGTATGGTTGGCTGTCTGTTCTAGGAGCCCTGTCCTGTTTCTTCTGTTCGCCCTGTCCTGTCCTGTCCTGTCCTGGGAGCCCTGGTGCCCTGGTGCCCTGGTGCCCTGGTTGTCCTGCCTGCCCTTCTCGCGCGGAGGTAGTGGTGGGTGACTCCTGTGCACGGTGGCTGGAGTAGTGGTAGTGGTAGTGGTAGTTGTAGTTGTAAGTGAGTGGTAGTATATAGGTTTTGTAAGTTATCGGACCTTGTCTGTCAGGGAGTTGCAGGTGGCTGTGGCCGTTAATGTTTCCCTTGGTCACAGGCGACGAAAAAGAAGGACTGGTTATTGGGGGGGGGGGGGATTCTGAAGCACTGAAGCGACTTTGCAACTTTGCAGGCTGAAGCAAGCACTGACGGATGCGTGAGGCGTGCAGTTATCGCGACAAGCGAGACGGGAAAGCGTCCGACAAGGGAAAGGTCTAGAGATGCAACTCTAAGGTCAAGTCAATGACAAGGGGTAGGTTGGGAGTCGACGTTCCAGGACGAGGAAACCGACACGGCGATGATGCCAGGTGAAGAGTTGTAAAACACCGTCAAAGAGGATGTCAATATCCAAAGCCCAAAGAATCAAAAGAAAGATCGAAAGAATACACCGTGGAACACCCGTCGAATAACCCTTCCCATCCTCCCAATGCCGATCCCTCACCCCTTCACTTAATCATAAACAACTTCCTTCTTCAGGCGCGTGTTTAGCAGGCCGATAGTCGGTGGGAAGGCTGGCGAGGGGGAGGCTAGCTCAACACGAGCAACGAGCATCTGCCATCGAAGCATCTAACGCGGCGTCCCCAACAAGGCCGCCAGCCCGGGGAGTCCAGGGAGCCCGCCAGTCAGGCACTCAGGCACTCAGGGGAAAGTTTCCCAAGGCCGACAAGGCCAGCCAGACTGTCGCAGGCGACTTGATTTAGCCCGCCCGCTCAATTGGGTTTTCGCCGCACGGGCGGACACCCGGCACCTGTCAGGCAGCAGCCGTATGTACCCAGCGGATGCCCTTACTTGCGCAGCGCTTTCCAAAGGCTTGCAAAGGTCATCTCATCTTCTTTCACCATGTATCACTATAACTCCTCCTAATATCGCCTCTCAGCCTCCGACCGATGTAAATTTTATGAATTTCAGCACTCCAGACACCCGCCGCTGATGTACTCATATGAACACACCGAAACGGGTTTGTTCCCAGTTCCCATTTCCTGACTTGTAAATGGAATAAATGGAAACGAACAGGGGACGGTTACATATCATCAGGGGCTGCACATATTGCCAGGGAGCCCAGGGAGCCCAGGGTGAGCTGCCGGAATATCAGTGTATGAGGTATGTGGTCGCCTGTCTCGCCTGTCCTGTATTTTGTGCTTTGGAGTGTCATGTATCCCATAATTTCCCATATGTCATACTCGACCGCTCGCCGCCTACCGGGTACTTCATGCGTCGTCTGTCCACCATTAACTCTCATCGAATCATCTGTAGATGAGTAGAGTAGAGGGTATTTGGGGGTACGTACATAGCCTCCCGCTCTTATCCGTATCTAAGTAGAGTACCCTGGCTATGGATCAAAATTGTATAACGATTGGCTATAGTTTTTCTGAACTGTATGTAGCTGGTTGGGAAGTTACGTACATATCTATCATAGAGTAGTTGGAAGCCCGAAGCCTCACCACCAACCTAAGGACGGAGCTTTTCATTTTTCTCCGGTGCGTTTCAGGATGGTGACTAGTTGCTTGGTGTTTGCAGTTGGTTGCCGCGATGATATGAAGCTAACCCATAGCGAGTGCTCTTGTGCTGGGAAGCCTGGCTTTTTGGGAAAAGGGGCGCTCATGCTGTGTGCTGCGTGCGTGCTGCGGAGGCCGGGGAAGGCAGGAGCGCAGCAAGGCTGGGGAGCCCAGGGATTGACACCAGATGGGGAGGAGAGGCGATGACATAACGCGTTTCGAAGGATGAGAGTGTGGATTCTGCCTTCCATCACCTGGAGAAAACAACCGTTCGCTCGGACGTCGGAGCTTTGACATCAAAACTGTAGCTGATTCGTCTCTAGAGACGGTATTTTACCCTTAGATATGGAATTCTCCGCATTAAGGATCTTTTTAGCTTGTCAATAGTCCAGAGGCGCATTGGGCCCTGAGAGCTTTATTTCAACCTCGACCGACATGTCTGTCTAAGACTCTGTGTAAGTTGAGGGGTCTTTGGCGTTGAGATTTTAGCTATTCGCGGAGTGCTGGAATTTTAAGGATTTGCGGATTTGGATTTGGATTTATCGGGAGCAGTCGCAGCAGAGAAGATCTTCGGTTTCAACTTGCGAGCAGACCGCCGGAGTCGGGCATCACTTACATAAGGCTCCGGGAATGGCAGGAGAAAAGGAAAGAGCCGCAAAACATATGTAATTCGATCCCGCTGCGAATTTTGGTGACGGAAATGAAATAATATAGATGCTACGCATGCGATAGTTATACATGTTTCTGTACTACAAAGCAGCAAGCTAGCCCATAGGCCCTCCGGCTACACATTGTAGAGTAAACACTTAGATCCATGAAAACTTACGAAATCATTTAAGTATCTGGAATGGGATTCCGATGTAGATAGATATAGATTCCCATTCCACTGTTTCTTTGTAGGCCTTTTTTGTAATAAGAAGGAAGCCAAACATAGGAACTAAAAATTATCATCATCATCTTCAATTCCCTAAGCTCCAACCGCGGCGGCGGATGCATGCGTTATGTTAAACCCCAGCCTTCGAGGCTTCGACCGTTGAACAATCGCATCTGGTCCCTGGGAAGCGCCGATGAATGCTTTTGGAAGCTTACAAGTTATGCCCTTGATAGAAGACTATATAATACACGTAAGTATGCGGTGTAGATACTGGACAAAATCTTGCCATCTGCGGCTTTTGCGTGTCTTCACGTAGTCAGGAGAAGTGTAGTGCAGAAATACATCACAGGACGTGACATGCAGTGTGTACCCCGGGGACCCCGGGGAGCCTGTGTTGATGAAGCTGCAAGTTCCTGGAGAAATTCGTGGCTGCTATATAGGGTATCTCTATACTTAATTAGGCATCTTTTTTTCTGGGGCACCAATTGTCCAATCGTCTAATAAAGTTTACCGCTAGATACCTACGCAAGAAAGTGCATAAATTTAAGACGAAAGTTAGTAGCTCGTGGATATATTTTTATCTAGCTACTTAGCTCCAGAACTTGACCACGGGTCCGATTCTAAACAATAATCAAGAGTGTAACAGTGTTGAGATGGATAAGTTTTGGGCAAGGAAGTTTACTAGTTTAGTACAAAAGTTAGAAGATACCAAGCCAGCCCTCCGGAATGCTAACAACTGCAGTCTGCAGCTCAGTGGCGAAACAGAGCATCAACCTTTACTTATTGTCAGCTTTCAAGGCAGCAAGGCATCAAGGCGGTAAATACTCAGTAACTAGTTAAAGGCAACCGTGCCGGGGATGATGAATCACCAACTCTTTATTCATTATTCCTATTTATCCAATCCCCCCGCCGTCAACCACTTGGATCCTCAGCTTCTCAGCGTTTATTCCAATGATCCAATCCGGCCACCCTTCCGCTATGCTCCACAGCGCGGTGTTTACGATAGATGACAGGCCTGTTGATGCAGCCGCACAGCAGCTTAAGCGAAATGAGAATTGGAAGGGGTAGGATTCGGAAGGGGCCAGGGCAGCGGCTTGCTATAAATTTTTCAGAATTTGGAAAGTTGATTTGTTTATTAATCAGAACTGAGAAAGTGTGGGATGGCTGTCTGGCTGACAGACTGTGTATTGTTTGGCTTAGTTAATCCATTGAAAGAGTAATACGTGAGACATGCGCAATGAGTAACCCGCGGGACGTACTCATAGAATGTGATGTGGCATTTCCTGAGGTGTAGTGTGAATCGATCTCTCAGAAAATCAGTAGATACAGTACAACTACAGACTCGTGACCACGGACGGTCCACCATCTTGATTCCTGACCTGTTACACGCTTGTGTAAGTAGTAGATGTTATTACAAATACAACAATTAAGTATACGGTATGATGATATTTGAGATTTGAATTATTAAGCATATCCTTGGTAGTTCATGTGCTTCTCTGGAGGTATCAGGCTCCGAGTTCCTTTCATAAGGTTTCATGACTTTCATGAGAACGCACTCGGAATAATGGAGTAGAGTGATTTATGGTGAGGAAATGTCGAATTTGATAGCTACAGGAACCACAGGGTTATCAAGTCTCTAGGCTTCGCGGTTCAACATGAGAGATTTTTTTGTTGCTGTTACTTAGGGTCTAATTTCGATTTATGGGATTGGGTTTGGTTATATTTCGGACCTTCGAGATTTCGGACCTTCGGTCATCTGGGGGACCCGGGGCTTTGTGGGAGTTGGTCTTCAGTCTTTAGTCTTCGCTTCCGGTTCCATTCTACTTCCATACAGGACACGTCTTTGGTGGTTGTTTTATACCCACGTTCTGAGAATTAAACTCTTAAACCTGTGATCTTTTGAATTTTCAGATGAGACTATTTAAAGTACTCCAGCACTTCGGTAAGTTCGGTTCTGTTATTGACAGTTGTATGCGATTGGAGAGAGCGTGGAAATACTCATATTAGCCCATGACACAATATTAGACCACATGATATTTCCATAAGAACCATTTCTGACGATAGTATGGCTGTTAAATTTTCTAATTGGTGTATGGTGATGGTGTGTGGTTGCGATGTATTTTGGTGCACCGCGGTGCTGTACTCCCTGGATCTGAGATCGAGGGTTTCGACGTCATCGTTGACTGTCGAGTGACTCTTTGGTGACAGGGTACATAGTACTGATGTTTACCTATTGTTTACCTATTGATTGAAACGTTTCGGATTGACTCTTCCCTCGCTTAAATCATCATCAAGTATTCACGAGTTGTAATCCATTGAATGTCTCTACGCCCCCGTCGGTACATCAACATCGGGTACCAATTCGCGTACGACATGATAAACACAGCATGGGTTTGTGTTACAACTCCTCTCAATTCAGAAATAGAGGCGTGGGGTTTGGTGGCCTTTGTCGGCCTTATGCTCATCGCTTTCCAGAAGTCTAGGCAGCCGTTGGTGTCGAATGTCGTTGCGGACGTTGTCGAGCTCTCTCACAAGCTCGAGCTCCCAGCCTCTGCTGAGTCGACATTACGCATCGTCACCGTAACTTACCCGTCGTCTGTTTACTCTACTTACTCCAAATTCCCGAGTCCGGGTCTTGATCTTTGATCGACAACCGCTGCATCTCCCCTGATGGTCTCCGACATGTCAGTGTCCCCACGATAGAGTTGCAACTCTAGTCTTGTCCACCATCCGTGTCGTGCCTTGTTTCTGTTTTCCCACCTCCCGGCCTTGTTCTGTTTTCCTCCATCCGTTCGCCTCGCCGCTCGTCCCCCCTCCCCCCTCCCCCCTCCAGCCAATCATAGCACCGCTTGTTTACGAAACCCCACCCGCCCCACGCGTAGAGCACTCGACGTCAATTGCGGACTTCGTAGCGGACGTCAACACCATGGTCGTCGTCAAGTCGAGTCCAAACTCGCAGCTCCCCACACAGCAAAACAGCTTCCAGTCGCATCCGCTTCCGCAACAGCCGCCTCCTCCCCATCTCGTTCATCAGCAGCAACTCCTCCAGCAGCAGCGGCACCAACACCAGCACAACCACGCTACCTTTCACGTGCCTCAACCACAAACTCCTTCCGTCGTCCAGCAACTGCTTCGGCTTCCTCCGTCTCCTCCGTCTCCTCCACTCCATCCCCATCTCCTTCCCGCCATGAATAATAACTCCTCCCCAAATACCAACGGGAATGCTCAAAAGTCGATGCCAACAGGAACGGTAAATGGAAGTGGTGGCCATCACCAAACCCACGCGCATCCCACCGGCCCGAATAATGGCGCACTACACGCTGTAGCAGGAAGACCGGGGGGTGTTAACGCTTACGCCGGCGCTGCTGCAAGTGGAGCTACGAATCACCATGCCCTTCCAACGTATCAAACCAAAGGAACCACCACCGCACCAACTACTGCGGTTACCCGACAGTCACATTCTACAACAACATTAAGTAACATGATAGCAGCGCCATATGGTGAGCCTGCTGAGTTGCTTAGACAAACCCTACAATCCGCTCCCAATTCAAGACCAGCATCAAGAGCTAGTTCAAGACGAAGAAACTCCTCAGTACCCGCCACTCCTCGAACTGTCTACACGCCAAACGGATCCGCCGAGAACTCAGAAGGAGAGAGTACAAGGCATGAGGACGAGATGGACTCTCCAAGAATGAGACATGGTTTTGAGGATGAGTATAACTCTGAGGATTATCTGGCGGTTTTGGAGCAGGTACTGTTTAACACTACACTTGCAGAGGTTCACGCGTTGGGTTAAAAGTGAATTTTAACATGAACCTGCAGGTATTCTACATGTACTACACGGATAAACGACATGAGACTGGCGGAAACCCGAAACAGGAACCTCCGGGTAGTCAACTCATCGAATGGCGAATGCGCGACAGATTGAAGACGGTATCAGCCGCTTTGGTGTTATGTCTGAATCTGGGTGTGGATCCACCAGGTACGTCGTCGATCTATACCACCTAGTTCTATCAATTGGAGGCTCACGCGATCGCAGATATCGTCAAAACAAATCCGTGCGCAAAGTTAGAATGTTGGGTCGACACGTTGAGCCAGCCCGCCTCAAAGGCCCTCGAATCGATCGGAAAGAACCTACAGATACAATATGAGACTCTCAGCATAAGAACGAGGTATAAGCAATATCTGGATCCGTTCGTCGAGGATACGAAAAAGTTTTGTTGCTCGCTACGAAGGAATGCAAAGGATGAGCGCATCTTGTTTCACTACAATGGTCACGGAGTTCCGAAGCCTACAAGCAGCGGAGAAATCTGGGTGTTTAACAAGAACTTTACGCAGTATATTCCGATCTCGCTATACGATTTACAGAGTTGGTTGGGCGCGCCGAGTTTATTTGTCTACGACTGCAGCGACGCCGGAAACATTATCACGAATTTCAACCGATTCATCGAGAAGCACGAGCAGGAGTCACTAGAGCAAAGAGCAAGGGACCCATTAAACCTAAACACTACGTCATACGCCGATTGTATACAACTTGCAGCATGCAGCAGTAAAGAAACGCTACCAATGAATCCGGAGCTTCCCGCCGACTTGTTCACTTGTTGTTTAACTACACCAATTGAGATCGCCGTGCGGTTCTTTGTGTTACAGAACCCTCTCCCGTCAACATTGACGTTGGAGCAGGCTATGAAGATTCCTGGAAGGCTACAGGAGCGTAGAACACCTCTTGGAGAACTTAACTGGATTTTCACGGCTATTACGGATACAATTGCTTGGAATACTCTACCACGACCTCTGTTTAAGAAACTCTTCAGACAAGATTTAATGGTTGCAGCACTCTTCAGAAACTTCTTGCTCAGTCAGAGGATTATGAGAGTTCACCATTGTCACCCCGTTTCTTCGCCAGCACTACCGGAAACACATCACCACCCGCTGTGGCAGTCATGGGATTTGGCAGTGGAAATGGTATTGGCTCAGCTACCAATGCTTCAGCTTGCGGAGAGTGAGGATTACAATGGCCCACCATATGAATACCAGCACTCGACCTTCTTCACGGAACAACTCACCGCATTCGAGGTGTACCTACAACAAGGAGCCGTAGACCGCCAACCCCCGGACCAGCTCCCAATCGTTCTCCAAGTCTTGCTATCCCAAGTCCACAGACTCCGAGCATTGATTCTTCTCAGCAAGTTTCTTGATCTTGGACCATGGGCAGTGAACCTAGCGCTCAGCATTGGAATCTTCCCTTACGTATTGAAGCTTCTACAGTCTGCCGCACAGGAACTAAAACCGGTTATGGTCTTTATCTGGGCTCGCATTTTAGCCGTCGACTCTTCTTGTCAGGCGGATCTTTTGAAGGATAATGGATACAGTTATTTCGTCTCTATCCTTAGTCCCCAGTCTGGTATTCCCGTTGGAAACGCTTCGGAACATAGAGCCATGTGTGCCTTTATCTTGGCTATGTTCTGTCGTAACTTTAGTCAGGGACGGGCGGTTTGTGCTCCTCCGGGAGTTATGAGCTCATGTCTTGCTCACCTCAACGATGATAACCCCCTGTTGAGGCAATGGGCTTGTCTATGTATCTCCCAGTTGTGGGATCAGTTCCCTGAGGCGAAATGGTTGGGAATTAGGGAGGGGGCACACTTGAGACTCTGTGAACTTGTCACCGACAACGTTCCAGAGGTTCGTGCGGCGGCTCTGTACGCTCTCACCACCTTCCTGGGAATCCCGGAAATGAGCGAAGATGTGATGAAGATTGAACAGACGGTTGCGAACCACGTCTTGTACATGACTACCGACGGAAGTTCCATGGTTCGGAAGGAGTTGGTTATCTTTTTCTCCCACTTCGTGAAGAGAAATGAGGACAAGTTCTTGGTTACGGCTTATGAGCAGATGGTGGCTGAGAGGGAGGCTTTGTATTCCGGTGGAAGACCTACGCCGCTACCGAAGACGCCTGATGGTACCAGGGATCCTGGATTAACTTTGACGAGAACGGTGTCGAATCCGGGAGTTATCGGAGGAGGAGGAACGGCCTTCAAGAACGCCCAAAGGCCGATGGATTCTGCACCCAGAAGATCCGAGGGAACTGTTTTTGGAGCTGTTTGGCAGGCAATTTTGATTATGGCTGTGGATCCCTTCCCGGAGACCGCTCAGACTGCTAGAATTATCGTCGACTACATCCATATGGCGTTGTTGGACAGCCCTCTTGGTGCTTCTGCACAAGTTGTCATCGACGACATCATCCGTGGCGGCACATCCTTCAAATCCTCCTTCAAGCTTTCTCTCGCACCGGACACGCCCATGTCGGCCAAAGAATCTCGCCCAGAATCCCCCGGAACTCCAAACACATCCAGAGAAGGTTATTTCACCAGCTCCCTTCGGAGATCAGCCAGTATTGCGGCGAGTCTCAAGAATTTGGCACTGGGATATAACGGTACTTCCAAGGAACCACCTATGAGCCCCAAACCTCAGAGTTTGAGTCGGTTCAAGTCAGAGAGGGAAAATGATCCGGATTGGAATAGACCCCCGGATGTTAATGATTATAATAATACCAACACAAACTATCACTCAGCTAAGGAACCGGTTAGTAAGAACTTTCAACCGACGGATCCGGAGGCGGTGCCGAGTATTCCGGTGCAGAGTAAGTTTATGGAGTGGTCTATTGAGGTATGTTAAACTATCACTCGCCTGATTGAGGAAGATGGATTGCTAATATTGGTGATACAGTACTTCCGTGAACCTCAGATGAAACCAAATGAAGCCGATGAACCAGGTTCCGTGGACTACAACCAGCGTCTCTGGCGCCGCACAAGAAACGACAAAATCATCATCGACACCCAAGCCCAGAAGGAACGCGCTATCACAACCCGCTGGGACCACCCCCGTGGCTTGTTGAACAACCTCTGCCAGCCTACCCGTCTTTTGTTCCATCAGTTCGAACCCTACTTGGTTGCTGTGGATGACAAGGATTCCGTATCCGTATGGGACTGGGAAGAAGGTGTTCAGCTTTCCCGCTTCAGCAATGGAAACCCAGTGGGAACAAGGATTACCGAAATTAAGCTGCTCAACGAAGATGATGTTGCTTTACTTATGACTGGATCTGGGGATGGTGTAGTCAGGATTTACAGGAATTATGAGAGTGAACAGAACTGTGAGCTTGTGTCTTCTTGGAGAGCACTTACGGATTTGTTGCCGAGTCAGCGGTCTTCTGGGTTGGTGGCGGATTGGCAGCAGGGTAGAGGAACTATGTTGGTCGGTGGTGATATGAAGGTTATTCGTGTCTGGGATGCACCCAGAGAAATGTGTATGAGCGTAAGTCTCTGAAGCAAAGCCTACGAAGCTTGCGAATCCTTCGTCTCTGTGATATGAAACTGACAACGCCCAGGATATTCCCGCTCGCTCCGGTTCCTGCATCACCTCCCTCACCTCCGAGCAAGTGGCGGGTAACATCTTCGTCGCCGGATTTGGAGACGGAGCAGTTCGCGTTTACGACCGCCGCTTAGCTCCCAGAGATTCCATGGTTCGTGCCTGGAAAGATCATAAGAGCTGGATCGTCAAAGTCCACATGCAGCGCGGAGGAATGAGAGAGCTAGTATCCGGAGCTGCTACTGGAGAGGTGAAGCTATGGGATATTCGGATGGATCAACCTGTGAAGAGCTTTAATGCGCATAGTAAGGGGATGAGGAATCTGGCGGTGCATGAACATGCGCCAGTTATTGCTACGTGAGTTTTTTCCTGGGAGCTTGACCAAGTCCTGCGAGGCTGGCTTGATGAAACAATTTTGTGGAAATGGCAAAAACTAACAGTTTTCTTAGTGGTTCTACATACCATGATGTTAAACTCTGGAACATGAACAGCTACGATTTCCATTCTCCGCTATCAACAGTAAAGCCACATATTAGTTTCTTGCAGCAAAACCGGTCTAGTCCGGTTACGGGACTAGCCTTCCATCCGCATAGGATGATGATGGCTTGTTCTGGAGCCGGAGATAATCATATCAGTCTTTTCGCTTGTGATTCCAGAGGGGGGATTTAGGATGTCGCCAGCTGGTTTGGACAAGATGAGAAGAGAAGTGAGGGGAGTTGGGAGTAGGGATCTGAGGGGGATTTATTAGGACCAGCATGTGGAAGCTTGGCGAAGCTCAGTGAAGTAAGAGAGATGAATATCAAGAAAGTGGAGGATATAGGAAACGAAGAACAAAGAACGAAGAACGAGTGAGATGAAGATTGAAGTTTGAAGGGGTTATGTTACACCGTGGTAATTGATAATGTCTTTTTTTTTATTTTTTACTTTTCCTGTTCTTTTTCATTTTAGTTTTCAGTTTGTTAGAGTGCATTAGGCGGTATATTGGTGGTATTATTTGGCTTTTTTTCTTTTTTTTTAGTCTCCATAGTGTTTTTTTTAGTTACGCGGGAGTTGGGTGCTTGTATATCCTGTGCTTGGGTTCTTTTTTTTTTTGCTTTTTGCTTTTTTGCTAAGGGGAGAGGAGGGAGGAAGTGGAATGAAGCGGAGGGAGAATATTAAATTTTAGGCTTTTTGATGAGTTCTGTTTTTTTTTCGTGATGCGGATGATAATGAGGATGAGGATGAAGATGGGGATGAAGATGGGGATGAAGATGGGGATGAAGATGGGGATGAAGAAGGGGATGAAGAAGGGGATGATAATGTGGATAGGTGATGAGGTGATAGGGGGAGGGGGATGATGATGGAGATGATACGATTGAGAGAAACTTGGAATACTTACCTGGAAGAATAACGTTAACCTACATATGCAAAGAAGTGAATTGAATGTTTTGATGTTTTTTTTTGTGGCTTCATGATTTGCTTGCTATGAATTTTTTTTATCTAACTCTGAGGTTCGATTTGTTACCGGTGATAATCAAATATTGGGTAATAAATATATAAACGTTTCATTAAATGCTGTCTGTTTGTGACTTTGTCTCGCATTCACTCGTTTATGACCCCAGATCCGCGACTTTAACCACTATGGATGTCCCTATGTCCCTATGTCCCGATGGATGTCCCCGATGCCTCAGGCACCCCGATCTCAATTCCCTCAACTACAGTCTGCGTGCACTCAAATTCCCCCGCCCCGGCTCTGGTCCCTCTGTACAATACTAAATAGTTCAGCCGTATTCGCTGGAATCAATTGCATTGCTAGTGAATATCGATCGTCTTTGCTAAGCATAATTGCAACATGCAACTCAGTACAGCGGCCAGCCGGTCCAGGAAGTACCCACTTAGCAACAGGGTCGACTTTCTTATTCGAGGATCAGAATCGTAGTCTGCAAAACAAGCATGCTTAGTCACCAATTAATCAAAAGCCAAGTTCTTTCTATGACCTAGCTGGCTGTCCAAAAGATCCGTATCAACTTAAACAGTAGGTACATCACGTACAGATTTGATATTTTCCACTCAATACGGGGTGTCGGGTTAAGTGGTCCATAGTTTGCTACGACGCCGGGGCGTTGGGTGTAGAGAGGAGAGTCGAGACCGAGTCGCAGAATCTAGCAGGGCGAAGAATCCGGGACTGGGAGTAAATGAGGCGGAATTTAAAAATCGGAGCGTTTACCATATCCAAATTCCACACTACAGGGCCCAATCCCCGCTCAAGAGTCGATTGAATATTAACTATCTAGTCGTACTTCGTTCCCTACGGTGCGCCGATGCAGCTCATAAACCGCCCAAGCAGCTACAGCTACTGGCCCTGGTAACTGTGGTTTCGTTTCGGGAGTCGTGTAGTTTGTGGTTGGTTTACCTCGTAGTGCCTATGAAGGTGGTGTTAGCTGGGCTCTATAAAAGTATCTAATAACAAGTAACATTCGGCAATGTCGGGAAGTAAGATGAAGCTAGAAACCAGCTCTCTCAGCTCTCTTAGCGGGTCTATGTAATATCATGGAGACGCAAACAGCTTTCCTGCTTTCGGTCCGCCCGCTTTCAGTTCAGCTTCTAGCCAGCTTCTATCCAGCTCCAAAAAGATGGTAGAGCTCAGAAAAAGGCTAGGCTAGACGAATCGACGAGAACTAGCACCAGCACCTGCAAAGCGAAACATCACCCAGGCTCCGGCCGATCATCTGCCAGGCAGGCGCCGCTTCTTTCAACTACCTATCCAGATTCCAGAAGCCCCCAAAGACTAAAGTATCAGGGTATGGTGGGGTTTGAACTCACATTCTCCCACTGTCTTAGCCTTTCAAACCGTATCAATGTATCAGAATAGTGTCTAGGAGCTTTATGGTAAGCTTTTGATGAGGCGGATCGGGTATAGTTCTTCCCCAGTAACTCACGGCGTACGAGGAAGAGACGTGGTATGAGTTGGTGGAGACGTATTGTGGCGAGGGGTTGAATGGGTTATACGGGAGAACGGGGGCGAAGGGTGAATGTAACCGAGTGGACCGAGCGGCGGGAGTTAGTTACGGACCTTACGGACCTTACGGTTCGCGGATTACGAGTGACGCGGTATGTCTGTGGCGAATGTCCATGTAGACGCGCATGTAACAGAGATGATACGCCGTCCCGAGTTGTTGCACATATGTCTCGACTGGAGTCACCACCTAGATTCGCCGCTGTTATACTGTAGCTGTAGACTACAGTGTCACTGTAAGTTTACATTGTTAACGGAGGTTGGTTTGGGGTGCGTCAATTACTGAACAGGCGAAGCAACACATGTTTCGTGGAAGAAGAATGAATGCGTTCGATTGGGAAATAAGAAAATTGATTAAAAAAACAAAAAACAATGTCTAAACTTTTCTGTTTACATTCATTTTTCTCTGGGGCAAATACTTGGTGAAGATGATCTGAAAAGGAATAGCTAAAAACAAACAATGCGTTGAAAATAATTTTGCATGCCATTCACCATAACCCTTCCTCCATGTTATATAATTTCTGCTTCCTGCTCTGCTCATAGATGTGGAGCTCCATTCCGTCGGTGGGCATCTGTCTCCTGTGGTTGACAACCGGCTCCAGTGCACCCCTAGGTAGAGCCAAGAACTCCTTTTTAGTCAAATCGTCGCCATAGAGGTCGTACCACGGATGCTGCGACTGCATATGCCAATACCATCTTTCTTCGTCCGTCCACGGATACACCCTATCGCAAACTGGGCAAAGATGATCTGTCTTATCCAGATAGTCTCCGATTTGTTGTCTAGTAGAAACACCGTTGAAGTATTCCGCTCCATGATCATGAGCCTCCTTCCATCATGCACACGCCCCCCTAGTGTACAAAGCCGGTATGGGATTATTTCCATGAATAATCCCAGTTGTTTTTGATATACTCCGCTTTCTCGGCTAGTTGCTTCTTCGTTAACTGCTTCCCGGGTTTGGCGACGATATGATCGGTGTTAACGGGCTTCGGAGTTATCCCCTTAATCGTGTCCCTTATGTCTTCCCATTCCGTCTCCATGATATCTCTGAAAGTTGACAATGGTGGGAAGGCAAGTAGAACCCTCGATCCCACCCATTCTTATAGGCACCCCACTAGCTTATACCACCCCCATAACCGACATCCAAAATCATCTGTCTCAGTCTGCAATGATTCTTTGTCGTCTTGGCCTTGATTCCCTCCTCTCCAACCATCCATGAAGGCCCAAGTCGTCTCCATAAAGATTGTACCAAGGGTAGTTCATTTGGATATGCCGGTACAAGTTTCCCTTAATTTGATATTCGTCTTCACATACTGGGCACCGAGGATCGTCCATGGGTGGTCCGGCATTGAAGTAGCCGGTCTTCTTATTCTAGCATGCTTCCCATGAACGCGCAAAAGCTCCAATAGACCAGTGTTGAACCATAACTGTCATCCTGTTGGGAATCCGGTCGCCGTAGATGTCTTCATCGTCGTATTCTAGTTCAGGGTAGGCTTCGAGGCTTTCTCTGTACCATGCGGGTCGTGGAGGTTCTTTCGTACCTGGTAGGGAATCATCGAAGATTCCGAACATCTTTGCTGGAGGAGGGAAGTGGAGGTGGAGGTTGTGGTGGTGAAGAAGAGGAAACTCGACGACACGCGGGGATCCAGCGTGCAGAATTACGCGCTAGTTAACTAGGAGGGTCATCTTCAGCTGTGATCAACAAGCATGCACGGATTGCGTTGGAAATCTGTAGAAAGTTTTGAGATAAAATATATAGAAATTATCGAGGTTTCGCTGGAAATTTTATAGCGGAGTTTAGCGGAAGTTTTACTACACAGACAGGGGGTGGGCGCTTAGCTAAAGACATCATCAACTTTTTGAAGTTTCACAGGATGTTCCATCTACCGTTGTTCTACAGTTTATGGCCATCACTACTTATTCAAAGATACAAACAGTCGCACAGATGAATGTGTTTCTTTCCATTCACGAAGTAGTGTACAGTGGTAATTTTATATACAGCTTGTGCTATCCCCAGATGTCTATCTGTCTATGAGTGGTGTCTGCATATTTTAGATTTTAGTCAACCGCCCTCAGTTCTCCATAGTCCTCTCAAACTCCGCATCCCTAACCGCCTTAATTGCCTCAAGCTCAAGCTTCCTGTCATCATATTCGACCTTCAGCCTCTGTGCTTCCGCCAACATCTCCTTCTTCTTCTTATCCCCGCCAAACCAACCCTTCTTCATCTTCTCCGCATCCTCCTCCAAAATCTCCCCCATCCTGATCAAATTACCTGCCGTAATCAACGCACAATCCTTACACTTTGTCCTGAAATCCGCCATCTTCCATCCTTTCTCAAACGCACCCTCCGACCACTGAATACCCTCCTCTTTCTTTCCCAACGCAAACAGCAGCTCTCCCACCACCGCTTGCGTAGCCGCAATCTTACAAGGATCACCAGCAGAAGGCGTCCACCTCTTGGGATCAATAACCTCCTTCTCAATCGCCTTCCTCATAGCCAGTACTTCCGTAACCATCTGCAACCCCTCCGCCTCTCTTCCATGCCTAGCCACAAACACACCCAGCTCAAACATAGCATCCACCACATCCTCCTTCTCAGCTTCCTTCAGCGCAACCATAAGTGCCTCCTCAGCACCTTCCACATCCCCCTGCCATTCCCTAATCTTGGCCAGTCTGTTTGACGCAAAGGTGGAGCCCTTTCCTCCCGCTTCCATAGCAATCTCATACTCCTTCTCCGCCTTATCCCAGAACCCCATTTTTTCAAAAACCCTTCCTCGTTCCTTCCTCACCTCCGCGATTCCATCCTTAGTTCCTCCAGGAATCTTTTCCAGCTCTTCAATACATTTATCCAGGTACTCCAATGTCTTATCAAGTCCTTTATCGTCTCCAAAGTAGAAGTAAGGATTCCTTTCCCGGGAAAGACGGAGGTAGTAACGAGCCATTTGAGGCCAAGATTCGGGGGTGGGATGGTTGGTTTCGATAGTACGCTGTTCCCAGGCGTGAAGGAGCAGCTGGCCCCCGACAATGGAACCGTTGAACAAGACCATGTAGACCATCAGCCGGCGGTATTGGCGCCAGAGTTCGGGCATGAATTCGGGCTCGGCGAGGCGGGTACGGATGTGGTTGCGGAGCCAGGAAGCATGGCGGGCCTGTTGTGTCTGCTTCGCCGCACGAGGGATCGAGGAGGTGAATTGTGTTGCGCGTGCGACGCGTATCGTGCGGAAGAGGAACGACATTGTCGAGGTGAGGTGGTGGGGTTAGTAGGGTGGAGCTAGGCTAGATGTTAGGCGGTAAGCTAGACGCGCGTATCATTTATCGGAGCTACGGGCGCGACGTGATCGGATCGGACAATTAAGGTAAAATTTTCAGGGTTTGAAGCACAGACTTGAACTTTTAGGTGGTGATAAACAGTAAAATTTGCATAGAAAATAAAAAAACAAAACGCCCAAAAGCACCCCATAACTTCGGTATTCTAAAGTTATTTATCGCGCAAGGTTGCTAACAAGTCAGACGCTTTTTTTTGCGCCTGCATTCAATTCAATCATCCCTTGGTATCTTATCCCGACTCCACAAATTCCAATATCCAACTCATGCCCAACTCCCTAAATTTCCCTTATTCCTTCCTTAATTCCATCCCTAAAAAAAACCCAATCCCAAGAAACTTAATTGTCGTTATAAGCAACGGTTAATACAACCGGGTATCCCCACCATAAGCGCACAAAACAGATATTCGTAAACCAACCTTATATCCTCCCAATTCCGATTTCAATCCGTGCTTAAACCACAAAGCTTGTCGCATCATCTCCACCGTTTTCCTTTGCTGCTGCCTGCTCGCGCATCTTAAGAGCTCGCATTTTGGCAATCTCGCCACGAAGGGCACCGACGGGTCTTGGGGCGGCCAGTTTTTTCTCTCCCGCTGCTCCTGCTGTACCCGCGGGCTTCACCGGTGGCCTAGCAATGGGTCTGGATGTTGGTCTTGGTGCCAACTTCTCGACGGGCTTTTCGACGGGCTTTTCGACGGGCTTTTCGACGGGCTTTTCGGCGGGCTTTTCGGCGGGCTTTTCGATAGGTGCTTCAACAGGCTTCTCATCCGGGATCTCCATAGGATCGTCCAGAAGGGCATCCGCAGCCTTGTCGACTGGCGAGTCCATATCCACATCCATCGGTTCAGCAACAGCGGGCTTTTGGATGGGCTTCTCTACTGGTCTTTCGGTTGATCTCTCAAATCTGTCAGTTGGCTTTGGTGTCTGGCTCCGCTGCTCCTCCTCTCTTCTGCTCTCAAAATTTGCCTGGATCGCAATAAGCTCCTCGGCCAAGCTCAAAATACCCATTTTCTCCTCCTGTTCGTTCCGTAGCTCCTCCTGGAGCTTCTGGACCTCCCTCCGCAAATCCTCGCCTGCTCCTCCGGAGCTAAGCTTCACCTCTCCAAATTCTTCGTGGCTGTCTTCTAATGCCTTATCCGCCAACTTAGATGTGAGCTCCTCATTCTTCTTGGTAAGCTCCGCAACCTGCTGCTCCAAGCTAAGAACCTTCTTCTCCCACCGTCCCTCGTAGGACTTCTTCAATGCCGCAACCTTCTGTTCATGCTTCGCCTTGTACAGCGTATGCAATTCCCTAGCCACCCTTTCCACCTCTTCCGCAGTTTTCCTCGCCGCATCCTCCTCCGAAATCGCACCCGCCGGCACTGGCACCGCCGGAGCAGCCGGAACTGGCACAACCTCAGTACGGACGCGCTTAACCTCCTCCCTAGTGCGTTCCAGCTCATCCTCCTGGTCACGTAGACGCTTCTTAAGGTTTCCGACCTCAGCGCCTACCGATTCCAGTTCTGTGCTGAGCTCTCCTACGGCCTGTTCCTTATCCTGGAGGAGGGAGGAGATGGAGTTCTTTTCCGCCTTTTCGGCTTCAAATAGCTCCCCGAGCTCAACCTTAATCTTGTTCCATTCGTTTCGCTCGTTCTCGAATCGCTCTCCGGCTTCTTGTAACATATGAGATAGCTCTGCACAGCGTGTCTCGGTTTCGGCGACGGCGGTACGGAGGGTGTTAACCTCTACTTCACGCCCATCAAGTTGTGCTTTGAGAAGACTGATTTGGGAGTTAAAGTCGGCTTTGAGCTCCTCAACCTCGCGGGGGGTGATGGAGGGAATTGATCGCGGAGTCTGGATAGGACCGGGGGTGAAGTCTAGAAGGTTGAAGAAGCGGGTTTCGGTGGGGGTAGCGGGTGGGAGAGCGGTCTTTGTTGGGCTCTTTCGGGGAGAGGCGGATTGTATTCGGCGGTGTCCGGGGGTCTTGTTTTGGCGCGACGCAGCGTCGAATTGAGTTGTAAAGTCTAGGAGTAGGTTCTGGGTCTTGTCGGCGTCGTTGATGGGGGAACGAGGGGATGAGAGTAAGGCGTTAGAGCCGACAGAGTTCTTGCGCGCGGTGGAAGGAGCAGGTTTCCGAGCAGTGGGGGTTACGCTGCCCGGCGTCTTATCACGGGCAAACGAAGCCGAGGGTGTTGCGTAGGTTCGCGCTGTCACGGGAGTCTTGGTTGGTGATCGTCGACTCGGTGTCTGAGGCGCCTATCTCGCCGGTAAGAACGCGCCGGAAACTCGATGGAAGATGCATACCTTAGCAGGACTCTTCGCGGTAGCACGAATGTTCTCTTGTAGCATTTGGTCCAATCCCTGTGCCGTGCTCTGAGCGGTGTTGTAGACTGTAGTTGTAACTTCTGAAAAGTTGGAGCTGACGCTGTGTTCTATCTCCTCGTCGAATGGGTCAAAGTTGTCGTCGAAAGAGAGTTTGCTTGAAGAGTTGAGTTTCACCGGGGAGCTTGTCCGCGAGCCTCGTGCAGGCTGTCCAATCGGAGAGAAGTCCACAAAAGGTGATGAGGGTACGACCTTCTGAGGGGTGATGCTGTTCTTGGACGGGCTGTTGGTGGGAGTCGGCTTCTTCGCGGAAATCATTGGTGAGCTTGGTGACTTGTGTGTAAGGTGAGAAGGAGAATTTGGGGTAACGCGTGGCGTATCTGGTTTGGAATCTGATGTAGGTGAAACCGGCAGCTTATTGCTGTTTGCTGATAGAGGGGACAAGGGAGTGCTCATCTACCAGCGGTAATGGGTTAGAGAGGGGATTAGTTGGAAGGAAGTAATTGGGGGAACGTACGGTTAGTACCCAGTTTACCCTTCCGTGTAACTAAGAGAAGGGGCGAAAACAAATGCCGGTGTGGCCGAGTTCACGATTTCTGCCGGGTTCGTGAAGGTTTTAGGTAGGTTTGTTGATGTGCAATGTTTTTGTTACACCAAGCAGTAGACGAAAATAAACACACGGCAACACGAGGGAGGGTAAACATGCGTGGTCACGTGTTCATCATAAATCACTTGGTTGCCGCGAACCAAACGGCGACGCGGCGCGTACAAGGATGAATCAATAATCGCGTCTATGTACATAGCATTATGTACACTTCTGGGATTAACTCAATTCTCTTGGCTGTCTTTAAGGTAAATACATGCAGCTT
Organism: Pyronema domesticum; assembly: GCA_024516145.1. NCBI lineage: Eukaryota > Fungi > Ascomycota > Pezizomycetes > Pezizales > Pyronemataceae > Pyronema > Pyronema domesticum. The sequence goes on from JAJJXL010000024.1 coordinate 460,311, forward strand.
GGTCTAGATAGTCCATTTTGTGTCTAATAGAGCTTATTCTCAATTCAACCCAAGAAATACTGTCCAGAATTAGAGTATTGCTCAACACCAATGGGTAATATTATCGCTGTGAAAATCAATACAGAATGAGCCGGAACTCAATGAGAAAAAAATATTCAGTACGTACTTAGTTACGAGTTACTAAAGAATATATCATAATGATACGAATCAAAGATTGAAACACCCAGAGAACGCGGAGAACCGAGATAACGGCCATAAAAGAGGCACAGGTTTGTAGCAATGGCGTTGATGTGGTTGGCTTCGGAGGCCGGAAAGACCGGGGAAGGTAAGGCAGCAAGGCAAATGCTGGTCGGGCGGAAGCTCACCCAAAATTTGATTGAGATTTCTTGCATACTAACATGCACCGTGATATTTCTCTTACATATACGAAGGAATGGAGGCTACATATCAAGGACAGGAAGAAATAAGAACAATGTATAAAATTAATGACAGGTTGCCTGCAAAACAGTGGCATAACTACAGTATCCAGGATTCCCGTCTGGTCACCCACGACAGTACTAGCCGGACGATATCATGCTTAAATAGCGCAGAGCGGACGGGATGCGTTGTATTCATGATTCTATGACCGTAGCTGTAGACGCTAAACATTATTAAAATTATAAATAAAACATTAAAAGAGGTTACTGGATGATGTCGAAGTAAATAACCAGGCCATATTCCAGCATTACATAGCCGACTAGAGTAGGGCTGATGAGGGTAGTCGAATGCACCGGTTATGTACTCGAAAACCAAGAACTGCTAAACCCAAAGAGGCAGCTGGGTGATCGGCTACGGCGCCTACATAATTCTTCTCTGAATCCGTCTTATGGTTGGCGGGTACGTACTCTACATCGCTGCTCTAGCTGCCTTTATTTGATGTTGATTCGAAAGATTGCTTAGCCCACCTTAATTCGAGTTGTATGGAACAACAGGCTTTAGAGGCAGGGGCTAGATAAAGTGCCGAATATTCTTACGGGATGTCATCCATTCAATCCCTGGAGATACACAAATGTAGAAGCGATACACGTATCGAAGCCTTTACCCCGCAACTTAGGCAGCATCAGACATGACATACATACCCATCCCATCACCACAAAAACAAATCTTCACATCTTCATCGATACTCTATTGGATGACTTCCTGTCACTCTATCGGGACCGATAGATGATGGCGAAACAGAAGAAAAAATGGGTCATATTCGGAGTTGAGTGTCGCAGCTGTTGAGTTGCATAGACAGGGGGGTCGCGACCCCCCTTTAGTTAGGATAGAAGGAATTCACTAACGATAGATAGTCATTTTTCTCACAATTGACTATTCTCTATCCAACGGAATAGACCGACGGGAAGTCATCCATTAGGTCAAGTATACATCACCAGCCTCCGTTCAATATTATGGATACACTGAGCCTCTCCACGGGGGCTGCAGGGCTTCTTAGCCTCGCCATCGAGGTCACCAGAATTCTCCATAACTACATCAGCGGGGTCAGATCTGCCCCTCAGGACGCTTCAGAGCTCAACACCGAAGACTCAGCGCTATGCCATGTTTTGGTAACTTTAGTCGAAGATCTTCGCAACAATGATATCAATACCAAAGGCAAAGCTTTTGACGATCAGTCCATCCTGCGCGCAGTAATCACCGAGTGCCAGAAGCTCATAGCAGCCGTTTACAAGAAGATTTCGAAGCTGAAGAGTACGGATAAGACGGCAGTACTTATTGCACGAATTACATGGCCGTTCCAGAAGGAAGAATATCAAGAGGCTGTGAGGACTTTGCATCGATATGTTCAGACCCTTCAGGTGCTGCTCATAGCTTCTAATGGGTATGTTTCACTCGAGATTTACGTAAGAATTCACTGATTCGTAAAGGTCGCTATTGTCGGAATCGTTCACAACGGTTATCGCCGCGATGGAAGAACAGCATAAGCGTGCGATGGGATCGATCGAAATGATGAATGAAAACCTCATTGCGGTACCGGAGGGGATGTTTCAGATATCGGAGAAACTTGAGAATGCCATCACCCTTGTCTCCGACTTGGCCAGTTCCAGCGCCGAGATCCGGAATATATCCAAAGAGTGGCAGAACTACGAGTAGCAGTGAGAGATTAGCTGCTCGATCACCGCAATCATTACTCATTGCTCGATTCTCAGCTCTCAACCGCTAATGACATTGACAGACGACGAACTTCAAAAACTTCTGCAATGGGTCTCGCCACTAGAACCATACCAATGACACCAGGCCATCAGTTCGAAGCGACTCGAATATACTGGGCGATGGTTTTTGAAAATAACAGATTTTACAAATTGGTTACCGCGGCAAATCCACGGAGGGTGGAAATCCTGTGTTGGTGTGTTATGGGATCCCTGGAGCCGGGAAGCCGGTCATGAGGTACGCTTCACTGCAAATAATGGTACTGGGTTTGAAAGCATTTACTGATAAGTAATCTTAGCTCAATCGTTATTGAAAGTCTATTCGCCTTGCCTAGTGCCAATTGAAGATCGGACATGCCGTGATCGGCACACAACTTAAGCGAATAAAAACTATCGAAGACGATAGATGCTGTTGGTGTCACTCTGGGGAACGACAGTCGGTACAACATCTGGTGAGAGAATGTCGACAATGGAGAGAAGCCAGAGAAAGGCTAAAGAAATCGGTTAAAAGACACCTATGGCAACACTACAATACGAAGCACCTATTCGCAGATAGAGAATCCACGAAGCCGATCCTGAGATTTCTAGAAGAAACGGAAGTAGGAAATAGAACAAGGGAAAATGAGATGGAAGAGAGAAGAAGAAAGGGATGGAATGCTAGGATGGGAATAAATGCAAAGGGAACCTGAGGAACGAAAAGAAGAAGAAAGAAGAAAAATGGAAGAAGAAAGGCTGAGAGAGGTGGAAGAATTCATTGACGAAGCCATGAGAGAAGCAGAAGCAGGCGGATATCTAGGAAACGGATGAACAGAAGGAGAAAAACGGGAAACAAAGAAGTGTAACAGAAGGAAGGTGCAGACCTCTGTAAATGCCGAAAACTAAAGAAAAGCTAGAATGAAGGCGACACGATAAAATAGTAGGCGGATGTAAAAAAGGAAGAGAGGAAAGCAAAGAATACCATAGAGAAAGGAGAAAGAAAAGCGAGAAAGAAGAAGTTAGAAAAGTAGAATTAGCATACCCCGATCTGAGGTCAAATAATATGACAAAATCAAATCAAAAAAACCTTGCCTAGTGCAGAATGTGACCGAGTTTGCGTTGTCTACAATTACTGCGATTACCGAAGATGAAGAGCAACAAACCACGATAAACGTGATCGGAGCGTTTATAAAACAAATTTTGGCCCAGCACAGTGGGCACCTTCCGAAGACACACTTTGATTCCTTAAAAGAACGACAAAACAAGCTTGGAAACTTCAAGATTGACGAAGCCTTCAACTTTCTTCAATCGCTGCTGCAGAGCTTCGACAGGTTCGAAATGCCTTGGGAACGCCCTTGTCACCGCCCCCAAGCCAAATAAGCGAGCGCGGCAGGGGTGTGTAGCGCTGCTGCCGCCCCATGAAAATATCACGACATAAGTAATTTAATATAAAAGTAAATAAATAAACAACGCACAATAAAAAATACATAATACATAATCCATAATACACTAATAGAAAACAATATATCAAGCGTTGAGTAGCTCACCAACCTCACCGTCCATTCCACACAAATCTATCGGAAGAAATTGAGACCCCACCTGTACCAATGGCTTCCCATTGAAGATCACACCAGTAGTTCAACTCATCCATGTCCTGTGTTTCAATGTCCGAAGAGATGTTGATAGGAATTGGTGAAGGTGATGTGTGACTGCCGATAAGGGTATGCCCTACACTCCTGACGATGCTCAAAGCGATACATGAAACTGTAAATCTAATCGTTACTGTATCAGCGGATGGCATCGCGAATAGCTAGCAATGGGATATTATGTTGCCAAGTTCTTGGTGTTGCTCGCTGCCTTCCGAGTCGTTGCAGCATCATGGCTGCGAACGCTAGTATCCAGATCCCGGCATACCCCAGTGTACTTCGCGGCATCAGCAACACAATGCACCAATTAGATTTTTATTACAAGTGTTATTCTAAATACGTAGCACTTAATCATGATACAAATTATAAGTCATCATTATTGCATTGTGTTGAGGGTTCATGCTGCAACGAGCTTCCACCCGCGGCAAAAGGCTCGGCACGGGCGATGATACGGGCATTCCGGAGGCATTTCGGACAGGTTCTTCGTATGCGTTGACGCAATTGTCGAATGTAGTAATCGATACAAGCGATCTTTTCTTGAACTACTTTTGAAACTTTCATACTCTAGCTCGGAACTATCACGCCGCCCACCGGCCGATGTTTCCAAGTTTTTGAAATACGTCTTGCACCATTGCTGTGACCAACAGGCCAACTCCCCGGCATCGTGAAAACCTTTCCTGTCTCGTTCTGCTGCTGTAGCTAGCACAAAACTTAAGCGGCGAAGCAAACAGTGTTGGGGGTAGCTGCACTCAAAGTCCGCGAAGGCGCAATACAAAAGCACGCAGATCGAGGTATAAGCTGTGTCATGGTGATAGCGACGGTGATTTTAATTTTGATTTGATTTGATTTAATTATATTATTATATCCCCAGGCCGGGGTACGCTAAATACTGTTCATTTATCCTTTGTCATCGTTGCCCAGTGATTCCTCCTAATTCTTCCCTTCATTTCCGTGTCTCCGTCTGTCTCATCGCGCCGCAAGTTGTATAACCTCGTTACCACCCATACATTTACAATCATCATTCGTCACCCTGTGATTGCCGCGCTTAATCCGTCGCCGTTCGATAGCGCCCTATCACACAAATATTGTGTATTTTACAACATTATTTCCCAATGTTGTAAAATATGCTGTCTAAATGTTGTAATAAGGATTCTGTAAAACACACAAATAGAACTTCTAAAGAACGCTATTAGCAAACATGTAATAGATATGATATGTAGCACGGTATAAAAATAAAAAATGAATGCCCATCCAGAGGATCGAGCCCATGACTTTGCACATTCAACACTTGGGACAACGGTGTATATAACTAATTGCTATAACTACGCGATAACAGCTTCATTTTTATTTTTATTTTTAGTTGAGCAATGCATGTGTATGTTGAATAAGATTGTCCAATTGAAGCAATAGTATTTAACGCTATTAAGTTCTTTACAACTGTTGGTATAACTGTTTTACCCTATAACATACTTTTATATCTAAACATCAAGGCCTTAGCGCAGATTTTATAAATAAACGTGTAAATTTACGCTAATAAATGTTGTCAAACAGCCGAACATGTAACATACACCATTCAATAGTGTAAATTACACGATATTTGTGTGACAGGGGCGACGGTGATGATAATGCGATGGGAAGTGATAGTGAGGTCTTCGTGCTGGCGATAGTGCGACAATGTGTATATGGCAATGAAGAATTATAAACCTGTAAATTCTGTTAACATGATTTGAAGCATGCCCCTTACATGTCTATGACTTCAAATATTTAAAATCAATAAAAAAACGTGTATCTGATAGCATTATAAACATGTAAAGTCATTAAACATGTTCCTCACTTGATTTGAACATGTCAGTTACATGTTCCTTGTATGATAGGGGAGGCTTTTCAAATTACCCTAGACCGAATAGCCAGGCAATCAGCAGCATCATCGGGCCAAGGCATGGAAGTGCTTAAATGGACCTTTCTTGCAGAAAGGCAGTTAACCATTCCGGAACTACGTCATGCCCTGACAACAACCAACTCCATCTCCGACAGCCTTGATGTCGATTATTTGCCTTTCGAAAAGTCCCTGATTGACTGTTACCATGGTCTTGTCGTCCTCGACAAAGAGACATCATCCGTTCGCCTTGTCCACCAGTCACTGCAGGAATTCTTCGCGAAACACGGGATGAAGAATTTTTTTGAGAACGGACATAGCAAAATCACTAGCGCTTGTCTGAAATAGATGAGCTTTAGAGATAGCACAGTACCAGCTGATTCTATCGGTCGCGATCCCAATACTGTCTGGAACCTTCTCGAATACAACGTATATGCCGACGCATTCCGCCGACCTTTTCGGACTATTTCTCCGCACATGCAAAAGTCTCCGTTACTCAATTACATCGTACACTTCTGGGGAGAGCATGCACGAAAGCAGATAAATCAAGAGATTGCAGACCAGGTCATAAAGTTTTTATTAAAAAAGAATATTCTCATGTATTTCGCAAAACCTTCTCTCTCTAGCACTAAAAGAATTGAGTGAGCACGGAAATTCCTCATATGAAAGATTGCGCGCTTTGCAAGTATTTTCTGGATTACATCTCACGGCCCACTTTGGCTTGCACCAGACTGCCAAAAGCCTCATCAGCGAAAGAAGAAACTTTGATATCAACTTGAAAATATGCGAACAAGCCCCACTGCTTATAGCCGCCACGCGAGGTGCAGATGTCAATATGCAGAATAGATTTGGAACATCGCCGCTAGACACGGCAGTTTTCCTTTCGACCGTGTCAATGGTGCATCTTTTGATAAAGAAAGGCGCAGTTATTGACTCACCTAACGTCTATGAAAAGAAGACTCCACTATTCTATGCTACTCAAGTCTGGACAAAACATAATATTGAAAAGACGTCTCTCTTACTAGAGAAAGATGCAGACGTTAACGCACGGGATAAGTATGGACTTACACCGCTGGCAAATGCTTATTTGGCCCTAGAGTGGGCGAAGGAGCGCCAAATTGATCCTAGTATCTTGCAGCATCAGGAAAGAATTGCCACTCTACTGGTGGAGGGGGGAGGGGTCTCTTAAATGTGAATCCTGGATATTCCCTCTGTTTTTTTTTTATCCGATTTCTTCATAATTTTGTGTATGTACCATCGATTGGAACATTTCTCGGTGGTTATTTATTGTACAGTTTTTTTCACCCTCAAAATTTCAGCCCCTTTTAGCTATCTTTTATCGTAGTTAAGATTATCCCCTCGTCTACTTTCGAGATTACAACGTCCATAACTACTACAGTAGAAACACCTGAACGCCAAGGACCCGTGTATATCAGTTGTTCGAGAATGGGCATTGCGAAATCACTCGCACTTGTCTGAAATATATGAATTTCAGAGACTATACGATATCAGCTGATCATATCGGTCCCGAGTTTCATACGGTCGGGTATGTGATCAAACACAGTCTGGCCTATCGTAGGAAGCACGGCTCTGTATACACATATAAGCCTCCTCCGCACATCCAAAGGTTTCCGTTTCTTAAATACACAATCCACTTCTGGGGAGAGCATGCACGAAAGCAGACTAGCCAAGAGCTCGATGACCGAGCCCCAAGGTTCTTGCTGAAGGAAGGAGATGTTTCCTGCATTTCGCACAACCTTCTCTCTTTAGCACTTAAACAATACTACACCGAATACGATCATGGGGAGCATCACGGAAGGGGTACATTTGAGAGATTAGCGCCCTAATTATTAGAATTTGCTGGATTACATCTCGCTGCGCATTTTGGCTTACACCGGACTGCAAATGCTTTCATCAATCAAACTAGCGACCTAGATATCAACCTAAAGATATCAACGAGGGCCCCGCTACATGCCGCCGCCGCTCGATGTCATAATGTTGTCTTAAGTGTATTACTGGAAAGCGACGGGATTGATGGAGGCATAACAAATGAAAATAACCATACTGCGCTCGCATGTTAAGGGTGACCATGAGGAAACTGCGCGTTTACTGTTTGAACGGGGTGCATATATCTACGAGACAAATGATAAAATTATGGGAAACTGTTGCCAATTGTAGTTGTGCATGAACGCGTCGGAGTTATTAAGCTCTTGATAGAGAAAGGCACAGATATCAACATGTCTAGCGCAAGATGGTCACGGAGAACACCATTGTGCCATGCTATCGCAGCAGGTGCTGAGGGAGCCATGCGTTTCCTTCTGGAGAGAGGCGCAGATATCAACATGCAGCTATCTGACGGGACATCCCCGCTCTCAATCGTAACTCAAATGTCGTCGGAGCATTTAGTACGCCTCTTTCTAAAAGAGCGAGGTGGAATTATGCAAAATTGGGTTCGACTGCTTCTTGCAATTTTTTTTTTTGAGAATTTAAGGAATTAGGGTAGCTAGGATGTAATCAATTTGTATCTCAGGTTATGCCCTCATGCTTGGCTGCGGGGTCGGAGGTCACAGAATGACAAAACAATGTTCATCATCGATAACAACATGAGAGTTTGTATGCGGGTCGTAAGCTTCAAGTTTTCAACAAGCTAACATCCACCCTACCATTTAAACAAGTCTATCTCCATTTGTTCCACACGACAGCGACGAATAAAACCTTACCTATTTCAACCAGCTTTTAATCTTCTTAATTATTTTTACCCGCAAGTATATTGGTTCATCATTCATGCTTCCGGATATCGGACTGCGCTTTTTTGACTACCTACCAGCTGGCCCAGGGCCGGTCCTAGTCAAGTTCTAGTCAGCATTATACCCCATTCACTCGTTTCCATGGAAAAGTGACTAGACGTTGCTAGTCTATTTGGCATCAGTAGTCCATGTCGAAGCGACATACGAAAAAAACATCAACATTAACGCAAAATTGCAGGTGGAGATGGAAGTGGAGATACCCACTGGGCCTATAATAAGGCCGCTTCTGCTGCCTAGATACCCAAAATGGCCTTAGGATGTGCAGTAGGGGGCATGCAGTCAACCTCAAGGCACTGTTCCATAGGAACGAGTGAACATGGTAATGCGAGATTGAATACACATCAGCAATAATGAATCATCATCGAACCAATACCTACCGTAACACACAAAAGAAGTCTAAAGATCCTCCGTCAATTTCTTCATAGGTTCAATTGAAATTCTACCGACAACCGAGGACTCACAACGCGACCTCGAACCCGACAGAAACCCCCCCTTTTTTTAGACTTTTGGGCATCTATCAGGCGGCATAGAGCAACGGGAAGTCGCCCACTGCATATACATAGTACTTAAACTGTAGGGAAACCATCATAATCAATCCCATCACGTCGCGTCGCGTTGTGTCGTTTCACATCACATGATTCCATACGCAGCATTTCACACGCAGCATTTCGCACCCGAAAAGCCAGGCTTAGCCAAGCCTAGGTCGCAGCACAGTTTGTAGGAATACGGTTACGATAGTCCGGCTTACCCGGCTATCATCCATAGATGGATCGTGGGCCTCGCCCCATCAATAGAACCTCACCATCGGTTATCACTACATTTTGTTGACACAATTTGTATGTAGACACATTTACCGACCCATTATTCAACCCCTATCTTCACCATATCAACCATAGTAAAAAAAGAAACTATATTACACGTCGAAAAAAAGAAAAAAAAAAACAGTAAAGAACAAGTTAACCCCTAACAAAAACAAACTTTATCTTAAGTGCAGTAAAAAAAACACAAGAGTAAAAAAAAAAAAAAAAAAAAAAACCTAGATGATATCTCCCCATCCCGTATGCCATGCCGTAGCTTTCATTTAGCACACAGCAGCTCAGCTCAATGGCTCTACACTAACAAAAACAAGATAGGAAATAGGAAACTAAATCGGAACACTCGGGAACCTTTGGGGACCCTAAAATGACAATGACATAGTATAATATATGTCCCACGGATTCCTCAAGATGCAGTATAGGAATATGGGGCCATCCGCAGCCATCCCCATCCTTTCAACTCCACTCAATGCCACATGATCCTAGGTTCGTTAGATTCCATCAAATGCATCACAGTCTGTCATTCGATAGATCCTTTCTGACCCTAGGTATCCCGGATCCCAAATCCCATCTTCCAAACATCATCATTCATAACCCGTAACCCTTCACCAAAGCGCAACCTATGCACTCACAACCACATCCTGTTGTTGCTGAGGAAGCATATTCTCATCTCCAACAACCTGAACGGTAACCAACTTATCCTCCAAGACCTGTTCAAGAACACTTAATCTTGCCGCCTGAACAGCACCCTTACTCGTAGCCGTCTTCGCAATCGAACTCTTGGCGATAGTTTTATTAACCTTATAAGTTTTCATGACTCTAGTTCTTGGTCTGAGAGCTTTATTCGTAGGTTTAGAAGAAGCCGGGGTGTTGTTAGTGGCCGCTTTAACAGAAGCTGACGGGTTAAATTCGATATCGCTAAGATCGGATTCATCGTCGCTTGAGTCAGAAAGCGGTTCAAGTTCCGGGCTGGCAGGAGGGGAGGTGGATTTAGTTTTCTTCGGAGGGGGGGGTAGGAGGTCGACGTTGCTTTGGTGGGGCTCGCTTTGGCTTGGCTGGAGAAATGATGATTGATTTTTGGAGGATGGTGGTTTTTTGAACGCGTTTTTTGTATTTGCGTTTCGTTTGCTTTCCTTGTTTCTTTGGTGGGGTAGGAGCTTTTAGAAGGCTGAGGCGTTTGTTGTCGCTACGTTTTCCGAGGACTCCACGGCAGATTTCTGATCCACAACGACACTTGGTTTGAGTAACGCCCTTGAACCATCTGTTGTGAACACAAGGACTGTAAGTATGTTGGCCATGGTACATGATGCGAGACATGATATGTCATTCGAATTACAGGACAGGGATATGCTCACGTGAAGTTGTAATCATAGGTCAACTCGTCGCCTGCCTCGATGCCCTTCTTACCGGCAAAGAGTGCCATACGGGGTCTACCCTCGACAACCCTATGCAGGTATTAGTATTTGTTCTTTATTGCTTGCAGGGTGCGGGGAAACAAGGCGGATGGATAGCTTACCATTTCTCCATTGAGCAGTTGGGGTCGCATGAGTCTAAAAATAGAACAATCTGGGTTAAGACCTGAACAATCACAGGCGGCTGGACAATCACCGGCCGGTAGAGATTAAAGACGTACGGTTAACAAAGCGAGCTACCGATCCTCGGGTAGCATCGAGAATCATGTTCTGGTCGAATACCATGAGATAGTAGTTCTGTGAAATAGAAATTAGCCGGCGATTCGCGTAAAATCTGCGTGTGCTGGGGAAATTGAAGATCTTTACCTGGTTATCTTTGTAAACCTCATCAAGCCGACGCTCGCTTTCCTCTTGAGTAATGATCTCCCCGGTGTACTCCACAATAATTTGGAAAGGTTCAAATGACCTTAGTGCCCTCAAACCGTATCCACGGTTCTCAGTCTGTTTAGTTAGCTTTAGGATGTCCTGTCTGGGCGGAATATAACGCAATATTGTATCCGTACCTGGGCAACTTCTACACCGGTCGCAAATCTGGTCTCAGTCCTCACCCGATCTAACAAGTCCGCAAAGGGCCGGTTCGAACAATGACGCCCCACATCGCAAGTATTGTCGGTACACTCTACCCACGTGCAGCGGTTCAAGCACGCAATATCACATACTTTAACACATACACACTTTACATTGGGGGGCTTTTCTTTTCTCCAAATTTGCTGGGCATCACCAATCAACTGATCTACGAAGCTTGTTAGTTTCGAACAGTAAGCGGCGGGAGTGTATACGCACTGTGGTTAAGTTTCCGCCAGTCGGAGGGATGCGTAACCTTGAAGGCACTAGGAGCAAAGACAAAGTGGGGGAGCTTAAAGTCCCTCTGCGTCTCCATGATTTCTTTGCCCCGGAATATTGGTAGCGGAAGAGCATGTGCCCTAGGCTTCTTGCCCTTTGCTTTCTTTCCCTTCGTCGCAGGCCGTAGCTTCAAGTCGCAATCTTCTTGTCCAACATACAATCCCTGGTCAATCCAAACCTTCGTCCGCCGTACCTTGGGTGGCTCCTCCGCCTCGACCTCCGGCTCGGATTCCGATCCCGACTCCGACTCTTCAGAGGACTCATCGGAATCCTCCTCCGAAGACTCGCTCTCCTCTGCCTTCTGTTGTAGCTTTGTCCGCTTGTATTTTGATGCGGTGGTGGCGGCGCCTTTTTCTACCGTGTCACGAGCGCGTTTCGTACCGGATTTCGGCGTTTGGATGGGCTTGGTGTCATGAGAATTGATCGCAGAAATACGTTTGCTGACTCGTCGCGTGGACGCGGCACCTTTCGGGGGTTCGGAGCCTTTGGAGCTAGCGTTTGAGCCCTTCTCCGACTCTGGCGGTGGGGAGAGATCGGTTATATCAGTTTGTGAATCGTCCATAGATCTCTTGTTGGCGGAACGAAGACTTCGTTTAGTGAGGGTGGCATCTGTAGACGCGGAAGGAGTGTCGTGTGGGGCCTTGGAGCGCGAACGCGGGGTGTCTGGAGCCGCCGATGAAGACGCGGAATCCGCGGTGGTGGTGGTGAGCGGATCTTTAGTTTTGATTCGCATACTTCGGCGACGCGTCGCGGCGGATTTGTCGGCGGCAACCGTGTTCTGTACCTGGGCGGCCTCAGACTCAATTTGCTTCGTGACCTGATCCGTCAGCTCCAGAGTTTCCCGTAGTTTGCTGAGATCCTGCTCGCCGCCATCAATCTCGGGAGTCGTGCGCAATGAGCTGCTGCTTTCCTCCTCCGTCGACGAGTTTAAGGTTGTGGTAGATGAGCCTGCAAGGGTTGTCGTGCTGAGAGCATCTGAAGCCGTCAAGTCGATGATCTGAGCGCCGTTGAACGTGTTTTCGAATCCCATAGGCGACGAGGAGTTGCGCAGTGGCGGTGGTGCCCAATCTTGAACTTGTCTGGCCTCCTTCCCCATTGTTGAGATTCCGTTCAGCTAGCTTTTAACACGCAACCGCAACCCGTTAGTCGACTATCTTTGGCGTGAAAAACCGTGCGGAATAGCAAGCACAACGACGTGGTGGCGAACAATGAGCGTGTATATTAAGGAACGCTGAACGATGGTTGTGGATGTTGTGAAAGTAAATGATGGGAAGGAAGGAGGCTGGTGCGCAAGTTGTAACAAACGGTAACAACGGAACGAAGCAGTGCAAGTGGCTTTGCAACGAAGACAACGACGGCAACCAGAGCCAGAGGGCAACCCGAAGATGGGGTAGGGGTTGTTGGTTGGCTGGCTCACCGCCGGCGCGAAGAGCACACGAGAGAAGAGAGGAGTCTAAGATGGCAATGTTTACTTACCGGAAGCAGTATCAAAGTGAGCTGGCGACACAGTCTTGTATCAGACGGCGTCGAGGCGGTTGACCGCGGGTGAGGATTATTAGGTGGTGGTGTGGAGAGGAAGAGGGGGAAGAGGGGTGTTAAGAGTTGGGGTGAGAGGTGGCGGTGATAGCAGCTGGAATTAGGGCGAGGTGTGGGAAAGGGTAGGGGCAGGAAGGTGAGGGTGAATGGCAAGACGTGGTTGAGAGGGCAGATTTGCCGGAGATGATATGGGCAGACGGGAGAAGATAAGTATTGGGTGAGAGCAGACGGGAAGCTAGAAGACAGGTCGTAAACTAGAACAAGTCGTTATGTGAGCAGGGGAGGTTAGGAGGGGAGGTGATGTTTGTGGGAGGAGAAGAAGGCAAGCAGTGGAGGGAAGAAAGAAGTTTAATAAATGCCCGCAGTCAGATAGGTCTCTGTTCTAGCAGTCATCCGGTGTGTGTACGAGCTTCTTTCAGCTTGCCCGACCACACGACACCAGAAGCGGCGAATCCTCATCGACATTGAAGTTTCTTGAATGTTTGGTATTTTACTTAGACCGTTTACTTCAGAGAATAGAAAGACTTTCTTCGATCTCATTAAAGAAGATATCCGAGAACCTGTTCCGTCATTCTATGGTGAACAAAAGTTGGTTGAACTAGAGTTGGAACCCGTTGACTTTACTTCAGGCAATTATTGACCCTTCTTAACATAAAACTAACGAAAAGAATAGTAGAATTGAGAAATATTAGCTACCTTACTAACGAATATCAAATGCGAAAGTTCTCTTTATCTGAGGTGTGATATCAACGTTTCTGCATCGCTTTGTGGATGAGGAACATCGTGAGAAACTTCATCCACACACAGATGACAACCCGAAGCACTCGTTCCAAGGACAAACAAAACCCATGGAACCGCCGAAATTACAAAAATCAGAACATTGCAAAAGTTCAGAGAAAGGTGTCTAGCCTGACTGACCCCAAGAGACAACTCAGTTCCGAACCGGTGGTTGTGAACCTGTGTAACTGATCAGCCCCTTCAATGAACGTCAAAATCGCGTCAAAAGTTCTTAAGAACCTTTCAGGATGCTCGAAAAACGACCCTCAATGATATCCAAGTTTGTGTTCGTCGAGTCACTTCTGGTTGCGTTCGGTAATCGAGCATCACGGGACACCAGCACAGCCGCATCCCGACGCCGTCCGTAGACGACAATACCTCCGCAACAAAGAAAACATATCAAAGATTAACAAAGTTGTGTAAGTTTTATGAAAACTTTGAAAATACTTCAGATGATGCTCTAGATGCAGCTTGCCGATCGGTACCGGCTCGGAGCGTCACTAGCTCGGCCCGATGAACGGAGTCTTTTCCCGCCCGAATGTCTCCGACAACTTGACATACGATACATTTCAATGTTCTGCGAAGGATTAATCTGTTAGTCGATGTTTGAAATTTTCTGTATACATGGTCAATAACTATGTGCCATGACGAGACTCAGGAGGCGAAAGTGGCGAAAAGATGGCAGCGTTGATAGAGGACAACGAGGATTCAACTGACGAGGAATTGACTATATGTAAGCTTTAATCTCAGTACATCTATTGTTAGTCTAAACTTGCCGATTTGTCTTTATTTCCTTTTAAGGTTCATTGATACGGAGATACCGGCCTTTTAATCGATCCAAGTACACCTTCGGCTAAGTCATTGCTTTGTTCTATACTTAAACGTCAAATCCCCGATTCATAGACAAACATCTGCTACACTTATACTTTACTTAAGACAAGAGGATGAATTGTTCTTTATTTGCTCTTAAGATTGATAAATTTGTGATTTAGGGCGTATCGGATACGTCTTCCGGTTGATCTGGTGTTCTTTGTACTTTTACGCTTCTATAGCTTGGATTCACCAACGGCCAACCTTTACCATAAGGCTTAAAGTTAGTTCCAGACCGAGTATCGGAGGAACATAAAGAGCTTCCAAATATATGATACCTTACAATGAGCAACACCAATTTCCAAGCCATCATTGAATGAGGACTCCAAGTTTTTAGAGCACATGTATCCAAACCCATTAAAAAGTTAGACTTTGAAAAGTCTTAGTTCCTATTTAACCGGCTTTCAATTATCCGGGCCCAAATTCTTTCAAACCCGAGCACGTAATTAATCAATACATTCACCATCGACCTCAAAAAGCTTTCTATTCATCATCAGTCACTCGTACTTCCATTTGCAGCATCGAACCTGCAGCCCTGGGAGAGCCCGGGGAGCCCTGGCAGCCCCGACCTGTAAGGATGCCGATAAATCGATCATGTGCCACCATCACCGTCCACGGAAGTTTCGGGTATCTCGATCCATCCGCTTTGTATGGATTGACCGGTCGCCGCCGTATGCGAGGCTCGCTTAATGGCCCGCTTAATACTCTAAAGTAGGCATGAACTTCCGAAGCTGCGAAACAATGAAACGAATGCGAGCCATAAGTTTATTAACATGTTATGTACTCTACCAAGCTTCGATACAAAAATTTCGCTTCCCGGCGTTATCATATTTGGTGACTGATGTTTTATGATGGATATCTCATCTCATCTTGGCCAGTCATACATCACTGCGGCGTCAAACTTCTATCAATATATCTACGTATTATTTCTCATGTTTTTTTTAGACTTGGACTTGCTTTTAAATCATTCTCGCTAAACACAGTACTTGGAGTTGTATCTCTGGCCGCTATGCGAGCTCAGTGTTCGCCACATCTAACACAAGCCTTATCTTATGGCCCCGGCTCTTCACACATCATCTTCCAGATCAGCCCTCCCCCACAGGCTCAAGAAAACCGACTTCTTTCATCATGAGCTCTTTCTCTTCCATTTCATCAGATGACACCGTAGCACAGTAGGCGTCCGTTGTCCGTACGTATTATCACAGTAATCACCATGCGGTATCGTATTGCGACTACGGTTCATTGTATCGTATGGATAACTACTTCCACAATACGAACCCCAAACGTAAATTCCCGTGTTCTTTATCGATCACGTGAAATGAGTGACACCGTATGAATGGCGGTGATTGACGTGTGGTGGGTAGAGTACTCTAGTCGGTGGCGGGTGGGTGGCGCTAGCTGGTGTTGCATCGGCTTTAGAATAACATGAAGCATCACTCGGTATGCAAGACACACGTGATCTTTCCCGACCGCCGGGCTCCCCGCCCAATCAATCAAAAGTGAAGTCAGGAGTCTAGAAGCTCGAAAAATTTCCACGCCACGGTCCGATAAAGCGTGCGCGGGAAACGTGGAGATGAGATGTGGTATGTATCTGCTTATTGTGAATTTTTGACATACACACGCTGCGAGCTGAAGAGGTGATGCTTGATGCGCTGATGCGCTGATGCATGATACGCGCCGAAGACCTGGGAAGTGTGGAAACGGCGTAACGCCATGTTGCCATGTTTCATGCTGTATGTACTACGGTCGGGTGTTGGAACTTGGTCCCAGGTTCGGCCGGTTGGGCTGCGGGTTTGGGTTTGCCTTAGGCGGGGATGACTACAGATTTCTATTCTATGTTATGCTTAGGAATAGCCATGCCTTGAGTGTCGCAGATGTCGTTTCGAACCATTTTAGAAGACGGAGATGCTGTGTGAAAATTGAATGGACGGATATATTAATCCATATCTGCCCTTCTATGACTGGTCTCTGGCTGGTCTTTGACGAGTTAATCTATCAGAAAATACGACGCACCTCCCCCTTCATGGTTCGTCACAACTTACAGGTACCCTATGCTACCCTACGGTACGTCGGCAGTTGCCATTGCCATCCTGAGGTGAGGTACTAAAATGCCCTATGTAGAGTATCCACCAACTATCAGCCTCTTAGAAAGCTTCGAGTTCTAAACGCTTCGTTACATCCACCTATCGATTATCTTTAGCAAATCGAAATTTTCAAAGCAGCGATGCATTTTTGTCTTTCAATTGCAGAGACTCGCAGAAAGCAATTTTAGCCGAACTTTGAGGAGGATCTCGAATTTCGAGGATTCTGGAATTCCAGATTTCCAGATTTCCAGATTTCCAGGACCCAGTCATGGCACTAATTATGTACCGGTAGCCGCGTGATCGAGAAGTATTCCAGAACGTACAAATATTGGATTGATTACGATGATGGGGTACAAGGTGCAAAGGGTAAGAGTGCCTACGGACTGGTATCTTATGTTAATGATGTTTTAAGGATGAAATGATGGATGCCCATTCTGTCGATATGCACATTTATTAAACGATTGAAGCTAGAATCGCTTGTCGCCCTTGGCCCTTGTCGATGTCTGCCCTTGGCCAAGATACCTTGCTTGCCCGCGCTGGGGATTGTTCGCAACCAACATGTTGGATCAGGAGCGTCATGCAGCCTTCGACAGGTAGTTTGGAAGCGTGGAAGCCTGGCAGCCGAGTCTTGAACAAACTTTTGATGACCCGGCTTCAACTTTGAATTAGTACCCACACAGTCTCTGATTCGACAGCCTCAGATAGTGTAGCCTATGCAGCCTTGATCATCAATTCCGCACTCGGTAAGCCGTTAACTCAACCCCGGGTCGGTCCGGCGGCGTGAGTGGAGTTGCTTCTCCTCACGCTGCGGCTAACCTTTAATGATCTCGTTCCTGAAGCTCGCGGTGTTGTTGCCCGCGTGGGATCTCGCAGCTTCAGCCTTCTCTTAGCGAAAAAGCGCACTCTTGCCCACCTCCTAAATGCTTACAAAAACAGAGGTTCCAACTCGGCCTTTGGTATTTCTCAACCCTTCTGCCCCGGTATATCTCACACCAATATATTCCCATCTCGGTATATATCCCCAATTCCATATCTACCCTCATAAATAATAGATCCCACCCTCGCAGCCGAGTGAGCTTCGTGATCCAATCTCCATTCTCGGCTAGCGTCGCCATCTCGCTTACTTACTTTGGTATTCTCGAAGGAGAAACGCCCGCAACTCCTTTGTTGCTCGTCCAACGAACGCAAATTCCACCAAAACCACACCACCGCCAACGGAAGCAGGACGCGCTCGTTCTATCGACAGGACAGCACAAGTCGTCCATGCCGACCGTTGTCCGATCCGACATCAACAACCGATGCCTTCGCACTCTCTAACCGTGCGAACGCCAATCACGCCCTCATTCGCGGATGGAGGGCGTCCCCTGCCTATTTACGAAGAAGAAACAAGTGCAAATCGACACAGCAACAATGGAAACGGCACCTACAGTGTGATTTCGAGTCGGATGACGGAGTATTCTGAGGATGCCAGCGAGATTATGGGGTTGTCGGAAGCACAACAATCACAAGCGCAAAGCCAAGTCTCTCCGCGCTCGTCCACCGGTGGCCGTCCAATGCCGATTTCCCGTGTATCTGTAGGAGAGATGATGGATTCCTTCTCGACGCGACCCAGCACTGCAATGTCGTCATCAACCGCGAATCCAGGACAAAGAAATTGGCCGAGCACATCGACAAATCCGAGGGGAATGTCAAGCGTGGGAGGAGGAAGTGTACGAGGGCGTCCTACGTCATCAGCATCTAGAACACATGCTCCTGGTGTCGCCAATCAAGCCTTCTACCGTCCGATGAGCTCGGCGAAACTGCAGGCGCAACGAGGACGAGTTACAGAGGAGGATGATTTTGAACAGCAGCAGCAGAGACGGATAATTGGGTTTGCGCATGCATCAGCTGGAGGCTCAATGTCGATACCAGTCGCACCGCATAATCCCCAGCAACAGCAGCAGAATCTGGGATACGCAAGGCAGACATCAATATCAACAATCGACCACACGTCGCGCGGAGCCCCGTCTATGAGCTCAAACTCACCACTCCGCAACTCCTACGAACCCAGTCAACCGGCCTCTCTCGCTCCACCATCTCCGTCTATCAGTCGTATGCCACGGACGCCCAACTCAAGAGGAGGATCAAGTAACGGATCTCGGTCGAGCATGGCACCCAAGCATCGACCTCAGCTACAGCCTCGGGAGAAGGTCGGAAAGAACTATGAATACTTTCCCGGAAACATGCGGTTCTGTCTCGGAGGAAGATTCCAGACTGCAAGGGACTTTCCGATGAACATCATGACCGGAATCCTTGTCATAATACCCGCCGCACTATTCTTTGGATACTCGTGAGTATCCCCGCCTTTGACGCTGAAGCTTCAACTAACCCCATCCCAGTGCTAAATACCTCTGGTTCCAAGTCTCACCCGCCCTCCCCATCACCTTCGCCTACATCTTCGCCCTCACCCTCGCCTCTTTCATCAAAGCCTCCGTCTCCGACCCCGGGGTTTGTATCCCCCTCCCCATTATTAAAAACCGCCCTAACCCTACATATCTAGACCTACCCCCGCAACCTCCACCCCTCCAACAAACCCACCCCCGAAGTCAACCCCCTCGCAGTCCCTCCCCAAAATTCCTGGGCCCTTATCCGACCCCCAACCAACACAACCCTGCACCTGGAAGTCCCAATCAAATACTGCCGCACCTGCAACATCTGGAGACCCCCAAGATGTCACCACTGTAAAGTCTGCGATTCATGCATCGAAACTCAGGACCATCATTGTGTTTGGTTAAACAACTGCGTTGGACGAAGAAACTACCGCTATTTCTTTGTATTCGTTACTTCGGCTACGGTGCTTGGACTTTACCTAATTGCTCTGTCGCTTACCCATCTGTTAACTCTGGATATGCCATTCCGTGCGGCATTGCGGGCTAACAGGGTACCATTTGCTCTCATGATCTATGGAATCTTTGCATCACCTTACCCATTGGCATTATCAGGCTATCATATCTTCCTAATGGCGCGCGGAGAAACGACGAGGGAATATCTTCATGGCCACAAATTTGTTCGAAGCGAGCGGCATAGACCATTCACCCAAGGGGTTTGGTGGAAAAACTTTGTGGTGGTTTTGTGTAGACCTAGACCACCGAGTTATATTGAGTTTAAGAAGAAGTTTAGGCCGGGAGATCAGAGGTTATTGGATAAGAAGATCAAAGACTTGGAAGCGGCGGGAGAAGATCCGCAGAGTATGCAGGGAAGGGAAACGGATGGGGCTAATAATACCGCGGAGAGAGTACTGGCGAGTTAAGGAGGCTGGTCTTGCACTAATATTATACATAATTTTTTCCTTTTTGATTGATTGATTATTGATTTTATGGTGTGTGGAGTTGATGATCGAAAATGCTTGTTTACTTTTGTCTTTTTTTATCATTCATGTTACTAGAGAACCTTCTCTAGAGCATTGTTTTTTTTATGTCCTTTTTTTACTTTACCACACAACTGATATCCCTTAGTTACAGTTATTTTCTTACTCTTTTCAAAGTGTGTAATATCCCTTTTTTTTCTTTCAAACTTTCCTTTCTTCTCGCCAGGTGGCGAGTAACGTATATGTTGGTGTTTAGTGGTGTGATGTTGGTGTTGGTTACGTGATGGAGGTGCTTTCTTTTTGGCTGGTTCATTAATTCCGGATTCTTTTCTTTATGTTTTCAAGGAGCGAGTGATGTGGTGACATGGGTGATGGTGATGATTTTATAGATCTGGATGCTGAAACAATAACATAACATAACCTCTTTTTTAAAAACATATGTATGTCTAGAATTGATTGAAGAACCTTTTGACGATAAAAACTTGAAGATGTTTGAAGACAGGAGCGTGATTGGGCATGAGGCTTAAAATGAAGGAAGATGGAGGCTTGAGGCATCCATTCAATATTTTCAGTTTCCTCCAAACACGCAACGGACCCAGTATGTAACCTTATTTCGCACAGACACGGCATTTATGATGTGATTCCGGTGAACTGTAGCACGTAATAGAGCTTGTGCTTCTTGGTTGATTAATACATACCATGTGGTGTACACGTTGTTGCACAGACTTGGTCCTTTCTCGGGGATCGTCATAGCGTTTGAAAGCGAGATGTTTCGTCGTGGTGTCCAGTGCTCGGTACTAGTTAAATTACAAGCGCGATGAAAACGAAGGGCAGCGCGTATGAAGTACTCTACTCTAAGGGCCATCAATAGCCGCCATCGACCGCGTTTAGAGTGGAACCAAAAGTAAAGAAGCCCCCGAAGCCGTGGAAGCCGTGGAACTCCCCGATTACTCTAGATACGCCGAGCTTTTCCCGATCCTTAATTTTGAATTTACGGCTTAGCGGTGACGTAACTTCATGGGTCCTGAATTTCCTGAACAATTTAAACCCATCGCCGAGGGTGGTATCCGTTCAGGAATTAGAGTACGGATTTCTCGGTGAAGCTTTGATACGGGCTTTGATCGAGATTCCCGACCGATGGGCGCGTGGTGATGCGAGGAATGCGAGCGATGAACGCTCCGTAGATCTCCCGCGCGACTGGACGGAGGTGGAACGTCTATATCCTCCACCTCCACAGCGTTAACACGATCACGACGGGATAATTAATGGAGATACGAACGTCATTCCCTATTGATATCATTGATTCTATAGGAGGGAGTATGATCGGATTGTTCAAAGTTAATGGCGGATTTAGAAACCTAGGGAACCTTGGGGGGCCGGGGCCGAAAATGTTATCTTCTACACATCTTCGATACAGCTACATGCTGCATACTACGCTCAAGGCTATGATTACTCCCTGAGCTAGTCAAATTTCCCGAATAATTTACAGAGAATGTAGACTATCTAAACCATAGTCTGTGTTAAAAAACTAAAGTCTCAAGATGGTGCGAGCGATTCACGGGCGATCTCCCGTGCGCGAGTGGTGACTTCCACGGCGTTAAACACAACGTCTAAACTACGCGCCAAAGTGTCTCTCCCTATGGATATCCATGATACCACAACAAGGAGCATGATCGGATCATGCAAGCGGCGACTGTAACTTTATCTTCGACACAACAGCATCTTCACCCAGCTTCGCCGAACTTCGCCCGGCTTCGCCAAGCTCGCTGCGACATGCGTTCATGTTCCCCGCACACATGCACTTCTTAGCGAGCGTGAGCTCCCCGATAATGAGCTGCATGCAGGAACTTCTCTTCATACAGCTCGCGACAGCGCGGAACTTTGGATAAACTCCGGCTTGCTACCTAAGAAAGATTAAGGTAAGTGATTACTCTAGATTCTTCGGGGAAGTTGGATGTGAGCAGCAAGTCTGTAACGGATATATTGAGGAATCTAGCAAGGTAATTGGGAATGTACATGACGCTAATGAGGGTTTCAGGAACATGGGGTTAACGCTTCAACGCTCCGGGAAATTCCTTTGACGGTTACCTACGACGATACGGAGCTTGCTGCGGTTACCATGATACGGGCGGGATGAGGGTCAGTTAAGAACGGGAACGGGAGATGGAAGCTCGTACTGATGGGTTCGAGAAGATCGCGGAGGAGACGCCGCTTCACCATACGGACGGCTTCCATTGACTGTATTTCGCCTTCGCTACATTATGCCGGTTTTCATATTCTCGGCTCCGCAGCTTCATGTCTTTGCGAGCTTCACTCCTCTAATTCGCTTCATGCTTGCTGCGCGCTGCGGATTTTAAGTGTTGGAACATTAGGAGCAACGTTCGAGGATGTTTTTTTTGCAGGGGTATGTTTCACCAAAACACTACGAGACGGCAGCTGCAAGTGACATCGTAGTCCTTGTCTTATCCTGTTCTCAGCGAAGAAGTGTCGTTGAGCCGGTGACATTTCTCTTTCTTTCCATCCTGTTACATCCGCTGTGCGGCTGGTTTGTTCTGCTTGCTTGCTGCGTCTTGCTTCCCCCTCTATTCTTGATGCCAGAAAACTGGTTATCGCAAAAAATCTTTTAATATAAACACTTCTTTGATCCAGTGGATTAGCGGGTTACTGCACAATTACAGCATCAGCTTATTTTTGGTTATTTTGAGGCAGTGAAAGGTGAGTAAGTCCCGGAGAAATATGCTGTACCTCGCTCATAGCTACTTCGAGCTTCGCTACCCCATTAAAATCTACTGGCTGACATGTCATCTCGAGAAACAGATCTCACTGGATTTCAGCAAGTCTCGAGTTCATGCAGCATTGTCCAATGAACCGCAATTATTGAGACGCCCAACCGCAAATTACGTCCGAGATTTCTTCGGTTTCTTCAGCTCTTCAGTCATTCGTTCTTTTTATTTGGGGTTCCCAAGCTACATTCGTTTCTATCATTATCATCATTACACCGGGCAGGTTTACCACGAGTCGATCTCGAAATAGGTTGCAACTTGCGAACGAAAGATACAAGCTCGCTTCTGAATTCGGACCCAGAGGAAAATAAACTGTTGTACAAAACTTATCGAACATCCTAAACCTAGGAAATACGAAATACATACGCCGATCACGACCTAGAAACATTCACATACCGCTGAGCGGTTAAATAAACACAGCACCACATCATAGACCATCGAGCGCAGCTTGCTCGCTTTCTCACCAACGAAGACAGCCTTCATCACCATGTCACAACGCCCCAGCGGCCCCAATTCCATCGGCGCCAACAACCGTCGACCCAATCTTACTCCCGAAGAATCCGATCCGAGGCCTCAATCCCGTAACTTCGCCTACCCACTCCGCCCCGCACCTCAACCTCCGCAACCCCAACAACCCCGTAGATCCTCATCAGGATCAGGTGTCCCAGTCCCCTCCAATTTCCGGCCCCTAAGACCAGGACCTGGCCTACCATCAGCTCCCGCACCCCAGCGCTCCTCCTCCGATCCAAACCGCCCCTCAATGCAAAGCGAGCGCAGTATCTATATCGGGTTCGATCCCAGCGGTAGCGGTAGCGATTCCCTAGCACCTCCAAAACGCCTCGCTCCCACTCCTCCCCCTTCATCAAGAAGAGCTGCTTCAAGCTATTATTCTCAGCAAACAATACAGGTGTCGCCTATTCCCGAGGAACCGAGTAGTAGGCATGAAAGCTACGCTTCATCAGCTGCAATTCCTACGACATGGGAAGAGTCCGCAGAGCTCTCTCCTGAAGAATTAGAAGAGGTTGAGGTAGCAGTAGTAGCGGATGGAGAAGGTCAAGGAGTACAAGGAGATGGGTTGGTTCGTCAGGCAAGTTTGGGGAGGAAACATAAAGCTGCTTTAACGGAGATTAAAGGCCCACGACGGAGTACTTCTTCCAGTCCACAGTCTCCAACCCCAGTTTCGAAATCCCCATCCTCAAATTCACCAGTCGATGGTAACGGTGGGGGCATTGAAGCGAACCTAGCAGCGCTTGCGGCGACAAATGAGTTGGCGGCCGATGGTTCACAACCGATCACTCGACGTCCGTCACGAAACTCCAGAAGACCCCCAAGACTTAACATGGATGCAGTACGAGATGCAGAAGCCCGCGGTAGCCTAACAAGTCTACCAGACTTGATCCGTAGAGCAACAAAGTTAGCAGCAGCCCTAGAAACCGGTCGTCCAGGAAGTCTTGCTTGGAGACGTAGATCTAGTGGAATTGGGACTATCGGTGGGAATGGAACGAATGGTGCTTCTAGTAATCCTCCCCGCCCTTCTGATTCCCGCAGAATGCTGATAGTAATTTTCTGTAGCTTATCGAAACGATACCGATAGCATTTCTGACATCCTCGCCGCCTTCCCGGCCCCCGGCCGTGGCCGCCAAAGCAACTGGTTCATCCCAGCCCCCTCTCCCTCCGTCACCCCCTCCCAACGACGTATCTGTGGCCTCCCAGTCTGGGCATTCATAGTCCTAGTCCTCCTCGCTCTTGTCATCATCACAATCGCCGTCGTAGTCCCCGTTCAACTCGTCTCCATCTCCAAAGCCAACGCCGCTTCAGTCCGTGCCAGTTCAGTGGCAAGATGTGCACAATCCAACCCCTGCTCAAACGGAGGAGAAAATATCGCTACAAGTAACTTCTGTGGTTGTGTTTGCATAAACGGGTTTACGGGGGATCAGTGTACGGAGGCTGCTACAAGTGCTTGTGTTACTTTCGATATGAAAGGGATTAGGAATGCAACCATAGGCTCGGCGTTACCGAGGTTGTTGAAAAAGGCGGATAACAGCTATGGGATTAGTCTGGATACGGGTTTACTAATGGGCATGTTTTCGAATGGTAATATTAGTTGTGCGGCGCAGAATGCGTTGGTTAATATTGCAGGTGGGACGGGATTGAAATTGAAACGGTGGGTGGTAAAAATGGGGAGGGGGGTAAGGAAACGGGCTGTGGGTACGGGATTGCAGCTGAGGCAAAGGCAAGTTCCTGATGCTTCTGCTTCTACTTCAGGGGCAACTACACCCACACCTACACCCACGACGCCGGCTTCAATCACAGCAACAGAATCAGCATTAACTAGCACCTCACCCACGCCGACACCCTCCGGAACACCCCGCAGCGTTGAGTTAGATCAAGATGCGTTAGATTTTGCTCGGGTGGCAGTGTTATTTATTGCCCAGAATAAGGGGTTGGATACGGCTGATCAGGCGAGGCGGGATTTGGATGCGACGTTTAGGAGTGGTGTCGATTTTGGGAATGTTACGAGTGGGAGTGCGGTTTTTGTGTTGGATGATCGCAGGGTGGTTTTGGATGGGAATTCCACGGGAGGGGTAGGGAAGGGGAAGAGTGGGTAGATGATGGGGCTTTTGCTGGGGGATGGGATGGGATGGGGATGTAATATAGGTGTGTATATATGTTTGCGGTCCTGTGGGATGGAGAGTAATCAAGGATACCAACAGCGAGGTTGAGGGGAATACTTATCAAACAGTCCTTCGAGTGATGATATATGACCACTTAAAAACTCCGTTCACTAAGTGGTGGAATAAGGTTGTTGGTTCTGGGCACGCCAACGTAATGATTTTACAGCTAAACTTGAGCTGAGCCGAAAATGACTATGAACACAAACCAGCACGAACCAATGACAGCTATCACCTCGCTATGTCCGTAATCATTATATATTACAAGCTTGTCCGGGAAAGAAAGACCGAATATAATTTGTAATTACTTATTGGAGATACATAGCTCGTCTAGGACGAGGGCTAGCAGGCCATTCACCCTCCGTGGATTGAAGTCTAGGTCGAGGGAGGTAGGGGGTCGAGGGTGGTTTGGTCTTGGGTCCTCGCAGTATAAAATACTGCTCTTCCGCGAGGTTGAGAGGTCCATCGATCAAGTTGCTCTCTGGCTTCTCCTACCTACCCGGCACCTAGCACCCAGTAGCTCTTTCGACTCTGGGTGGAGAGATCCGTGACTAATCATTGATTACTGACGGCCCCGCAAACACAGAAAGAAGAGGATCGAGAGGAGTCGTAAGTCAGAGGATGGAACCGCGCGGAGGAGGGTTTCTTATGTTCGCATTGCTTTGCTTTATCTTGATTTATCACTCGTTTATTTCATATTGGAATTGATTGGTTGTTGCTTTGGGTTTTCGAGGGCCATGATACCTGCTAGACTCGAGTCATATACATGCGTGTACACCCTGATATTGCCCAGTATAGTCCAATGAAAAAGACTTTCTGGATCTTTCTGGCCATAGAATGGCGCGATAGATCTCGCGACGGCGTGTATATACACGTCATTTGAAAAGAGAAGATTTGTTTCTGAGGTTTTTACCTGCTCTGCCTGAGAGCCGGGCGCTGCCCGGGGAGGTCACTAGCATTTGT
The DNA here is from genome assembly GCA_024516145.1 of Pyronema domesticum. Taxonomy (NCBI): domain Eukaryota; kingdom Fungi; phylum Ascomycota; class Pezizomycetes; order Pezizales; family Pyronemataceae; genus Pyronema; species Pyronema domesticum. Next base: position 486,963 of record JAJJXL010000024.1, read on the forward strand.
GCAAATGGCAGTTACCAAGGCTCAGTAGCTAGGTAGCTAGTAATTTTGCACCGGTTAGGTGGTATTCAACGTCTCAGTGCGTTCTGTGAACGAGTGAACGGGGTATGTAGCTCATCTATCGTTGCGAGTGTTGAAATTCGAAATCACTACCCGTACTTGAGTTATTTAAGCGCACCTGGACAATAAACGAGTAGTATGTACAATAATTGCATTGTGGTTATGACATCTACTCAAACACAAGGAAAGGTTCCTAAGGAGGTTCATTACATGAAGGTACTGCGGGAACGCTGTAAGGGTTAAGCATTGCATTCTCTAGTGACAGCCAAGCTGTTTCAGCAGCATAGGTACAATGATCAGAACGGCGCTCGATTGAAGAACATTGGTGACAAAATTGCAGTTTTTACAGCTACCGGTTGCCAGGGGTTCAAAATTCTCCAGGCTTCCCGAAATATTAAGTACACGCCAATCCAGTTAAAAACTCGAGTCGGAATTCCATATCCTGTACAACAAGAACCAAGTTGACTTGAACTCAGCTTAGAGGCTTGGTTCGGCTTGGGTTGCGGATTTCGTTGGAGGTAGAGCTAAGAAAAACCGTTATTGGGGATTGGCATGGTGCAACATCACGTGATTTGGTACCATCAGCCTATTTTTCATAACTTACCTGTTGTCTCACATCATGTTCGCTCGTCCAATACATATTGACCCCGCAACTAAGGCAGCATCCGGTACTCTCACAACTGAAGACACGTTCCTCATCGATCACCGCAACAATTCCCTTAGCATAGCGCCCATCTTCATTAGCACTCCAAACCATCAGCTATCCATCGTTTATGAACTCGGTTTCTATGAATCCTTTTACCCTATCCACCGGAGTAGCTGGTCTTCTCAGCCTTTCTATCGAGGTTACCAAAATCCTCCATAACTACATTAGCAGGACTAATTCGGCTCCCCAAAATGCATCCGAACTCAACACCGAAGTTTCAGCCCTATACCATGTTCTGGAGGTGGCAGTCGAAGCTCTCCGAAGTGACGACGCTAACACCGAGGGAAATGCTTTTGGCGACCAGTGTATCCTGCGCTCGATACTAACCGCATGTCAGGGACATGTGGCGACTGTTTATAAGAAGATTTCGAAATTTCGTAGCCCGGATAAGAAGACGGAACTTCTTGCTCGGATTACTTGGCCGTTTAAGAAGGATGAGTGCCAGGAGATTTCCAGAACACTACATCGATATGCTCAGACACTTCAGGTGCTGCTTGTCGCTTCTAACCGGTAGGTTATCGGAAGCTCTGTCGTCTAAGGAGGTATCAACTGACAGACCCAGGTCTCTAATGTCGCAGTCTTTTTCAATGGTCATGGCAGCGATGGAGGAACAGCACAAACGCACCATCGGATCAATGGAGATGATGAACGAAAACTTCATTGACGTGCCGGAGGCGATGTTGAAGATGTCGGAAAGGCTTAAAAACGTCATCAGCCTTGTTTCCGAATTGGCAAGTTCCAGCGCTGAGATCCAGAATATATCAGAAGGGGTGGCGGAACTGCGTGTGGCAAGTAGAGGTTAGCCCATCAATCTTTCACATCGTTGACCGTTGGTCGTTGCTCACTCGCTAACGAGATTGACAGACAATGAACGCGATAAGCTTCTCCAATGGATGTCACCGCTGGAACCTGGCAAACGACACCATGATATCAGTCTAAAGCGACTCGGAGATATTGGGCGATAGTTTTTGGAAACGGTGGAGTTCAAAGCTTGGCTTTCTGGTAGCGATTCCGAGGAGGGGCACAATCCTGTATTGGCGTGTTATGGAATTCCTGGTGCCGGAAAGTCAATCATGAGGTTTGTTTCGATACTAGCATTTGTACATGGGTACAAGCATTGGCTAATACGATTTCAATAGCTCTCTGGTCATCGAAAGTCTCTGCGCGATACCCTGTGTCGAAGGCAACAAGGCCTGTGCTGTCTACAATTACTGTGATTACCGAGATGAAGAGCAACAAACAACGGTAAACATGATCGGAGCTTTGGCGAAGCAAGTTTTGGCCAAGTACAGCGAGCATATTCCACAGACACAAATCGATTTTTTGGACGAACGGCGGAAGAAGACTGAGCCTTTGAAGTTGGATGATGCCTTTGACTTCCTTAAGTCAGTTTCTGCGGAACTTCGATAGGTTCTACATATGCATCGATGCGATCGACGAGTGTAACGAAAAACACAAGCTGTCTTTTCTTCGGCTGCTGTCAACAATTTCGACCGATTTCAAGGATTCCGCAAGGATATTCATCACTGGAAGGTCACATATGAAATCTATGGTCGAAAAGGCATTTCGTACTGCGCCAAGCGCCTTGACACTGAAGGCGAAAGAAGAAGACATTAGAAAATACATTCTCTCACAATTGGAGATGGACAGAAACTACGATGACATGGACACCGCTTTTAAGAAGGACATAATGGATAAAATTGTCGAAACCGCGGATGGGATGTTAGTAACAGCTCCCTGCTTAGATGTTCTGACTGTTATCGGCCATATTCTAATATTTATCTTTGCAGGTTCCTTCTGCCCGCTCTTCAAATCCAGACCGTCTTAGAGGAAACAAGTATTTCAAAAAGACGTATGACGCTTAATGCGTTACCAAAGCAGCTTGACGAAGCATATCAAGTCACGCTTGAAAGGATAGGCAGTCAATCATCAGCGTTAGCGAGCCAAGGCATGGAAGTGTTAAAGTGGACTTTTCTCGCCGAAAGGCAGTTGACCATTCAGGAGCTGCGTCATGCTCTGGCAACAGTGGCGTCTACAGCTGATAGTCTTGATACGGATGATTTGCCTTTCGAAAAGTCGCTGATCGACTGTTGTTATGGTTTGGTGGTATTTGACAGAGAGACAACATCAGTTCGTCTCGTCCACAAGTCACTACATGATTTCTTCGAGAAAAAACACGGGATGAAGAGGTTATTCGAGGAGGGACACCGTGAAATCGCTCACACTTGTCTGAAATATATGAGTTTCAGAGATAGCACGATTATAGCTGCGGAACCCACTGGTCCTGATAGCGAGTTATCTGAGTTCGATAGCGAGTTACTGCCTCCAGTTCCTAATCGCGATGCTGTCTGGAGCCTTCTCAACCACAGCGTATATGCTGACGCATTCTACAAGCCCTTTGCGACTATTTCTCCGCACACCCAAAAGTTTCCGTTACTCAATTACGCCATACACTTCTGGGGAGAGCATGCACGGAAGCAGATAAATCAAGAGATTGCAGACCAAGTGATAAAGTTTCTACTGAAAGAGGAGGATATTCCATGCATTTCGCGGAACCTTCTCTCTCTGGCACTAGAGGCATTTAGTGTTTGGGATTGCCTGGACACCGATTCAGAATATGAAAAATTTCCGTCTAAAAAGATTACAAGTGCTTTACGAGAATTTTCTGGATTGCATCTCGCGGCCCACTTCGGCTTGCACCAGACTGCCAAAACCCTCATCAGCGAAAGAGGAAACCTCGATATCAACTCGAAGATATTCGGACAAGCTCCACTGCTTGCAGCCGCCACACGAGGTCACGAGACTGTTGTACGCTTATTATTGGAAAGTGATGGAATTATGCAGGGATAGCAGATGACACAAGAATGTCCGCGCTCGCACACGCAGCCAAATGTGGACATGAATCAGTCGTGCGCCTTCTCTTGGCAAATAGTTATGTATGTATCATGGAACAGAACGCTCAGTAGTCATTTATTGTATGTCAAGCTTCCTTCACTCCCAAAATTTCGGCCCATTTTAGCTACTATCTATCTCAGTTAAATTACTTTTTAAATTAGAGTTGTCTGACGTACTATCAGCTACTGTTATAAAATCATGAATGCAACGCATTCCGCCCGCTCTGCGCTAGTTACTCTAAGCATGATATCGTCCGGCTAGTACTGTCGTGGGTGACTAGACGGGAATCCTGGATACTGTAATTTTATAAACCAACCTTTAAATCGAATACTGGCCAGAATCTGTCGTAGTTAGTCAAGAGAGATACACAGATGTCTTTACTGCTGTGAGCTACATATTTGCTTTGCCATAATTATGTTTTACCAATCATTGCTGTAAGTGTTACACCTACTTTTGCCACTTGATGTAGCCATCGATAAAGTGCTGACTGATCTCTAGGCTTTTAGCTACTAAACCCTTCATTCCCTTCGCTGTCTTCTCGACTCTTATCTCGCTGTTTCTCCCTCTCACATTCAATGCCACCGGCCCCTGTGGTACAAGCATTGTATGGGATTTGGATAAGGCATACAGAAAGAACGTATAAGATATACAGCGCGTGTATAGAATTGGATAAATTGTGGAGCGTGGAAGCGATGGAAGAACGGCATACAGATGAATTGAATAACAAAGTTCGCGCAAGCGGCGAGCCTGCGCGCATTTGCGCCCCCATACACCGTACGGCTTTTGGTTTCTTTCATTATTGCCTAAGTTCACTGCACTTTATTTCACATTCCTTCGTTCTTATTTCTATTTGCCGGAATACTTACAGACAGTCCTGATAGTTCAGACCAGTATGCTAATGGTTCAAATTGACCCAACGTCAGTTGTTTTTGTCTTAATTGTGACCCTTTCTGTTGTTGTTCTGCCTTTGTCCATATCATCTTTTCAAAGAACAATGCACAAACAACGTGCTTCTCTAGTTGAAGAGTATTGTATCTTATGTGTATATTAGAGATCCCCCGCGCTTCGCGCGGATCGGTATGAGGGATGTGGCGGAGGGTTAAAACAACGGGTAGCGTGAGGCTTGGCCACAGTCGCGTTTTGTCTATAAGTAGGAGAAGTAGCAAAGCTTCTTCAACCTTTCGATTCAGAAACCAACGATCGAACAAGAATATCTACGAGCGACACGACGAGAGTACACGAAGACCAAAGATCGGACAACGACAATCTCTAACTGGCTAGAGTATTGAAGACTGACTTGCTAAATTCACGAGAACAGAGTAACGGTGACAAACATGTTCAGGTTCTTCATCCGGCAAGCGTTTAAGGCTGTCCCCAGACCCGCATCACGCCAGATTCATAGCATGCGGCTCCCGTACACCGGTCCTCCAATTTATGATACGATCGCTAGACGGTTCTCTTTTTTTGCAGGTCGATCCACAGGCCTATTTCACCCGCAAGCACCAGCAAGAGGCTAAAGAGCGCGGTGAATACGTGGATATCCATGATATCGGTGGCGTGGATCCGGAAGATTATGATGTGTGGATTTCGGATGTTGATGATGAGAAATTGCGAGGTAAAGTTGCGGAGACAGTGGGCATACCGTACCATGCGAAGGCGACTACGGAAGATGCCAATAAGGTGGTCGAAATCGGTGATTGTTACATATACGGCCGGAAGTTTCGGACGACATTTCCAGCAGTTGTTAATGATGGTGCTCGGGCCCATTGGGTTTTTTTATCGTGGACTCTGGATCTCCATTGACGTACCTTTCAGCGCAGGTAAGTGCTCCTGCCTGTCAAAAGGAGGCCTGACTTCTAACTACTCTAGACGAGTGACCTCTTTAATATCACGGCAGAAGAAATTGGACCGACTCATGTCAAGATCGCTGGATATCACCACGCAGTCCACAGGCCGCCTGACCACTTACACTTTTCCAAAATTAATCTTCTTGGCGTGGATTTTTTCAACCTATATAATGTTTCTCAGTGGAATGACTTTAAGAAGGCCCGGGCGAAATTGTTCTTCGGTAGGGACTGGGAGATGACGATTAAGAAGTCCAAGCTATAGTTCTGCGAGCAGGCGACAAGCGGATCTGTGTGGGAGTCCGCCCCCGCCACGGGATAACAACTCTGAGTAAATTAATAGCACCACCACAACGCAACAAAGAATTCTAAGTTTTATACTGTCTGATCCGAATAGTCTTCCAATGATTCTAGGTTGGTAGAATAGCAAGAATTAATAACTACTTCTCAGTGATTCGTTATTCGTTCTATCCGCGGTTGGATTTCCTGACTCAACTCTAATAAACCCCACGTTATTTTCGCTATATTCTGAGCGGTTACGCAGTTGAATTAATTCATCAATTTTATGTAGGCGGAAAGGAAAAAATGGAGGAATTTATCAAGTTATTTTTTAGAAGATGGAAGGGGGGGGGGGGGGGGGGGGTGAATTAATCGAGAGGAAAGAGATTCCTTGGACAGCAAGGAAAAGGAAAGGCAAGCGAGAAGGATGAAGATCAAAGGAATACGATCAGCAGATGTACTTGGCATCATGCATCTTGTGTGTGTCCATGTTAACCTATAGCTCTGCGAGCAAAACTTTCCACAACCTCCACTTATGTCCACCACCAACACATCCTCCGCCTCCCTCCTCGGCGATACCCTCCTCTTCTCGATTAGCTTCCCTCCCCAGCCAGCATCATCTTCTCGATCATCTCCTTGAGATTCTTTTCCGTGGGATCTCTCCACCCCAGTGTTTATTAGGCAGTATGCACGCCGAATGGAGACACGCATAAGAAAGTGCACTCGAATACGAGTGATCGGATATGCACATCGGCGCAATCGATTATGCAAACACACACTCGTATTTGCAAACGGATGGTTCGCCCTTTCCTTTTTCTTCTCTATGCTTCGTATTCTGTCATCCTAGCATCTCTCTGTGGTATATAATCGCTGCTTCGGCAGCCAGAATATATCAGATTTTCCAGCCTTCGTTCGCTCGCACTTGTTTCCGCTCTCTACGTCAAACAGTGTTTACACCCCGTGCTTGAAAGTTGAAATGCCCACATTTCGAAGACAGCGCTGACGGTATTATCGAACACTATTCAGTGCTGCCAAAGAGCATGCTGACGGGGTATAGAGTTCTCGACGGTCCCGAAGGGCGTGTTAACGGTATGTGCATGTACAGTACTTGCTGTGTAGAGTTCCCGAAGATCGTTCGGGCGTGATCTGGAGCTTCGGACGAACATGCTGACGGTTTCTACAGCCCTGAACGATGAATCACACAGGATCCACGAGCAAACCGATGTCCTAAGCATAACTGCCTCTCACATCTCTCGATCACCTCTGATCTGCTTTCTCCCTGATTCCTCTTGATGGTACATATCCTTTCCTCCATTGATCATCTCAGGCGACCTGCTCTGCTCCTTGTGTCTCTTTTCCGTCAGTACAGTCTCAACCTCGAAAGATTTCCTCCTATCTCTTCTATTCTTAGTCTCCCTTTCTGGTAAGTACCGCTATTCTTTCAATGTTGCTCCTTGGATCTCTTTTGTTCCTGGCTGACTTATCTACACTTTTCCCCCTGATACCTGTCCCTCGACAACCAAGGCAACCCATTCGGTTAGATAGCATGAAACTTACTACACAAACTAAAGTACAAATTGTACTTATTGCATTGAAATCGTTATGCTCAGGCTGACGGGCTACAGATACTGAGTGAGCTACAATCGAATGCCATGGCAGTGGAGGTTCATCAGATAGCACCGATACACTGAATCAGGCACTACTTGATTGATAGATTGCGGTGCCGGCCCTGCACATGATAATGAGATGTTTTATTATACTAGCAAATGGCTAGATTAACGGATGACGATGGACACTCATGAGAGAGATACACTAGTGTACATTCATTCCGTGTTACGGATATCAACAGCACTCACGGCGTGCCAAACCATTGCGGGTTAGATCAAGTTATTTACTTTTTTTACTAGCACCATTTTGTAGCGGCCGCCAGCGTTTATCACGGACACTGGGACACTCCTAGCTAGCTAATAGCCACAAATTTGAGCGATATTGACAACGCCATGATATTGCGTACTTGATGATATTTGTTTGCTATGGGAAGGGACCAAAAGGGTATATAATCTAGGCTTTGCCCCGGAATTTGAGAAACCATATTCTTTCCTAGGCTAGCTATTCTTTTCTATTTTTAATCATTATTTATTCCTAATGTTCCTAGGGATGTGGATGGTACGCTCTTGAGTCCCCGCTCAGTCATCCACGCTTAGAAGGCCGGGGGCCGGGGGCGGAGGACCCGCCTTCGATTTCCCTCAAAGTTTCAAACAGGATTGACACCCGTATACCCTTGTTTTAGAGAAGTCGAGGATGGGCCTTTTTGCGCTAAGGCTTGGTCGTCTTGATGAAATTTGATCACTGTATAAGCAGTGCGAACAGTGCAACTGCTGACGAGGATCAAAGGTAACCTCTAGAGAACATTAACTCTCTACAAGTTACAACTACTAATTTTTACAAAGTTTACATATCACTAGTATAGTGGTACTATGAAGGCCAGGACCGCTTTTCAATATGTTGTCTTGGATACAGTGATTCCTTGCTACAATGCTACCCAAATTCGACGGCATGGCAAGGCTTCGAAGTTTTCGTAAGAAATAGGTACTTACATCCACACCCCAAACACCACATCATGGTCCCTCCCTAATCACTCTCCCTATGGATCCCCACCCTCTTCCAATCCCCCACTACGCCTTCTTCTCAAAAACTACCGTAACATTCCAATTTCGCAGTCCCCCTACTCTAGTACCCCGTTCACTCGTTCATAATTTTCTGAGGCTAACTAGACGTTGACGGCATGCCCCTAATGCACATCCTAAGACCCTTCAGACTTTTGGCTGTCTGGGCACCAGATGTGGCCTTGTTACAGTCTTACAGACTATGTGGGTATCTCCACTTCCATCTATCTCCATTCGCGATTTGGCGTGGAGGTTAATGGTTTTTCGTCTGTTGCTTCATGATAAGTAGATTAGTAATGTTTATTCACTTTTTCATAGGATCGAGTGAATGGGGTGGGATACTAATAGCTTGATTTCCAGTCTCAGAAAACATTCTCCCATATTTAAAAGTAGGAGTTTCGACCACTTGGCACTGTTCACAATCTCGGCGTTCTTTTGTTGCTGTTCAGTGTTTATTAATTCCGACTGACTTGGCATTCTTTAAGCCCCAGTTCATGCATTTGGCTATCTAGACGCTTGGTCTTCGGGTCTTTGGGTTTTCGGAATTGAGATTGACATTGATGATGGAACTTCTGAGAGAATAAGTAGATGTCATGTTAACCCAATGGCGGGGATTCCACTCAATGCAACGTCAGTCGAGTATTTGAACAAGATAATCGAACCGTGAATCGTTCCATCCATATAAATATTTCTCAGCCTGCTGCCCGATGATATGAAGCTAGATATCCAGCATTGGATTACGATATGTATTAGTTGATGAGATACGATCATGCGAGGATTAGTTATTATGATCCTTGGGGTTAAGTTGGAAATCAAAGAATCAAAGAATCAACAATATTTGCCGTTCACAGTTCACAGTTCCAACTTCTGCTGATAAGTTTAGCGATTTCATGGGGACTCGGGAGTTGTAACTTGTAACTGCATCTGCAAGCACACTACTTGATGGACGGTGGAATCATGAACAGCCTCAGAAGAGGAAACTCGATAATTTCGATTTATCTTGGCGTGAGTCTGTTGACGCTTATAGGTAATGATCGTAAGTATGGTGCTTTCTTTTGGTGTTTCACTGATTTCGGGCAGCAGGCTGCAATATGGTGCGAAATGGATAGAGGATTCAGCTAGCTTGATAGATAGCTATGTTTGTCTTGCTTGTAGATTTGTAGATGAATATTCTATTCTAAATAATTGGCTTGGCGCTTGTGAATGCTACCGAATAGGGTGTTTAGTGAGATAATAGATGGAAATGCGTATCGGTTCTTCTAGAGTATTGAAATACCCCGAGGGCCGAGGAGCTGCTGCCCAATGGACTTAGGGCTTGATCTCAGGCCAGGGCTGAAAGATTGAGCGGGGGTGTGATGGAATTGGTATATACAGATGTGGTTTGCATCATGACCGGAGAATGCAGCCTAGGAATAGTAAAAAAAAAATTTGATATTAATTCCATGATTGATCACTCAGTGCATGAAAGTGTTCGCATAGTCAGCCAGTACTTTGTTTTCGTAAATAAATATAAGTTTTCAATCCATAAACTAATTATTTACCCCATCCCTACCTTAGCATTCCCCAAAATTACCCTCTGGCCCGTTCGTCAATAAATAACCAAAAACACAAAAAAAAAACTGTTGTTAGATACATAAAAAAAAGATTTGCAAACATGTTTAACACCAAACTCCTGGATATATCCCCAACTTCACAATTCCTCGCTCGCTTATCTCACACAACGCCCGCTCACACAACTCCAGATCCGCTAACTCACTCACTCAGCTCGCTCGCAGCTCGCTTTACACCCGCTAAAAATAATCAATATCCCACACAACATATCTCACACCTTCTCCCATAAACCACACTCCCATCATGTTTCACCCAATTAACCACTTCTCGCCGCTTCGCCGGCATGCCCCGCTGGAGATTATCCGCACCACCTCCCTCTCACTCCTCTCAAGCTCGCAGCCGTGCTCAATATTTCCGCCACTTAACCATTCAAAACCGCCCACCCATCCCCCCCACCCAACCACCCCTCCCACCCCATCCCCATCCCCTGTGCACCACTGGACCCCACCTCCTGTATCATCTCAAACAACCCCCTCCCATCCATCCCCGCATCTCTAGGTACCTGCATCCCCTGCCCCCACTCGTGCTGTTGCTGTCCCTGTCCCCAATCCTGTTGACCGCCAGATCCAACCCCATTATGCGGTCCTCCGCCCGGTCCTCCGGCACCATACCACCCACTCTGCACATTAACAATCCCAGCAAAACTTGCCGGAGGGACCCATTCATCAAGTCTCACTCTCTTAACAGGTCTTGTATATTCGGAGCTACATAGTTGGACGGTGCTGGAGGCTAGGTTATCGAATACGTCTCGACAGGTTTGTGCGGCAGGACATAAAGGGATCATGCTGGAGAGGACGTCGACACAGGCTAGGGTGTGGAAATCGATTTGGTCTATGGTTGTGCTGCTGCGGACTAGGGGGGATTGCCAGAGGGCGCAGAGGTAGGAAGTACCTGGAGGTGGTTAGCATATGGTTAAATAAAAATGATTTATTTGTTTGCGCAGTTTGTTGCGCAGTTGAGCTACAGTCTTACGTCTGATTGCCGATCCGGCCGAGAAGAGCGGGGCAAACAATCGAGTGACGATCAGTGATCAGAGGCGAGTGAGCAGGGATGCAAGGAAAAGAAGGGCTGCTTACCAGCCATAAACAAATTGTGACAAGCCAACCAAGAATAGTTAATGCTCTTCTCTCTATGTAAATGTCTGTATGCTTTAATAATCCTTGACCCAGCATCTGCAATAATCTGATAAGCCTGAGGCCCCGGTTGAGGAACCGCCGGACATAATCCATTCAACAATAGTCTCGTTTGTTGATAATTCAAATCCACAAAAGACAAATTATACCCGCACCCAGCATCCCCCTGTGTCTTTGGTGCTGTATCAATCCAGTATTGTAGCCTCTGTTCCATATCATGTCTCCAAGCCTCCAAATTCGAGAAGCGACGAGGAACTTCAGATGTCTGGTAAAGGATTTGCTGGATCTCGGATTGTAGTTGACGAATACGGAACATATGCAATGAAACTGTCCGCGAAGATTTCCGACCAGGGGGCATGGGACGGATTCCAGATGGGGTGATGAATTCGTCATCTACATCCACGGGGAAGGGGGTTTTGATAGCGTCGTCGGAAATTCCGAAGGGTCGACCAATGTAAACGCATACCTGCCGGTCAAGGGAATAGGTACACCAAAACAACCGCCTTCGCTCATCGATGGTTACTGGATCCAGAGTCTTTTCTGTTCGCGCGTTTTCTTGGTGAAGGCCCATGTCGACTGCTAATCTCAGGGCGGCGCCGAGGACATACCATACTCCTGGAGCAGCGGGACGCATCAAGGAGTAGAGAGCCAGCAGCAACACCCCCTTGAGGCCGTCGAGGCGGTTGTTGCTGAACGAAACGCTCATGAATAAAGAGTCCATATGCATCATAGCAGCGGCATGGTATCTTTCTGGGAGGTTTTCAGAAGCCTGGCTCATAGCTGATGCAATGGCGAAACACATAAATGCGAAATATAGATCGGCAGAATGCTGTATTCGGTCCAAGACGGGGTTTCCATTTTGGTCACAGGTTCCATTTGGGGATGCGGTTCCTTCTAGTGCAACGCGGTCTACGGCGCGTTTGAAGATTGGTTCAAAGTTTGGACGGAAGAGGATTGGGAATTGTGGGTTGGCTTGTTGGAAGTAGATTTCGATTAGATTTTCGGCGGTTTTACGATCTGGGAATGGAGCAGGAGAGGAGCGTTTTAAGGATCGAGGGATTATGGTGGAAGAGGCGGCGGGATCGGGTGCGATATCTGACGAACTCTCTTGAGGGGCGTATGGTAATGGTGGGGTGTTGGAGGTTGGTGTTGCGCTTTCGGTTCCGTCTTTGGCTTTTAGTTTTACCGCGGAGAACATCAGTCGCGCGAATCTATTTCGCTCCCGTCAGCATTCCACATTCCGGAGCTTTACGCTTCAGAAGCTTTCGCAAGCTTCGTAGGCAGACGGCCGCTGCAGTAACGCCGCCAGCCTGCGCACAAAGGTCACCTACGATATCCCAGAGCTTCCGCCCATAAACCCCTCCGCACTTGTCCCTTGCACACCCACGACTCCGACCTGGTTTACCAAGTTCTCAATATCCGGCCTTAAATGTAGCGCCTTGTCCTGTTTCTCTTCTCTTTCCTCCTTGACTTTTAATGCTGGGTCAATTCGTTCATCGCCATTCGCTTGCTCCAATTTCAGCTCCTCTTCAAGATGTTTAACCCGCTTTTCCAACCAGTCGACATATGATCTAGGAATTTCTCTTCCGGTGGCAGCATCGATACCCACGCACTCTACTCCAGCTTTTAGACAAGCCGAGCAACTCGGAAACCTCTGATCGCATCGGGTTTTCCTGGCCCGACATCGATTGCAAGCTTGTATACTTCTGGATATGGTTGGACCCTTTCTGCTTGCTCCAGTTGCATCCCCGAAAGTTGTAGCATGAGGAGTAGTCGGAGGAGGGATTGAAGGAGTGTTTGAAACCGAAGAAGGAGAAGGACGCTTTTTTGTATTGGTGCTGGTAGATTCTGCTGGCGATGGTGGGTTGATATTGTTGACATTGACATTGGCGTTGGGCGGTAGTTGCGACAGCTGGCTCATGATGACGGATGTGCCCGAAGGTGAGAGATTGAAGGTGTCGGAGTTGTGCGCGTGGTTGGGGGGGGGGGGGGATGATGGGGGTTATGTGGGACAGTAGCAGTAGCGGAAGCGAGGCTTGCGATGTCGTCAAGGACAGTCAACGGCCGTCAAGGGCAGTCAAGGACTGTCAAGGGCAGTCAAGGTCTGTCAAGTGCAGGCAATGACGGACAAGAACGGACAAAACGGACAAAACGGACAACGACACCCTTCTTTGGCTGTTTGAACTTCTGTTAGATGTCCGAGCTTGCTTGCTTGGGTCAGACTTTGATCCGAAGTTGTTCAAGCAGGCAGCCTCCGGTAAAGGCGGATACCACCTGGTCTAGCGTAACTTCTTTTAACTTCTTGCTGCCAATTGGATCGCGCGAGCTGGGGTGTCTGCGTTCATGGTTATTCGGGTCAGTCGCGTCTAGGTATGATTTTGATTTCGTATGTATTGGCTATGGATGGGGGGTGTGCTAGATAGATGGTGTGTCGGACTTGTGCAGGATGGATGTGTCTGACTTGTGCAGGATGTGTCGGACTCGTGCTGGATGTCGGACTCGTGCTGGAAGTGTCGGACTCGTGCTGGATGGATGTGCTTCTGACAGTGGACCTTGGGGAGTAACCATGACAGTAACTAGACATCCTCCCGTCGCCAGCAGAACCAGCAACCAACAAACACCGTTCAGCAGCTCCAAAAGCGTGTGTACGGCGTGCAAGAACGGCACTTTGCGGTAGCAACGGAGATCACAACTCTTAATCCACAGATTTTAGGGCGGGGAACAGAAAAAGCCACAGCGGGATTTGTGCAACTGTGGCCATGATCACGGTGCAAAAGGAAAAACAGATGAATCGCGGCCATAGCTTATCCATTTTATCGACTTACCGCGCGAATCAAGTCAGATCGTTATATACGTGCACTTTCTGACGTATTGTGTGCACTGAGGGACGAGGTCCGTTGACTCTGCTTTGAAGAATTCGCAAGCAAGCAAGCAAGCAAGCAAGCAAGCCTTGTCGTGTTCGTTTCCGCTGATGCTGATACTGAAAGAGCAGCCCTGTGATGGTTCAATCTCTAGAGGATCCCTAAATCTCTAGTCACAGTATGTAGTGTCCTGGCGTCGTACGATGACCGAACACCGAGCAAAGCGTGCATCCAAGGAGCATCCAGGACATATCCGTCGTTCGCAACCCCGGGAGCCCGCGGTTGCCCCGTCTCCTCTAGACCTCGGGTTTAAGGCCAAGCTTGTAGATCTTCCAAAACATGTTACACAATTTACACAATTACGGACCTTCTTATCATGTTACCTTACTTTTCTGGGTAACAGTCCGTGTTCTCCCTTCCCCGTCTGAGGAGGTATGGCAACCCACCATGGCAACCAATCCGAGGAGTTATGGCATATGTATGTCACCCTTTCCGTTGTGTAAAAAGTAGAGGTATAAAGTGGAGACGTCAAGGACAAGCTTTTACAGATACATGGCATGAGATGCCGAATCCGAAGCCAGGGGATGGGGGGTTGAGAAGGGGGGGGGGGGGTGGGGGTACATATGTCTGAATTTGCCATGTGTAACAGCAAACAGAGGATCAGGACCGTAAAATCGACTGAACTGATGTATCTAGAGTTAATCCATAAAGCTTAAACCCATCACACTTCATCACGGCTTTTGGAGCAGCTTCCTGGAGAAGATAAACAAGTATCTATGTAGAGTAATTAAAAATCGTGGGGTGCGCCTTAAGAAGGAGGAAGACAAACCACAAGCGAGTACCTCATCATCGCAGTTTACCGGTGGGGTCTTACCGTCCACCTCCACCATCTCAAAGGGGGGTTGGTTGGTTGGTATACAATACGTTGATCTTTGATCTGCACAAACCCTCGGCGAAGCTCCCGGACTCGGTGCAACCAGGTGCAACAAGGTGCAACAGCTTCCACTTCACGCTAAGCCCAGCTAGTTAGAATCAGCTAGAATAGTACTCCCAGTGAAGCTTAATCAGGTAGTGTACCGCCGTTCTAATGAACTAATGAACTAATCCGCTAGTTATTTTCATCGGATCTCACGGCAAAGAGCGGTGTGGATGGACCCAGTGGCCGTGTTTCACCCTTTTGCTTGTCGAGACTTGTGCCGAGCCACGAGGAAAATGTACACGCCCACCAGGGCTGTTAGTACATCGGAGTTCGGCGAAGAAAAGGATCCACAAGCTAAAAGCTAACAGACTTCCGATGAAGTTACGAAGCTCCATCTTCCATCTCTCCGAAGCCCGAAGCAAAGGCTCCCAGGGCTCCGGGGGATTGGATTAGAATTGCTTAACCCTCATTCGTACCAATTCGTAACCCTAAGGCTTAAAAACACAATCATCATCATACATCATACATATCGCATCATAATACATGATCATCAATCATAATCATAATCATAAATCCAACATCGTAACCAAACGCAACTCAACCAAACCCGCAAAACCCCGTGCTGCTTGGTGTCCTCATAAGATACCACTAATCACTAATCATCAAAAACTCCTCCGGACAAAAAAACAACAAACGCCAGCGACCACGTTCCCTTTATCTCCCTCGGACTCGGACTCGGGACTCGCTTGTCTCAACCCAACCTTGAGCTCTCCGAGTCTATCCCCAAGCTTCCGAAGCTTCTGAAGCTTCTCGAAAGCTGATTCCGTCACCCGTATCTTCCTTAAGCTTACTGGAGCTTCCGCAGCTTCGCTCAGCACATTACCGCTTTGCGGCTCCCTTCACCCCCAAGCTTCCATTCCCATATGTACTCATCCCCCAAGTTCCCCCCTCATTCCCAAATCCTCCCATCTCATCCTCCCTTCTCATCATCGTACCCTTCATCTCCTCTTCAGCCACCCAATTCCTCTCCCCCATCTTTCCGCAGCTCTCCTCGCGTTCAATCCTCCCTCAACATCCTCAACAAAAACTCCCTATAACTCCCCTTCGTGGCATGCAGTATACGTTCTCCAACACTAATCCTAAACTTCTTCTTAAACGCTCTCTTCACCCTATTCAAATGTTTGACCTCCCAATGCATTCGACAAGCTCTAGTAATCAATAGATCTTCCCTCCCTTGCTCTACGGCTGCTGTTATTGCTTGGTCTAGCAACTTAGCATCGCGTAATGGCTTGTCAAGAGCGCCGGCTAGGACGTGGAGGAGTGTTTCTCCCTATCATAACGATGATAATGATCAGCATAGAACTTGGTGGACCGTAATTGGAGAGTAATATAAGGAAGAAGGGGTGTTTCTAAGATACGCGAAAAAGATCCCGAGATGAAAAAATGAAAGGAAAAGAACGTTTCCGGGATTTCCCCGATGAGCTCGCGAACGTCTGATCGCCAATGGGCCACGTGGCCTTTCGGAATCTTTTTGGGGCTAGAAAATGGGGGATGGGGATGGGGAATGGGAATTGGATACGGGATTAGGAATGGGAATTCGGGATTCGGGATTGGAGATTGTCGCGCTCGGAGCTGCAAGCGGAGGAAAGTTGATCGGCGCAACGCGTGTCTCAGCCTTATCATCGGAGCGACGCGTCTCTTGCAATCCGCTATGCTTTGAGCCTTTGGCGACTCCGAGGGCATCGGCCAAAACCTGCGAAATCCACCCGGACTTGGGCCGCAAGTCCAGACGATCATCTCGGATTATCTCGATGCGGACCCCACACCACTGTTGCAGTACTCGTCGATACTCGTCGATACATCGGCCGCATCGCCACAGCCCAGCCTCGGTCATGGGTCTGCACTCGAAATCGGGGAGATGAAATGAAATGAAAAGAGAAAAGGGGAAATAAAAAGGATGCTGATAATGGGGATAGAGAACTTACCGCCAAATTCTTCGAATGCTTCCTAATATCCTTCGCCAAATCCCTCCCAAACTTCTTTTTATACTGCAAACTTATCTCCACCAACGCCAAATCATTCCTCTGTACAATAATTCCAATCATCTCCGTCTCACCACCCGACGGTCTTTCCAGGATGCTGTTCAACTTCTCCACGTCCCTCGCCACATCATCCAAATAAACCCTTTCCTCCTTCTCCATTCTCGTACAAGACAACTGCGTCATCACCGCTAATCTGAACTTATCCGCCATTAACTCCTCCGCCACCGCCTTCTCCAGACTACCGCCATATTTAGCATCTCTAAAAGCCGCCTTAATCGCCGCCGTATCGATATTAGATTTCCCCATCAAAGACTCAATCAGCAATTCATTCCTGGTCTCCTTCTTCTGATACCAACTATTTGCAAACCAAGCTTCAGATTCATAAGGCCCTAAGGCCACCGCAAACACCAACTTTCCAAACGGAGTAGAAGTAGTGAAAACGCTCTTGATATGCTTTGCCAAATTCACACTGTTATAAATCTTCTTATACTCTCGTTTCAGCGCTGATAATTGCGGAATCGTCAAGGTGGGAAGAATATCTATCAACGGCTCTGTTTGAGGACGAGTAAAGGTATGTTTAAGCTCCTGTAATAACCGCTGTGCGTCCGGGAGAGGGTTGTAGACTGCTACAGGCTTCTTTGGTTTCTTTTCGGTCTCGGGTTCGGAGTCGGAGTCGGAGCGCGCGGGAGGGTGGTAGGGGGTAACTACCACTGGGTGGCTAGACACCGAAGAAGGAGGAGGGGGGGGGATAATGGGGGCGTTGTAGGATTGCTGACCCTGACCCGGTGCAACGGCAGGGTTGTAGGAAGGGTTGTTAGATTCGCCGTTGTAGCTTGGCCGAGAATGGGCACCGACGGAACCGAGTGATGCGCTATGCCCGTGCTGCGGCTTGGGGTAGGCGGGAGGTCCGAGGGAGAAGCTGCCGGATGCTTGGTGTTTACCAGCCGAGATAGATCCCGAAGCAGAGAAGCGGGGGGGACTATGTGGGGGACCACTGGAAGGGTTGAAGATAGGTGAAGGCATGGGAGAGATGGATTGGTAGGTTCCATGGTAAGGTTGAAGCGCCGGAGAAGGAGGCGGAAATGCGCCGCTTGGTGCACCCACTGTCATACTGTTGCCGTAACCGGGGATGGTAAGACTTGGTCCAGAAACGGGCTGGATGCTGGCGTATGTTCCATGGGCGCTTGATGTGCCCGCTGACCCATTGCCGCTGAAACCGGGGATGGAAAGATTTCCGAGCTTGTTGGAAACTTTCTTGCCTAAACTGCCGCCGCTTAGTCGTCCCGGACCATTTTCATTAATCTTTACACCGCTGCTAGAGGTCACGGCGATGGAATGGTGTAAGGACATGCTCGCGGCTTGGTCAGACAATACGTGCGCATAGTAGTCGGTGTTGTTCCACTGCTGAGGCGCCTGGCCAGGTGGGTAGACCTTACCAGCGCCCTCGCCGGGCATCAACCCAGGGTGGTTCGGGTCCAGCTGCGGTGGCGGCGATGGGTCCCCACCATAGGGTTTGGGGCCAATATTAGGGCCGTCGGTCTGGTACTGGAAGACGGACTGTAGGGCTGGGCGACCTTGGCCAGGGTATGGTGCGGGTAGAGATGGTGCGGATACGGTAGGGTGGGGCGAGGAGTGGTTGGAGCCGGGGCCAGCGGTCGGATAGTACGTGGTACCGATTGGAGGCGGGCCTGAATAAGGTGCCACCAAAGGCGAGTTGGGGTGCGATCCTGTGAATGGTAGCCCAACAGGAGGCGCAAGTCCGACAGGCAAAGGAACTGCGAAACCGTATGAGATTGTGCCGTTTCCATCGGGCGAGGGAAAATGCTCGGGAGGTAAAGGACGTGTGACACTACCTTGTCCATTGTAATTTGTTGTAACTGAGGGTGCGCTGGCACTCTGAGAATGTCCATACCCGTATGTAGAGGGCTTTAGAGCACCGTGTGGAACACCGCCAACACTCCTCGCAGTCTGTTCGCCATTTCGGGAATCGGTGGGTGGAGAGCGTGATTGGGATCGTTTTCCGCTGTTTCTGGAGAGTTCTGACTCGTCTTCTGATCCCTCTTCATCCTCCGAGTCATGGCGCTCATAGCGGCCTCGACTTCGAGACCGACTGCGGTTGCGGGGTGAAACATTTAGTGATTCTCTTGCGTCGCGTTCATTCTCTTCGCGCAATTTCTGCGCACGCCTGGCGGCTTTGTAGGCGGCGTATTCGGCGGTGTTTCTGTCTGGTTTTGGCATGACTGAAGTGTGTTGTACAGGCGTTCGAGTGCTGGTGGAGAGGAGAAAAAGACTCGAGGTGGTTGGGTTTTTAATGAGGGCGCACGACTTGTGTAACTGGCTGCAATCGTAGCTGCAAACGGGGGTTCAGCTGCTGGGAGACCTGCCGATTGGGGAAGTAGTATCGCCTACACTGCGGCAATGGCTCAATAGGAGGCTGACTTTGTGCTTTTGCGCGATATCGTGAGATCTGGCAAGGCCGAAGATAAAGGTTTCCCCGCCTGAAGCAAATCTATTTTGATGGATCGCCAGGTAGTGGATTAGCCGCGAATCTAGTAGGCGCTTAACATGCACGCTTTAGACAATTGTTGTTTCATTATTGGACCAAAGACAGAGCCAAACGCGATGTCGTACGATTCATGTGATCTGGGATGAAAATCTTCATTCTTTTGTGCCAATGGAGATGGTGAAGATGGAATGATAGCATTCTTGGGTAAATGCAGTCTTTATGCTCTCATCAGTGATTTGGCCAGCACATCAAAAACAAGAATCAGTCAATGCGGGATATTTCACTTAATCCAGTGATAGCATTCGAAATTTTCTGAGCAGTCATGCATTGAAACATCTGTTTGCCGTAATATGATATCTCGGGTGTTGCCCCGTAAGATTACAATCGATTGATCCTATCATCTTGGATCTATGATAAGGAAAGCGAGATCAATTTCCACCAGATGGTTTTGGCGTTTCGAGACAAGATGGAAGTGGAAGATAGAAAAAAATGGGGGAAGAGGACGTTGAGACTGGAGAGGGGTGTATGTTATCTTAACCCTACAATTCCCCTGCCAAGATGTGTCTTTGCCGCACAACCATCTTACCAGGTCTTTGGCAAAATTCGCTTGATCAGATACAGCGGTAACTATAGGTGGTACGAATTGATCTCTGCAGACCGGGTTTGGGTACGTCCGCCCGGGCATATTAATACTTGCCCGCCATGTATCTGCTACATACCAATCAGATCTACCAACGCTCGGCATGACAAATTCTTGCAGATACTCAGTACATAGGGCTACGGCTAACCATCCCGCATGTTGGACGGACTGTACAAGTGTAAACAACTTTGTTTCGGAGGTTCCTATCCGCTGTGGCTAACTCCGCGGGCGGAGACCATATCGCCTCTTCCCCACAAAAACAAAGATCAACCCTTGCATTTTACGACACAAGCGAGATGCAGGTTCCACAGTTCCCGGGCCGCTGAAACCAGAACGTGGCGGGAAAAGGGTCTGTGGATTCGTCGGGGTCCGTCGAATGATGTTGACATCATCTGCAGGGAGGTTGTGGAGTGGTCTCGAGTGACATTATGTGTGGATGTAGAGATGTATTGACAAACTGGATGCAGTGGTTGGAACTGTGCGCAGACTCGGTATATGAGGCTCAGATCGAGGCTGGGAGTTACACGGATTGCACTCAAAGATATTCCAATCATCGGATCTGTCGCATGAGGTGTAACTGCACTTTTCCAGGCATCTCTGTCGCCATTCTGCACCCAGACAGTGCAATCAGCTCGGCACGCGACCTCGACTTGAGTGAAATTGCTGCCGTGTCCTCTGCCTAGAGAGATGTTGGACAGAATACAGAGAACGCCATCGTTAAACGCGTGTCCTCTAGATGTTGTTTCTTCCTGCCCAGCGTTGGCACGTTGTGAATCCAGACTCCCGATGGTGAATTGTGACAGATGGATGGCGTGCCCGGATAGCGTTGCGGGATCTGATAAGATTACGCACAATCTGCCGCTAAAACTGAATCACATCATCGCCCTTGAGATGTCCTCCATCACACTACAACCCTAGCCTCTCCAGAGCTTTGCATTTTCAATCCACCGCCTCTTTCACTCTGTCTCAAACGCTGGCTGGACTCTGTCGCTTCGCATTCTCTCGGAAATCGGAGAGACATGGCAATGCTCGGCCCAGCCTTTCAGCCAACGGGTTGAAGCTCCCGATGCTTGGACTGTTGAGGATATCGTCTCTTACCGCAGAGGTGTATGATGATGATTGCAAATCCCCTTCCGTGAGCACGCAATACCACACGGCGGACTTTCCTCCAAACAACGCGGCTCTATTTCTTAAATAGAGTCCACTAAAATGGACCTGTCGCCGGAGTTCCCCACGAAAAGCCCGAACAAGCTAATTTTTACTTATCGTCTTTTTTCCCCTCTACCGACGAATTCTTGCTGCCCCACCTTGTCGCTCGGGATAGTTCCACCTTACAGCCGGCGCCTTATATATCAGAATCTCGCCCGATCTTTTGTTCTGCGTGATACCCCCGTCTTGCTTTACTACACCATACCATGTCTTCTCTTCCCCAGCCCCACGGAGGTGTCCTCAAGGACTTGATCGCTCGCGATGCTCCCCGCCGCCAGCAGCTCTTTGAGGAGTCCGAGACTCTCCCTGCTCTCGTCCTCACTGAGCGTCAGCTCTGTGACTTGGAGCTTATCCTTAACGGAGGATTCTCTCCTCTTGAGGGATTCATGAACGAGGCCGACTACAACGGGTATGTGTTGCGCTTTACTTCAATTGCGCTTGTGCGCTTGTGCGTATGCTAATATTATATTAGAGTTGTCACCGACTGCCGCATGGCCGATGGAGCCCTCTTCTCCATCCCCATTACCCTCGATGTCTCCAAGGAGCAGATTGAGGAGCTCGGAATTAAGGCCGGTGCCCGTGTCACTCTCCGTGACTTCCGTGACGACCGCAACTTGGCCATCATCACCGTCGAGGATGTCTACAAGCCCAACAAGGAGGTCGAGGCCAAGGAGGTCTTTGGTGGTGACGAGGAGCACCCCGCCATTCGCTACCTCTACAACACCGCTAAGGAGTACTACGTTGGAGGAAAGCTCGATGCTATCAACAAGCTCGACCACTACGACTACGTCGGACTTCGCTGTAAGTTTGGAGCTCACTCGAATCATGACTCATGACTAATTACTCGTAGACACCCCCGCCGAGCTCCGCGCTCACTTCGAGAAGCTCGGATGGACCAAGATCGTCGCTTTCCAGACCCGTAACCCCATGCACCGTGCCCACAGAGAGTTGACTGTCCGCGCTGCCCGTGACCGTCAGGCCAACGTCTTGATCCACCCCGTCGTCGGACTCACCAAGCCCGGTGACATTGACCACTTCACCCGTGTCCGTGTCTACCAGGCCCTTCTCCCCCGCTACCCCAACGGAATGGCCGCCCTCGGTCTCCTTCCCTTGGCCATGCGTATGGCCGGTCCCCGTGAGGCTATCTGGCACGCTATCATCCGTAAGAACCACGGAGCTACCCACTTCATTATTGGACGTGACCACGCCGGTCCCGGATCCAACTCCAAGGGTGTTGACTTCTACGGTCCTTACGACGCCCAGTACGCCGTTGAGAAGTACAAGGAGGAGATCGGAATTGAGGTCGTTCCTTTCCAGATGATGACCTACCTTCCCGACACCGACGAGTACATGCCCGTCGACCAGGTCAAGGCCGGTACCAAGACCCTCAACATCTCCGGAACCGAGCTCCGTCGCCGTCTCCGTACCGGAGCTGCCATTCCCGAGTGGTTCTCCTACCCTGAGGTCGTCAAGGTTCTCCGCGAGTCTCACCCTCCCCGTCACAAGCAGGGATTCACCGTCCTCCTTACTGGATACATCAACTCCGGAAAGGACGCCATTGGACGTGCCCTCCAGGTCACCCTCAACCAGCAGGCTGGACGTTCCACCACTCTCCTTCTCGGTGAGCAGGTCCGTCAGGAGCTCTCCACTGAGCTCGGATTCTCCAAGGAGGACCGCCACAAGAACCTCCAGCGTATTGCCTTCGTCGCCGCCGAGCTTGCCCGTGCCGGTGCCGCTGTCATCGCTTCCCCCATCGCTCCCTACGAGCAGTCCCGCAAGGTTGCCCGTGCTACCATGGAGGCTTCCGGATCCGTCTTCCTTGTCCACGTCGCCACTCCCCTTGAGTTCTGCGAGAAGACCGACAAGCGTGGTGTCTACGCCCGTGCCCGTTCCGGAGAGATCAAGGGATTCACCGGTGTCGACGACCCCTACGAGGTTCCCACCAACGCTGACCTCGTTGTTGACGCAAGCAAGCAGAACATCCGTAACATTGTTCACGAGATCATTCTCTTGCTCGAGTCTTCTGGATTGTTGGACTCTAACGGAAACTAAGTTTTAGATGTTGATTTTTGGCGGGCGTCATAGAGTGTTTTTTTTATATATCTATTTTTTTTTTGGTTACATCTTTTTGGAAGGGAGTTTTTGGGCTGTTCCGATATGCGTAATGTATGGAGGAACTAAAAAATGGGATTTCTTTTGTATGTCCGTGTATGATTAGATACATTCTCATAGATATCATAGCGAGTCTATACCTTTTGGACAATGAATTAGTTTATTGAAAGAATGCAGTGTTTAAGGAAAGTGAGAACGTGACCGAGTGATAAAGTGAAACACGAGATGAGATGAGATGAGGATCGAGTGGCGAAATGAGTTGAAAATGGTGAATTGACGAGATGAGGTTTGAATACGAATTGAGTGCAAAAATGTCGAAAATCATCGTGAATGCTTTCGTGTCGCCGGAGCTGGAAGATAGTGCAAAATCAGCCTGAAGCTACCCCCACAGCTATCCGCCTCTAACGTACCCCGAGCCGTGGGGAAGCTCGCTCCTTCTCGCCAATTCACCCCAAGACTTTAATTCCTCTGCCCATTCCCGATTTTATCGCCCCAATTTGCTCTCTGATGTGCTGCCGTAGCACAGATTTGGGTTGGCCGCGGCTGAAAATAGATCAGGGTTTCATTGCCAGAGCCAGAGCGACCCGGGCGAGCTTTGGCGAAGTTGTAAAGTGTCCTTTCCAGGCCACATGAAGGACAACAGCTGAAACCCACTGTCCTCTCCCCCGCAACAACCAAAACGCAGCCAATTGGGTGCTGGTGTTTTTCCTAATCTTTCTATCGTTCAACGTGTTCTTCGTGACCCTCTTTTTTGACCGTTCATTCATTTGGCGTAAGGTGGTCGTTTTAGTATATCGCTGCTGTCCGCTGCATGAAAGAGCACTGCGGAGGAGTCTTCTCCTGATAGCAACCCCTGACCAAGTTTATTCGGATTTCACCAGAAGCTCCAACATATACCTTCCACACTCGTTAACTCCCAACACACGAACACCATTGACCACTGTCAATCCACCCGACAACACCACACCACACACCCGAGTCTGAGCTGCCACGACGATGGCTCAGAAGGACCATCTCGACGTCGCCGGGGCGTCGGATACACAGCAACGACGCAGCAAGAGCCCGTCCAAGAAGCGGAAAGCCCAGGCCACCGACAGTCTACCACCGTCTTACCAGGAGGCCGTCGCATCGGCACCACCACCACCACAGAAGGCAGCGAGGATTGACGTGCAAGATGTGGACACGGGGGTCAAGGACAATGATATCTTTGGACTGCCGTCGTCAGACTACACCATTCTCGTGCTACTAACAATTCTAGCTGTGCTGGTGCGGTTATTTAGGATCTACCAGCCGTCGAGCGTGGTGTTCGACGAGGTCCAGTAAGTTGCAAAGCTCCGGTGGCGATGACGGAGGTGGTGCAATTGCACAGCGAACTGACTTGTGCACCTTACATAGCTTCGGTGGCTTCGCGACAAAATACATCAAGGGCAAATTCTTTATGGACGTACATCCGCCATTGGCAAAGCTATTGATTACACTTGCGGGATGGTTAGGAGGCTTCGATGGAAGCTTTGACTTTAAGGAGATTGGAAAGGACTACATCGCGTCGGGTGTGCCATACGTGGCTATGCGCTTGTTCCCGGCAGTTTGCGGTATCTTGGTGGTACCGACTATTTTCTTGACCTTGAAGGCAGCTGGCTGTTCCACAGCTTCGGCAACTTTGGCGGCGGGACTGATCATCTTCGGTGAGTGGTACAAAGAGCTCGCGTCAGATGAAAGCTAATCGCGTGTAGATAATGCATTGGCCACCCAATCCCGTCTTATCCTTCTTGATGCCCCGCTCGTCATCTTTACCGCTCTTACTGGACTCGCCTGGACTTGTTTCCTCAACATCCATGAACAGGGCCACAAGGAAGCTTTCTCCTTCAGCTGGTGGTTCTGGCTTACCTGCACTGGACTCGGACTTGGAGCTACCGCAAGTGTCAAATGGGTGGGATTGTTTACCATTGCCTGGGTTGGAAGTTTGACCATTCTTCAGTTGTGGCAGCTTCTCGGTGACACCAAGAATGTCTCCGCCAGCTCCTGGATGAAGCACTTTGCTGCTCGTGCTTGGGCTTTGATTATTATCCCGGTTACCTTTTACATGGCCATGTTTGCGATCCACTTCACCTGTCTCCGTAACCCTGGAGATGGTGATGGATTCATGTCTACTGAGTTCCAGTCTACCTTGAACTCTCGCGGAATGAAGGATGTTGCCGCAGATGTTGCTTTCGGTTCCAAAATTACTATTCGTCACCACAACACCCAGGGTGGTTACCTCCATTCTCACTCGAGCATGTACCCCACTGGATCCAAGCAGCAGCAGATTACTCTTTACCCTCACAAGGATGAGAACAACGTTTGGTTCTTGGAGAACCAGACCTACCCTGACGGAGGTGTTGGAATCAGCGGTTTCGACGAGATGGACCCTGTCTGGGTTCAGGACGGAGCTATCATTAAGCTTTACCACATCTCCACTGACCGCCGTCTTCACTCTCACGACCACCGCGCACCCGTTACCGAGGCCGAGTGGCAGAATGAGGTTTCCGCCTATGGATACAAGGGATTTGAGGGTGATGCCAACGACATGTTCCGCATTGAGATTGTCAAGAAACTTTCCGAGGGACCCATTGCCAAGGAGCGTGTTCGCACTATTCAGACCAAGTTCAGATTGATCCACACCATGACTGGATGTGTTCTTTTCTCTCACAAGGTTAAGCTCCCCGCCTGGGGTTTCGAGCAGCAGGAGGTTACTTGCGCCAAGGGAGCCACTCTCCCCAACTCTATCTGGTACATTGAGTCCAACGACCACCCCAAGCTTGATCAGCGTGCTGAGCGTGTCAACTACTACCGCCCTGGATTCTTCGGAAAGTTCTGGGAGCTCCAGAAGGTCATGTGGAAGACCAACGCCGGACTCGTCGAGTCTCACGCTTGGGACTCCCGCCCCGAATCTTGGCCCATTCTCCGCCGTGGTATCAACTTCTGGGGTAAGGACAACCGCCAGGTCTACCTCATCGGTAACCCCCTCATCTGGTGGACCTCCACCGCCGCTGTTGCTCTCTACGTTGCCTTCAAGGGATTCGCCGTTCTCAGATGGCAGCGCGGATACAAGGACTACGCCGTCACCAACTTCCGCCGTTTCGACTACGAGGTCGGTGTGGCCGTCCTTGCTTGGGCTTTCCACTTCTTCCCCTTCTTCTTGATGCAGCGTCAGCTTTTCTTGCACCACTACCTTCCCGCTCTTTACTTTGCCGTTGTTGCGCTTGCTCAGGTCTTTGACTTTGTTGCTTTCCGCATCAAGGCTATTGGATTGAAGCAACTTCCTCTTCTCGGATGGTCCATGGCCGTTTCTTTCCTTGCTCTCTCTGCTGTTGTCTACGGACTCTACTCTCCCCTTGTCTATGGAAACCCCTGGACCAAGTCCCACTGCAAGCAAGTTAAGCTCTTCGACACCTGGGATTGGGACTGCAACAACTTCCTTGACAACTACTCCGACTACACCTCTGCCAGCCATGCCCCCGCCTCGGCCGTTCCCACCGTTGCTTCTGTCGCCGCCCCCGTCGTTCCCGTCCAGGAGCCAGTTATCCAGCAGCAGCAGGTTCAGCAGCCTATCGTCCAGCAGCCCGTTGTTCAGCAGGAGATCCCCGCCGTCGTTGAGGAGCCTGAGTCCATGGTTACTTCTCCCCCCATGGAGAACGTCGTCATCGGAACCGAG
The DNA here is from genome assembly GCA_024516145.1 of Pyronema domesticum. NCBI lineage: Eukaryota > Fungi > Ascomycota > Pezizomycetes > Pezizales > Pyronemataceae > Pyronema > Pyronema domesticum. The sequence continues at coordinate 514,137 of JAJJXL010000024.1, forward strand.
GAGACCGTTGAGTACCGCGACCAGGATGGAAACCTCCTCGACCCCGAGCAGGTCAAGGCCCTCGAGGGAAAGGTCAACTTCGAGACTAAATACGAGACCCGTTACCGTGTTGTCGATAACCCTGACGAGCTTCCCGAGGGATCCAACGTCGTTGTTCTTGAGAAGGATGCTTCCGCTCCCCAGGAGATCCCCGCCGGTGGCGCTGCTGAGCCTGAGGTTTTGGAGCGCACTGTCTGGATCGATGATAACGGAATCCCTCTTCCTGATGACCAGCAGGATGCTCCCGAGCCTGAGATTAGGTCCAGAGTTGTCTACGTTGATGACTACGGAAACCCCCTTCCAGACTCTGAGCAGGAGGGCTACGTTGAGCCCCAGGGAACTGGAATGGAGGAGGTTGAGGCCCCTACTGCTCCCGTTGCCGCTGAAGTCGAGACTACCACCGAGGAATCTGCTGAGGCTGCTACCCCCGAGCCTGCTATTGAGGCTAAGGAGGTTAAGCAGCAGGTTCAGCCTGAGGAGGTCGAGCCCGAGACTGTCACCGTCGTTAAGGAGGAGCCTATTGTTGTCACTGAGACCGTTGAGGTCGAGGAGCCCGAGATGGTTATTCAGAGTGTGGAGGTTGAGGAGCCCAAGACCGTGACTGTGGAAGTCCAGGAGGAGCCTAAGGTTGTGACTGTCGAGGTTGAGGAGCCCCAGACTATGACAGTTTACGAAGAAGCTGAGCCCGAGGTTAAGACAGTGACTGTTGAGGTCGAGGCTGAGCCGGAGGTTAAGACTGTGACTGTTGAGGTTGAGGTTGAGGCCACTGAGGAGCCTGTTGCTTCTAAGGAGGCTGAGCCTGAGACTGCTGAGGCCGTTGAAGCCGAGGTTCCCGCCATTGAGGAGGTCAAGGCTCCTGTTGAGGAGAAGACTGTTCCCGTTGTTGAGAAGGTCGAGACTAAGACTGAGCCTGAGGCTGTTGCTGAGGCTGCCCCAGTTAAGGAGGAGTTGTAGGGACGTAGACAAAACACTATGTAATGCGATTCAAGAGGGGATGCAAAACCCACACACACACACACCACACTACTTCTTTGATGCATTCTATCTAAAGACACTATGTAGGGAGGAGTTTTTTCTTTTTTTTTGCCTGTTTTTTTCGGCCTTTTTTTGTTTGTTTTTTTGCGGTTTCTTTTTTAGTTTTTTTCACAATAACTTGTATGTATTTTATTTAGGTTTGGATAAGGGGAATGCGGATGATGGTCAGGATGTTGAGGATTTGTCGAATGATGACCCTCAATAAAGTGAGATGAAAGAAAGAATAAAGATTCTCCGGTTTTCATGAAGAAACGATGTGATGTAATTTTGTGTGAACATGATATGATAATCTAGTGAGTGACTAGACATGATTGGATTTCGCTAGAATGTTCCTCCCTGTATTCCATATCCCGCGCCCCCCGCCCGGGTTTCCTAGGGTTTGGAGGTGGCGTTTGCCCCATTGGCAGAACCTTGAACGCGAATGTTGCTGGTCATGCCCTTGGCCTGGCGCTTCTTGTTGCACTGCTGGACCGTATGGGAAGGGTACATGCAGTAGCTGCAAACATGGGGGTATTTGCAGTTCTTGTGCGAGCATTCTCCCTTGTTGTATTTGGTGCAGGTGGGCATGGCTCTTCCATAGGGCTTGGAGCCGGTGGCCTGGCTCTTTGCTTTGTGCTCGCTGGCGAAGGGATCCTGGGCCGTGCGTTGATTAGGGTGGAGGATGTGGAACCTGGAGATCTCCGCTGCATCCCATCCGACAGGGTCGTAGGCGTCTTTCTGGAGTCGCATGTTGTGGAAATTGAAATGATACAACAAGACGGAAGAGAAGGTATTACGCTTGAAAAGGTCGTAAAGGTGGTAGGTGTAGTTGAAGAAAGCTAATGCCAAGGGGACCTGGACATCTGCCGGGGCGAAGTGGAGCATGACGTACATGTACAGGTTGAGAGCCTGCATTAACTGGGGGATTGATTTGTACTCGTCGTGGTGTACGTCCTGTTCTCTGCGGCGCTTGGATGACCCAGGGATCTAGACACTTGAGGAGCAGATTTTCGGGAGGTTCTCCGGCTTGAACTTCTTCTCGAGAATCTCTTGGAAGAGAGCGTCGGAGAGATCTGGGTGCTTCTCCTGGAGTGAAGCAAACAAAGGGTTAAAGGTCGTACCTTGGGGTTGAACATCAGCTACAGGGGCTTCAGTCACGGTAACAGCAGCGTTGAAGAGATGCCTGGAGGATAGTCGTCATTCGGTCCATCATGGCATTGTAGCGAGCTAGTTGGGCTTCGATTCTGGCCGCTGTTTCGGCCTCAAGGGCAGCATTGGCCGTGGACATGCGCTCTATCATGGCGAGCATCATGGTTTGGAGGGAGTCCGGGGGACTTGACGTCGGGAGGGGGACCCCAGGGGAAACGGCGGGAGCCTGGGAGGCCGAGATGTACTCGTCGATATCGGAAGGTTCAAAATCTGAGAGCAAGCTGGTTGCCTCTGCGTCGAGGCGGGCAGCCTCGTTGATCGCGGCAGAGGACTGCCTGGAGTTAGCCATCGTGGTTGAAAAAGATGAAAAAGGCGATGTCGTGACGATGCTTGCGGATGGAGCATCTTGACGATCAGAGCGTGCCTTTTATAGGCGCGGCTGGTGTCGAGTCAAAGCCGAGATCGAGTGTCGTCGTTGAGTCGGGGCATCTCCTCCGAACACGGATCCTCACTCGCACCCGGGGATCGTCACTCGACCGGGGGGGTATTATCCGCTGCGTCCTCTTAGCCCACGGCCGAACCGTCTATCAATACCTAGCACACGATGCTTTTGGATACCCAAATTCTTTCCAAATATATTGTGTGCATCGAGCTAGCTATGACTTTTCCAGCTAACTATTCCTGCAATGGTGCTGGGCAGCTGGGGTACGTACTTCGAGACTAGATAGCAGCGCGCCATAACGAGTGATTCAGCGTTCTGCGTATCGAAGCTTACATCACATTATTGCGGGGCCCAGGCTCTTGGTGGGTACAAGAAGTAAAGCCTGAAGGGCTATGTGACGGGACTTTGGATCGTTCCGAGTTTAAGTGGGGTTCATGTGAAAATTGTTTTAGTCGCGCCTTTGGTTTTACTTTCCTCTCTACTCTACTTTTGGGGCAGATTCGGTGCAGCGGTGCACCAGTCGAATACTAATTGTTGAAGATGTGATGAGTATGACATCCCGAAGACCAGTTGTCAGAATCAGTAAGAGTAGATGGCTACACGCAAGTTAACTGGGAAGTAGCTGTTACCCTTGTTGTTTAGCGTCACATGAATTTCACAGCGAAGATCATTGGAGTAATCAACACATTAGTCATGCAGGTTTCGTGAGTTCGGAAGGCGGGGTCAGTACAACTATTGTTCCTTCATCAAGCAAAACATTGTCCTTTAGCATCATCTTATTTATGAACAGGCCAAAAACACCGACTAGCTAGGCATATCAAAAATTACTTCAACACCAAAAGATTCTCGGCTGCTCTGTCAAAGTCTAAGCGTAAATAGTAATCTATACATAGTCTTCACATATGCCTCCTCTTAATTTCCTTTCGTTTCTGGGAGTAGTGTTCACATGAATATCCTCCGCGATACTTTGGTTCTTGCGAGCAATCTTCTCAAACTCCCAGACTTCATCCAACTCATCGAAAGCTAGAGACCAGTCTGCTAGAGCCTTCATGTGATCTCTAGTAGCATCCTCAATTTCTAATTTTCTTTTCAACGCTTTGAGAGCTACATCCGTCCCTTGAACTTTAGCAGCATTCTCAAACATCTTTTTTTCTTTTCAAGCTTTCGGCAGCCCAAATGCAATCGATACGTGCAGCTTCTTCCAGCCATTTTAGGGTCTCTCTAAACTCCTGAACGCGTGTTTCAATTTCTTCATCAAATGTCTGACAAGCTTGTACCTTGTTGCGATGTTGACGACAATGATAAACTCCCCCAAGTTCGGCCTGGTCGATGAGCCGAGATATGTTTTTTGAATCATCTTCTATAAGCGTATCGGCATATATGATAGTTTTGAAAAAGACGTTCCGAGCGTTATTATAGTATTTTGTGTTCCTGCGGTTCTCCCATCCGTGCATAAAGATTTCAGAACGTTGGATAAAGCTTAATAGGCTATAGATGTGGTCGTCGGAGTCACGAAACTGGGTATTGTACTCGCTCGCTTTACTGATTGTCATTGTTGTATAATAGGATCTTCCGAGAGTTTGGGTTGCTGAGTGGTTGCTGTAACTTTCTCGAGAACTCTAATCGTCTCAGTGACTATGGCTTCGTCAAAAAGTTGCTTGAAAGAGGTGTCTGGTAGGGAGATAGATGTTCATTATTGTTGTAACAATGAGGCGAGACTTGGTTCTTTGGTTGTGGATTAGATTGGTTCGAGGGATCGTAGAGGTGGAAGTGGGCGTGAGGTTGGGCGATGTGTGGTGTTTTAGAAATTGTGAGCGCGGGCTACATAATAGTGCGGCATGTCTATCCCTCTACTTTATTTGGTACCGATCTCGGCCTCAATTAGCGTGGTGGCTAACTGCTTGAGGTACTCTAAGTATCCAGAGTAGAGCCTCTAGTTACCACGCCTCAGCCACAGCAGTGAAAACACAAGAAACTCGCGATGTTTAACACAAAAACAGCAGCAACACAATCAATTGTGATCGTATGAACGAAAGGAAGACGGTTATAATGTCGGTAAGATGTACGGAATCATGTCCCCAAATCAATATTTTAACTACTGTAAAAAAAAAAATTGTGTTATTTTATTACCATGCCATGTCATGCTAAAATCATCTACGAACAGTGTGTAGAAATCACCAGAGACATTGAAATTGCGATGGGTGAGATGAAACGTGTGATGGTTGCGATGGTTATTGCAATGAGAAGTGGTTGACATGGTTGTTGCCTGGGTTGGTTGTCGTGGCCAGACACACCGTCATAGAGCACCTCCAGAACACACCACGGAAACCCTCACAACTCAACCCAGTGTTATCCAATTCACACGAACAAAGTGGTTTTAGTATCGCCAGCATATTAGCTATCTATCGCATGGTCAAAAAATATGAATGGTTCGTTTAGTGGGCACCCGGTAGACATTTACAAACCTGCAGTTATGGCACCCCCGAAACACAACACCGCTAGCAAACCCGCCACAACTCAATCAGACTTTGTCCAATTGACATGAACAAGACGGTTCTAGCATTTTCAGAGTATCCGCTATCTATTGCAGGGGTCAGATATGTTAACTAAGACTATAGCGTGATCGGGCGGCACTAGCCAGAACAACGCTAACTCGCGCGGAATAGTTGCTTGTACTACTCTATGCTTTTCATATCACTCGATTCTGACGCCAGCCCGTACGAGATATCTGACAATAATTACTACTAGCCGCTGTCATACCAAAGATCCCATGATCTCCAAAAGATTCGATGCCATCTCTGAGTACATGTGTGCAATAAAAGCTAGTTTGTTTTTGTTTTGATCCAATCAAATTTCATCATGCGGATATGCACTCAGTTTTGAGTATGAAGCCGCCCTCCATTATCCCTACGCTGATCTTGTCCACTGCCTCAAGGGCATCAACTTTGGCACCCCAACTCCTGCTAAGTAGTCCATCTACACTGGTCCGCCTGACCCGTACTCTCCGCCCCTCTCTCCCCTCGTCCTCGAGCTGTATTCACCCTCCTCCTTCCTCCAGCCCGCCCCTCCCCCCTCTTCTTCCGCAGCATTGCCTGTCCAAGATTGCCGTTACCAAGCACATTATGGACGTCGATTCCTCCAGCTTTAAAGATGTCCGCCCACGTCCTGTTAGCTGTCATGTTCCTGCGCTGACTAATAAAAGCTAGTGCAACTAACTACTACAGAGTTAAGAAAATATAATACTTGTTTACAAAATCCCGCCATTTTCTTTCAGCAATGCCTCAACAATTACAAACTCCTTCAGATAATCTACTTTCAAGATGTCTCCTACTCTACTGTCTTTATTGACACGTACATCTTCCGTAAATTGGCCGATTAGGGACTGAACCGATGCCAATGGCGTTTTTCCCTTGTTGTCTCGCGGGTTGATATTGGCATTGTTTGTGAGAAGCTGACGTACCAGTTTGACGTTCCCTAATACAGCAGCTCTGGATAAAGGCGTCTCCCCGTTTTTTTTGAGGTATTTATATCGGCAGGATGATAGAAACTGATGCTCGGAAGTAGTAATTACGTGTTGACTTTCAAACATTTCTTCAGATCCCGTTGGATCGAGGAAGCCATAGCCATAGTCTGAAAAAACTGCATCCAGTGCTAATAAGTGTAGTTTCCTTGAGATACAGTAGCGATCGTCTCTATTCAGCAATAAGTTGATGGCCAGATCTGTTGTTTCTTGATAATCCCGACCCTTTCGTGCGTGTTCTCCCCAGAATTGAATGGCATGTTGGAGAAATGGATATTTGTCAATATTTGTAGACGCCCACAGCACCGCATCTGTCCCACAACGGGAATAGAAGAGTGGACTGCATTGTATCAACGTCGCAACAGTAGATTTATCGTAAGAAGGATCCTTATCCATCGTAATGTCGCTAAAACTCATGTACGTAATACAAGTACGGGCAATGTCGTTATGACCAGTCTCAAATATCTTTTTCTTATCGTGCTGTATCTTGAGGAAATCTTGTAGTGACTTGTGGACGAGACGAATGGAAGAGGTTTGTTTATCGACGACAACCAAGCTATAGCAGCAGTCTATCAATGACTTCTCGAATGGCAGGTCGTCCAAACGAGGCACTCGGCAGGCGAGCTATTAACCGATTCCAAGGCGTGACGTAATTCAGGTATCGTCAGTTGTCGTTCAGCAAGGAAGGTCCACTTCAACACTTCCATGCCCTGATTCGATTTTGCGGATGATTGGGTTGAACTAATTCTATCGATGGTTGCTTGAAAGGCGTCGTCAAGTTTTTTGGGTAGAGAATTCAGAGCGGCAGGCCTCCTCGAAACACTCGTTTGTTCTAGGATCGTCTGGATCTGAAGCGCGGGTAGCAAGAGCCTAGAGGAATGACACATACTAGCGTAGCCATGTACGATTATCTGGAGAACTAACATTCCATCTGCAGTATCAACAATCATATCAACAATCTCTTTCTTAAAGGCATCATCCATATCCCCGTAGTTGTCGTCCTTCTCTAGTTTCGCAGATACATATCTCCTTATGTCCTCCGCATTTGCTTCGATGGTGATGGCACAAGGCGGTACCACGAATGACTTCTCGACAAGCGCTTGTGTATGAGTTCTTCCAGTCATAAATATGCGCAATGAACCTTTTAAATCTTTCGAAAGATCCGAAAGTGAGTCGAGAAACAGAATCCTTTGTTCGTCCCTGCATTCGTCTAGGGCATCGGCGCATGTGTAAAACTTCTCAAAGTTTTGAAGAGCTAGCTTCAAATGGCTCAATATTTCTTTAAGGGTAAAATCTTCCATAGATTTCTGCTTTCGTTCCCTTAAAGAATTGAAAACTTCTTTCTTAAGATGCTTGGAGCGCGTCACCAGAATCTGATTTAGTAGCGCTCCTATCATTTTCACCGCCGTTTGTTGTTTTTCGTCCCGATAGTTGCAATAGAAATAGGCCATGCATGATTTTCCTCGTCGGTGCGGGAAATTATGGATAGATGATCGATGACGAGGGAAACATGATCCCCTGTCAGCTAGTGAAGGTTTGTGACCAAATAATATTGGTTACCTCATCACAGATTTTCCTGCCCCAGGCATTCCGTAGCACGCTAAAACAGGATTAGAATCCTCCTCGCTGCACCACCCTACAAACTCGGCCTTATTCAAAAACCAAGTGCCAGTATCCTTACGCCTGTCCGTAAAGATACCTTGGCGTCGTTTATGGGGCTGTAGAGACGAGATCCACGTTAGTATCTTCTCCAGTTCTTCGCCTGTCCAAGCTAGTTAGCGAATATTCCATCTACTGTACAGTTTCTGCCAACCTTCTGCTGCCACCTGTAACTTCGTCACACCATCGGATATTTGCTTCATTTCTGCGTTTGATCGAGCCAAATCTGAAACAATATTGATGACTGTTGATATACGTTACGACATCTGTAGCATGCCATCTTGGATAGATATGAAGTTTTCCTTCATCATTTCAATCGAGTTCATTGTTCGCTTATGCTGTTCTTCTAACTTGGAGACAACTACCGCCGAGTGCTGCGACAGTAAGGACCTTAAACTTATTAGTGGACGGTAGTATTGGAAGAATGGCACGCGCTTTACCGGTTCGAAGCTATGAGTAACACCTGAAGGGTTTGAACGTATCTATGGACCGCCTGGACACTCTGCTAGCACTCATCTTTCTTAAGAGGCCATACCATCCGCTCAACAAGGCTGGAAACTTTGTCGGTACTGTGAAGCTTTGCGACTCGCTTGTAAACGGCAGCGATATGTTCCTGGCACGCGCTCATCACCGAACGCAGGACAGATTGTTCGTCAAAACTTGTTCCGCCACCGGTACCGGCATCATGGTCGATTCGAAGGATTTCGACTAACTTTTCGAGGATATGGCCAAGTGCCAAGATTTCGGTGTTGAGTTCGGAAGCGTCTTGAGGAGCCGACTTGACGGCGCTGGTGTAGCTGGTAAGAATCTTGGTGACTTCGATTGCTAAGCTCAGTAGCCCCGCGGCACTCGCAGATAAGCTTAATGGGTCCATGACGGTAGACGGAGTCGTGCGACTGAGATGTGAATTTCGGGAGGGAGATTATTCGGAAAACGGTTCTTGTGTACTTCTGGTTCAGAGATCGATGCTGGGCGGTGTCGACCCCGCTTTTCGCAAATAGACGAGTCACATCTTCGAATGCGACATTACGTGAGATGTTTGTGCAACGAAGCAGATACACTACTCTAACTGTACTCTAATTCAGGCTAATTTCAAAGTATCTTTCGTTAAACGCGCGCATGCGCATCCTGATTAGAGCACCAGAACTTTGTGGAGTGTACTAATAAGCTTATTCGGCTGTGATAATGGAGTTTCCCCGCGATCCACTGGCATTCAAAGTTTAGAGCCGAGGACAAGCGACGGTATGATACTGTTTAATTACATTGCCTCGAACAGCCTAGTTACTCTAAGTAGTCACGATTCCCGACAACAGTTATCAATCAATATCAGTCGTGGTTCATCCCGCAGATATTTTAACACGAAACACGGATTGATGCGCTTTGTATGTACTCCATTTGTGACTCACAGCGGAGACAAACTTAACTGTGTTTGTTTTGTGCGATTTTCCATGCCTTTCTGTGTAACTTTACCAACACCTCTCATCTTAACCTCAGTTAGGATAATCCTTCTCGAAATGTCGGACGTAATAATTAGGTCTTCTGCAAATACCGGGGGATTTTGCAGCTCTAATTCGCCTAGACTTCAATCAGCCCCGATTTCCGATTTCTGTTTCATCTGCATGTACCCGAATTCCATGTCCCACCTCGTTCAATCGCGGGTAGCATAAGCCGCCTCGTACGTCCGGTGCCGGTTGATACCACAAATGCAAGTTTCCTTTTCTCACTTTCTCATCCCTCCTAAAACTCGGTTGACTCCTTCGATATTTCTTTTTGCCGTTCACAAGCCTTCTTACAACCTTCTATGCGCATCTTTATGCAACGAATATTCTGCCAGATCCGCGGTGACATTTGTGGCGTCCATGCATGGCCGGAATATCAGCCACGCGAGTTCTTAAAAAATCTGCACAACCTTCTTGTACTACAGAACGTTTGTTTGCGCCAATTGCAACAATGTTACCCACAGATTTACGGCTACGTGCATCTCCAGTGCCGTTTCCTTGCATCATGAAGAGAAACCAGGGGAAAACAGGTATGTATTAGGGGTTCAAGTTTGTACGCGATTATGCAAGAGGCCGAAGACTACCCCTTACGTGCAACAACAAACGAGGTTATATATCTGGCCTCCAAGTTCAATGTTTGGAAAAACACGCCACCATCTCGACAAATCTTTATCCAAGTTTTCCTCCAAAGCCTTCGACTCGAGTCACTCGACCTCTCGTTCAACGAATTACACAACACTCTACAGATTTCTACACTTCAACTCCATCCTCAAGTCTTCTCCATAACCAGCCTCGAAAATGTGTCAGCACCACCTTCACATCTACACCTGTGGTGATAGCTATATCTACAGAGAAAAACAGTTTTGCACACAGAAATCCTTTGGACAGGCATGCGAAACCTTCGACGTGATCAAGACCACAAGGCACAAGGATGATTGTTATTCGTGCACCAAGAATCCAAAGAGGAGGGTCTTGCCTGCTATGGCAAGAGGAATTTATGCCGCGCGTTAGTGGCCTATGGATGGCACGCAGGCTATGTTGGCGGAACTCTAGAAGTACGAGTCATGGAATGGAAGTAACCCAGGGTTGTTAGGAAAGGGAAGATTAGACCGTTGATGGCTCTCTGTGGTATTATATGGATTTGGGTCGGTGATGGTTGTAATATTTGGAAAAGTTTATGGCTGGAGTTATGTGGATGGGGTGCTGTCGGAGAAGGATGTGGATTTAGGAACAGCTACAGGATAACTAGTGCGTCTCGGCTGTGATTTATTTTTTCTAGTACTTAGTCAAGAAACATCATTTTGAGGTTCAAATACTGTTCCAAGTGGCAAACGCGGTGGAAAGTCTCATACCATGCTGTTTTCAAGAACGATCTTCTTTTTGATTCCTTTTGCCTTTTCGGTAGGCTGAGACCTCTAATTTGTGCTACACTGGTTGGCGGTATTGAGTGGCAGTTTCAAATGCTTTGAGTCTGTCGTGCATCGATGCTTTCATTTGACAGGCGTATTGGTACTTGCATATGTTTATGAAGAGCATATCTTCTCTTAGAGCATAGGTTTTTCATTCTCCTAATTCTCATTCTGTTTTCCAGTTGATCCACCGCTCCTTGAATCTCTTACATAACCCCTTTCAACTATGTACAAGTTTGAAAGTATCCTAGATGTTTTCGAGGCTGAGTATTTCAAAAAGATCAAGACCTAAACGAGTTGGTTTCAGTCGAGACGGACCGAGGGCGAGTCGAGTCGCCATTTTTGTGCGTCGCGCCCCGTAGTCAGCGGAGAGTCACGATCTCAAGAATGGAAATAGTGGACGAACGTGTGGGCGTGTGGGATACTTAGTTATGTTCAGCTGCAGCGTAGAGAAGACGAACAGAAATGACCACTGATGTGCCAAATTTTGTTGCTGTCCTTTGAAGACAAGGCGGCTAGCTCCGTTTATGAGGAGCTCCGCGCGCAGTTCCGCGGATCGCGCCTAAGTATAATTATGATTGGTGTCTTAAATTATTATAGATTAGGAACAAAAACCTGAATTAGCGATCAACATAAGTTTGGTCCTAGTTCTGACCAAGAACATGTATTTTCACAGTCCCTAAAACAGAGTAGCTTCAAGCTTATGTCAGCATTCAACTACTTAATTTCGAAAACTGAAATTGAGTTTCTTGATACTGTGGGTTGCATCATCGTTGCCTTAGGATATGTGCATGTTACGCGAAAGTAAAAGCGGGGATAAATTTCTTTCCCCACGCTTCGAATTCTAAAAGACACACTGAAACTCGATATCGCAAAAGCCAAGATATACATTTCAGAAGTGCAAGATGAATCCCATATCTGGTCCGTTAGCAGTCTTCTTCAATCATCCACGGCATCGGTCAGCCTAATGTTCAGTGTTCACTCTTAGTTCGATTCAATGGACCCTCTAAGCTTGTCTGCGAGCGTGGCTGGACTGCTCAGTTTAGCTCTCGAGGTGACGAAAATCCTCCACGCCTACATCAGCGACGTCAAGTCCGCTCCCCAGGATGCTTGCGAACTCGAAACTGGGGTTTCAGCACTTTGCCACCCTTGGAGACGATTGTGGGAGAGCTTCGGAGCGAAGATGTCGAAGGAAAAGCCTTTGACGGCCAGTCCATTCTACGGCCGGTAATCAGCGCGTGTCAGGGACATATAGAATCTATTTTAAAAATGGTTTCGAAGCTTCGCAGTATTGGTAAGGCAGGACTGATGGCATGGATGACTTGGCCGTTCAAGAAGGATGAATGTCAGCGGAGCATCCAAACATTGCATCGATATGTCCAAACCCTCCAGGTTCTACTCATTGCGTCAAACCAGTAAGTGTCATTGGCTGTCTTGTTGCAAGATTGAGAGGCTGATATAACTAGATCACTCTTATGGCAAACGTTTTCGGAGGTTATGTCTACGTTGGAAAAACAGCACAAGCGAACCATGGGCTCGATTGAGTTGATGAACGAGAACCTCATTGCGGTTCCTGAGAGTATCATAGAGATGTCGGAGTGGATTTCGGCTGTCATTTCTCTTGTTGTCGACCTCGCCGAAAGGTCCAATGCGGAAATGAAGCAGATATCCGAGGGGGTAGCTGATTTGCGTGCAACAATCAAAGGTAAGTCACGATCTCTCGCGGATAATCTTTATACATCAATCGCTCATTACAATGTCAGACGATGAACTGGATAAAATACTTCGGTGGATCTCCCCGTTAGAGCCTCACAAACGCCATGATGACATCAGTACAAGGAGACACGAGCACACAGGAATATGGTTCTTGAGGCTAGCTGGGTTTGAATCATGGCGTACGGGTGATTCGAACGGACCCGACGGCTTTTTCAATCCCATCCTGGCTTGCTATGGAATTCCTGGTGCCGGCAAGGCTATCATGAGGTATGTTGCTAAATATCAATCAGTGAGAGGTTTTTAGGGGGCATATTTTGACACGCTCCCAACAATAGTTCTCTGATTATCGACAATCTAACCGGCACAGAACTTTACACCGAAGGGAATCGAGCTTGTGTTTCTTACCTTTACTGCGACTATCGGGACGACGAGAAACAAACGGCGGTAAACATGATGGGGGCACTACTAAAACAAATGCTCAGTGCATATCGCAAGCACATACCAAATGCAACCTTCGATTTATTGAATCAACAACGAAAGAAGGCGCAGAATCCCAAGCTCGATGAAGTTCTCCATCTTCTCAAGTTAATCCTCCAGGGGTTCGATAAGATCTACATCTGCATCGACGCCATCGATGAATGCAACGATAGCCAAAGAAAGCCGTTCGTTCAGTCGCTTTCAACCCCTTTGTCTCATTTCAAATCTATCCGTGTATTCGTTACTGGAAGATTAAACATGATGACATTGGTAGAAAGAAGTTTCCCTGTTTTACCATGTGCAATAACTTTGGAGGCCAACGAGGAAGATATCCGGATGTACATACGCCGCCAGCTCGAGACGGACGGCAACTACGACGACATGGACGAGGCTTTCAAGAAGGAAATAATGGATAAAATAGTCGAGACTGCTGATGGAATGTTCGTAGCGGGTCTACCTAGACACATCAGTGAGAATGCTAATGAAACCCTTAGGTTTTTGTTGCCCGCTCTACAGATCCAGACTGTCCTCGAGGAAACAAGCATAGCAAAGAGACGTGCGTCACTTAATACAATACCGAAGAAGCTCGACGACGCCTACCAAGCTACTATCGACAGAATACGCAGGCAGGGGACAGCAAAGTCTAACCAAGGCATGGAAGTTCTCAAATGGACATATCTCACCCTAGCTCCATTATCGATTATTGAGTTACGACATGCACTTGGAGCTGTTAATTCGCCTAACCGTGAGTATCTGGATGTGGACGACTTACCTTTCGAAAAATCACTACTCGACTGTTGTTATGGCCTCGTGGTCATTGATAAGAAAACGCCTTCGGTCCGCCTTGTCCATAAGTCACTCCAAGACTTTCTCCAACAAAAGCACAAAGATCGCAAGCTGTTCGAAATGGGCCATTGTGATATCGCGCGTGCTTGTCTGACATACATGGCCTTCAGGGATAGCACGCTTTCCGGTGACCTCAACAACGACCCCAATACAGTTGCTTTCCTGCTCAACAAAAATGTATACGTTCTGTCTGTTTACCGTTTGCACAAATTACAACCGTCCCCGCATATCCAAAAATTTCCCTTTTTAAGCTACGCCATCCACTATTGGGGAGAACATGCACGAAAGCAGATAGATGCAAAAACCACAATCCGTGCGGTTGATTTGCTGTTGAACCAAGACCCTGTGCGTATTTCACGTAATCTAAGCTTAGCGGCACTTGCAGTTTTTCGATTGCTAAGGCCAGGAGACGGGAGCGAATCAAGCGATAAGTTTCATTGGGATATTCCTTTTTTAACAGTTGCATCATCCTTCAATCAGCCTTCGGCATTGCATCTTGCTGCGCACTTTGGATTAGATGAAATTGCTACGATTCTTCTCGGCGGCTCACACAAAGTTAATATCAACCTCAAGATATTCTCCGAGACACCTCTGATGATATCTTCTGGGAGGGGTCATGAGTCATTCATTCGTCTATTACTGGAAAAAGAAGGCATTGTGTCAGAATTAAGAGATGACCAAGGAGATAATGCACTATTACATGCAGTAGGGGGGGGGGGGGGGGGGGGTCACCTAAAGGCCGTCTCTCTACTAATTGAAAAAGGCGTAGATATCGAACCTTTGGGCAAGCATGAACGCTCGGCTCTCTCATGGTCTACTTGGTATGAGCACGAGGAAGTTGTAACTTTCCTGCTAGAGAAAGGAGCGGATATTCACTCACGGGACGACTATCAACAAACTCCTCTATACTTTGCCGCATCAACTGGTAACGAGTATCTCGTACGACTTTACCTTGAGAAAGGTTCATATGTTAACGCAAAAGGTTTTTCTGGAGCAAGTCCGTTATTAATGGCCATAATTAAGGGACACAAAGAAGTTGCGTGTCTCCTGCTCGAGAAAGGAGCGGATGTTGACATTCAGGATCGCTTTGGAAATACACCTCTGAGTATTGCGGCTCAAAACGGGCATATGACGGCTACACGTATTTTGCTAGAGAAAGGCGCGGATATCAACCTACGAGACAACGATGGAAGAACGCCATTGGAATTGGCTGAGCAACAAATGATAAGTTTGGAAGATGATGATACTTCAAGAGCTGCGTACGAAGCCATAGTCAATCTTTTGAAGGAGCGGGGAGGAATTTTGTAAAGTCGGGGGGTTTATTATATACCTTATGTCTGTTTTCGCTTATCTCTTCAGCATCGCTTTCTCTATGTTCAGGTTCAGGTTGAAGCAAGATGTGAAGACTCGGTTATACAACAACTCAGGATGATTTTTTTAGAATGCAAAGAATTTGATAATATTGTTTTGGCATGGCAAACCAATTATAAGGTTGACGTGTATCTAGCAGGCAAGTCATCACCCGGTGAGAGTCACGTCATCACTGTATGAGAGGATAGTAACAGTGCTCGTCGCGAGTTGTTTCTTTCTTTTGTAACGGGGACGCCGAGACGAGTTTTTTTATGTTTATTTTTTATGTTTATTTATATTTTTAAGGCGGATACGGGGGAAGTGGAGATCCACAGTTGACGTCTTGGAACTCCGTATGGAGGTTTCTCCAATGGCGGTGGACAGGAATTTGGGCAGGGGACGTTGAAGGGTTGGCGGTTTCATACTCAATACTGAGTGCATAAGTCGCGTTAATAAAATTTGATTCAAAACAAAAAACAAAAGTGCCCGTCACACGAAATTTCCGCTCGCCATTCGTCTTTCTTAGACTTGACTCAGCACCATCAAATAATATCGCAAGTCACCCGCGGTGATTTACTTATGTACACCAAGTGACAACCCAACGATACATGACGTCAACCCGAGTCCCACCAAACACCCCTCGACAAAACAACCCCGAGTGACCGGCCCGCCTTTCAACGCTCTCCATGCAATATCTCCAAGCTTTTCCCAACCCCCCTGCAACAGTCTTGGCAACTCTTCCATCTTCAGTCCATAGCATAGGGCTGCGCCGCTGTAACCCATCTTCATGGCACTTAGACCTAGGGCAAACCATCACTGTCGATCCCTCGTATCCATTTAGCGAGGCATCCTAGTCTTGGCTACTTTTGGAAGCTTTCACATCGGTCCCATAATGTTGCACAGCAGGCCACGTAACGTCTCACATGCGATCACGGCAGTCGCGATAGAATTCTGCAGCAGGGCAGGTTGAGTACCCTAGAGGCACGTTGTCTGCACGGACGGGGGCGTCAGGGATGGACTGGATGGACTAGATGTAGGTTGTGGGCACGTTTTCTGCAAGCACTATGAGCACGAGGTATCAAGCTTTTTCAATCGCGGCAGCTACTTATCGATACCGCCGCCTGGGCTCCACTCGGTCATGAGTAATCATCCAGCACGCATCACTGGAGATGGATTGGGAAGCTTCGTGGAGAAATTGGAGCGGCAGTTTCAACTCCACTCTCACGGAGTCCGCAGGATGCAGAAGTGTTTCATAAAACAACAGTCTTGTTTTTGCTTCGCTTCACAGTCACCGAGTATGTAGGCAAAGTAATCAGAAAAAACATAATACCCATCAATCAATTCACAATATTGTCCTTAGTAACTATTTCCATTTCCATCCTAATATTCGCCTGCATCTTAAAGCATTGCAAAAAAAAAAAACAATAACAAATAAGCATTATCCATACCCATGAAATAATTTGATATCCCGTTTCCAAAAAAAAATACGCAAATCGCAATGCCAAAACAAATCCGAAACTCCTATCCATGCTACGACATCTCCGCCACTTACACCTCCTTGTACAACTGTTTGATGGACAACAACGTTGTTCCTTGTATCGCAATCATCAACGCTCGTGCAGATTCTCCACATAAGCATCTCGCCACAGCCCCGCATTATCCTCATCCATACCTAGCCATCTGCCACCTCGCTACACCGGCGGCGAGCTTCCTCAAGCCTGATCACCGCCGCTTAATCACAGTTCCCCGCGCCACTTCCCTTGCGTGCCCAAACTCTGAGCCATCTGAACGCAGTATTATGTCTCCTACACTCCTCCATAACGGCCTCATCTCTCCAAACTTCGCTCTCTTCATGTCCACCAATCTGTTGTTCTCCCAATCCCTCACCACCCATAGCTCCACTTCCTCTACCTCCCTCCTTAGGGCAGTACAACTCATCATACAAGAACCTTCCAATGCGAGAAGTAACAGTAGAGAGCTCGTCACCAACTGACACAGCGGGCATCCACATCCACACTTTCTGAATGTCGCCGAAACCGGCCTCGCGAAGGGCGCTCAAGACGCTCTTAGAGGGCATGATATCGAATGTGCGGGGGTGGGTGGGGTCCGACAAGACGTTTTCGAGGATCCAGGCGCGGAGGAGAGGGCCCATGTCGTTGAGGACGGGATCTACGGGGGGTTTGTTAGTGAGCGATACTAAGAAACTAAGGAGGAAGGTGGGGGCGGGAGGGGTGTTGGGGTGATATGCAACGAGGTTCCGCAGCAACGCGGCAAAGCTTGTACAAAAAGCTTTGCCAGGAGGTGATACACTCTTACGACGAGGAATCGAAAGGGAGGAGCAGGAGAAGCATACCCAAAATAGTCAACTCGATATATCCATCATACTTGAGTACTCTACCGAGCTCAAGCACAAGCGGAAGCCATCCATCCTTGGGGATCAAGCTGGGAAGGAATCTCGAGGAGATAACATCGATGCTTCCCGTCTGCAAGGGAGCCAAAGAGGTGTGTCCGATGGGCAACTGGACTCGTCTCAAATTCGCCGGGGAAGCATATTCTGCAGTAAGAGGAGAGATGGGCGAGTTCAAAGGCGAATCCGTGCTGTAGGTTACGTACACAAAAGCGTCGGGATACTCGCGAGCGGTGTGCCAGGCCCAATCCGCTATTGTCACTAAATTAGCAGCTATTCACTAGTGATGTCTCAGAGCTCGCAGCTTCGCAAGCTCTAGAAGCTTAACAGAAGCTTGTAGATATTACGACAGCTGATGCTAGCGTAAAAAGAAGGGGGAATACGAACCCATCGCAGGCCCATCCAAATCCAGCACCCTAAGCTCATCTCCAGTTCTGGGAGGGGCGCCATCCAAAGATTCCTCTCCACCCATCATGAGTAAATGATGACCAGGGGAAAACAATACGCGTCCAAAATACAACCACTTAACCGCCATCAAGAACCAAATCCGTTTTCTAAGCGCAGTTCTAAGGTTCTCTGACTCATCCCCAAATCCAACAAGATGTCCCGGGTGGAAAGAACCTGGGTCACCGTAACCGTCTACCAATGAGGCTGCGCAGCTGGATTTGTATTCTTCATCCCGAGCGAAGGAGAAAATCTTGGGTGTGGACTCGAATTCGTCGATCAAGCTGGCGAAAACGTCCAAGAGAAGAAGAGAGGGTGGGGTGTAGTTGAGCTCGTCGTAGCCGTTGGTGAGACCGAATGGCAACTTGTCAGTGCGGCCAGATTTACCGGAGAATACGGATCCGCTCTGGGGCCTCGAAGGCCGCCATGAATGCCGCGAGTGAGAAGTACTAGGGCGGTCGGAAGTGAAGGAGTGGCGGCGAGAGAGGGTGGACATGTTACTGGGGGTTAGGGAGGGGGTAGGAGCTGGTGGGGGAGTCTTGACGCCAAAGAGGATGCGGTCTGCGAGAGTTGGTGCAGAAGCGAGGGCGACGGCTGCGACCGCCGAGACAGGAGGAATCTCGGGGATCTGTTTGGAGGAGATGCTGGATTTGTAGGCGGAGGTGGCATTGCTCTCTTTGCGAGATCTAGTGCGTGCGCTACCCGCAGAAGAGCTGGAGGAGTTGTAGGAGGAGGTTGTGACGCTACGTTTTAGGGACCAGCTGGAGGATTGAGTGTCACCCATAGGAAGAGGACCTAATAAACAATCGAAAGTTCCTGTGGTTGCGAGTAATGGCATTGTTTTTTCTGTGGGTTTTCTGGGTTCCGCTTTCCTTAATGCCTCGAGTCTTTCCCTTTCTCTCTCGGCTTTCTCTTTCTTTTCCTGCTCTTTTTGCAATTTTACCTGCTCTTTTTGTTCCTTTGCTAATTCTTTATTCGAAATTTGAAGCTCCTCGTTGGACTTGTTGTTATTTCGTGTAAATAGGTTGAATCTGCTGCCGGTTTTCTGATGCTTTACTTGTGGGTTGGACCTCGTTGAGGAGCTGCTGGAAATGGATCCCCAATACCGTTGGAATTCCTCGCTGGTCCGCATAAAATCCAAGCTTGGCTCATCTGAGCGGCCGATAATCGAAGCCGCTTCCATATCCCTAAGTTGCTGAGTCTTTCGCTGTAATTTTTTGGCCTCCCGTTGTTCTTCGGTCTGCGCGTCAGGTTTGTACAGACGAATGGCAAGGTTGTTTCGGTCAAAAATGGTACCTTTTTTCACCTTTGTCGGTGGGGAGGTCGGAGGGATTTGAGTGTGGTTGTGGTGCCGGGTCGAGTCCGCCGAACCATCACTGGCACTGGAATATACCGAGTTTGCTCTTGTCCTTGGGTTTTGAGGTCCGTTTCCGTCGGGAAGGAAAAATCCTGGGGCAGAATCGCTTCGTACTCGGTTCTCGAGCTGGGGTTCAATCTGTTTCTTTCCTTCAATATAACCGTTCTCGTCAATGATTCCAGCTGCTCGTGCCTTTTTGAGATCCTTTCGTTCTCCGATATATTTCTCCCGGGCCTTCTCGGATTGGAGAGTCTTTTTGTAGACCAGATGAGACATTTTCTCTTTGTTGCAGTTTTATATTTTGTCGACGGGGTTTGATTTCCTTGTGACGTTGAGGTAAAACTGAAACTGGAAATTATACTCTTTGGTCGTGATGGTGTGTGGTTGATATCAGAGCAAGCATCGAATATAAAATATCGGCAAGGCAAGAAAACCTAGGTGGGCTACAATAAATATTTAGATGAGGATGGACCAACAGTGATTTCCGTGTCAGCGTCTCACTGCAAAAACGCATTAACCCCACGCACGCGTTAGTAGCACCCCCGCGGGTGCTCTCGTTAAAAATGGCCGTAAACTCGAGATGTCAAGGGCTAAACTGATTTGATATTCGGCTTGGGGAGCAACCACGCACACCGCTTCCTGGCCAGAACGCTAGAGGCAGGAGTCTGCGAGAGGATGGGACTTTTTCTGAGCAGCTTTGATAGACGGGCGTGCAGGTTGATAGCGTAGCGGGGAGCTAGGGGCGGACGGGGAGAGTGATGGGAGGTAGGGGGGGTGTATTGGGGGGGGGGGGGGGGGGGTATGAGTCTGGGGGGAGGGGCATGGTCGGGGCGGTATGGGGGGTATGGGGGAGGAGCATGGTCGGGTCGTGGTAGGACAGCAGACAGAGGGGGACAGGAGGGGGAGAGACAGCAGGGAGCATCTCTGGCAGGGGAAGCAAGACAGACCACAGCAGCAGAGCATACCCTCCAGGTACAGGCGGAACATCTCGTTCTGACTCTGCCGACTGCGTGCTCGAAGCTGCCACTGCGAGCTTCAGAGAGTACGCGGCGGATCGACCCAGTTTGACGGAAGAGTTAGTGCACGTTCCGAGGACGATCTGTCTGATTGGTGGCGCTTAGGGTTTTTGCTGCTGCCGCTGGGGGTGGAGGGTGCTAGAGTGTGTCTGATTGGACGGAATGATATCTTCAGCCTCTATTCTGGCAGTCTGGATGTGCTTGGTGTGAGATGGTGCTGGGTGTGAGGATGGTGGATGTGCTGGGTGTGTGAGGACGCTGCTGATGCTTGATGCTTCACCTGCAGAACTCACATCCTCAGCTGCATCTCGACACCACGACTAATCACCCTTCCGTCTGCAACGACTCCCACCAACACCACCCGCTGCCACCGAAAGAACCCTCCTAGAACTGGCAGAACTATGCCTAGAGCCCTGGCGACCCCATCCGCGATACCAAATGTGCCGCAACAGCCTCAACTTGCTGCTTCAATCCTGGTCCCGGTCACCACGTCCCTGATTAAGGCCCCACGTTGAGGACCATCATGGATCATCCCTCGAATCTCCCCGAGAGGGCCTAAGAGAAGTTCCGGCAGAGTGTTTACTTGACGGCTGTCGACTGGCCTTCAAACTATCACCAAAGGCTTGTCGAAGACGGCAAAGACCAGTCTACGCTTCTGTACGCGAAGCTTCTGTTTCTTCAGAAGCCGCAGCAGACTATTCTAAGAATCACAGCCTGCAGTCCAGATGTTTTATTCACAGCATGTAATCGAAGGCAAAAAAACAATGGTTTATGCGGAACACCTCCGTCAACACGTGGGTACACGAGCCGATTGAGTGGTTCCCGGAAATCAGTTCACCTCACACGCAACTCAAAATATGCGAAATTAGAAAATCAGGAAGCGATGATTGATGTACGGTATATCTTTCCGTCTGCAAACCTCGAAGCGAGAGGCGAAGTGGACGGGAATATTGTATGCGGTTGGTAAAGTGTGTGCACTCTATGATCACCGGTTGGGTGCATCGTGAGTTTGGAAAACGCCAGAGGATCACAGAAATCTAGAGTCTTGATTCAGGTGGCTCTAGCCCCAGGCTCGCGGGCTCGCATCGCAAACGAGATGGCCTTCAAGTTCGGCTGTGCTCCATGACTCTAGACACAGACCAATCAAATCTGTCAGAAAGTCCATCTCCCGGTCTTGTTAAGTCTTGTTTGAGTCCCTTGAGTCTTGACGACTCATGTCTCTTTCCCCTAAGTTTGGCCTTTCGCCGTTCTCCGTGATCTAATCTGATATGATTAAAATGATTAAAATGATTAAAATATGCGGGAGATTGTGTGACAAGGAACCTTCCGTCCGTGAGCGGCCGACTTGGAACTGCGTGTTCGGGCGGAGCTGTGGAAGAGATGAGGGACTCGGCCCGACTACCCACGTGGAAGATGTCTGTGGGCTGAACCGAAGAGAGGTGAAGATTTTCGGCTTGGCTGAAGCCCGGCAATGTGCGGAAAGATCTTGGAGATTTTTTAGGGGTCATGGCAGGGCCTGTAGAGGCCTGGCGAAGGGCGGTAAAGTCTTGGGAAACCAGTAAAAGTCCCGGTAAATTTCTTGGGAGTTCCACCAAAAAGTCACCGCGATCTCGGCAGTGGCATGGCATCCCGTTAAAGCCTCAAGATACCCGCAAAAAAGTCTCGGCAAGGCATGGCAAGGCTTCAAGAAGTCTGTTACAGCCTGTTAGAGCCCGTTAAAGCCTCACGATGCCCGCAAAAAAGTCACCGAGAAACTTGGCAGTGGCATGGCAAGACTCGGTATGGCTCGTCATAAGGTTGGCAAAGACGTGATGAAGTGGATGGAAAGTTCTGTGGATCACAACGTCCGGTGAAATCCTAAAGTTTCTATGTACCTTAAAGCTCGGAAAAGTGATGAGGTAAAAGGCATGGCGTCACATATCCGCGAAGATATTTGTCATCCGTGATTACTGTTTCCCTGGGGTTTCCCCAGCAACACTGCATGAAAACAATTCATTCATTACTCAACAACCGATATCTACGCTGGCAATACCTACGCTTGTGAACAGTCTCACAATTGTCAATCGATAATCGATACCGTCGGAGAGCTCCTAGAGCATTGTGTACGCTCCCTCAGCTTCTCGGAGATTCCCCCTCTCGTCCACTTTCTCTCCCAAGACTCGGCCGGCTGGAAGTTGCCGGATATGTCAAACTCTCAGAGGATGTCTTATGGAATCTTTCCTATCCTCTAGATCCGCATCGTATCCGAGACACCGAAAATGCCGCTCACGAGCTCGGGTAGAATTGTGACCATAGCTGCAAGTAGGCAACCACGATGGATCAGTAATCATTGACGCCCTATGGATGATTCAGTTCCAAACGTAGAGTAGAGATTTTCTGCCGAGTTCTCGGCGAACTTAAGGAAGAGGGATTTATGCATCAAGCATCTCGGGTACCTGTCGCTCTATGCTTCGACTTTTCAACACCACCAAATTCTCACGATCTCGGTGCACCTACTTCACGGATATCACGCGGAAATAACCAATCAGATTGGAAGATAATAGAAATACCGCTTTAGCAGAGAGCTTAGGTTCCCTTGGATTTCCTTTGCTGAGTTTGACGGTTGAGCTGGGTCAAACGAAATGCAACTAGAGGAGCTTCAGTGACAGCCAAGAAAACCCGAAATTCCACCGACATCACTGAAGCCTGTGAAGCGTGAGACTACCGTGTGAAGTGATTCTAACCACATGCATTGAGGTTCCTTAAATGGTTTGGCTTTTTCCTGCTATCCTTTCCTAGTGCTTTGGCGTCCTTTTGGCGGACTTTCCTTTGGTGACACTAAATCGATCTTCGTGTAGCCTATGAAGTAGCCTACAGGTAGGACTTGCACTTAGCTGACTTAGCTAAAGTGGTGATCCCAAGGGCTCCCAGGGTTCCGAAGAGGTGGACGTGGCCGTGGCCTAAGAACACGCCGACAGTCGACCGCGTTCGACCTCCGCCGCTGCCTCGTCTCCAGCATACCGATGACCAGCTCACCTGACCTGACAAACGGAATAAGATTCAACTTCATCGGCGTCGTCTGAAAATGGAACTGCGTACGGTGATCAATTGAGCAGAAGCGTAGGGGAAGAGAGAGAGGGAGAGCGGTGTGCACCTCTTTGCACGGTGACGACATTCTAACCCTCTCGCTAATGACGTACCTTGCATTAGCTCTTCTCTAGTAAATGTCTAACGGCGCCGGCGGCCACAGAGATGTCGGTGAGAAACGTCGGAGGAAAGGGAATGGAATTTGCAATTTGTGCTGGGAAACGCGGGTGCTGCTTAAGAGGTGATGAGAAAAAAAAGGGTAAAGGCATGGAGAAAATATTTTCCATCACGAAATCGATGTGAGGTATGATAGATACATGCATAAAGGGAGGCAGAAACTTACAAAAACCGCTTCGGTGAACTCACACGGGTTATTAAGGGCCCCCTGGACTCCCTGGACTTCCCGGAGCTCGAAGGAAGCTGATGCCAGTAACCAGTTCCCTCGGGTCCTTCCTCCAAATTCCAGGTTGACATATCCGTAACGTCCGCTCCAGTCACTCGGAAACGTTAACTAGCGTTGGCTTCATCCGCTTCTTTCCAAAGAAGATCATCTCGACAAACTTGACATACAAGCATTTTCCCAGTTCCTGCTCCGAACGTTGACAAGATACAAATTGCCATGCTTATGACACGCTTTCCTTGACATTTCTTTACTAGAGAGACCCAAGATACAAATACAGTTTAAGTTATGGACAAATATAAATACATGATACGCTTCCCAGAAATTGTAATCATAAATACAAACGCTAGATATCGTTAATCAAATAAAACAGGACCTAAAAACGATCTTCAAAACTCCTACAACTCCGTTAACCCCGTTAGCCGGAAGACATGATCGACAAGAAGCGCCACAAGTCTCGAAATAGTTTCGCTCGCTCGCTCGACTCGGTGTGCTGCGTAGCCCGCGGTGGACCTGCCGGGCCTGTCAAAGGCGGCCCAATCCTCTTCTGTTCCCAGCTGCACGCCGAGGACGCGCACGCTCACTAACTTCACATCCTCCATCGCCGTTCTCCACTTCCACTACCACAACATCGCCGACGCAGCAATCGCCATCAGTAATCCCGCTCCCAAGCCCATCGTTCTTCCCGCCGCACCACTAACACAATACATCCCCATCCCACGATAGTAATCACAAGAACTACTTCCTCCCCCTCCCCCGGCTTTCACTGCACCACAGGTTCCAACTGGAGCAGCGACCTTTTGGCTAGGTCCACGTTCAACGTTTGGTCCAGGATCCGGGTAGTCCACGTCGGTTCCGCCGAGAGTGGTGCAGCCGTTTCCGAGGTTGGCTACGAAGAGATTCGGGCCCAGGGCTCGCTTGGAGATTCCGGAGATGCTAGAAAGCGGGGTGCTGAGGGACTCATAATCCTCCGAACCATAGTCCGAACTCGTGGAGTTGGATGATGTGGAGGAATATCCCTCAGCCGATTGGGAATCAGTAATCTCCTCGTGATCGGCATGATCGGGTAGTTGTGCGAGCTCCGATTCCTTCGGCGCTTCCGAGTCCGACGCCGAGGCTTCGGCAACACGCTTCTCCCCCGGGAGTTTCTTCGCCTCCGCTGGTTCCTCCGAGTGGTCACGAGTCTTCCATATGTGCATAACTCCATCCTCCACCTCGACCTTAGGGTTTGACCCTTCACGCTTCCATATGTGCATCGTTTCATCTCCCTCCACCTTCTCGCCCCGCTTCTCCACCTCCTCTTCCACCCTCCCCGCTGTTCCAGAGATACTCCGCTTCTTCTTTCCTCCGATGGTAACAACGGCACAGTTCATATAAAACTCCCGATTACCGGTGTTGTTAATCCAGCTCCAGGCTAGTAATGCTTCTCCTCCACCAGCGTTCTTGGGTATCGTGAAGGAAAATTGTTGGTTCTGTCCTGGGTTTGGCCTTACGCAGCCTCCAATGATTGACTTTATGACCTGAAAGCTCTTTCCTTTGTCATATGATAAACTGATTTGGCATGAACCACCGTTGTGAGTTGCGGAACCTTCCAGCTGGATTTGATAAGTTCCTCCAGGAGAATAACTGGCAACGGAAGCACCCTCCGCGGTACCCATCAGTGAGTGATAGCCTTTGCATGGGAATTGGGCCGCTGTTATCGGTGAGGTGTAGCTGTAGTCGGGGTTGGTCGTGTGGGGGTTGACTTTGTGCCGTAGTGGGGGAGGCGAGATCAGGGCCATGTGGGCCGAGACGGGTGCCATGAGGCTTAGGGCTGAGATGAAGGCCGATAGTATTAAGGGCTTCATTGTGGCTGTGGCTGTGTCGTATCGCAGTAATGACGATGGTTATCGTAGATTCAAGGTGACGAGGTCCGTGAGTTCGCGATGGGATTGATGAGATGGGGAAACACGAAGTTAAAGGAAGCCCCTATTATCTATATCGAAGGTCTGTTTATACGAGCTTTTAATTTTCAGGGACGCGGTCGTGATGTGTTGGCAGGGCTCTGTGGGGTTTTTGGAAGGTCGAATGGGGGTTCTCCACTGCGATCCTGGAAATGACAGGGCGGTAAATGCAGGTACATATTCTGTACAGATTGACGATTTGACAGGTATTTACACATCTCGCGAAATCTCAATTTCAGCCCTATTGTATGGTTTGACACTTCTCTTCGTTTCACTCATGGTATACGCGGCTACAGAAGCTCCCATCAATTCGTCAATTATAAAATAGAACACAAGCGACCGTTGAAGTCGCGACTGTTTCTATTTCCTATTTTCCCATCCAGGCGCGTGATGGTGAAACTTTAACCCTACGAGCTACTAACTGACTTTAATTTCTCCGGGTCGAGTTATGAGTGGTTGAGGCTCGCCTGGGGTTTTACGCGCGCAGACCCCGGCCACGGAACAGGGGTTGGCCTGCCAGTGAGTGATGTCGTATGTATTAGTTTACCATCATTTTCCATGGGATTATGGCTTAGTGCGAGACAAATTTAGAGTCAGGGCGACGTTTCCAAGTGTCAGGATGTTTTGCGGACGCCCTCGATACCGAGCCAGGCGCCGTCATTGAAGTGAAATTCATTGTCATAGCGTAGCCTTGCGCGTACGTTTCAGTTTTTCATGATTCGATATCTCTACCGTAGGAGTCTTTACCATCTTCTGGCTGGCGTTGCTAGCTCACAGTTTCTAGCTCCGGACGCGGCGCGATGCTGTCAGCTTAGACTGAGCGCCGCATCTTCTACGGATTCCCCTACGGGTTCGGCCCGAAAAGAGGCGCCCAATCCGACGTCGGGAAAAGGGATGCTCCGACAACCTTTATGCCAACACCTTGGGGATGAGGTACGTAGGTCCTTGATGGGGGTTTGAGCGTCGCTGACCGCCGGAATGCCTACATTCAGCACTTATAAGCTCGATCTCGTACTCTAGTTATGCCTCTAAAGAAAGCCGCTGATGATGATCGACTGTTGCGCAATATTGTTGGGGAGCATCTTGGGGTGTTACGGAGCGGTGTAGGGATAGCATATAAGTCTAGGTATCGGACTATCGATGAATTGATCCAGATTTTATCAAACTATCGATGATTCATCGAGCTATCATAGACTATCATAGACTATCTTTGAGCTATGAAGCTTGTTACAGAGTTGGTCCGGGATGAGGACTGTGCGCACGTGTTTTCGTGTGAATTTTAGGACACCAATGCTGATATTCCCGATGATTTTCATTGATGCACGCAATATGATTGGGGATGCGTGATGATGATGAGCGGTGGACTTAACGGTGATGGGATCCCTGAGGATATCAACAATCCAACATCTCGGACACCTGCGATCGGGATTCGGATATGAAAGAGGCCGACATGAAGCTAGATATCCACCCTCGTGGTGATATTCGGATTTTTCGACGGAATTGGTGATGGACTATGGGTTACGGATTGAATTCGTGATTCAGAATGCTGATCTCGCTTCAATATGCATGTATTCTCGCGAGCGCGAATTAAGTATCGGTGTAACTTTAGATGTTTAGTTTAGCATTGTAGTTGTGGACGGATTTGGAGATGCGAAGAGAAAAGAGAGAAGATATCGGAGCACGGCGGGACGGAATCAACCTGAGGCTCGGGATACACTGGCCAGCGCTAATTGAAGATTTTCAATGTTTCACTTAGGGAGCATCCGGGACGAATTGAATGTAACTTCGGGTTGACAGCGGCGAAATGCAGTCCAATGTTCTGCCTACCTAAGTAGCTGATAGAAGTTTGATATAGGAAGCACGTGTTTTGGCGAGAAATGCAAGTATCAAGCGACCCCGGATGATTTTCCGGGTTATGGACGGATTCGGGCTGTGACAGGCGACGGATATATAAAATTCTCGGGATGCTCCCTGAGTTCCCATTACTTCGGTGGAATTCTGATATTGGCACGTGTTTTTCGCGAAAAGTATTTGCGGGAACGCTATGCTGATCTTGTGGACGATTACATATGACCGGATTTGAGTTACAAAGAGACGGATGGATGCCAAACGTCGGATGAGCACGACATGAAGCTTTGATTCATTCACACGTGTTTTCGTGAGAAATATAATCTTAATATCCTCAAGCGCGCACGTTGTGGAGGTTTTGGTGCCTGTGCATCAGATAACTACATTTTGGCGCGTAGCTGGTTTATCAAAGCCATCTTTGACCTGGCGTGATTGATATTGTGGTCTCGACTTTGAGGCTATTCAGTGCGTTAGATAATTGATACTCAAGGCCACAGTATCACTTTCAGTATATTTGTTACAGCCTGACAAAAGGCTCAAACTCTAACTAATCGCAAATTGAACTTGCGCCATGCAGGCTATCGTCCACGTGGAGTACTTGAGCAAATCCTCGGGGCTGTCCTGATCTGCTGTTTGCCGCATATCCCAACTGCCTGAAGATAGACCAACTCGATAACTGTCAACAAAGCGAGAGGACACATGTACGCACTGCATAACTATATCCAAACGCTAGGTTTAACGGAGTGACCAAGAAATGGGGTACAATTGATCCACAAACGGTCGCCGCGGGATTTCCTGGTGTTCCGGTAAGTCTTGAAGATCGTTTGCTACGCTATTCGAGTCCTCAACTGTAGTCAGTCACCGAACGCGTGGGTTTTGCTATTCGAGCTATTTGTGAATCATTTGTGGTGTGAATTGTATGTTGACGGTAGCTAGTTTCTCCGCTCTTCCCCAAATATACATCAGCCGGTACATTCGGCAGAAAATTCAAGCATTCTCTAGTCCCGCACACCGCATTATCGGCTTCAAAACTCCGCACCTCGCCAAACATCTCCACACTGTTGCATGCCGTAACTCCCTGGTGTTCTCCGCGCGTTCATCTCCCCAAACTCTTTTGTTAGGGTAAAGCCATTAGTCTCGCTAATCACCACCGAACAAAAAATCTCGTCACCACACGTACAAACGGCCCTAATCCACGACAGGAATCCACTCACATGTCCGGAAAAACCATCAATGGGCGATATCGGAAATCGGCAGGAGCCGACGAGTGCGTTTCCATGAGTCCGGAACTATTCCCGACCCACTTCGCACGTGGGCTTTGGTAGGCGTGCGAACACACAGCGCGATTCTGCGACGCGCGCACGTGGGGCTCCACCTCAAAGAGTTACAACTTCAGAGCAAAGGAAGAAGCACAGAATATCAGTGGAACAAAGATCGGCACGAATAATATACCCCAGCCGAAGTTACCGAAGGTCACGGTGATTGGGACCTGGCGCTAGCGCGATGAGGCGGCATGATGACGTCCGAGGATCCCAGGTGAGCCCGAATCGCCGACATGTAGCATTTAGAGAGCTTCATGCGTAGGGACTCGGTAGAGCTGTTGTGAAGAAAGTCTGTGTAGAGTAAAAGTTAATACTGATACAACCGTAGCCGCTGGCAAGACGCAGCATATGGTGATATCGGCTTCGCGGATCTCGGTGACAACATGTTTCGAGTTGTGACGTGGAACTGAAGTGCTCGTGAAAGTTGACTTCTCCATAGAGAAAGTGGAAAATGTGACATGGCGGATAGCATAAATGTTCGCACCCTGGCAGCTCTTAAGCTTTTTTTCGCAGCGATGTTTTTTCCCGCCAAGATAGGCTCCACCGGTTAATTGACATGCTTGTGCAGCGGTTTGCAGTGGGCTGAAATACATGCATTTTTGCGATGGATTCGCATCATGGATATAGATCGGGGCTGTAGTTCTAGTGCTTAAACAGGCTTAGAAAATGCCGACATTATCGCAACTCCGCGTACTCTCTGTCAAAACGTACATTGTTTTATCAGAGGGTTATAAGGTTGATGTGAAGAGACATACTATGGAGTATGTCCCCGTGCGGATTTATGTTATGAAAGGGGTGGATCGAAAGAACAACTGGAATGAATAAACTCGATAAACAGGATGGAACAGGATGGAACAGTTTCGAATTCGGAACTTGGCATTAGCAAAAGTCTGTGCACCCATAACAGCCTATTTGCCATATATATTGCTTGTTTTGACAACCCTTTTGATTAGCACCGTCGTATTGATAAGAAGCGTCGGGTCCTGACAGTGAATACATAGCCGAAACCGACACAATTCCGAGATTCTCTTCCGAAGATTGTAACCACTCAACAAGTGGTTGGGGCCGAGGTGCCAATTGAAAAGGAGAGTGTTCCATTTCAATTGTTCGTTTGTTTATATTAGATATACTAAAGCTATCTAGCTGACCTTGGTAGGGTAGAAAATAATAATGCAAGCAAGCGAACTAACTACTCTGGTCACAATAAATCACTCATTATTGAAGATGCGGGTGACAGTTCATGACAGTCATTCACTTTTTCAAACAACCTTCAAGGTTATGTCTAGCAATCCTACAACAAAATCCTCCGCCCCCTCGCCCCCGGCCGGTCCCAGAGTCTCATCCACAGCAACATTTTCATGCACTGAGTGATCCTGATAGGTGTTGATGACTGAACAAAGGACAGATCAATCAGTGATTGGGTAGCCAACGACCTCATCACTGCAATCACCGAGAATTATTGCCAATGGAGACAAACCTCGATGCAGTCGTATTTGCCATTAAAGGGTTTCAAATGCGACAGCCCAAGCGACATGTTTGAGAAGAGTTGATTGATGGCGCCCGACAATGAGCCAAATGGAAGATTTAGACTGTTTGGAGGGTAACGTGAGTGATATTTCGATCGCTAGCGGGCTGGAATTCCATTGCAAGGACATAGAAAAAGCGGGATGTACAAAAGAAATATTGCAACTGCCGTATTAAAAAAGAAACTAGAGTCCACCAAATTGAGCCATACATTCTTGATGAAACAGAAAACTCAATGAAACACAGAAAAAAGATAAAATTTCCTCCAAGAGCAACCTCTGCGAACGCAGTCAGCTTCCAAGTCGGTATGGTGTGCGGAAAAGGAAAATTAATGAAAGAGATATAATAAAACTTGTTACAATTTACAAAATTCCACCATTCTCCTTCAGTAAAGTTTCCATATCTGCCAGACTTGGCCCGCGTGGCGAACTTGTGTCGTAATCTATATCGTCGTAATCTATATCGCCGTCTTCAAACTCCTGACCCGCTGAGATTCCCTGCTGCACCAATGCCAAAGGTGTTTTTCCCTCTCTATCACGTAGATTGATATTCGCGCCTTTGAGAAGCAATGATTGCACTATCGCCACTTTCCCCAACACTGAAGCCCAGGTCACTGGTGTCCACCCCGATCTATCGTCAATCGATTCGATATTTGTATCTTTCTCTAGCAAGTAATGCACGAGCTTCTGGTAACCCCTCTTAATAGCGAAAAACAGTAGAAACCTTCTCTCATCCAAGTCTAACGCTAGTAAATCAATCTTGGCTCCTTTGTCTAGTAGACTAAGGATCATTTCCTGGGAGAACCATGTAGCCTGTGATAGTATTGTCTGTCTGTAGCGATTTATATGATTCGGATTCGCTCCTTTCGCCAATAAGTGATTGAGTGCCGCTATGTTCTCTTCTTTCGCAGCCCACCATAGCGGCGTGCAACCATTTTGATCCGGGGCGTCGATATTCGCGCCCCTTTTTAACAAGAAATCCAAAATTTTGTCGTTGGACTTGCAACCGAAGCGCTGAACGGCAACCGACAACAATGATCTCCCTTCACTGTCTGTTGTGTTAATGTCCGCTCCCTTCTCCAGAAAGATACACACGACTTCGACATCGTTATTTATGGCCGCCAAAATAACGGTGTTTTCTTGCGGTGTTTATCCGGGGAGTGAATATCGGCACCTCGCTCTAGCAACATATGCACCGTGGACGCATGTCCACGCTGGGCAGCAAGTGACAGCGGCGTCATTTCCAATATATCTAATGCATCGATGTTTGCACCGCTATTCAACAGAATATTCACAACCTCTGGGTGTCCGTAAAGGGTAGCAAATGCTAGCGGAGTAGTGTAGGAGCGATCCTGTTGATGTATACTGGCGCCATTTTCCAATAGCAAACTGACAACAGCCCCATGACCTCGTTGAGCGGCTACTATTAGCGGAGTATTAGAGAGTAGTTGCATGTTGACATCAATCTTGATCGGTTTATAAGTCGCGTAGCATCCTCTACAATGCCAAAATGTGCAGCAACATGTAGACCGGTAAATACTGCCAAGCTGGGCATGACTTTGGACAGTCTCCTCGGAATACATTTCGCGTTGGCATACATCAAGTGCTAATAGGCACAGGTTTTGTGAGATACATTGGGAACCGCCTCCATCAGACAGCAACCGAAACGCTAATTCTGAGATGTTTTGGTCGATCTGTTTCCTTGCGTGTTCGCCCCAGAAATTAACGGCATATGCGAGGAAGGGAAAGTTGATAAGATGAGAAGAAAAACCTCTGGAGTGAAAATACTCCGGCGTTTGGAGCCCACGACCATCAAGCAAGTTCCAGATGGTTCTAGAATCTTCAATGGTATCATCAGGGATAGTGCTATCCCGAAACCCCAAATATATTAGACAAGTGTGGGCAATGTCCCGATGGCCGGTTTCGAATAAGAGTTTTTGCTCGTATTGATTCTGAAGGAAATCCTGTAACGATTTGTGCACGAGTCGAATGGAGGACGTTTCACGATCATTTATCACAAGACCGTAGCAGCAATCAGTCAGAGATTTCTCAAAAGGTAAATCTTCTAAGTTAAGGCTATCGCAAGTCGAATTGATAGATGCTAGTGCATGTCGTAACTCGGGGATTGATAGCTGTCTTTCGGCGATAAATGTCCATTTTAGAACTTCCATGGCTTGCTTTGATTTTGCAGGTGGCTGTGAACGTATACGGTTGATGGTAGCTTCCAATGCCCCTGTAAGTTTTGTAGACAGCGAGTCCAAGGCTTTACGTCTCTTTACAATGCTAGTTTGCTCTAAGACCGTCAGAATCTAAAGGGCAGGGAGCAAGAACCTAGATATATGGCATTAACATGTGAAACCAGAGCTGATCAATGAGTATCTTCTTGATTAACATTCCATCTGCTGTAGCGACTATCCTATTCACAATCTCCTGTTTGAAAGAATCTTCCATCGAATCGTGATTGTCGTCCATTTCCAGTTGGCGTAGAACATATCTCCTGATGCTTTACTGCACATGGTAAAACCGGAAAGTTTTTCTCGACCACAGGCTGCATATTGGATCGTCCGGTAACGAAAATTTGGACTGAGCTCTCAGGACTGTCCACAATCCGAGAGAGCGATCTGAGGAAAAGCCTTCTTTCGTCGTCTTTGCATTCATCCAGGGCATCAACGCATATATAGAACTTGGTAAAACGCTTCAGGGCCGACTTCAAAGACTGCATGCCTGTCTCCAGGTCTAGACTTCCTTTCTTTCTTCGTTCGTGCAAAGAATCCAACAACTCGTTTGAAATTTGGTTCAAATGCATCGACAAAATTTGCTTCAGCAATGATCCTAACATATTAATCGCGGTTTGCTTCTCATCGTCACGGTAGTCGCAGTAAACATAGGCCAGGGGACAAGATGCAGCCAACAAAGTATCGACGACAAGCGAGCTATTGAGGTTTTGTCAGTAAGTTTCATACGGATTAGAACGATTCCAGGTATGATGGGCCTTGCGTACCTCATTACGGACTTTCCAGCCCCGGGAATCCCACAACACGCCAACACAGGGTTGAATCTTTTTTCCTCGACATTATCTCCATTAAACCATGTCAAGTACTCCTCCTTCTTCAAGAACCACGTTCCGGTATCATTAAGTCTCTGCGAGCTTATATCCTGGTGCCGTTTTTGTGGTCCCAACGGCGAAATCCAGTTCAAAATCTTCTCCAGTACATCATCTACAAACCATTAGTTCTCGACGCATGGAATTCAGATTGTGCCAAACCTTCAGCCACTACCCGCAACTTCTCCACTCCCTCTGAAATTTTCCGCATTTCCTCCCGATGTCTTTTCAAATCCGAAACAAGCTCAATGACCGTTGCAAGTTTCTCTAACATCCGTATCATACCCTCTGGAACATCAATGAGATTCTCTTGCATCATCTCAATTGATGCCGTTGTTCGCTTATGCTGCTCTTCTAATTTTTCGATCACCGCTGAAGACGTTTGTAATAAGAGATTCCTTTCGTAATTAGCGGATCATCTATTAAGTGATGAATTTAGCGATGGAAATTATCTGTTAGAATTGACAAGTAAAACTTGAAGAGTTTGAACGTATCGGTGAACAGTATGAACGCTTTGCAAGCATTCATCTCTTTTAAGTGGCCGGGTCATCCGTCCCATCACTTCTGAAACCTTACTTATACTGCGGAGCTTGGCAATGTGTTCCAAAACGGATGTCAGATGGCCTTTACATGAGTCAACTATTGCGCACAGAATCGATTGGTTGTCGGAAGTAGATTCCGAGATATCATCAGTCCTAAGAGCGTCGTTCAACTTGGGGAGGACCTTAGATAACGCCGCGACTTCGATATTAAGATCGGAAGCTTCTTGAGGAGCTGACTTGACACTACCGATGTAGCCATTGAGAATTGTGGTGACATCAAGGGCAAGACTGATGAGGCCCGCAACGCTGGCGCATAAGCTCAGTGGATCCATGGTATTGACCTAATTGCGAGAGCTTTCCTCGGGTGGAAGAATGGGACAGAGGGAAAGTAGACGTGATATGATATCGAGATGTTTTCTGATTATCGAGACAGGATGTTTGTCGAGCTTCCGTGCGAGGCTTTCTCGATGGTGATGCCGACAAGGTGCGTCGATACCTCGCGATGGGGCGACAAGCATAGTTATTTCCCCGCTTTATATAAAGTTCCTAAAAGCACAATCTGCATAGCGACGTGGCATCACATAAGCGCCAGACTTGGGTTTAAACCCGAGTCATAGGATGTGAAGCAGTGTAGTTAAGTATTGAAAACAAGCATGCTGGGATAGTAGTTCATATCCGCTGAATGGGGTATCGGTGTGTGATCAGGAAGTATGGAGAGTAGAGGCGGTGAGAGTCCGCGGACAATGTGAAGGCAGGGTTAGAACTTAAGAGCGACATACGCGTGCGTAAACACAAAAACATATGGAGGAAGAAAGAACGTATGATTGATATCATTGGAGAGCAGGGCGGGTTCCGCTTGTTCGGAGGTCTAAGTAGCCTGGATCTCGGCAGCTGCGGCCAAACTTACTATACGGATTGATTATCACTGGTAAATTCCCTCCCGACTACGAATATGGCTTGTCAAATACAGCTGGTTCCATGTGGTTAATAACAGCGCCCAAACCCTTTGTTGTGCTTGTGCTGACGAACAGTGCATTGAGACAACAGTGCATAGATTCTGTAATAGTATCGTATGATGAAGTTTTCTTTATCTACATAACTACGACAAGAATACTCCATCAACCAGTAGTACTTACAAGTGACCAACAACAGCCGCCCCCTAACGCCTCTATCACATGCCTATGATATCTAACCCTCCCATAGAATCCCGAACATCAAATCATTCATGACGTACAGTAACCGTAACCCATGATATCGTAATATCGCCCGAACTAATTCCAAACCTCATCCGTCTCCGTAGAATCACCATGCTCCCATCCATTGTTCCCATTACTCTCCTCTACGTTATGTTCCCACTCAAACTTCTCCTCCTCCACCGGGTTATTCTCCCACTTCAACTTCTCTCTCTCCTCCTCATCCTCTCTCTCAAGCTTCTCTAGACTCCTGATCGGGCCGAAGAATCGAACCCTAACAAGTCTCTCCCCCTCAACCTCATCCAGCGGTAAACAGAGCGTTCCATCGACCTCTTTTGAGTCAGGAAGGGCAGTGGCACTATTAGCAACCCATTCCACGACTGTATCGAATTCGCGATCCACGTCTCCCGCCGGCATCTCAACATCACTATCGTAATGCATCTCTCCACCAGAATTGTAGCCATCATGAGCATCATCATGATAACCGTCGTAGTTGTCGTCAAAGTCGTCGTCCGCATAGCCACCGCTATGTAATGGGCCATTGTTGTAGTCGTCGACATCATAGTCTTCCTCGTATTCACCGTCGTCAGAATAGCGGTCGCTGTCGATGATACGCACGGGCTCTGGAGAGGGCTGACGCCAGCGGTCTTTGATGCGGTAGTTATGTTTGGCTGGGAAGGTCGCGGTTACCATGAGTTCGCTACCTTGAGGTTGGATCTCGACTTGAAGGGTATCAGTGTCGATGGGTTTAGCTGGAGGAGCGTTAGTGACGGTTGAACAGAGCCAAGAACGGGGAATCATACCCTCGTCGGCTGTCAACCCTTCCAGCACCGATAGGAAGACATCATAGTTGTAGTGGCAGAGACGCTGTAGTTGATAGGACATGTTGTAGAGGTTCTTAGCGTCAACGACTACCTCTACAGCTTTCACCTCCCACGTTCTTCCTCCAAGGCGGGCATAAAGCCTTTCCCTCTCTCTTAGAGCGGTATCGTCAAGATCGCGCCATGAGCTCTTTCCCCAACCCGGCTCTTTAGGATGGAAAACATTTCCATGTTTCTTCCTATCCCTAGCCTCATCCAAGAACTCATCTTCACTCTTCTGCCACTCCTCCCAGATCAACTCTGGGAGTAGATGCGTCAACCTCGTCTCTGCCATTTTCCTCAACACAGCCTCCAGACTCGGCGGGAACTCCTCGTTCATTCCCGCCTCATGGACATGATGATGCATCAACTTCACACCGGCGGTTTTCGGTTGTTCTGCTTCCGTCGCCTCTGTTTCCGGCTTGATAACAAACACCGCAATCTGCGAGCAATCTCCAAACACCTTCCTAGCATCATGCTGTATGTCGTCATTATCATCATACGGACAAACGACCTCCTTGACCTTTGCCCAGGTCGATGAACCGGGAGGAAATTCCGGATGCGTCCCGCGGCAAACTTCGATAGCCTGTCTCAGAGTCTCATCCGGGTCATTGCCACCATCAAACACCATGCACCTATTCATTCCTCCGGCTCCGGTAAATTCAACGTCGTAACCATACTTTGCAGCAGCTTCTAATGCCCAAGTACGGAATTCCAAGCGATTCCATTCAAACCGGTGGTCGTGATGTCGCATTCTGTAGGGCACACCAGGCCAGTGGAAACCATGGTTTGCGGTGGGTTGTGGCTGTAGCGTATCGAGGTAGTCGAAGAGCGCATTGAACTCTCTGTTCGGTGTGGTAACGATGCAGACCTTGGGTTTTAGGCGGCCGAGAAGGACTGGCGCGAACTGCGCGAGAGGTTCCGGGTCGAGGTGCTCGATTACTAGAGATCATTCCGTTAGCTTTCTTCGTCCGCCGTATCAACAGTGTTCGCCTCGTCTGCTGCGCTTGCTCTTCTGCCGTAACAACAGCGTCCGCATTGTCGCAATATTTGCTGCTCCCTCCACATCACCCGCGAAAAGAGACTAAGACCACTCACATTCACTCGCCACCACCACGTCATGGTATCCAATATTCTCCGTCGTCGCCTCCGTAAAGCTGCCCTGATATAATTTCACCTCCAATTCCCTCCATCTATTCTCCTTATCCTCCTCCATTTGGTTAAGATTCTTCCAGATGGAACCCTCCGCAATTTGCTCATCCAAGTCTATCCCCGACATTTTCTCCAACGGCAGATTATCATCACACAGCAGTAATCTTCTAATCAGTGAAGCTTCCCCACATCCTGCATCTAGCATCCTGCGCAATCCCCTAGGAGGCTGGATAGACCGGGTAGCCTTGGAGCCGTTAGGTTGATCTGGAGCTGTGGAGTTGCCCGAACTCGTTGAGTCTGCTAGATCCGATGAACCGGAAGAGGCATTCGACTCCGCCGACGCCGATCCGGCGAATCTCGGCTCAGCAGCAAACGCCGTAATAGTCTCCTGTATAACACATTGCCGTTGGATCTGTAGCGGCGGTTCGAAATGGATTCCTGCTATATCCGGGATATCAGGATCTTCAACTTCTGGCGGAAGGGTGAAGTCGTTTAGTGTGATATCCATAATGTCGTTCTTGTTTGCTTGAAACCGCTTGATAAAGTTCGACAAAGTCTGACACAGTTGGTGTCGTTGTCGTTTAACGAAGTTCGACGAAGTTCGTTAAGGCGGTGTCGTAAGGCGGCGTTGTGGGGTAAAAATGGAGGTGGAGGTGGGGTTGTTTCGTGTAGTAGCGGTCTAGCTGCGCGGAGTTGGAGCTGGAGCTATATTCTAGACGCGACGCGGCTCTCTATGCTGGAGGGTTGAATGCAGGGGTCAGGCTTATTAGACTTGTTAGAGTAGAGCCAACGGGAGTGATGAGGCGTGAGGCTTTGTCTTAGATCAAAGCTTCTGGAAGCTCGAGAGGAGGCAAACAAAGTTATAAACACGATGTGCCTGAAAGAAGAAGCTTATCTGGTTCTTTGCAGACGTGTTTGATGCTTCGATGCTTGCAACTTGTGATTATGCCGTAAGCGAGGCATGTGGTTGGGGCCCAGGTCTTCACAAGATTTAGATAGGCCCCGTATGGAGCTCATCTGGGTGCAAGCAACCGGGTGACAAAGGAAAAAAAAGAACCTTGGCACCTTACAATAAAAAGCAAGCACGTCGCCGATGCACAATGCCGCCAGAAATATTGAAAGAAACAGCAAAAAGTGAGCTCCGACCCGGACTTGAACCGGGGATCTCATCATTACTAGTGATGCGCTTTACCGCTAAGCCACCGGAGCTATCGAATGATCATGGGTACATTTACACATTATATGTTAAAAGCATAAAGAGCCGTAGACCTGTTGTAAACTCTATTTCAGGAGCTCTGAAATAACTTTGATTACCCCTCATCTTACCAGTAGTGATCTGAAGTTGTTACATCATTGTTTTGGTCTGATCATCATAGAGGTAGTATGGCAGCCTATACCTACCACTCTGCAAAGATCATGCAGCAAAACAGAAAAACCACAAAATGAAGGTGACCTGTCACTTTCAACTTGAGCCACTTGTAGATTTAGTCAAGTTGCCATGGCAACTGCTTTTGGCATTGTCAGGTTTGGCTTTACAGTGCAGCCACCACAGGAGATTTGCCATTGGTATTGCATTCCCTCAACCCAGCACCCTGTTTGCACAATAAACCCAGCATAAAAACAGATGGCTCTGCTGTTGGTTGTTGTCTCCAGAGTAGGGTAATGGTCGGCATGTCTCCTAGCATAAACTGGGGGCTATCAGGTGGCTGATAGTAGGGTAACTCAATTTCAATGTGAAAAAAAAGAAAAGTGAGAAGTAATAATTTCAACAATAGAACTCATTTACTTCTCTAGGGATTCTCTCTTCAACTTGAATGAGTAAGAAATGTAATAATCTTAAACTCTCCTGCTTATCTCAGGGAGTGGTCAAGATCATTGGTATTGCATCCAAGTATGAACAGCAATCTGTAAGGGTATTTGGTCTTGATGGTCTTTGTAATCAATTCCAGGGACTTGGTAATTCATAGAGGCATTGTGTTCAATGACAAACAGCAATCCTATGAGGATTCTTGAGTAATATCTTTCTGGGACATAATCATATTGGATAGGACAGTTGAGTGATCTTGCTGGATAATGGCTTTGTCAAGTAGGGCCTTTTTCCATATTTATGTTTTCTGACTTGACCTCCCCACTCATATACCTACCAGGTACATTGCAGTGGTTGGAATGCCAAGTATGGATTGACATTGGTAGAGAGCATACAAACATGATATTTTTCACATACAAATTCCATATTCAGAAAACTCTCTAGAATCACTTCTGATAAGCTTCCAAATCAATCTAGAGACTCCTGATAATTCTCTTACTCATTGGCAGATGTGTCATTGCCAAACTTGTTATTTGTTGATGTGTCATTGCTATTAATATCACCTTTGTTAGACATTTAAGCACATATAATGTGTTGTATTTATATGGTCAGCTCCAGTGAAGTGTCCATGCCTTGTTGCCAGATTTCCTGATCCATCCTTGCATCAGTCTGTGGCCTCCTTTCCTGTCTGCATGAATTGCAAACCCTCCACCACAGTAGATGTCATCTAGCCTTCCTGGGGCCTCTGATAGGATCCAGTATCCATGTCCATCTGACTGCATAATTTAGTCTCATCATCTCATGCTAGTTGAAGGTTGTCCTGTGATGAGGTTTCCTGGTGTCATACCCCTCGTAGAAGACAAGTTAAGAGAAGGGGGATTCTCACAAGCAATGACCCAAGTCATAGGACAATAGCCATTATGGGCCACCCTTCATCCACTTCCTGTAGGAAGTAAGATAATGGGGGGCCAGGAAAAAAAAATAGTCAGTTATGTAAACTAGGGGCTATTAGGTGACTGATGGTAGGGTAACTCAATCTCAATGTAAAAGAAAAATGAGAAGTAATAATTTCAAAAACAGAAATTATTTACTTCTCTGGGGATTCTCTCTTAAGCTCAATTAAATAAGAAATATAATGATCTTGACCTCTCCTGCTTATCAGGGAGCAGTCAAGGTCATTAGGTATTGCATTCAAGAGTGAACTGCAATCTGTGAGGGTCTTTGGTCTTGAGGGTCTTTGTAATTCATAGAGAAATTGTATTCAATGACCAACAGCAATCCTATGAGGGTTCTTTTGAATAATATCTTTCTGGGATAAAATTTTATTCAAAGTGACAGTTGAGTGATCTTCCACTAGCTGATGGCTTTGCTGAGTGGGGGCTTTTTGCTTATTTATGTTTTCTGACTTCAGCTCCCAACTCATGAACCCACCATGTACATTGCAGTGGTCAGAACACCAAGTACTGGTTGACATTGGCAGAGAGCATGCAAACATGATATTTTTTGCATACAAATTCCACATTTCGGAAAACTCTCTAGAATTACTCCAAAAACCTTCCAAACTAATTGAGTGACTCTTGGTAATCTTCTCAGTTGTTTGCAGATGTGTCATTGTCAAACTCACCATTTGTCAATCTGTCATTCCTAATAATATTGCCTTGGTAGGGCATTTGAGCATATATCATGTTTCATATTGACATTGTCAGCTCCAGTGAAGTGTCCATGTAAACCAGGGGTTGTAAGGTGACTGACAGTAGGGTAACTCAATATTTACATAAAAGAAAAGCGAGAAGAAATAACTGCAATGATGGCAATTATTTACTTCTTGTGTGATTCTCTCTTAAGTTTGAATGAGTAAGAAATGTTATAATCTTGAACTCTCCTGCTTCTCTCAGGGAGTCATTGAGGTCATTTGTTGATTGTGTTCAAGGGTGAACAGCAATCTGTGAGGGTTTTCAGTCTTGATGGTCTTTGTAATTTATAGAGGAATTGCATTTAATGAGGAACAGCAATCCTTTGAGGGTTCTTGTAACTAATATCTTTCTGGGAGGTAATTTATATTCAACAGGACAGTTGAGTGATCTTGGCTGGATGATGGCTTTGTCAAGTGGGGGCTTTTTCCTTATTTATGTATTCTGACTTGAGCTCCCCACTCATACACCCACCAGGTCCATTGCAGTGGTTGGAATGCCAAGTACTGGTTGATGTTGGTAGAGAGCATACAAACATGATATTTTTCACATACAAATTCCATATTTCAGAAAACTCTCTAGGATCACTCCAAAAACCTGCCAAATGAATCAGGTGCCTCCTGGTAATCTTCTAAGTCGTTTGCAGATATGTCATCACCAAACCTGTCATTTGTCAATGCATCATTGCTAATAATATCCTGCAGGTAGGGTATTTGAGCACATATCATGTTTCATATATGCATTATCAGCCCTGGTGAAGTGTTTGTGCATTACTGCTGGATTTCCTGATCCATCATTGCATTACTTCAAGGCCTGCTTTGCCATCTGTATGCCTTGCAAACACTTCACCATGGTTGATGTCATGGGGCCTTCCTGTGGCCTCCCATTGGATCTGGCATCCATGTCCATCTGACTGCATGCTGTAGTCTCATCATATCATGCTAGTCAAAGGTTGTCTTGTAATAAGGTTTTCTATATTGTTGGCTGCCTCAGGGCCACTGTGCCACATATTGGTCTTTACTGCCCATGACAATCCTTATCTCCTTCAGCCAACTAGACTCTGCTATTGCATATTCCTTCATTTGTTGATGTCTCATGTCATTCATCAGGTTTTCTGATCATCTCTGCTGGGCTTCCTTGGTAACATATGATTCTTAATTGGACTTGGCATTATGTCATAACATCCTTTCAATTCATTCTGAAATATCTGACATTGTCCCTCTAGTCCCTTGATCCTTTGTCCTTATCATCAACACTGAATACATCCTCACCCTACATGCACTGTCCTCTATCCAGGTGCATCTTTTCCTTTCGACTTTACTTATGTCTGGTAGTGTAGTGCCCTCCTATACTACACAAGCTTCCTCTTTTCCATATATGGCAACCTTTTTGCTTTATTACATGAATATCTTTGTTCCTTCCTTGGTATGCCTTTCTTCTTTCCCAGCCCCTTCTATACCTGCCTGTTGTGGTGGTCCTGTGTGACATGGTACAAGGTATGAATATGGTGAAAGGTAGTCTCACTCTGACTGTGGCTAGTAAGGACACAGAGGCTGTTGGAGAGAGGTTACTGTGACAGTTAGTCTGCCCCTTTCTCACAGATACCACTGAGACATTCCCAAATCTGGGCCCAACATTCTTAGTATTCCAGGTTTTGCTTAGTCAGTTACTGATGACCAAGATTGTCTCCTGCAATAGGCACTAGTGGCCTGACAAGATCAGAGGGTAACACCTGTTGTAATTGATTATTTTTTTATGGCCCCCCATTATCTCACTTCC
This sequence comes from Pyronema domesticum, assembly GCA_024516145.1. Classification (NCBI taxonomy): domain Eukaryota; kingdom Fungi; phylum Ascomycota; class Pezizomycetes; order Pezizales; family Pyronemataceae; genus Pyronema; species Pyronema domesticum. The sequence goes on from JAJJXL010000024.1 coordinate 556,710, forward strand.
TGTGGGAAGTGCATGAAAGGTGACCATTAATGGCTCTTGTCTTATGACTTGAGTCATTACTTGCATGATTTCCCATTCTCTTAACTTATCTTCTGGGTGGGGTATGACAGTTGAAATGTGGTGGGAGCAAGGTGTTGGAAGCTGGAGCAAGGTGGTGGAAGCTGTAGCAAGGTGGTGGAAGCTGTAGTGAGGTAGTGGAAGCTGTAGCAAGGTGGAAGCTGTGGCAAGGTGGAAGCTGTAGCGAGGTGGGTTGTTGAGGTAGTCGAAACCAGGAAGAAGTGGAAGCAAGGTAACAGCTGATCTTATCAGATCGATTCTATCAAAAGCGCGGTTTGCTAGCACTAAAGTTACAGGTGCTGAAGTTGAAAGTGATGTGTCACCTTCATTTTGCGGTTTTTCTGTTTTACTGCACGACGTTTGCAGGGTGGTAGGTATAGACTGCAGTAGGTGGGGCTGGGACTGTAGGGTCAGTGCTGCAATTTCATGAAACAGCCCTACGGGGTCATGGAGCCGTCGGATAAATTCTGGATCTAGAGTACTGTACCGAGCGCTGAGGAAGCAGCGTCACCTGCTTTGCCTTCACCTATCGACACCTGTCATGAAACCGCTGCATCTTTGATAAAACCCGCTGACTATGAAGTAAATTTCCGTACATGTTTTATCTGTAGATCGGTACAGCGACTTATTATTTGTTCAACAGAGTTTTCCACATGCACGGAGAGAAAATATGGAATATCGAGATGTGTGCATAGAGGAAGTAGAGTGAGGGCAAACCTCTTTGTCCACAGCAGGTACCTATGTATGTAACGAAGTTTGACTTCCAACATTACTTAACAGCATTAAGAACACCTTTTCCTACCCCAAAGTTCAAACTTATCACAACTGCTTTATAAAATACCTATCACGCCACCACACTACTTCTTCCTCAGCGTTCGTACAGTACAACAATCCAGAATTACACACCGACCTATCAATCTACGGCAACACATTTTCCCCGCACGCGTAACCATCACATTTCTACCCCACTTTCTCTCCACCCCACTTTCCCTCCACCCATTTTCCCCTCCATCCCACTTCCCCTCCGCTCAACATCCCAACGAAGTCCGAACCCTCAAAATATCCAACCATCAACAGAAATGTCCACATCTCCCTCCCTCGCCGATTTCCTAGCCTCCCAAGCCGCTCAAAGGAAGATACCTGTCTCCATCTCGACCTTCGAAGAATTAGTAGCGCACTTACCACTTGCTACGCGCACCTTAAAATCCGCCGGTTATACCGGGGAAATTCCGCGAGTATATAAAGGCATGGGATTTGCAGCAGCCTGTGAAGCCTCTGTTCAATATGAGAAGTTGATAGTGCTTGGATTTTGGATTACGGAGGAGATGGATTATGCGATGGAGTACAAGGAGATGCATAGGTTGTTTGCGATTCTTAATAATGAACAGCAAGAGTATATGACGGAGATAAATAAGTTGCTTAAGGGAATTCACGAGGCGAGAGAAGTTATTCTTAAGAGGAAGGAGGAAGTAGGGGAGGCTTGGGGTTACCTGGGAAGGGGAGCAGTGCGAATAGGGCACGGAGAGGATAGGATAGGGAAGGATATGCCGTGGAGGTTGAGATATGGAGAGGGGAGAGGGATTCGGGGATGCACAGAGGAGAAGATTTGGGTGGTTTCACAAAGTCTGTTATTTGATTTTCATCCCCTGTCCAGTACGGAAATATGAACATGATAAAAACCTAAACATGGAGTCTTGATGGTCAAACCGCCGAAAACATCAAGCGACTACATATACTCAGTTTCAGGTTCATTCGGAACACAAAACGGCCAAGAATCCAGCTACGTACTCTAGCAATCTCACAACATGAGTGAAAGTAATATAGATATTGGAATTCCAATCTATCATCTACTTTTCTAGTAGTTTATTGGTATCACTTCCTCATCACTCCTCATCACTCCGCCCGCAGAACGATCAACACAACCATCCCATGCAAAAAGAAAAGGAAAAAAAACCCAAAAGATAAACAAAAAAAAGTAAAAAAGTAAAATGCGCACAATAATTGACCCGGGTATCCCACCATCCACCGTTGCTCCTGTGATCCTAAAATATACTCCGCCCCTGAAAAATAGAGCTTTGGTATATAATAAATTCCCAAATAATATTAAACAATATGTTTCGCGTTTCCTCCCCCTATCTTATGGCAAGCCTCCTTTTCCGGCGAGACAAGTTGTACACCAAAATTAATGTGGGTATCTCTTCTCTCATTCGCTTCGCCTCGCCTAGTTTATTCGCCCCGCCTAACTCCCTGGCCTCACCTGACTTCAGCAGGCCTTGCCAAGCTTACTTCCCCCATTGCCAAACCGAGCCAAAGCCCTACTTCAGCCGGCTGGTATCTCTAATACTTCCAGGCGCTTCCGAATTTAGCTGTGCAGGACGATTGTAACTCCACCCCTCAAACAGGCCCTGAACGGAGTTACTGATCACGGCTCCCTCGACGAGTGAATCGGTCGGAACTTCTTGGGTGAATTCCGGATCGAAGTTACGGGTATCCATTGCATCCATCTGTTCCATTATTAATCTCTTCTCCTATAAAACCATGCAGACTTTGCTAGTCGAACTTACCACATTGGGACGGAATGTAGGCTGAATCTTCTTCTGAAGAAGCTTCTGCCAATCAATGCTCTTGAAGAACTTGTGGCTCTTGATCTCAGCTGCTCCATTGGCTCCAAGACGCTTGCTAGGATCACGGTCCAACAGACCAATCAATAAGGACTTTGCATCGGGGTCCATATCGTTGGGGAGCTGAAGAGGATCGTGCAAGATTTTCTTGTACATCTCATTTGTATTCTCATCATAGAAGGGAGGAAGTCCAGTAAGCATCTCGTAGAGAAGAACTCCTAAAGTCCACCAGTCGACAGTCTTGGTGTATCCCTGGTCTAGGAGGAGCTCAGGGGCGAGGTATTCAGGTGTCCCACAGAAAGCTATCATTGTAATCAGCATCAGGTAATCATGGAATTGTTTGATTGCCCGTGGGGGACTTACTGTTGGTCTTATCATCTTCCTTCATGTTTAGCTTGCAGAGACCGAAATCACAGAGGGCGATGTGGCCGGTGTAGTCAAGCAGAATGTTCTCGGGCTTAAGGTCACGGTAGATAACGTTGAAACCGTGGAGACACTCAAGAGCGCACAACAACTCGGCAGTGTAGAAACGAGCTCTGTTGACCTCGAAGGTACTTTCGCGTTGAAGATGGTGGAAGAGCTCTCCTCCGTTGACGAATGCCAACACCAGGTAAAGCTTTTCCTTAGACTGGAAAGAGAACTTCAACGGCACGATGAAGGGATTGTTAATCTGCGCCAACACAGTACGCTCCGCCATGGTGTGACTAACTTCCGAGCGAGAGATGATGTGCTGCTTGCGAATGGTCTTCAAGGCGTAGATACGCTGGGTATCCCGTTTCTTCACTTGCATGACCTTTCCGAAGCTTCCCTTTCCAACGACGGTAATAAGCTCGAAATCGGACATCTGAAGGTTCATCTCCTCGTTCTTGCGACTGTACTCCAGTCCAATCTTGACGCTTCCTCCTCCGCTAGTAAACTGCTGCCATTCGCCCCCACGGGGCTGTGACTGCTTGGGCTTTTCGAAGCTCGGTGTAACCTTGCAGCTTCCCAAGAAGATATCCTCATTGCCATTCCTAGGTCCAGGGTTGCGCATGTAGATTCCAACGCTAAGCTCCGCCTCTCTGCTGACATCAAACTTGAACTGTGTAGTTTCGCCAGCAAAGACTGGGGCGTCAATAACACCCGAGTTTGCGCTGACGACAACTTGTGTCTTGTCAAACTCCAATACAGCATAGGTTCTGAAGATCTTGGAGAGCTGTCTGGAGTGACCAGGAGCTGGGGCATCGCCGGTCGAGGAGGATGGTCGCTGTGCCGCGGGAATGGTAAGGTCTTTCGCCTCATAAAGCGTGACAATCAAGACACCCGGGTTGACATTCGAGGATGGGGCGACGTCTCCGGGGTTGTTGGAGGTAGCTGTGCCGTCACCCGACGTTGGTCCAGAGCTCAAGCTTTGGGGGGTAATAGTAGTGGAGCGGGACTTGTCCTTGTCGGAACCCATATCCTTCAGCTCTACATCATTGAGTACACGTCAGTATTTTAACGCCACAGTTGCGACAGAGGAAGTGAATGAGATCCAAGCTTTCGCACGGGGCTACCCACGTTTTAGAGACTTAGGGAGCTTCCAGGACGACATCTTGACGGTTTTTTTTTTTGATGGATTATTGACGGTTTGTCTGTGATTCTTATGGCGAGAAGACTGTTCGATGAGGGTGATTGTTCAGATGAGAGAAGCTACTAAGGAGTCGGAAGATTAATTGCGGTGAGCTGATGGCCACGGCCAGGAGTACGACCCACCAGGGTCTATTAATTGAGCCTCATTTATCACGTTACCCCTAGTCTGACCCTACCGTGCTCGCTTGGTTCCTGAGACCCTCCTTCTCACCAACCCTTCCTCTACATGCTTCATAGCGCGACTCGGCTGGCAGTTATGGCCATAGCTGTTGGACGACGCGGACGGCGCAGGACTCCACTCTAAATTACAGACTAAGCGACGGGCTGGGCCAGGAGATGGCTAAGATGCGCGACAGCAACAAGTGCGACGGCTCGGGTGGCAGCTTGAGATCTACGCTGAGATGTCTGTTTGACCAAGCAAGATGAAGCAACAGGAGGATGGCATCGGACGAATTGCACAATTGGGTGGATATTGGATCGTACGGTCATTAGTAGTTTCTTTACAGCTGAGCTGGCAGTAGAACTGAAAACCAACAGACCAACCTCGAAACCTCTACCTCTGTTGCCCCCCTCATCAAACGACTGGAGCTCCTCCAATTTCAACCCTAAAACCCGACACTAAAGCACCCCGCCTCATCTTTGCCCAGCATTCTCTAGTCCGCGTTGCTCATCCCCCGCGACACGCGTTTACCCCACCATCGCCATGTCCTAGTAAGTTCAATCTTTTCATGGTGAATGAATTCCTCTGATCATGCATCCTTTTCAGCAACCGGGAGTATGACTACGACACCGACGGGAGCGACTGCTCTCTCCCTCCGGTTGTAGTCGAGACCAAAGGACGTCGAGCACAAAACTACAGCTACGACTTTGACGATCAAGATCAACCTCAACAGCAGGAACATGTTTGTCGCCAGTGCAACAAAAAGTTCACTACCAAGAAACGTCTCGTCACTCATATGCATGATGAAGCAGACCACGAGTACTGTAAAAAGCATGATGAGCTTTTCGACACCTGGGAGGAATACGGTATTCATCGTGTTAATCACCGCGAGCACAAAACCTGCGAACACTGCTACCGGGACTTTCAAAGCAAGGAGGGACTGAGAATTCATGTTGAGCAGGTATGTTGTTTCATAGAGATTACTTTTGTTTAATTGCGCTGTGGCGGAGCTCGAAACATAGGCGAAGCTCGTTATTACCATCCAAAAATAGCTGCTGATCTCTATCTATTCCACAGTTCCACAAAGACGTCAAAACCACTCTCTGCCCATACTGCAACAAAAAATTCAAAGGCGGTCTAGCTGGACTTTCCATGCACATCGAGAGCAACCAATGCACCGGCGGCATGACCCACGAGGAGATGAAGGGCCGAGCCGAAGCAATCCGTATCGGCGCCGAACCTGCTCCCCACGAATCATGGTCCAAAGTCGGTGGTCCTAAAAATGTCGCTACCGGTCCTACTCCTTCCGAATCCGCTGCTGTCAAAACCAAAAAGCCGGCAACCATTGACGAGGCTACTGCGAAGCTTAAGAATCTGGGAATTCTGCCGGAAACAAGCACTACAAATGATTTGGGCATCACGTATGAAGGTCTTAAGAGTTACTTCCAGCCGCTGTTTAACAAGTATTGCTGCCCATGCGGCAAGAAGTTTAATAACCCACAGGCGATGTGGCAGCATGTTCAGAGTATTGCGCATCAGAAGAAGACTTTCCTGTAAGTTTCTAGTTTCCGTATTTGCCCCGCTGACTTGATTGCACCACACCATGTCACTGGGTGGTGGTGGTGGTGGTGGTGGTGGTGGTGCTGGTGCTAGTGTAGTGGGAACTAAGATACAAACATACAAAGATCCCCGCTGACGCAAACCCAGCTGCATAGGATGTCAAAAATACTTCGGATCCTCCTCGGCGCTCTTACAACACCAAGAATCCGGCTCCTGCAAAATCGATGCAGCAACCGCTTTCGCGGCCGCGGACCGTGCTACTGGTGGATTGGCTTCTGCGGCTGCTGCTTCTACGACTTCGGTGCCTGCTAGGGGCACAGTTCGTGGCGCTAGAGGCGCAGTTCGCGGGGGTAGGGCTGGAGGAGGAAAGCCTGTTACCGTCGCTCCCGTTGCGAAGGCAGCGAAGCCGAAGAATAGCAAGTTGCCTAGCTTTGATGATGACGATGAAATCTTCGATTAAATGGGGTAAACTTGCCTATTTGGCGAGCGTACCCGGCGATTGTGGGTGTACTTGAGGAATACGTTACGAGTTACCTGAGGAGATGAAAATATTATGACGAGATACCTATTACCTAGTTACTTAGCAACTTAGCAAAATTGAGCTGGAGGACCCAGTTCGTAGGAACAGATCTATGGCGTCGGAATATCAGAGGCGGATGAAATGCTTTTAAATGCTCAAGTTTTTTCTTAGTAGAGTCCTCAGTCTACACGATAGGATATCTGCATATCTAATACCTACCATCCCATCCATCCCATCCTATCTTTCTTTTCTTTCGATTCATCAAATCATTCAAAATCACTCAACTCCAACGTCTGCATTCACCTCGACCGATATCCTGTACTCATCAAATCGTGATTATTACTCCAATCGCATTGCTCAATACAAAAATAACCCCATTCTAGCGGTTGTATTAGTACAATCTATTGATCTTCTGGATGGGCGGATGCCCTCATCTATTCATAACATAATCGTTTCCTCTGAGTCACTGAGTCACTGACAGTACTTAATTTCATCCCAGAGCGACGTTCCAGAGTCCATCCATGCATGGCGCTTTTCCTGTGGCCCAGGAAATTGGAAATAGAAAATGCTGCATCTATTCGCCGCCTCGACCGTCGAACAAGTTTGAAACTCGAACCCGTTACCTATGAATTGATAGCATGATATTGAGCCTGGAGGCTGGAGCCTGCAGCTATCCTACTCATAGTTAAACTCCAACTGTATTAACGCGTATCTAACTGTCACCTGTGACTTTCTATCCATGGCCCAGGAGCCTAAGGTGGCCTAGGGTATCGAGCCATAGTAGGATCCCAATTCCCTAATTCCCAGATTCCCAAGCAATCAGCATGTCGAGTAGCGTTGAGAATCATCATAGCATCCTCCACGTAAAAGCAAATGTTTCAGAAATGTTGATAGTTATCTACAGAAGTACTCTAGATACGGAAATATGAATAGTAAACGTTCAACGTTCAACGGTTTAATGCCATACTATGCTGTGGATTCTGGAAGTGACGCCAAGCCTCAAGGATCCCCAGGAAATGCAGTAGAAGCCGCAGCTTGAATAAACATAAAGGAAATCGGGATCCTGATATGGACAGTGCTGAGATGATAGATCCACCGTTGACAAAAGTTACGAAAATCCCTCGCCCCTCTACTGACGAGTGATTTCCAGTGCTGTATTAACTTAAGTAGCAACCGATATCACGGCTGTTACAACTTACGATGTGTCCCACCGTCCACGATGTCACCTTCCCCTCCAATCCCAGCCGGAGTTCCAGTATCCAGATTCCAAACACACCACGACGTAAATTTAGCCATATCCCAATGTTCCACAGAGGTTCTCGAAGAAGTCTGAAAAACCTTATCTCACGATCTGGATCTTGATTTCTTAGGGCGGTCTAGATCGGGATTCGGCGGAACACCGCCTGCGCTGCGGCCTAAGCCTAGCCGCCCCCGCACCCCGCTAACGATTGTTCTGAAGCTTCTAGCGTTCTTGGAACTTCGAGCCTTCGCCAAATAACGCCACTGCATGGAGTTCGAAGTGACAGTTTTATGTCGCGTGCGTTTTCTAAAGTTCCAGTGTTCATTTTCCATAGTGATTCAAGCGAGAACTGATATTCGCTATGCTCGCTTATATGATGCTAACCTAAGACACACTACACCCGAGAAGGTCTTGCACTCAAGTTGATGGGGTATTAACTACAGGATTCGTCTTATCTTTTCGAAGGTCTCCATCGCAAGACTTTTGGGGTTCATCTCTATCAGCTTACCCTCCTCCCTCATATTCCGCTACAGAAACTAGTTGATATCACCGCTCATGTCAGCCCGGAACTCAGCCCGGTCTCCACAGAACTTTCGCTGCATACCTCGCTACTCTACATGCACCATTCCTCACCAAAGTCCTATGGTTATGACGGAGGGTAAATCACCTGTGGTTATTTTCCAATCCTAAAGTTACTACGTAATTAGTTACTAGTTTGCAAGTTTCAGCACTAAGAAGAAGCTTTTCCGAGTCACGCATCGACGTCATGATAGTGGTGCACTATCTAGAGCCCTAAAAGTTCCGGAGCTAGGAGTACTCTGAGCGACACCACACCAGTATATCATGTGATAAAGTACCACCGTCACCTTAGTACTTTGCGAGCTCCGAAAAGTCCCTCAGAAATCAAGCCGCGATAACAAGTGCAAAGTGCCAATGCATGACTCGATAACCGCAAGGGGACCTTCTCTGGGATTCTGCGACAAGTTGATAACCAGCGGCGAATAACTGCGGGCGGAATTTTTCCGTGGCGCAGACAAGCCAACATGTGGCAATCAAATTGTAAAACTCAGAGCCCCTTGAAAGCTGGCCGTCGTTGGTCGAATCTCTGAGCTCTGGGGGGAATCGAAATCTACGCACGAGATATCTGGCAACTTGCCAATCCTCGTTGCAGTGATTTCGTGGCCGATGCCTGGCTAAGGCTGGCTTTAAATTACTGGCTTCACCTGGCTTCGCTAGGCCAACCATTTATCCCGAGATAGAGCGTGCATTCGTTGCAGCGAGTTCAGAGAGTCGAGCCGAACGGCTAATCTATTTCCAATCACATGCAGGTACAGGCACTGAGATCCCATCCGGCTGCCAAATGCTTCTGTGACACAAAAATTTCCTGGTTTTTATCAGCCTCAAGTTTAGTCCTGGTGGTTGGTTTTGAGACGTCAGCCAGTCACCCCCTTTTGAAAGAACAAAACCAACCAACTTCAGCTCGGGGAGGAGGGAAAATATGAGAGATAGGCCGCGTTGCTCGGTTTGCTGCTGTATTTATGGACACAGTTGGATGCGATTTCCTAGCGCATGACAAACAAACCCTGCGCTGGCCAGGACAGACTGACCGACCAAGGCTGGGTCTGACGGGAGCTAACACAGACGCCGCTAACAATTTTTTTCTTCGACTGGACTTCTGTTCGTTAGCCCGCGCGTTGGCTGAGTGTGGAGGGCGCCAGATCTGCCGCTAGTTAGAAAGCTGTCTTTTGGGCTTTACTTAAGCTTGTGTGAGCTTCCCCCACAAAAAGTTCTTCACTTTCTCACCTCACTCCTTAACATCACTCTCCCCCCTTAACCCTCATTCCCCATCCCACGACGACGGCCACCTCTCTTTAATAACGAATTTTTTAATATTTCATTAATTGCCGAATACCCCACAACCGTCGTCGTCAGATTTTATAAACAATACATCTAATGGCTTCCTCATACACACTTCCCATTCCCCCGGAGCTAGTTTACAACATCCTCGATAACCTAGTCCGCTCCAACGAGTGTTCCAGCTGCCTCCAAACCGACCTCGCCGCCCTCTGTGCCTCCTCCAAGATCCTCCGCTCCTTCGCAACTCCCTATCTCTACCGCACCATCAACCTCACCACTCTCCACGACAAAGACACCTACGCATACCGCCAAAACGCGTTAATCCGCACTCTATCCACCACCTCTCACGGCATCCACACCCACAGTCTCCTCCTCCCCTACACAGTCCCGAATAAATGGCTCCAAATTGCAACCCACACCCCGAACCTCCGCTCTATCCAAGGCGTTGGCACCTTCTTCCCCGAAGATCACGACGAAGATGAAATCAACACCGCTACAAAACTCCTCACAACCCTACCCCTCAAAACCTTGATTCTACACTCCGAAGAACTTCCCTTGCGATTACACACCCTCCTCACACCTACCATCGAAACCCTCGTTCTCGGTGAGCTATTTGCAGAGGAAAGCAGCTTCAACGACCTCCGTGCTCTGGCTGGAAATAACCTCAAGGAGGTTATCTTCCATGATTTCGACGTCGACTACGACACTGCCCGTGAGCGCGATGACACTTTGGCTTCACTCCCGGCTATGGAGTCGTTGGTGATCGATTACACACTCGGCTTCTCTTTATCTGGGGTGATCCGCTACCTTCAGCAATCGAAGCTTCATGCAACTAAGCTCAGGAACTTTGAGTTCAAACAGCAGCTGAGGTCAGGGAACTCGTTGAAGGATATTGCGACTATGATTTCCTGCGCCAAGGGGCTCCAGACTTTGAGGTTGAGTTTGATCAAATACCCGAATGATCCGGCTTCGGAGGGACCAGAAGATGGGTTCATTGCTAGCGATACTTTGGAGGAGATTGAATGGACCGCCATTAACTCCGCGCCGGATGGAAGTGAGGATCAGTTCTTGAGGCTGGTGTTGGATTCGCTCCCCCACCTTCCGAACTTGAAGAGGGTGGCGATGTTTGATGAGACTAGAGGGGGTTCGGGGGCTGAGGCGGTGGGGTTGGAGAAGGAGGGGTATGTCTTTCTTAAGGAAGGAGAGGAGGTCGAGGAGGGGGAGAAGAGGAGGGTTATTTATGTGGTTGAAGCTGGAAGGAAGACTACGGAGAGGATTGTGGAGATGAAGTCGGGTGTTAAGGGCGAGGAATTGGTTTGTTTGGGAGAGGATGGAAAGATTGCGCTTTAGATGCGGTGATTTTTGGTATAAGGCCTTAGACTAGATCGCCCTTTTTCTTGTTGCGTTTGTTTTAGAAACTAGAGATAGATTCTGGACGGTTAGACTAGATGGTGGAATAGAGATGGGGTAGAATTGGGGTAGATATGGGTTTGTAGTAGAGGTTACATGAGGGATAGACGGGCCGGGATAGAGTTGGGATAGATTATCGAGGGACTCTGGAAGGGGTTGCATGAGGAGGACGCAAAGTTACGGTAGATCACTTTCTTTGACACTCTCTTTTGGGACACGAGTCGATAGATTGGGGCTGTAAGTAATAGATAGATACCAAAAGTGTTTTACAGGTTACAAAATATTTCATATCTAATTCGCTGTTGGTACATGGTGACGAGATGAAAAGTGACGTTGATACGTGGGTAGCCGTGAGTGTCTGACAAACGTTATTCGAATATCCATAGAGACAACATGCATATCAAGGTTCGGCTGGCAGTCAGTGAAATGGAAGTGGAATCACTAAACATTCCAACCACCAAAACACACCTCAAGGACTCCACATTCTTTTGCAACCTCAACCCTCAACCTTTACTTCCCCACCCCCTCCTTCCACCTCAACCATATTTTTCTTCCCCCACCTCCTCTCTAACAACCCGCACAAATTACAACACCATTATCCATACCTCTTTTACCCATATCTATTATCCCATCATATCATCCATATATTCTACCCACAATAATCGCCACAATGTTAACTTTAGGCCCAAAAACCGCCTCAAGCTTCCGCTCCAGTGGCCTGCATCAAGTACGGAAGCAGGAACTATCAACGAAAAATACGAAACCATCCCCACCAAAACCCGAGAAGCTTATAAAAGCGTCTACCCCCAGTCCGGCCAGTCCTGAAGCTTCTCCTAGTCTTGAAACTTCTCCTGTGATCGATAATCATGTTCAGTCTGATGCTCCGTCTCCAAAGAGGGCTTCCGATCTAGGCGTCAACTCTACCCTTGAGCCTACCCTCGACCCCCGCATTGACTCCATCGTTGACACCGTCATTGACTCCGCCATTGACCCCACCTCCGACTCCTTCTACAGTTCCACCTTTGGCTACGACATCCCGCCACAAAAGGCTGTTACCGACGATCAATTTCCGAAGGATGCATTTTCAAAGTCTACCTGGAGCTTGATTGGAGATCGTATGATGGCTCCGGATCTTCAGTCGCTTTGTCTTACGAATCGGTGGAATGCTTCTTATTTTCAGGATAGGCTGACCAGGGTCGGGATTATACATACTTGGGGGAATAGGATTAAGGGGGATCCGGGGTGGGGGGGTGAGTACTGTGGTGCAGAGGAGGAGGTGGAGAAGGTGGAGGATGGGGAGGAGGGGGGGGAGGGGGAGGCTATTGACGATGGTCGCGAGCGATCTCGAAGTGGAGATTTGGTTTTCGGAGACTGCCATAAACTGAATAAGAAGTTAGCCAATCGGGCGCCGAGTGGTGGTGTTCCGATTGTTGATTCCCACCGGAGATATCCAGTCCTTGGCCAAGATCCAGAATCCGATGATGAAGAGTATAGTCAAAACCTTGCCCGCGTCGGCATCGTCAACAATTCCGGACCCCTCGGCCGACTCGGAAAAGGCAATCCAGCCTTATGGGCGATACAAAACCTCCGCATCAATACCCTTGGATCAATGCTACAAAGCGGACTTCAAGCCGACCTACGTTTCCAACACCCTCTCCCCTGTCCTAACGCAAACCATAAAACCGATGAGGAACGAATCAATTGCAAAGCTAAACCTTACTCACTTTTAACCTATGCCATTTGCTGCGGTCATGCACAAATGGTGGAGGTGATCCTAAGCTGTTACGAGACATATCCTGGCATTACTCATCAGGTTAACCATTGTCCCATTAATAGCAAAGATGATATTGGGATGTTATCGGCTTTGCATTATGCTCTGTCTCATGAACCTCCTGATGACGATATATTGCACCTCCTGTTTTCTTATATCAACCCCGACGTTAATTTCGGAGACCGAGAAACCCCCTTGATGTGGATCTGTAAAGAAAAACCCCTCAAAGAAACAGAAACCAATTTTATGAACTCAGTACGGAAGTTACTTGACCTTGACGCCGCTATCAACAAGCAAGGACTTGGTTACGAAACTGTACTTCATAGAGCAGTCGCAAATAAAATGACAAAGTTCACGCATTTATTCCTCACCACCCAGGAACAGAGGTATAAAAAGGCTATGCAAATCCAGAAAGAAAATGAAATAGCCGAATGGGCTGCCAAAAATCCTCAATCTGGTGATTATATACCTACTCCTGGGGAATTGGAACAGCAGAAAATTGTCCTACCTCCCCATTGGCATATACCACCCGCTACTTTGGTTAATATGCAAGATGATGCGGCTTGTACTCCGTTGCATTATGCCGTCATGTATCTTACCCCCAAAGGACTTCTGGATGAAGAAAGTTATGACCCGGAAAATGTGGAGGGGGTTTTGGATAGGAAGGTTTTGGTGGATACTCTGTTGGGGTTTGGTGCGGATCCGAATAAGAGGAATAAATTTGGGGAGACGCCGTTGCATTATGCGGTTTGTAGTTGTGAGGGAAAGGGGGAGGAGTATTGTGTTGTGAAGAGATTGCGGAGAGCGGGCGCTAAGATTGATGTGAGGGATTTTGAGGGGTTGACGCCGGTGGATTCGGCGGAAAGGAAGAGGGAAAATGGGATTGGAAGTGGGGTTTGTTGGATGGAGGGCTTGGAGGATGAGGAGACGTTGGAGGACGAGGAGATGTTGCAGGGTGAGGCACCAATGGGAAATGTTGGGAAGACGCTTGGACCGAGTTCGGAAATGGATGCTGCGATGGCGCCGATGCGTAATGCGATGCTGAATCAGATGAGTATTATCGATGATTTAATAAAAAAGTTTATGGGTGTTGTAGAAAAACTTTGAAGGGAATGATGTAACAGAGATGTGAGAGTATTCTTTGTAGCTTGTTTTATTAGGGCTGGGAGTGTTTGACAATTGTTGGGAGTAGATAGGTGGATTTTTAGGCTTAGAAATTAGTCTTATGCTCTACCGTTTTTCGTTCTTTTACTAAGTTCATAGCGTCCCTGAAATTCCAAACCAGTCATAGTATCTCACCCGTCAACAAGTCCACACTAATCACCAATTCAATATCACGTGACTCCACAAAATCGCCACGCCACCCAACCCCCCGGCACCTGGGTCCCGTCAATCATTCAGTGCGTCCGTGCGGTGCATTTAAATCTGAATCATACCTGGCATATTGGTCCCTGCATGTAAGCCTTCGGGAAATTTGAATGTGGGGGATAAGGGATAGAGCAATAAAAAATGTCCCCGGTTGGATATTTTGGTCTTCGCCAGGCCCATTAAGTTCAGGTACCGGTAGACTCACGTAGATGTGCCTTTAAACTATGAGCTTCAGGTGAATTAAATAACTGTTAAACAGCAGTCGTCCGCATAGCCCGTAGGCCACCCCAGGGGGCCCCCAGAGAGCCCAGAGAGCCCAAGGAACACGTACCTACTCTAGGTAGGTTATACGGCCTCACAAACTCGGCACTTGGAACCCGGAAACTCCCAAGAAGGCGAATAAGTAACCAACACTATATCTACAGGCCTTGTCCGAAGATGATATCGATTCCATATTACTGTACCTCATAACCGCTCTAGCTTCAGTAAGATAGACGTAGATAGATTGGCTTTGTCAAGAATCAAGCTTCTGACTGTGCCGGACTATGCAAACCTCTGAAAGCCCTGAAAGCCCTGAAAGACCTGAAAGCCCTGAGGATCCCGGTGAGCTCTGGGAGCCTGGGGGAGTTTGTACAAGACTACAAGTGCAATTACGGCTTGTAGGTGAAACTTTCAGGTACCACTTTTCCGTAACTTCGGCAACTGACTATGTCAACCACAGGCTTCCACATAACCACGCGCTTTCCGCGCCAAAATTTGCACAAAAGACAAAATTAGTTGCACTTATGAAGTACAATATCTAACTAGACCCTACCCGAACGCCGAAACTTCCAAGACCCAGGATCCAGGTATCAACCTTCAATTCTCCTACCACTGGCAGACTGACATCCTATCAACATCATCTATCCGCACCATAAGCCGCTCGGTAGACACTAGGTACCTATCTACACTCTATTCACCCAACGTATCGAAAAGTCTGGAACCTTCAGTTGTTGGTGCATTATGTACACGGACTTCCATGGCTTCGATAGAACGCCCACCAGCCACAATGTAGAAAGGTAGACATGTGGCGCAAGACGTCTAAAGTACCAAAATCACCTAAGTTGAAGTGCACATTGATAGCACGGTAAAGTTTACAAACCTGACAAATTCTGCATTTTCGCACTCGGGATCGTGCAGAAACAGGACAGACTTGTGAAGCAAAGAGGCGGGGGTTGTTATGGCTGCAGGAAGGAGAATTACCCGAACTTTAGTCAACTTTCGAAATGCTCAACTAAACGATTTCTTCAAGGTCATTTGCAGATGGGATTTCTTAGCAAGAAATCAATCATGTCACTTTACAAATAGTTTAACAAGATAATGCGTATCATTATTGCGACTATAAGAAGCAAGATGCTCTACTAAAAGAAACAAGATTTTGAAAACAAAGTATTAATGCAGCGGAAAATGCCACCATAACATGCATGTACACTGAATCCAATCCGCCTTCGTTTAAGCAATAATTCCAAATGCAAAAACTCCAGCAATTAAAGCAGCGATGGAGCTAATTCCCATCTTGCCCGCGGCACTATTCTTGGGAGGAGTGGGGTTCTCGGGCATAGAGCTGGGGAGATTGGCAGTTCCAGAAGCGGCACCGGGGAATGCGGGCTTGGAGGGCTTAGTAGGGTCGGGCTTCTCTCCCATGTTATCGGGGTTAAGAACTCTGCAAAGACAAATTAGCATTCACTTAGACATAGGGATCGGGTGATTTACTGGTCAATAACGTGGATAACACCGTTGCTTGTCAAAACATCGGCCATAATCACCTTAGCGCCGTTGACCATGACAGTAGTTGCACCCTTGTCATCCTTGCCGACGGTAATCTTGAGCATCTTTCCATCCATAGCCTTAACCTCCATATCCTTCAAGCCTCCAGAGTATGCAACAGTACCCTCAATAACGTGGTACTTGAGGATGCTAGTCAGAGATTCCATAGTGGCATTGTTGACAACGCTTGCAATGTTGTCGAATGCCATATCGTTGGGAACAAAAACTGTAACCTTCTTGGCCTTGTCAAGAGCGTCGGTGAGCTTAGCTTTCTTGAGGGCCCCGAGAATTTTGGTCATGTTGGTGGCTTCGGCGGTCATTGAGATGTTCATGGGGGGAGGAAGGACTTTGTCGATTATGTGAATGATACCTCCGTCGAACATGATATCCTATTCCTGATTAGCATGTAAAATGAAGTAGAAGATGGAAGAGATGGAGATCCTACCCCTTTGGTGACCATACTGCTCACTGCCAATCCACCGTTAAAGTGAATCATTGAATCCCCATGTTTGAACCCAGTAACAACCTGTTTCATACCATCCAACATTCTGAACTGGCCCTCCACGAGAATGCTAGGATAGTACATAGGCATCATAGTCAAATCCTTAGACTTGACCATACCCTCGAGGACGTGGTAAGTGAGAGCCTGCTTGAGGACGTCTTGAGAGATTTCCTTGTTTTTCGGCATTTCCATGAAGGCCTTGAAGGCCTCGTTGTTGGGAGCCAAAATGGTGACGTTTTTAGCCATGGTGAGCGTATCGGCAAGGTCAGCAGACTTGATAGACTCAGCAAGCATGGTCAAGTCTTTTCCTGCATCGGACGCAAGCAATTCCATGATCATTGGGTCGGCAGCCTGGCTAAGTGCCAAACAAGTCATCGAGACGAGGGTGAAGAGTTGTTTAGAGAGCTGCATGTTGATTGATGTAGATGAGCAAGCCGAGAGTCGATGGGTAACGAGTGTAAGAAGGTAGAGAGGATGAACAAAAGGCAAAGGGCGAGTGTCCAGGTAGCTCGAGGTGGAGGAAGATGGAGCGTGTTGAGAGGTAAAGGAAGAAGAGCAAGTAGAGTGGTGGAGACGGATCGGTGGTTTATAACAAGGCAAGTGGTTGATTCTATGTTTGGCCGGCACGCACCCAAGAATTGAACGGGTCGAAGTCATGACGCATTCGACACTGCTGTCGTCCGACTTGCATGATTGATTCTCTCTGTACTGCGGTGAGGTAGTCTACGGCACAGATTGGTGCAGACGGGGGCGAGTTCGTTCCAGCACTTTCCCGGTGCACAACTCCAGTCGTTTTCGCTCTCGCACGCTGCACACCGTGGGTGCAACCATCACCGATTTCATGCTACCAGAGTGGCGTCGTGAGATCAGTTATGGTGTTGACATCGAGCCTTGGCCCTAGCAGCCTGACAGGCATAACCGATTCCTACATCTACTAGTACATATTAGCCTAACGCCGCCATCGATCGCGATCGGGCAGTGTCGACCCAACCCCCATTCGCTGTTCTGCGGCCTTCAACAGCACTTTTAGACGCCAGGCACCAACACTCCAGCAGCTTGCCGCCAATTTCCACATAAAAATGATTGGCCGCGGCATGAGGCATCCCCGCAACACAAACGGTTCATCAGAGTTCTCCGGTAGCCTATATACAGATGTGATGGAGTGCGACTGATCAGATGCCCAGTGCCGTAATGAGTCCGGTGTTACATCTAACTATGTACCAAAAATCATGTCGTCCGAATCTACAAGAGTTCAAGTGAATGTAATCTGAACAATTGTAGAATTGAATTGACGTCAATTTAATTACACTAGCTACTCGAGTAGTACCTAGGCGGACAAATCATACGAATCCAGCTCAATTCCAGATGGTGCAAGCATCATCAACCCCGAATCAACCCTGCAAGATCCCATGTCATACTTGTCATACCAGTTTGAGCTCCTTCAACTGTAACACTGTTACTCGACATACAATTTTCCGTCCGTACAAGACCTCCATCGGTACCTGGAAATGCCTGGAAACACGAAATCGCAGTCCGCAGAGCACCCACAAACAATGAGTATCACCCTGTAAACCTAATGCTGCATAAAGTATAGCTGGGGTTGGAGTGGAGTGTAGACAAGTTATATAACTAGATCCCACCGTGTCTGACTTCTCGGAATGAAGGAATACCTTATAAATTGCAATTCTGAAATCTTCGGCTTTAAGCCTCCCGCTATTTCCTCGGTCTTAGAGGGTTGTTGTACGCCCGGCGCCCACGGAAGAATTTTATGCGCTTTTATTCAAGCATGCTCCCACCAATTATATTCGCAAAGTTCAATTATAGTCAGAGTTTAAAGGAGTCCAAGGGTTGTGCCCTACAGCCAATGAAGGATGGCGCAGAAAGTTTTGTACGTAATCGTCAACAATTATACTGACGCAATCATGAAACTAGGGAACGAGCGACTTCGACAGTGTACTCCAAGCGCATGACTAGTTCCTAACAATAGCTTGTCACACGCTATGAGAATCAAATTATACTCTATGCGTCATCGCATCGCATCTAACCGGGGCATGGTGCTCTACTTTTGTAGCTACTCTTGAAATGTACAGGGAGGTATGTTATTGCAATATTGCAAAGGAACCGGAACAACAGATATCGGGGATTCGGGGCATGATTACGTCTGCAGAGAAAATACTCAAGAGCGTTATCTCTGCATCCGCTTCATGATACTTTCTACAGAAGGTAGATACGAGTGAAGTTACATTCGAATAAAACTATGCCTGAACACCACTTCTTGTTATTTCGCTATGAAAGAACTTATCAAGTCGAAAACGGTCAATCTCTGTCAGAATTGTCAGATTACGACTAACATTAGTAAATAGAATATAAACTGTAAATTAAAAATTATTATAGTTACGGTCATAGAATCATGAATACAACGCATCCCGTCCGCTCTGCGCTATTTAAGCATGATATCGTCCGGCTAGTACTGTCGTGGGTGACCAGACGGGAATCCCGGATACTGTAGTTCTTTTTTTAATTTTCGATTTCCACATCTTTAATCCCGCTACGTAATTGACCTCTTTCCACATGACATATCGCTAGACACACTGTTCTGTGTGCAGCTTTTAACCGATCGCGAATATCGCTGTGCGCGTTCTCAGACTCGCGGCCGAAAGCGAAAGCAGTAGCGGCGCCATTAACGAGAGTCAGGCGGTAGCGAGGTGACAATGACAACTTGGGTAAAGATACACACCATTTCATAAGTAACCATTAATACGATATTTGTGCTATTCATTTGCTCATGTCTAACTACATAGATGGTCTGCTCCATTGAATTGGCTGGTGGCGGTTGGTGTTACGGGTGAGGGCTGGCGGGAGGTGGAGAGGAAAGTGGTGCCCGGCAGCAAGACTAGATGGGGAGTTGGTGAAGGCTCATAAAGCTATCGCCACAACCATTCAGCTCCTGACGGAAGAGGGGGAAAGGGATCAGCTCACGATGTGTCACTCGTTAAATGCTGCCTGATACCCTGACTTCGTGCACTGGTGGCTTCGTGCATCATATTCAAGGATTGATACCCCAAGAGGGTGCGGATTGCACGTATTTTGTTGGAAAACGGTGCAAACGTCAACTTTAGGGATAAGGACGGCATAACCCTTTTGGCTGCAGTTCAACCCCCAACTGAGTGGCCATGGTTTCCGAAGGATTTGAAAGAGCCCTTTAAAGAGCCCTTTAAAGAGCACTCGCCAAGCTTTGAAGACGTATTCAAAGAGTTTGGTGGGGTTATGTAAATCGAAGGTGTTGTCGGGAGGTTACGATAAGTAAGAGTGACGACGGTACTGGGTGAGAAGTAGTGATGGACAAACCATAAATCCTAGTCCGGAGGAGCAATCAGAGACTAGGTGCGAGACATAGTTCCTTGGTTTATTCCTTTTGGTGGATGTGTTGGGTCTGTTGATTTCTATCTTTTTCAAATTGTATCCGTATCTAAGCAGGACTCTATTCTCAATACTTATTTAAACTTGTTTTTTGATTCTGCCATATTATCATATCTCCAGGTTGAGGTCGGGGTACACTAATCACAACCTCTCTTCTCTTTCCTTTCCCTTGTGTCCTCGTCTATACTACCATTCAGTTTTGCGGGCTTCCATCTTCACCCTAGTCTTTGCCCGCAGACTACCACACTTCTTTAATCTCCCTTTTTTTCTACCTATACTCCCCGATGTATCCGGATCTCTCTACTGCTTCTACCAGTACATTTTTGACAAACTCTTCCACGTCTAGATAGTGCACAGCCTTGCCTCGACTCACCTTTTTCTACCGACCCCAGCAATTAGCAACACCACGGCACCGGAACTTGAGGAATGCGAAGAGATTAATCAGCGCCTTGATTTTGTTACCTTTGTTGCCTTTGACACTTTAGGCCATAATACATTGCTGTGATAGCATGTGCCATGGACGGACCGTTGGAGCTTGAATACGGTCAAAGGCATAATGGATCATACAGATTCAAAATTTAAACCCTATGCAACCATCGGTCTATGACCCATAACAAAAAAAAACGCATGAATTCATTAACCTCCTAACCTCACTCCATATACAGCGCCAACTATAACCCCGTCATTCTGTATCCTATTCAACCTACTTCCCTCCCTTAAGTATCTTAATCAACCTCTCGACCTCGACCATATCCCTTCCCACAGCCTTACTTCTCAGTCCCTCCAGCGCCTCCAAATCCTTCCCCTTACTAGCCTCCTCCGCCGCTCTAAGCACCAACCCACACCTCATATACATATCCAGTCTCTCCTTATAACCCAAATTCGAACACTTCCCCACGAAGCCTGCGGCAACTTTCGTATTCCCGGCAGCCAGACACTCATTAAAAAACGGTTCCCAACCAACCGGACTTTTTTTAGTTTTTCCCCATTCTTCAATTTCATTCCAATCTCTTTTCGCCACAAGAGCCCGAAGCCTTAACCACCAATATCTTTTTTCCGGAACCCTGAATTCATTCTTAACCTTTAAAGCACGGGAGGAGTAACCGGTGCGTATGAGACGGAAAATGGTGTCGTTGACGGAAATACCCATGAAGCGTTCATTAAGCTCTCTTTCGAATGTCTCTTGCATATGAAGAAGCTTAGCAGATTCATCAAGAGCCTTTGCTTCTAGGACATGATCTTTAGAATCAGACAATAGCTTTGTGGCGACTTTAAGTTTTTCTAGCTTTAGTTGAAGGTCCTTTGCTTCCATGCTTTCTCTTAGGATTACATGTGCACCATCAGCTCTTCTATCATCTTGATAATAGAAATCCTTCAATAACTCCAGGTCAGTTTCTCTGGCGCTAGATTCGACAAGAGCAGCTGCAAATGGACGGTCGTTGATGATCCTGAAGAAGTTTGCAAGAGGGTGTTTTTTCTTTAGATGCAGGAGGACGAAAAAAACTAGGTCTGTATCGCCGCTTTCAATAGCTTTATCCAATGCGATTTCATCTTCTTCCATGTTTAGCAGAAGAGGAACTTGGCGACCGGCTTGGGGTTCGTAGTTAAGGAGCTGGGTGGCAAGACGACCACGACCTTCGTCATATGCTGTGCGTGCGATCTCTTCGAAGGATATACCGCGTTTTCCTTGGAGCTTGGCGACAACAGTTCGGCAGATACTGTCTTCGTCGTCGGTGGATTGGCGGACTTTCATACAGGCCCAGTGGATGTAGATACGGTCAGTGGGGAGGCGTAGGTGTTCGGATACGCGGAGGGCCAGGAGGTGTTGTTGACGGTTTACGAGGCGTTGGATTAGTTTTTCGGGGGTGAGGCGGATGAATCTGGGGGTGGGGCGTTAGCTGGGAGTAGGGGGGAGGGGGAGGGGGGCTGCGTACTGTTCATAAGTTATTGGAAGGCCGACTTCGAAGTAGCGGACTGCGTTTAAGACTCGCAGGGTTTCACACATGTCGACAAAGTCATCACTGGAGTATAAAGCAGGGACACTTTTTCCGAAGGAAGCGGCTTTTAGGAGTTGTTTTTGCCAGTAGACGGAGAACTCATGGCCGGCAGCTTTGATGCAGGTATCGACAGCCTCTGTGAGATGAGAGCGGATGAGTTGGATGTTGTCGTCTGCTTTAGGGGATTTCTTTTCTAGTTGATCCACGGCGTCTAGGAGGATTGATGCTGGGGATGTGGCTCCGATTTTGAAGATGTCTTCGGTTACGTCGGGGACTTTTTGGAAAAGCTCGCATTTGTCGGAGGTGATTAAACGGACGCCATCTATGTCCGGGATCAAGTGCACTCGGCTTTCGTAGTAGTGCTTCAAGGAGTGGCCTTGTGGACCGACCATGTGGACTTCGTCGTCCCAGGCAATCACTACGGAGTCGTTGCCGCACCATTCGACGGTTCGGGGGAGTATTACGCTGCCCATACCGGAATCATACTCGGAAAGCTTATCCTGAAAGTCGGCTTTGATGACCCAGAGCTTTCCTTGGGTTGTGTAGAGCGCTACATATTTTCCGTTAGGGGATACGGAGATATTTGTAAACGGGCCATTCTGGAGGTCCTGGTCCTGAGCATCTGTAGGATCCAATACAATAATAGTTGATCCCGTAGAAAGCAGCACCTCTACATGTCTCGATAGGGTATAAGCCGGAGGGATAATAGCCCAAGAGTGAATAACCGCATCTTCGATATACGGCGAGGGGTCGGCAAGATATTTCGGGCGCGGTTCATCGTAGCGCGATACAGCGACAAGGCGGTTCGTTCTAAGAAGCGCCACAAAGCCGGTGGACCAAAAGCGCACCTCTTTTACGCGTACCATTTCGACGCCCTACTTTGGTTAGATTGGAGGTACCGGAGGTGGGGGTGGAACTGACATGGCCAAGTGAGAACTGTGTAAAGTCTCCTTGAAGGTCGGAGTAGCAGCGGACGGTTCCATCTTCGGCGATGACGAGGAGCTTCTCGTCTTCAGACCACCCAAGGCCGCGGATAGGTCCTTTGTCGTACTGTTTATTATATGTTAGCGATGTTACCGAGGAGCTCTGATAGCAGACGTACGGCGATCCGTCGGATAAGTTTCCCGGCAGAGGAGTAAATCTCGATACTGGGTTTCGTCTGTGCAGCGCCACTGCGGAATTCTTGTAGGACATCATCATTCTTGTAGAGCGCTGTTCCGACGTCTTAGCTTAGTTGTTTCGCGAGGTTGGTTCACCAACCTATAGCTCCGCTGAAGGGAGCGCCGGCAATCTGGTAATCATTGAGGTCGTAGTCGGGCCCGAAGAGCTCGGAAT
This sequence comes from Pyronema domesticum, assembly GCA_024516145.1. Classification (NCBI taxonomy): domain Eukaryota; kingdom Fungi; phylum Ascomycota; class Pezizomycetes; order Pezizales; family Pyronemataceae; genus Pyronema; species Pyronema domesticum. The sequence goes on from JAJJXL010000024.1 coordinate 579,945, forward strand.
ATAGGAGGATCTTGCGATAGAATCGGTCCTCGAGCTGCTCCCAATCGGCGGTAGCGGAGACGGCGGAGGTCATCGTCCTGGACGTGGAGAGGTGAGGAGGCGGAGAGCTTGGTGACGAAGTTCAGGGATCGTGCGTCATGGGCGGACGCGACTAAACCTAATTTCAACATCGCGCGGTGTTTCGGGAGAGGTGAAACAGAGGTGAGTGAGAGTATCAGAAGCAATTGTTCGAGGTGCCGATATGTTGAAGGAGATTCGATGGGTATGCTTTGAAATTCTTGGGGATTTTGGTGTACTTTTGTGAACTCTAAACATGAAAAAGCACCCTTCAGAACAGGGTAGCTGTTGAAGTGGGGGAAAACGTCATCTTTGCTTCTCTACGAGTGATACACTTGTCATGTAAGTGATTAGCGAACACATATCTGTAGCCAAATATCCGATACTGAGTGGTAGGAGAGAACGAGGCCATCGCAAAGCTCTCCAGAGAATTCAGCAGTAGCGTGATTGCGCATGACATAGCTCACCTGCGCATTCGATAACGCGGTCGCGCTCTGACCAAGTGCCAGGGTGCTGCCGATCTCTAGTCACCCCACACGACACGCCTCAGCTCCTCCCCCGAGCTCATCCATCAGCCATCACAGCCAACAATAACAACAACAACATGTCCGACTACGACGAGAACGACAAGTACAACTTTTCATCCGGCGACGAAGGAGCGTCTGATTCTTCAATCCTCAATCCTCTCGCCGAAGCGCTCCTCGACCGATCCACCATCCTCGTTGAAGAAATCGAGCTCTTCCAACGATCCCTCCGCAAAAACAACCTCGAAAAAAAAGTCGAGCTTCGTCTCTTCCTAAACCAAGTCAAATCAGAATACCGGAGTTTACAAGGCGTTCGTCCACAGCTCCTAATTTCTTCCCGCCAGTACTGCTCAACTTCGGAATCTCTAGTTAGCACTCGAAACCCCCGGTTCCAAGAAATCACGACATGGCGTCCACTGTAGCAACCTCCCGTATCTCGAGGCTGTCTGGTTAAACGCAAAGAAATCAAATGGCATTACAGCACTCTTCAAAAGCTTCGGCTACTCCGATCCCGGCAGTGTCAACAACCGCGGAAAGAAAGGAAAAGCCTCAGTAACCGTCGACATCGTAGCCCAAAACGGCCTTGAATGGTAGCTCTTATCCCTCCAACCCAATCCCCATCTTGCTCACCCTACATAGGATCAAAGTCTCCCTCATCACCCCCCGCCGCCTCTTATTCGAGCTCGCCAAAGCCGGCTGGGAAGAATTCAGCGACAGCTCCTCCGACTCTGAAGAATCTTTGCCATCCCTCGGGAGCACTCCTCTCGCCGTCGGTTCCACCTCCCTCTCCCAACTAGCCGACCACCTCCTACTAGCCAGTCAGCAAACCCGTATCCAATACCTTCACCCCGCCATAACCTTCATCCTGCCGCATCTGTGTCCTGCGACCCCGGAAATAGAAGCCGTCGTCGCCCACCTAACCACCAAAGGCATCACCGTCATAACCGGCGCCGGAGGCACCAGCTCTTTTACCCCAGCGCCAAGTATCCCCGAAGTTATATCTTCCCTCTCTTCTCCCCTTTCCCGGCGCGCAACCCCGTTATCAGATACCTTAAATCTCGACACCACTATCTTACTCGCTATGATAAGCGATATCTCCCACCTTTCTTCCGTCGCCCCGGAGCCAAGGTTTCATCCCGCTATACTCCGCCAGCTAGAATTTGAGGCCGCAGAGCCAATGATGGATGTGCATCTTATGCCTGTCTTAAAAGGGCGGGAATTGATAACAGCCGAGAGTGCAAGGGAGAGGTTTGATGAGATAGTATCCATTGTAGCATCTGAGACTGAGCGGGAGCGTGCTCATTTACTTCTTTCCTACCCTGATGACGTTGCCACTGCAACGCTTAGCCCGGAGGAAAGGATGAAAAGGTTTCAAGAGCTGAGTTGTAGGAATCTTGAGGGGTTGAAATTGCCGGTGGAGACGGTGGTTGATGAGTTGGGGAAGGATCAGGAGGTGGCAAATAAGTTGTCAGTGGTTAATAGAGGGGCGTTTATGACGGGGTGGAAAAGGGATGTTACTACTGTTACTAGTAATAGAGCGGTTGCGAAGGTTGTTGCTGCCGCCTGTGAGGGTATGGAAATGGGGCCGGATGTTATGGTGGTTATGTCGGCGAGGAGTTTGGTGGGGAAGGGGAAGATTAGGGTTGGGGTGGATGGGGGGTTGGAGAGGGCGTAGGGTGTGGTAGGAGGAGGGAGGTGGTGGGGACGAAGCAAGATGAAGCATGATGGGGAGGGAAGACGGAGGAGGAATTTGATTTTCATTTAAGGATTTTTTTTCTTAGGGTTATGAACAACAAGGTTTTGGTTAAGTAAATACTTTATTTTTCGTAATTTTTATTCAGTAGTTTTGTAGTAATTCTTTGACTTCTCAATGATCACCGTATCCCAGGGGTCATCAGTTCTCACCCAGCCCTCCACCATCCTCACTCCCCCAACCCCCAAGGCGGCGGGGAGATATGGCAGGAGATGGGGGGAGGGATAGAGAATGGATGGAAAAATGGGCGAAGAATGGATAGAAGAGTAAGTGGCGGTTTCGAGTAAGTAGTTCGTTTCAAAAACCCATTGCATAGTACCAACACCATCTCATTACTATGTATCAAATCAAAGGAAATCTAACATGAAAACATTTTGCCTCCGCATGATCGCTCATCAAAGAGCACCGTACAACATTATACAATAGCAATCCCCTGCCTTTGATCTTCAAGACCTCTGGCCCTTAGATTAGAGCCTTAGATATTCATCACCCATTGGTATCAACAACCTCCAACTTCCTCCTCATAAACTGGTCTGGCCTAGCCTGGCCTAGCCTAGCCGCTTAATCCTTCTTCCCCGTCAAACCCTTCCTCTCGCCCTTCTTCCCATCATCACTATCACTCATAACCTCCCCATCCGACCAACCCTCACCCTCCCCAACCTCAAAAATCGGCTCATCAATACTCTGTTTTCTAGTATTGTTTGCACCTGGGGTCACGGTTGCTCCAGCTCCCCCCGAGGGTCCTGCAGAACTTCCTCCTAGTCCTCCACCAACACTCGAAGCCGGAATTCCCCGCTCAATATCCTTATCCCTTCCCTCCCTCTCTTCATCCTCATCCAACTCCGAACCACCAATAGAAGCGATTTCAAATCCCCCTTCATCATCCTGCGCAATCTCATCCGACATAGCAAAGCGTCTATTATTGGCGGTAGGACGCCACAGGTATGCGATTGTGCAGAGGTTTGCAAGGTATACAAGGTTCAACCAACCGTCTAGAACAAACCATCTAGTTTTCCAGTGGGTTGGGACGAAGTCGGGAGATCCAGTACCGGCGAAGGTAAGGGAGTTTAGGAAAAAGAAACCGAAGATTACAAAAATTGAAATCAAAAGTGCCCACCAGAGACGTCGGTACATTAGTCCTTTTTGGTGTTGCTTACGCTCCTCTAATTCCTTCATGGTGAGTTTCAAGGAGTTCAAGGTCCAGATGTAGAAGGCGGTTAAGGTGGCGGATAAGGGGAGGATCACTAGCATGACGAATGGACCGGCGGATTCAGGGGTGATAGTAAGGGAGGCGACGGAGTAGACGACGCCGAAAACGAAGTGGAGGAGTGCTAACACTCGTACCCACTTCATTAGGCCGCCTAGAGACGGTTTGACGACTCCGTAGCCCATGCAGACGATTAGAAGGAGGAAGAAGGAGAAGGAGTTGCGGCCTGCGTTGAGGACTGATACGATGGTCATTAGAATTTTGCTCATGGTTGTTTGGCCATGGTTGTTTTGGTAGTCGTAGTAAGTCCAGGTAATTGCCATTTCCAAGATAAGGAAGAGGATAATGGCGGTGATGTAGTTCTGGACTGGCAAGATATCCCGGCGGTGTTGGACGTAAAGGAAGGCCCATAAGGCACCGATCACGGCATAGACAATTGTTAATCCTCCGTAGAAAGCGAGCTTGGGAATTTGTGCGCCGGGAAGCTCTCCGTAGGAGTTTTGGAATCTGGCGACGGCGGAAAACTCAAGGTTGTTGGGAGAGTAGCGAACGGCCCAAACACAGTAGTAACCAGTCTTTTTGATAGGGTAGAGAATAGGCTTCTTGTCTGCGAGGTGGACCGCGTCGGTGTAGATGCTCGTAGCATTTTCCTTTAAAGTGATGAACTTTCCGAGGTCTTTCTTCTGGCAGAGGTTTTCCTTGACGTTGTTGGGGGTACAGATGTATTCCTTATCGACTTGGTTTCCTGGGAGGTATCTTCCGAGGTTCGCAACATCCATAAATTCGAAGATGGTTAAGGAAACGATATCGTCGTGGGATTCCGTAGGTGAGAACCGAACTACAATCTCTGCGTCACGGTTTCCGCCCCAGGATTTACGACTGTACATTCCCTGGCATTGTTGACTATTTTCGTCGGAGGCGTCCTGTGGATGTTAGCTACGTCTGTGAGGGGGAACAAACGGCGGGGTGAAGCGGGTGGATGAGACGTGGGGGTAGCGGGGTGCAGCTCTGCTCAGCTCGCTTCTGCACGGGCTATGAAGCTCCAAGACTCCATCGCATCGGCTGAAGCTTCGCTGAGGCTATATCACGTAGCCAGCGTAGCAAAAGCGCGCCTCCAATGAATCCGGTCCATCACGACGCCTTGCCAACGCCTGCTAACGGCGCCCAACGACCACCACAGCCGCGAAGCTCAGGGAGACTCACGAGTAAGAATTCAGTAGCATTAGCTATGGCAGTGAATACAGCCAGCGTAGCTAGCGATAGGCCACGACTCAGCAACATGACTGAGATTTGTTGTGTATGGCGATGCTTGGTTGAGTTGGTTTGGCGATGAGAGTTTGATTATGTCGTCGTAAGCTCCAGCTGTCTACTAGAGGGACTAGTTGCGGCTAAGCCGGGTGCGCGGGTGCGCGTTGCCTGGAAGGTCGTACCTAACCCTGCGCGTGTTACCGGACACTAGTGCGGCTTCTGGAAGAATGCCCATGTTTCCGACAAAGCTACGCTTTAAATAAGCATTAATTATATGGATACCGTACAGAAACCAGAGGATTCATAAAGGCTATTTTTGGCCGGTTTCGATTGCTGCACATTAGGCGGCTCTGAGCCCCTTCTATGACATCCACGGTTTCATCCATACGAACTGTGCTGACCATGCAGTTTTACAAATGGTTAGAAGTCTCGAGAATTGAAGCGAAGGCTCTATTTGACTGGATTTTACGCGCTTGACATGTAAATATCAAATTCAATACTGTGTGCCGCACGTCTGCCGAACGTAACATTCCGAGTGACACATCATGAGAGCACATCCTAATCCGTCTTCATAACTTCTCACGTCGGTTTATCAGGGCAGCGAGCCGACGAGATTTTCTGCAATAAAAGATAGACAAAGTAGGCCTTCGTTCAGTCATTAGTATTAGAAATATAAGACAATTTATGTATGCAGTTTTCGGGAGTATGCGTGGACAAACCTTAGGATTCCTGCGATTCACGAACGAGCCAGACAATAACTACAAATCTGGAAGAAAGGGGAGAAGGAGTGGATGGATGGTCTTTCTATTCTGCTACCACAAGTCCTTTATGCCTATTCTACCCAATCTGCCCTGGGCCTACGACCTCTAACACGTCACGAGTTCAAGCTGCCTTTTATGCCGACCTCAATGGGCTGAAAGATTCCACACCCGCAAGCGGTGTATATTGATCCTCCGTATCCATAACTCCATTCAAATAGTCATTCTTTCGTATTAAATCCACAAACCGGTTGTATTACTGCACCCAATTCCAATTCAACTTCCCATAGTAATCGATTTCTCAACCCATTTCGAGTGAGATCTAATGAACCCACGATGCCCCTGCGCAGGTAGAAGGTAGGTAAACGGGTACGGTGCACCGTCGTCCGCACCAGATCGGGTCGCTTAAAGGCAGCAGGACCTAGGCCGCGTTCAAGCGATGAGCTTTAGCTCCTGCTCCTGTCCTATCAAGCTTTTCTCTTCTCTTTCTTTAGATCCCTTTACAACTTTACTTTGCAGCGAGCGTCGAAACGCGATGATCTGCGGCAACAGCAACAGCAACGAACAAAGCTGCGATGGCAACATGATGAGCGAGAAGCACGGCGAAATTGTGTGCAATGATGCAACCGGGGGGGCGGTTGTTTTTTTTTTCGACCTTCATACTGTGCAGCATTGAGCTTCTTCTCCCAAAGCTTCTTTCTGGGCCTTTTCAACTTACGCTGTTTCGTTGTTTGTCACTGCTGGACGAACCCTTTTCGGAGCTCGAGAATAGCTACCATGGCATCATACGGCGCAATCATACAATACTTTCGCAGCTTCGCTTCAACAGCACGTCAGAAAAGCCCAACAAAGCAAGGCAAAGCGCGGGACTCGTCACAGCAACATGAACACGTGGAGTAAACTGTTAACTACTACTTATATTTTTGCGAACGCAAATGCAGTAACTAAAACAAATCGCCACTCAACACATATTATCATTTTCAAGCTTCAAAACTTCCACAAGATGGCATGCAATCTGAAAGTAATGTCATATCTCGACGACAAATATCAAAGAAATAATAACGAAGGCTCAATGAGAACGCTCGACAGAAACACAAAGGAAATTCTCAGTCCGGCTCGGCACATACTCAAGAAAACGTTGAACTTCATCAACTCAACTCTGCTAATAATACATATCCGAACATCAACAACTTCAACAAATATCCGCCAAATAGGTATCAAAAAATAACAAATAGCAAGGACATCAATCATCGCAAAGAGGACAAAGCGACAAAAAAACGAAAACTCCGGCCAAAAAATCAGACCCAAAAAAATCAGACACCATTTCGCCGTTCCTCCCATAACCAGACACTCTGTGTTGCCGATACCACCAGCCATACCGTCGACCTCACTATATTCCCAATCATATTTCCTTAGATGATTTCGTCCCATCTCAATTTGTCCGAAGAAGGATCCGTTCGATACCCGTTACCATTTCCGTTTCCACCGATCTCGTCCCACGTCCGCGTCCAATTTGTGGCGATCGTTCCCATCGAGTTGCTTTCGTCCCACCATTTCGTCCCACCTTTCATTTATTACTCCTGTCCGCATCCCTCTAACCAACTTCCCTCCAATAACTCCGCCATGGTCCCTCTCTTTGTCGAATCCCGTCCCAATGCCCTAGCAATAACTGCCACAACCGCATCAACCTCCTCCTTTGCTTCGCCCCTCAATCCCCGACAGTTCCTAAGCCTCTCCGTATCCCACTTCCCCTCCACAATCATCGCTGCAAGCTTCGGTGCCAGATCGTGGCTGAAGGGTAGTGTGCCGGTGTAGAGGGTGAAGATAGTGACGGCGAAAGCATAGACATCGGAGGCGGGAGTGATAGACGAGGAGACGGAGTGTGACAGTAGCTCTGGAGCACTGTAAGGAAGTGATCCGGTGAGGGAGAAAGTCTCATTATTATGTTGCTGGGGCGACTTTCTGGGGCGAACAGCATCGTGATCAGATCCAGAGTCGGAATCAGAGTCAGTGGCGATATATTTCGCCAGACCGAAATCATTCAACAAAATATTCCCTCCCTCTTCTCGGTTGCTACTGAGATCGACCATACAGTTCTCTAACTTTACATCCCCATGTACAATCCTCATATCCTCATGAAGATACCTAAGCGCACTGGCAAGCTGTCCGGCATACCTCGTCACCCTGGCATGACTTAATCCCTCCCTATTAGCCGGCTGCCTAAGAAGTTCGAAGAGATTGCCGTCGCGGCATAAAGGCATGAAGGCATAAGTAGCCTCAGGAGTATCGATAACCGCTATCAGCTGCATTATATTTGAGTGGCTGAGATACCGCCACATAGCGACTTCCTGGTCGAATTCAGCTTGGATACGGTCGATCTCTTCTTCTGAATCCCCGGGGCCCGCAGCGTGCTTTTTCACAATCTTCACAGCTCGGGAAACTTCCAGGTTGTCTTCCATTGTCACCGCCTCTTTAACCACAGAGAATCCACCGCTTCCCAACTGGCGACCCAAGATGTAGGAACCCACTTCCTGTCCCTCGGCATCGGCATCGGGTTCTGGGGTGGGAGCTACAGGAGCGCAGAACGATGAGAGGAAGACGCTGGCGGGGGAGGAGCAAGAGAAGGATCCGTTGGTGTTTAGGCTTCGTTCGCTGATGGTGCGGCGCCGACTACGGGTCGAGGAGAAGGAGCCGTGACGGCCCTGGACAAGCGGGATGTAGAGTTCTGGGGAGTGCCGTTCTCCGGAGGGGAGGCGGGTCATGAGGTATGAGCTTTCGCCTTTGGTTCTGGGCTCCCTATCGTTCCTGTCGTTTGCACCTCCCGCACCAACTTCGCTCGCTTCATCACTGGCCTCGCTACAGGCGGTAGATGCGGATGTTAAGGAACATGCCGACTCGCTGAGAGCTGGAGAGAGGAGTAGTTTCTGAGCGGCTGTTAAGAATCCGCTTCCTCTTCTTGAAGAGGTGGATCCACGACGTTCAAAAGAGTAGTTGCTACCATCGAATGGGTTTATGGATAGGGAACTAGAAGCTTTAGTTGCGCCTAGTCGTGGAATGGCCGGTTGCTGTCTACCTCCGAATGATTTGACGGATGAATCAAAGGTTATGGACTTTCGCCTTTGTCGTGGACTAGCCGGGGCTTCTGGTTCGGGGTCTGAGGTTTCTGCTTCGGCTTCTACTTCAGTTTCGACTGGGACTGCGCAGGCTGAGACTTCATAGCTCCTTGGACTGCTTGAGTCGCTTGGGTTGTTCAAGTTTCGAGATCTTCGAGGCTGGTATGATGGCTGGTTCGTCGGACTGGCATGGCGACGCTCGAACGAAAAGGAATCGAAAGCGGAAGACAAATTTCTTTGTTGGGGGGTTTCCATAAGCTCGCGGTCCCGCGATTGATGAGGTTGTTGTGGTCTATCCATGAACATAATTTTAGTATTCCTTATTCAAGATATCGTCACGTCTGTCTTTGATATCAAGTAGTGCGCACTCTTTTGTGTTCCTGTTCTAGAAGAAGTCGAAGGTACTCGGGTGGCTCGGACGGTTTTGTTATAAGTTTTTTCGTAAGAGCGCGCACTGGCAGGAAAAGAAAGACGGGATGGTATGGGATGGGATATCTAGGTTTATTTCCGATTCCCCCGAAAGCCTAGCGAGGTTATGTGAAAGGAAGGGAATAATAAAACTAGACCGTGAAGGTGTCTAAGAGCAAAAGAACCACCAAATCCAAGATACGGGGACGTACTGGGATTGGGATAGGACACACAGGTGGTGTGGTGCTCCACAAAAAAGGATACCAAGGTCAGGGATGGTTATGAAGTTCTAGCTTCAGTTTGGGATGTGATCTTCGCCGGGCCAAAGCTTTCAAACCTAGATGATGACGATGGCGGCGGACTAGGCGGGGATTCAGGGTGTGGAATGTTTGCAAGGCGGGAGAGGCGTGGTTGTGGATTGGAGCCACCGTAGCTTGTGATAATTGAAGATATCGTGAACAATGAAGGTTTGAAGTTGGAGGTTAAATCTTCCGGGAACACAGTAATCGAGACTCGAACGGGAAGATGTGGGGGGGAGCGTGAACAGGTCGCACTTGATGGGATGGCAGTCGAGCTGAACGCTTGCTCCGCCCGGTTCAGAAACGACAGACCGGAAATATGGAGATGGAGGTCAGTCATGGAAAAAACCGGGGGCGCCACCTTCTCCAGTGAGCACGCGTTCTAACTGTTCTTTGCCTAGAAACTCTAACTACCCACCTGCATAGCGCGGGTCTGCTAAGATTTGGCAGCAGCCGGGGTGTGTGGGGTGTTACCTGGGGCGTTACCTGACGATTACATGGGGTATCCGGGGGAGGACAGGAAACGCATCAAAGAGCCAAAGAGCATCAAAGAGAAGCACCCAAAAGGAATTCCCAGAGCATCCGAACTTGACAAAGTCTGGCACCTATGACCAGGATTACAATTCCATTCCGACAGAAGTATGAAATTTATCCAATAATATCATCCGAATTTTTGCCAAGAATATAGAATCGGGAAAAGTAGGAATAACCCCTGTATCGGCGACCATGCCTTTGGAAGAGCGAAGTAACAACACGTAAAAGAATCATCCAAGAATTGCATCCCTATCGCGTCTTTATCGGATCGTGATTGGTTGGCTACGGAATATCAGATCTACCTGCGAGCCATGCGACACTGGGCTGCTAGCCTGTACGACTAAGTACAAAGCTAGGTTTAATCCCTGTACATGACCTCCGCTGCACCCTGCATGCGGATTGATTAGACCTAGCGGTGCCGGCATGCTGAAGAGTGGGTGTGAGCTTTGGCTTCGTGATCTTGAACTCGACAATTCCGACAATTTACAAATCGATAATTCCGACGCCGACGACGACGAGGAGTCAACTTGATTTCTGCCCCTCTTTAGGCATCCGTAGGGGCCCTTACGTTTCGACTTCTTCACATCAGCCTCCCCCCGCATCTACAAATTGCGTAAAGTACGTACACAGCAGCCACAACTTCAACCTTACGCACAACACCGAAGCTCGTGGAAGCGCAGCACACGCCTCACCAAGGGCAAGCCTTTGCGCCTCATTTCAGTAAAACTCGACAATCCAGGCAGTGAAACCAAACAATTTCAGCCGGAACTGGAAACAAAGCACAACAGGAGATCTCGTTTAATCTTTCAAACCTCCCGACATTATGCAACAAGGACCTTTACCCGGCAAGGCTTTTGGATTTGCAGGGTGGCAGGGAGCTTAAACTGCTAGAGAACCGCAGCAGCAGCGGCGGCGACGTTAACCTGTGAGGAACAATTTGCTGCAATATACTAACTACCATCTTGGCCGGCTTTACAGTATTATTGGTAATATATTTTCACGGCTCGATAATTTACCGGAAGGGAATCAAATACAGTCATCAGCCTGAACTTTGAAGGGTGATACCCTACGTTTGTCAGGCTGTGACGGACCATGAACATTCCACCATGACGCGAGTTCGGAGTTTCCGAGTTTATATTTCATGGGCACTTGGCGTATGGTATACAGAATACCAAGCAATAATTATTACCGTTCAATATATGGTTGCCAAATAATAGCCATGGCGGTAACAGATATAGAAGACTGAGCACCACCTGGCAGTGGCAGTTAGGTTGGATGTTTTGTAAATGTTCCACAAGATAGCTAACACCAGGCAACCTTTCGGTTGGACAATTCGGCGACCTGACAACGCCTTAGGTCGATAAGTTCATTCGACAATCCCCGTGCCAGTTTATGGCTGGTTACCAGTTGCACGGGTATTCCACACAACAAGTCGGCGAGTTAAAGTAGGGAATTCTGAGACGAGAAATTGAGACACCGAATGGAAACGCCGGATTGTAATTTCTGTACATAGGATAATCTGTAGTTGCACGGGTAACATTCAAGACCACTCGACAGTTTCCGACACAGTTCGAACCGGACAACGCACAGTTTCAATTTCATAGCGTGACAGGGTGACCACCCCCACGGTCATATATTTGACATCACTCTATCGTGGGTCGCATGTCTTTCACAATTCGTCTTATGTCTTTGGAGTCCGCAGCAGCAGCAACCCGTCGGCATCGACTCGAAAGTCAGTCGTCGTATGTAGAGTAAAGATCTTAATTAACAACGATATTACAGCTTATTTCCAATCCAATGCGACCTGCTGAAATTCGGAACGTTAGAGCATGGTGAAGTCCGATGTGTATGATACAGCCTTGGGCGAAGCAGCAAGCACCGGCAGCTTGATTCATTACGATCCACTCCATCCAACCCAGCTTTTTGTCGTTCCAGCGTTCCAGAGTTCCGGTTGCCTTCAGGCTTCAGTCTAGCCCTCGATAATCGGACCGATTATGGATGCGCAATTGCTTGTGATCGCGATATCAGACTTTCAGACTATCAAGCGAAATGCCAGTGATAATCGACAAGCGATATCAAGCGTCGGTTATCACTTCACCCCAAGCAACGGTGAAAAGATGAACTAGATCATCATCATCCTACCTATATCATGACGTTTTATTATTTACCCCTCATTCTGTTACCGACTATCACCCGCCGTAACTCTAGCAGGGTGTCGTCAACTCAACTTATTTTTTGACGATCAGGAAATCGTGAAGATCTGTGGGGTAGATAAAGATAATAGCTAATTTCAGACGAACCACTCATAAAAAGGGTACGTATGTACATCTATTTTCGAGGTTGCATCGTCATGGGTGGCGACGACCCACGATGGTTCGCGGAATTTCTGATCTATGCATACGAATCCCTTTTTACCAACGAGTGTGCTTGTTTAATTGGATTCCTGCCTTAAAACAACTCCTACCTATCAATCGTTTCAAATGACAACGTGCTGTAGATTGATTGAAGAGCGCTGATCCTCGGGGAGTTTTCGTGAAGTATCAAGGATAGGGATAAGGATATTCACATGTGATAAACAAGTCTTGGACTCGATACCTACTCTAGATTCCCGTTGATATCATCCGGTGTCGCGAGACAAGTTATGATATCGTTTGATGTGTTTGCCAACATCGTTTGATGAGAATGACAACTAGAATGACAACTGAACATCGGAATGAACTTTCGGAACAAAAGTTGCTTGACAAACAAACAATTTAATAAACACCCGATAACTCGGAATATCGCCATTTACCAAACAATTTGTTTGCCTCGAATGCCTAGAATTTGTTTTCCATGAACCCTGGCGGAACACTGAAGCGTAACAAAGTTAACAAAGAGTATTACGCAGCAATTACGGTTATCAAGGTTTGACTTTCATGTCGCCTTCCCAAGGTTCCAAATAAGATTCCTACAGGCTACACTCCATTTAGAGTACTCTAACGCTTTCACTCCCGTCCCCTTCTGATCCCTTCATTCCCTGTGATGTAATTCCCTGCAGCTCGCCACAACTCGCGAGACACTTCAGCTCCGTTCTTTTTTCGTCCGTCGTCGGTGAAACCGATGAACCCGGCCGCGAGCCCGGGGAGCCTGCGAGACCCAGATCAGCTCCCCATTTCCTCTGTGTCGGCTTGGGACTTTTATGGTTGGGCATACGGGGGGAAAAGCGCTGGCAGTCTGGAATGCCATATCTTCGGCACGGGAACCCTGGGACCACAACCTGGGTATTTGGTGATCAGGAATCCACGTAAGATAGCTCTATGCTAGGTAGGTATTTCAGGTCTTATGCGTTTGATCCTGCTCCCTATTTTCGGTGTCCCGTGTCCGTATCTAGAGTAACGGTAGGAATGGCTGTGAATGGCTGTGAATCATCGTGATTGTTGGTCAGGGTGTAGGAGTAATCGACGTGGTTCAGAACTGTCTGACGCGGTGCGCTTGCTCAGCTTGCTGAGGCAGCTCAGGCAGCTCAGCAAATGCATACATAGCTAGATATGAGATTTCGTTGCGTTTGCTGTCTGTGTAGGGGGATAATCGGGGTTTGAGAAACCGTCACTGTAGACATCACAGCTTCCTCTCTGCAGCCTGCCCATCCGACATCGGTGAGCTATTTTCACCACTTGACGGGCTCCCCGGGTCCCCCAGATCTACAGCATTAACGCTGCTCTGTGGCTTCGGGCTTCAGCCTTCCTCGGCTCGTCCAGCGCGGTGAAGATGGCTTTTCCTGGCGTGGCATTTTGGAAGCTTCAAGCTTCCGCGGTAGTGAAGCAAAGCAAGCCACTTTGCTGGCTTGAGTTACAACGCCTGGATGAGCTTCCATTTCTCAGTGGAGGCAGCGCAACCTTCCATGTTCCATCTCCCCAACCCAAAGCATCACATCCCCAACTTTGCCATCCCACGCGCCTGCAAACCACCACGCTAATCTACGGGCTACGCAAGCATCACGAAGTGTAAACGCAGCCACAAAGAAGCATCAGCGATCACATGGAACTTGCACTTCTTTCCCTAGTTCTATCGTGGAAAAGTAGACAAAGTTAGAGCAGTACGTACGACTGCAAATCGGATCTTATCCGCTGTCAACTGGTGTGCTGGTTTGCGGCGTCTGGCTTTGCCTGGCTTGCGTTTCTACTTCTGTGCTGGTCGTCAAAAGAAACCAAGTAGACATCGTCGATATGAATTCGTTAAAGGATTATTCGTCCATCTATCGACGTTGACATGTAGTTTAGTGAACATCGAAACACTCTACGGTTCCCTGGAACGCTGTGGGATGGTCATAAAGATAAGGCTGACCCCAACTAGAATCCTATTAGTGAACGCGGGGTAGAGTACTCTGACGATGAACCGGGTTGACGTCGTTTCCCCGTTCGCCACATTTCGGAGCTACTCTAGGATAACGTCAGCTCAGCGTCAGCGCCACGATTCACCGAGCTACATACTAGTAGCGTTATGATCACGGGACCCAGGAGATACTGCAGCATTGGTTGAGCCACTGCACCACGGGTGGCGGGCCACGGACACAGCCTCAAAGGTTTGAAGGGTTTGAACCTGTCGCACCTTAGCTAGTGCTCTGAAGAGCTTGTTAAGAGCTTCCTGTTGTGAAAGAGACCTAAAGACGCGTATGTATCTTGAATCTTGAATCGCGAATCTGACGTCAGGTCACCTGTAGCTACTAGGTAGCCCCTGGGCCCTGGCTAGCGAAATGAGATCTCAGATGAAACATTCCTTATCACTCGCCTATCGAGTGCGACGGAGAGGTGCAGAAGATAAGCGCAAGCCCAGGGGTCGCCAGGAATGGATGTGGTCTTATCTATCAACGAAACTCCAAAAAATCAGATAAGGAGGTTTGAGCGAGTGAGGCATAGAGATAAGATATGAGTGCCTTGCCTTATCGGAGTTGTATTTAAGGGACCAATTCCCCCCGGATGTTCGAGGGGAGTAACAACACAACTGTATGCCGAATGAAATTCAGTGACGCAACATCGAAGCGACGAAACGAAACCGACGAAAGTTAATACAATACGAATCAGAATCAAGGGATGAAGGATGATATTGGTGACGACTGTTTGATGCGATGGAGGGTTGGATGGGGGTTAGAACATGGAATGGGGATGGAAAGGAAGTCGGGAAAGGGGCTAGAGATGAGTCATGACCGAGTGTTGATGAAAATGGGAGAAATAGATGATAGGTTGAAGGGTGGGGGATAGAAATAAGAGATGGGGCATGGAAGGGTTAGAAGAGAGGATAGCTGGATAGGCGAGATATCATGGCAATGATGAGACGAGGTGCTCGGTGGTGGGTTGGAGAACCTTATGATTGAATATCAAAATCCCTTCGACATAATTGACCCAACGACGAATCACACCGCCCATATCCAGCTCATCACCCACCATCGCTACACTCATGATCAGTTTAACATTAACGGCGTTTGTTTAACAGTCTAAGAAAGAGTCTTGGACTGGCAGCGGTATGAGGGAGTGACCCTGATGGAATTAAATAAAACAATTCTATCATAGCTTATGCAACGGCTAGCTGAATATCATATCAATATTGGTCCTCATCACTTACTACCATCGACTTTTTCGACGATATCGACTCGGGGGTCAATCGAAAATCGGACAACAAAGGAAACAGTTACAAAATCTGAAAATCAACGAAGGGTGCGCTCCTCATTAGTTTTCGACTTTCTCCTTTGCGTTTGTGCATCATCAGTTTGTTTCCATAGCTCTTTAATCAATGATCGATGATCTGCCGGGTGTTATGCCAACATGTCAACGGTCATCCGAACAACGGATCATCTAACGTAACTGAGCAAGTCACAAAGCAAATTCTAGATTAGCGCTCATGACAAGACCTTCTACAAATTAGAAAACGTCCTCGTGATCAGCTACTCTTCTTGTCTATGTATATGTAGATGCAAGTTGCAACTGGGAGCTCTCGGGCCTTCTCTACGCACGTTCCTCGTAACAGATGACCCCTTCCGAAAACTCCCGATATGTACGTCAACCCCCCCACCCTCCTGAGATTTTCTAGAACTTCCTTAAGGCTTTTTAGTGCTTCGAGAAGGATTGGAGAAGGTGGGGGTCGGTGTGGTGGTGGTCGGGTTTGAAATTGTAACATTGTTGCGATAGACTGGTCACTGGCGCCGAAGATCATCGGGGTTTCGTTTGTTGGAAAGGTTAGATGGATAAGTAATAGAGATACTAGATCAGATAAAGAGATAAAAAAGGGTGCAGAAATCCCAGAGGAAACGCACGCTGCACTAGTAGCACCACCAAGGAAATGATAAATAGTGAATTCTTTATGTTGATTTCTTGTGTCCATAATTTGATGTTCGTGGCTCTTGAAGCTCAGTAGACTCCAATTAAGAACTTCGACGGCGGTATTCATCGCTGAACCAGAGGCCGCTCCGCCTTTTTATTCCATTAAATCAGCGTCGTCATTTTCGTTCATTCTTCATCGCTCAATATCCATACCGAACATCCTAGTTCCAATTATCCCTAACCTTCATAGATTAGACTGCAGTACTATACCGGTACGGTATTACTCTGGACTTTCTATCGCACATTCCAACAATTTGTTCCGAGTTCGTCTGTTCATAAGCCCGGTGGTGGTGATACTTCATGATTCAAATCATCTCTTGGCGGTCAACAATGGTACAGACCCTATTGTCGTCTGATCTGCAACATAGGAGAACATGAACCTTCTCAAAAATCACTTGATATTTGTTTCTAAGATATCTATACAAAGATATATTATTCGTCGCGCCGCGTAATTCTACTTACCTACTTACGGCTCGCGTTAAGGGGTCCAGGGATAAGTGTTGCGGGTTGAATGAATCTTGGCGCTGGAGCGTTTGCTATGTAGCTGGTTATTCTACTACTAGACCTCTGTACTTTAGATATTGCAATACGTATCATAGTTACGACATGACTAGGAGGAGGCGGAGAAGTATATCGAGGCTTAGGGTGCTGGGATAAGATGCGGGCCGTGATCTGATTGCCAGGTGATAGAGAGTAGATATGGTTGTCAACTTTTGGTGTAGACCTTCTGTGTGCCGATAGACTGCTTTCATGTTGCAGTGTTGCCAGCTGAAGAGTGATAATTGACTTTTGATACTGTATTGATGCCATGCTCATAATGAGTCTCTTACCCTGAGCATGCAGTCTTCGGGTGTTCAGAACGACCCCGGGACTCCAAACACTATCTTTCCTTCGTGTAGTACTTAAGTATTATTTGAGCGAGAAAAAAAAATCGTAAGCTCAACTCTATAGAGTAGGAAAACAAAAAGTAGGGCCTCACGCTGGTGAGGGCCCACCAGCAGCTTCCGAGCAAGTTTGAAGAGCGGACTGGAACCGGGGTTCGCAGATACGCTTTCCTCACCACTTCGAGACGTGCAAGCCACTGCGCCAAACATACTCGGAAGATATTTATACGAACAGCAAGCGGTTTCTGAGTAGCGCGGGTCAAAAGGGTGTTGCGCCTAGCTTGGCGCTTTGCTGAGGCTCGTTCGACTCGAGCGGAAAATGACAGGGGGTGCGAGTATATGCGTTTTCTAGACTTGTGATGAATAAATTGTAATGAGGGATGAATCGAGTGTGGATAGGACTCGGTATAAGATGTGGGCTTTTGAGGGCGGCTTTTGGTACATGCGGAATCACTCGAAAACAATCACCCGTACTCCCCCGCCGAATGACCATAACTTAACCAACGTTGAGACCTGTGTATGGGATAAGTAGCTTGTGGTTTGTGGAGTGCGATACAAGATCTGTCCGTGAGTCTAGTGAGGTGGAAGCAGAGCAGCGCTGCATAAGATCTCATCCTCGCCTCTCGCTTCGCCGCATGTCCCGCCGAATTAACTCCGCACGCCGCACTACGCCTCGCTAACTTTACAGCATTATCACCACAACTTGTCTCTCACACTCACTGAAGCAATACCCGTATTGATATACCTGTAGCCCCGTTGAATTTACCTCAGTCCACCATAAACCCACCACACCATTGCACCGGCCACACACTATTCCTGCCGTCCCGACCCCACTTCCTCCACCCTCCACGTCCCACATCTCGCCTACCCATACTTCAAACGCCTGGACGAGATGGTACAGATGGCACAGACGCGAACAGAAGGAAACTCCTGCCGTAAACCCTAGGGTATCCCATGCTGTGACTCGTTTTTTTTCGCATTCGTAATTGTTTCCCTAGTGCGCACACAATGCCTCACTCTGCGTCAGCGGGATGCATCCGAGCCCTTTCGCCGCCCCTCCGCTCTTTCTTCTTCTGCCTCACCCGTTGCCCGTCTGTGATTCTCTTCTCTTCCTCCGCTGCTATTCCCGCCATGCATGACTTTACGCTTGTCTGTTTGGCTTCCGCCACAATAAAGCCACTTGGCTCTCTTCCCTCGTCGTAATTTTTTCTTCTTCTTTTTCCCTCTCTGATTTTCTACCATAAAGCCACTTGGCTCTGGGAATTGCCGTCGTCGTCGGCCTCGAGTTTTTTGTTCTTCCGCTCCCCTGTACTCGACCACAAGAGGGTCTTTCTTTTTCCGCCTCGGGGTTCCGCTTCGTTGTCGAACCCTTTGGATCTTTTTCTCTTTTTCCTCTTCTTTTCTTCCAGAAAGCCACATGGCTCTAAGATTGACGTCGTCGTTGACCTTGACTCTTTTTCCTCCCTCTTTTTCTCCTCGTTCAACAAAGACTCAGAGATTTTTGGACCTTTCTTCCTCTTTTTCACATCCCTCGAGAACCCACTTGGCTCTCTTCGCTGAGCAAATGATGCTCTTATTCTTCCCGGCATTCTCTCTTCTCTTTCCTTCTCCTTGACCAAGGCTTCCTCATCTTGAGTCCTCGTCCTCCTCTGCTGCGTGAGTCGGATTCTTCTTCGCTGGATGCCCGGGATTTTTCGACTGCTCTGCGTTCTGGGATGGATCGGGGGATCTGCAATTGATGTTTGGGCTCTAGGGCCGGGCCGGGAGTTAGACGTAAGTTCTCCTTCTTATTGCTTATAGTGACAGTGGTGTCGATTTTGAACTTGCTAACCTTCTATTTCTCTGATAGGTATCAATGTCGTCCCCGTGTTGCCCTCTTTTCTTTTGCCTCCGCGTCTCCCTCTGCTTCTGGCTCCAGTGCCCTTTTTTCGTCTTTCGGCCTGAGATTTTTCGAATGTTCTCTTTTCTGGACTAAATTCTAGGAGCCGCACTGGATCTGGTGCGTTGATTGCACCACTATTTCAGCAGCCAAAGCTGGTATGTGTTCTCATTCGTTTTTTTTTTTCGCTGGTATTCTTGTCGTGGTTGCTAATATTCTTCTTACTCGGCAGGCATCGACGAAGTCATTGGAATCGACTCTTTCCTCTTTCTCATCTGCTCTTTCTCCGCTTCTGGAGGTCCCGCCTTTCCCGTCTTTCGTCTTTGGACTTTTCGGATATTCTCTTTTTGTGAGATGGGCCTGGGCTGAGGACTGTCGATCACGTCTGGGTGGTGTGACTACTTTAGCCGATCACGCACATGGTATGTTCTCTCCATTGTTTCCTATTTTTCGTTCAATGATCTTGCGGTCACTAAAATTCTTATTATTCGGCAGTTTTTTTTTCCCTTTCTTGTTCAGATCGACGTTCGAGTGCTCTCTATCACCGAAATGCGATTGATGTTTGGGCCTTGGTGACGCCCTTGGTGGCTTGCAAAGGTATGTTCTTCTTATGGCTTGTATTCTTGATTAAATTAGTGCTAATGGTGACGGGTCTAGGATCAGCTTTGATTTTATTACAGCTGCGTTTTTGACAGTTGATTGCAGCATCCTGTCAGTTGTCAACGAGAACGGCGACAGGTACTGAAAGGTGCGTTCCTAACTTCTTATCTGCTCACTTCATTATGCTATGCCTTTACTAAAGCTAACGAACCATGATCGTTCTAGCTGCGATATCGACACCAGCACGTTTGGTTCCTGTCTGGCCGTTTGACGTCTTCGGTCTTCGCTTTCTCCGCCCGGCCATTCAATCCTGCAACCCTTCTTCAGTTTTGTTTTTTTACAACTGATTTTTGGAGCCTAGCTTGGTCCGAATGTCAGGATCTTGTTTGTCTACAAGGTCAACAAAGACCAGAACTTTTTGAGTTGTTTCTTTCTTTCT